>CM055265.1:131485260-132173010 GCA_029237695.1 Conchocele bisecta
CGCGGATATCCACACTCCCAATATCGGCACGTTGAGCGCATAGCAGGCACCGGGGTCATCTCACACATCAAAATCCTGCTAGTATGAAACAGAACATATCCTTTATTTCGTCATCAATCTCTCTTTATATGAGTGTATACATGTACAAGTATAATAAATTGTATTTTCAACAACAACAGTATGGACGGCATACACGTATATGAGGGGGGGGGGGGGGGGGGGGGGTTAATTACATGTGCAATAACTAGTATCCATTGGTGTTTGACATCATAATACATTATCAGTAGTTTAATAAGTGAGGCTGGTTGCAAAATAGTCAGTGTATAAATGTTCAATAAAATGGAGAATTACTGGGAGAAATTTGCCTTATTTATGGACTGATATATCTGGGAGTGGACGGTTGTAGAGCCAATGTGATCAACTCAGGTACATGTAGACCATGATGCAACAGTTAGCAAACAGTTTAGATCCACATGAGACGGGACTCCTGACATAATGTATTACACATCATAGAGGACAACCGTAATTTTGAAATGTTCAGAGCCGTCTCATCAGGATCTTCACTTTTTGCAAGTAATTTTCTTATTTCTGAGAACAAAACCATCCCCTTTTTCATATTTCCAATTATTTAGGGGTGAAAGGGTTAAGGCCAATCCGTAATGTTCATGCGCTAATGTTCGTTTGTGTACATGTTTTTTTTTTTTTTTTTTTTGCTTATATTTAACGGCGTCACTGGCTCAAGGACCTTGCATGCCGTCTCCCAAGAATGGGAGAATGAACGGAGGTAGAGACTTTTTGAGAGAAGCCGGTAATTCGTATTTACAGAGCAACTACGAATTATCGGTACCCATTTACAGCTGGGTGAACTGGAGCAGTGTGGATAAAGTGTCTTGCTCAATGTGTACATGTGCGACATCTCGGTAACTATGAGCAGTAACTCTGCAAAACCCCTATACTGGACGGTAAGGGAGTTTTACAGTGTTACTGCCCGCAACTGGACATCTCGGTACCTTCGGAAAATTTCACCACGATGCGTCATGTTAGCTAATTGGCGGTTTGACCACTCAAACGGGTTTAGTCAAACTCAGCTATTGAATATGTAAACCGTTTTCGGTTCAAACGGTTACTTTACAAATCGGGTATTTCCAGTGGTTATATACTGAATCAACTGGTGTGGAGACAATGACACCCCAACCTCAAGAGCACCCTCGAGAACAGAGAACTATATCGCGCCGCGGAGATATACATTATCCGACCGCTTCAGAATAATCGATATTGTTGCGAGCACAAAAGGGACATTTGGAATTAATCTGCGATTATCGCTCTCTAGTGTCTATCGACGTACTTACATTGTAGTGACGCGCGCACACAATCACAATTATCTCCGAACCTCACGCTTAACTTAATATGACCTAACGAAATGACGATGTTTACCCAATTTGACCCTTTTTAGATATTCCCTTTCATAATTATCTCATTAACGATATTTTGGGTGATAAACAGATAATAACGTGCTGAATGGGCGCTAAACAGATAGGTAAAGCGATAGTGGGTTTCCAGTATCGAGTTTTGGCTATTTCGTCAAATTTACGTAGTAAAGTGATTAGATAATGTTCCACAATTGCTTGCACATTTTACTTCGTCGGTCAATAATTGAGTTTTGTCAATATTCCAGGTCGGCTATGCCATACATTTAAATAAACTAGAACTTCACATAAATATTCTGGAGCAGGTGGTGCCGACCGTACCTCGAATTTTCTGACGTTTGCGCTGCGCGACTTACCCAGACTTTTCATATGTTTGCGCAGTGCTATATATTTACCACTATATTCGTCGCGTTTGCATAGTGCGACTTTACCCTTACTACGCTGAATTAAATGCTGTCGTCTGCTGGAAATGTTTTATTTTCAATATTTCTCGACAAAAACCTGGTTTTGACAGCACTTGAGAATCGTCTCCAGTGGAAACGATTCTCATGTGCTGTCAAAACCAGTTTTTTGTTAAGAATTAAAGCACAAATGAAAAACAGCAGACGGCAATTTCCGTCAACAGCGTAGGAAGGGTTAATCCGAATTTTACTCGCGTTTGTGTAAGGCGAGGTTTGTGCAGGGCGACTTATCCCAAATTGTCTGGCGTATTGATAGGGCGACTATAGTCGCCCCTGTAAATACGCCAGAACATTCGGATTCACACGAGCCCGTTATCGTTGCGTCCTCGACGAACAAAACATACTTCAGGATTTATGATTAGTGTAGATCCTGCTCACCGTTATCACAATTACATCCGGGTCTAATAGATTCATTCCTCCTCACAGGCTTTTTTTATGTGCGTCTGTTAGTGGTGGAAGTGAAGCCCAATCCTGGGGCCCGTTTCCATTACCATTACCCTTACTACGCTGAATTACATGTTGTCGTCTGCTGGAAATGTTTTATTTTCAATATATCTCGACAAAAACCTGGTTTTGACAGCACATGAGAATCGTCTCCATTGGAGACGATTCTCATGTGCTGTCAAAACCAGTTTTTTAACGGAGACGATTCTCATGTGCTGTCAAAACCAGTTATTTGTTAAGAATTGAAGCAAACATGAAAAACAGCAGACGGCAATTTCCGTCAACAGCGTAGGCAGGGTTAATTTATTTCACTAAACTTCGTACGACTAAACTGTTCGTAAGTGCAACTTTAGGATCGACTGGAAATTTCAATTGATGGATTTAAATGTATTGAGCATATGCAGCATATGCTCAATAAATGTAAATCCAATAATTGTTTACAAGAAAGCATTGTTAATGTGAAATTTACAGACTATCGTGATTTTGCACTTACGAACATTTTATTCGTACGAAGCTTAGTGAAACGGCCCCCTGCAGTCTGATAAGGATGTACACGGCGGCTAGTATACTACACATATGGTTATTAGAAATTCAATCACAGCATAACATTTATTTTGTATAAAAAATATATTCTTTTCTGTCACCGAAGTAATAATAAATGAGTCAGGCTATTGGATAACTACCTTATGGCATCACCGTGTTTTCGCAGATATTGATTACAAAAATATTGTTAGTAAATGACTTCTGAAATTGGCAATTTATGTCAATTTTTATGTAATTTACGGAAATTATTGCACCTTTTCGAAGTCAATATCGGCAATACACGATGACGCTATAAGTGAGCTCAGCTACCAGAATCTGACTCAAATATTTGTTCATTGCATAATGCATCAATATATATACAATTCAGAGGTCAAAATTTGCATCAGAACAAAATGTGATCTGCTTCTATCCCGATGGCCGCAAGTGGCGCATTAACATGCATCGAAGGGAACGTAATGTGAGACAAGCCACGCGAGACTGTACCTAAGCATGTGTGCGATGTTTTTCCATGAAACATATTGATATATTTTGTAAATTACGTCCAACGTTGACGCAAATGCGGAATTCTGTGAACATTTGGTCAAGTTTAACCCTTTCAACGCTAAGGAACTGGAATGAATTTTGATATGTTCATTTTGCAACCAACCCAACCGTCACAAAATGGTTTTCAGACTAGTTCATTTATGAAAAGGGGATATTTTTTGTTCTCAAAAATAAGAAAATTACTTTCAAAAAGTGCAGATCCTGATGAGACGGCTCGTTTCGAGCCGGCTCATCTGGATCTGCACTTTTTGAACAAACCGCTATAGCGGGATTTCGGGTTCAAAGGGTTAAACGTTATTTACCAAACATATCTTAAATTATCCCGTCAACACAGTGCGTATGTGCCGTGAAACATGGTGCCGTGAAACAGTTTGATATCCTGTCAATACGACCTAATCACTGAGTATGAATATGTGCGGTTGTCATACTAGTCGATTCTCCGATTTTGACGATGCGGCTGGGGTTATTTTTTGCATTTTAAAGCTATTTTTAGGTGTTGACGGGATAAATAGAATAGTAGGTTAGTGCCGTGAATGGGAAAAATATCTGGCGCGGCAGGGAAACGGTCCAGATATTTTCCCATTCACGGCACTAATCTACTATTCTATTTATCCCGTCAACACATAGAAATGGCTTTAAAATGCAATCAAATAACCCCAGCAACCGCACATATTCATACGCGGTGATTAGGTCGTATTGACAGGATATCAAAAATGTTTCACGGTACCGTGTTTCACGGCACATACACACTGTGTTGACGGGATAAAGTCAGTTATGCATTTGTGTGAAAGTTGTATAGCCATACCTCACTAAACTATCATGTAGGAGACACAGAGACTACACGACCATAAAACACTTGTTGTTCCGGGGACCATTTCATTAAACTTCGTACGACTAAACTGTTCGTAAGTGCAACATTATGGAATTTAATTTAACAATTATTGGATTTAAATTTATTGAGCATATATCATGCTCAACAAATGTAAATCCAATAATTGTTTACAAGAAAACATTGTTAATGTGCATGCTCAATAAATGTAAATCCAATAATTGTTTACAAGAAAACATTGTTAATGTGAAATCATAAGCTTTGCACTTACGAACATTTTAGTCGTGCGAAGTTTAGCGAAACGTCCCCCTAGAAAACAACAACACAGTATACGTACATCACTAAAACCAGCTTGCGAAGTCCAGTAAGTCCTCTTCCTCCGTGCTCAATCCGTCATAGGAACAGTCGGATATCCCACTCGACGTCGTCGGCGACGTGAGTGGCGTCGTTGGCGTCACGGATATACTGAAAGGAACACAGGGCTCGACACGGCACTCGGCGTCCAACACTGACGTCACCGTGTCCGAGTCGTCAACGATAGTCTGAAGGTACCGGATGTAGTCTATGGCTGCCTTTAACGTGTCCACTTTACTCATTTTCTTACTTTTGTTAAATTCCGGAGACTCTGGCAGGTGCTCACGTAACGTCGCGAACGTCATATTGATGAGTTTAACGCGGTTCCGTTCCCGTTCGTTCCGCCGAGCGACGGAAACGTGTGCTCCTTGTTTTAAGCCGTAATAACCGTTATCGTCCAGTTGGCTGAAGTCCAGTCGCCGGCGACAATGTGAAAGTTGTGAATTTTCTTTCAAGTAATGAAAACGAAACAATTTCGCCTTCGATGAGGCGTGATTTGACGCCATGTTGCCCATAGGGAACTGTTGTGCGTACATGCACGAAGACATGCCGACAAATCCAGCCGTCGGCATCCGTGGAAGTTCCGGTTTTATTGCCGTGTAATTATTGTTATTAACTTGCGTATTCATGGTGTCCCCTACTCCGGAAGATCCCCCACTTCAAACGCTGTCCGATTTCCAAACTGCAATATTTTGACGTTTTCCTTAAGTTTTCTTCAACGTTTAGTATTTTTTTTCATGGCTCGTGCCTGTCGCGTGCACATTTGTTGACAGCCTCGTTTTAGATCTTTTGTCGCACGCTTAAGAGTAAATAATTAAAGTGCATCGCTTTAGTAAGGTTTTTATACGCGAAAGTCTGCTATTATCCAACCATGTTCATGAGAAAACACTGTACATTCTCATTGACATCAGCACAGTCGCCGATCTGACGATGCGCACATGGAGTTATACATAGCATGAACACGTGCGCATGCTCGCCAATGACTATCCAGACAAGACTGCACAATAGCACGTGCTTATTTGGGTGTATGGTATCAATGAATGCAAACGGTGCGAGTTATCGTGACGTCGCGGTATTAGGCTCCTCCCCATCGGATTATCAATAGAAATGCGAGCATCATTCAAGTGAGCCACGCGACCGAAACTCGCTCGATGGCGACCACTGGTGCACACCTTATCTTTCATGACAAGCGTAACCGTCTTCGGAAAAAATATTTACCTGTGACATGAGAAACGGGGCTTGTGGGTTTTGCGACCAGTGTAGATCCACCGATCAGCCACCATATCTTTGATGTGCGGTACAGTCTTCGGTAAAATATATATTTGTGTCTTGAGAAATGGGGCTTACAGGTTGTGTGACCAGTGTTGATCCACGTCAATCACATTATCATTGATTACGCGCGTAGCAGTTTTCGGAAAAAATATGAGCTGTGACTGTGAGAAATGAGGTTTATGGGTTTTGCGACCAGTACAGATCCAGATCAGCCTGTGCATCCGCACAGGCTGATCAGGATCTGCACTGTTCGCTATTCCATTAATGACACACGCGTCGTGTTTCTAACAAGCAATATAGATCGTTATCAGGATACAGGAGTGTGCTACTGGAGCTTTATTGGTCACAAATTCCATAAGCCCTACTTCTCCTGTCACAGCCACATATATCTTGGCTCGGCGATATTTAATTGTTCAGATGACGACATCAATGCTACTTCTTTAAAAGGTATTTATATTACAGCGATTACACGCGCAGGTGTTTGAACAGATTGTCAGTATGTTGGTGTCATATGGGGATTTGGGTGGATTTGGGTAGATTTTCGTGGATTTTGTTGGATTTGGGTAATTTACAAAGTTTTGTGCAACTACTAATACTCAAAAATTACACACGACAGAAATCGCCAATTATCTACACATTCACCGTTCCGAACTTTCCGGCCCCTTACGGTCAACGTACTTCTTGTTACACGTGTAATTCGCGGGAGGTCACGTAAATTGTATGTTGGTAACAATGCACCCAAACCACCAGATACACCGAAATAACCAATCAAACGCCGAAATATGAGCCGTTATTCAAGAACCTATGATTACATGTACAAACTATTGCGGGATAGCGTATATAAATGTTTTCGTCGTCACAGGTGGAGCCGTTAGGGGCGGTACTTATTATGGAAGGAAACCGGAGTACTCGCATAAATACTGGTTTCATTTACCGAAATATGTGTGCTTGGTTAGACTGGTATGGTAAATAAGTAAACGTTATTGTTCACATGTTGCATTTTTAGGAATTAAATGCGAGGGAGCGCTAGCGACCGCAGCATTTAGTTCCTGAAAAATCCAATATGTGAGCAATAACATACTGATAGTTCAGCCAAGTGTACAATGCACTGTCCCATCCGAGTATTGATTTTTCCATTTCCTGTCGAACGGTTAACCAATTAAATCTGGTAATACATAACTTATTGGGGTTAAACGTTGCAATATGTGAAATAGGTGGAGCACACTGTTGCCCAGCGATTGGCTTAGAAAGTAGGGCGAGCTGTATACGACATATACGACAACAATACCGCGCTTCGTCGCATTTAACACATAGTTAAGCTCACTTTATTCTGCTCACATTGCAGGCAGTGGAAAGCTACGGAGCCCCGCAGGGGACATGGATTTATTTTTATTAATTCGTTCCCACGAAATAACAATTCGTTCCCTCAATTTAACAATTCGTTCCCTCGAATTAAAAATTCGTTCCGTCGAATTAACAATTCGTTTCCTCGATATAACAATTCGTTCCCACGAATTAACAATTCGTTCCCGTGGGAACGAATTGTTATTTCGTGTGAACGAACTGATAAATTCAGGGAACGAATTGTTATTTCGTAGGAACGAATTGTTAAATTGAGGGAAAGAATTGTTATTTCGTGGGAACGAATTAATAATAAAAAAAGAATTCTACGTCTCCTGCGGGGCTCCGTAGAAAGCTCTCTGTCGTATATCGGTATCTATCAAACGGAAATTGAATGCACCTGCCTATAGCAATGACCTTTCAATGCAAATTCCATTCATTTTCGCCGGGGTTAATACCTATGAATGTGGAGTTATTAGATAACCAATGACCAACTCGTGTGTTGAACGAGTGGTAATAACGTGCAACATAACCATGATGTCCACTTTCATGTTCACCGCTGCCTCATAAGGATAATTATGTGGTAATGCGTCATGGCAAACGGGTTCGCATTGAAGTATTGTCCAGTGCCGCCTCAGGGGGCCATTTCACTAAACTTCGTACGACTAACATGTTCGTACATTCAAAATTATGATAGTCTGTAAGCTTCACATTAATAATGTTTTATTGTAAACAATTATTGAATATGCAGCCTATGCTCAATACATGTAAATCCATCAACATTTGCAATTACGAACATTTTCGTCGTACGAAGTTTAGTGAAATGGACCCCAGTTGATCCCGCAACCTCCTACTCACGAATATGTGGCTGTGACTGGAGAAATAGGGCTTATGTGATAGTGTAGCTCCTGATAAAATATCACACACTTGTAACCAGATAACGAGCTACAGTGCTTGTTAGAAGCATGATGTTTGTTTCATTGATGGAATGGCGACCAGTGCAGATCCTGATCAGTCTGTGCGGATGCACAGGCTGATCTGGATCTACACTGGTCGCAAAACTCATAAGCCCCATTTCTCCAATCACGGCCACATATAACGGAATACAAGTAGTTTGTATTGCTTAAGTCCTTGATCTCAATTGTAATAAGACACATACATGTACTAATTATAACAGTTACATCAATTCAATAACAGCATCTTAACGGGTCAGTGGAAGAATGGGGCTAAGTCCTTAAGTTACATGTATCCAGTCACTCAAAATATGTATCAGTGCACATGTTTGGTCGCCGCTTTTGGCGGATGGTCGAGTCTCCGCCCGGTCTGATAATAACGATATGGCGGGTTGATGAGCCACTAGCTGTTAAATCATTGGTACCAATTGCCTACCTGTCTGATGTCTGGCATATTGATGACAGCCCCTTTCAATATGGATGACAAATAATATGCTTGACTTTTTATATGTTATCTCCTTTGAGATAGCATATTGTGTCACGCACATGTCTATGGGGGTAGTTTATTTTTTTGTTTAGCTTATATTTAACGGCGGCACTGGCTCTAGGACCTTGCATGCCGTCTCCCAAGAATGGGAGAAAGAACGGAAGTAGAGATTTTTGAGAGAAGCCGATAATTCGTAGTTCGTAGAGCAACTACGAATTATCGGTACCCATTTACAGCTGGGTGAACTGGAGCAGTGTGGATAAAGTGTCTTGCTCAGGGACACAACGCACGCCACTAGTCAGGCTCGAACCCACGACCCTTGGATCAGTAGTCCGACACACAAACCATTACGCCACGGCGCTCCACTTCTATGGGGGTAGCCATATGTGCGTGCCTAATATTGCCCTGTACCAACTTATCATTATGGCGTTTTGGTCTGTCTTGTTTTGTATCTAAATATCTACATATACTATTATCTATATTCTGGAAGATACGAATCAGGGCCCGGTTGTTCAAAACATCAGTTAGCTTAACGGACTGTTAAATCCTTAACTGAATGGTTAACATCTCTGTTAAAATGGAGATTTTAACCATTCAGTTAAGGATTTTAGGTTGTTCAAAACATCAGTTAGCTTAACGGACTGTTAAATCCTTAACTGAATGGTTAAAATCTCTGTTAAAATGGAGATTTTAACCATTCAGTTAAGGATTTTAGGTTGTTCAAAACATCAGTTAGCTTAACGGACTGTTAAATCCTTAACTGAATGGTTAAAATCTCTGTTAAAACAGAGATTTTAACCATTCAGTTAAGGATTTAACAGTTCGTTAAGCTAACGGATGTTTTGAGTAACCGGGCCCAGGACATTTCGTGCGTATACAGCTATTATCTTTAGGTCCCACGGGACAATACGGAGCTAGCAGTAAAAGGGGTGGACGATTTTCTATATTTACTTTTACTTACAGTTTCCGACGTCACAGGGTGCTTTGTAAGATATACGGGAAGACACTGTGTGCAAATGGGTCACGCGTGCCTCAATATTAGGCCGTCTTCGACCTATATTTTGTTAGATAACACAGCAACTGCTGAATCATTATTGATATACTCGATTCAATGACACCTTGTTCTTAGCTGTATACCGTTCGGATTTCTTTTGAGAATACTTACATAAATTATTGTTTTTGTCGAAATAAATCTGAAACGGTACATCACGGTTACATCTAGGAGGACTTTCAGAGTTACTTAGAAAAAACTTACATAAGTTTCGAAATGACTCTGAAACGGCTAAATGAAACAGGAGTTCGCCATTGACAGATGCCAGTACGAACATGAACAGATTTCCAGGGTACCTGGGGCCCTTTTACTAAACTTCGCACGACTACTGTCTGTTCCACGTTTTGCTGCTAGTGAACACATTAAATCTAAAAAATATTTAAAAGTTTCATCAATAACAAGTCACACTCCCCAAAAAAAATTGTTCGATAAAATTCCATCAAATATTGATTTTATTGCGAAAAAACCGTGACGATTTTCCTATGGGAATTTAAGATGGGGAGTCAATTTCAAAAAACTTTCGTTTTTTGATCCTTCAGGAAACGAAAAAATTTGGAAATTGACTCCGAAACCTGGCGAGTTAGCTTGAAAATGATGTAATTAAGAAAACAAAAATTAGATTTTGAAAATATTAAGGAAATATTTTTTTCGCAATAAAATCTTAAATATTTTTTACATTTAATGTGTTTAACAGCCAAATGTTCGTCTGCAGCAAAACGTGGAACAGACAGTAAATTGTTCGTAAGTGCAACATTAAGATAAGCTGTAAATTTCACACTAACATTCTTGTTTTCTTATAAACACTTATTGGATTTACATTTATTAAACATAGGCTGCAGCATATGCTCAATAAATGTAAATCCATCAATTAAAATTTACAGATGATCTTAAATTTGCACTTAATGTACGAACATTTTAGTCGTACGAAGGTTAGTTAAAGGGGCCCCTGCACTTTATTGCATCGACCTTTTGCCTCAGTGTTTCCTCAGATATGTAGCAAACTGCAAGAGCATTGGACTTAAAAAACGGGGGTGTGGACTGATGATCGCAATTTAATTTTAAAATATATTGTAAAATACAAAGGTCCCACATTAAAATTTGCAGGTCCAGGACCTCGAACCAGTGCTATTTTCAGGCCCTGAACCTGGGGCTCGTTTCAATAAAATTTTCGTAATTGCAAACTTATGATAGTCTGTAAATTTCACATTAACAATGTTTTCTTGTAAACAATTATTGGATTTACATTTATTGAGCATAGGCTGCTTATGCAGCCTATGCTCAATAATTGTAAATTCAATAAGTGCTTACAAGAAAACATTGTTAATGTGAAACTCACAAACTATCGCAATTTTGCACTTACGAACATTGTAGTCGTACGAAGGTTAGTGTTCGGGTGCTTGTGTCGTATATTATCCACCATGCAAGAAGCGGCGAACATCCAAGAAGTACACATTGTCATTAGCGAGCTAAATGGCTGATGGTACGCAGATAAACTTTAAACCACACTTAAAACGGCACCTCACCTTTAATAAACAACCATTAAACGCAATAGGATATACTATTAAATATACTAATAGAATCGTTAAATTAATAATTAAGCTAAATTTGAAATAAATGTAATGAATGGAGGGCGGCGTGCAGCTGATATAATACAACCATATCTGTGGGGAATGATAACATTAATTTCGCAATATCTCGGTCTAAATTGACAGGTTTCGTCAATAATAAATGACCTTTACAGTACGCATTGACTGCAGTGTAAAGAAAACCACGGTCACCCATATACGACATCTGTATAAATAAATGTTCCGTTTTAACGACAGATCGTTGCAAATAATTAATTACCATTGTGCACATGCTCGTTTTAGACGTTTAAGTTTTATGACTGAAATTAACTATTTTTTCCAGGGGCCCGTTTCACTAAACTTCGTACGACTAAAATGTTCGTAAGTGCAAATTTAGGATCGTCTGTAAATTGCAATTGATGAATTTCCATTTATTGCTCAATAAATGTAAATCCAATTATTGTTTACAAAAAAAACATTGTTATTGTGAAATTTACAGACTATCATAATGTTGCACTTACGAAAGTTTTAGTCGTACGAAGTTTAGTGAAACGGCCCAGGATTTGTATGAAAGACACATCAATGTTGCCCCGCCCGGGTGAGCGACGAACAATCCCAGGGAATCACAGAATTTAACACGGACAGTCCAATTACCGTCTCTCGAAACTGAAGTGGTCAATGGAAGAATGGGGCTACCTCCATACCTACAACAACAACAACAACAACAACAACAACAATGATTGAACATGTTAAAAGCGCGCCCACTCCAAAGTAAGTATTATATGACATTTTCCTTAATAGGCAACGGATTGTGATGAAATATGGCGCAGCAACCGCATCTTCATGAGCTGCAGTTGGTGGTCAAGGAGACCACCAAATGCAGCTTAAGAAGACGCGTTTGATGCGTCATATTTCATCAAAATCCGTTACATAATTAGGACAAAATAAAGGAATACGTACTTTGAATCGGAGGGCTTCTGCAAGTTTCAGTACTTGTTGTTGTTTTTGTAACCACGTGATCATACGCCTTGACTATGGTGTTGGGTGTATGTGGGAAGTGATGGTGGTGGGGTTTGTGGGGGAGGGGGCATGGGGGCGTGGGGGACTCTTTTTCTTCTTCATAGAAACGACATTACGCACATATTTATGGACACACAATTCGTAATCACACTCCCCATTTGGATTTTATTTTGGTTGTCTAATGCCCGCCCCTGGGAATGTTTGATACGCACAACGTCTCCCAAATGGTCCTACATTGCATATTGACATCGCTTGCCGGACCACTGGTTGTATTATATTTTATTGAATAAAATGTGATTTCACAATGTAACAACACAGTGTGTTAAAATCGTAATATGATAGTGTAATAAATGTGCAAATAGGACTGCTATAGAAAACGTGATTTATGACAAATTCTGCGTTTAACTTAATGTTTTGCTTATGCAATACATATAATTTAACAGGGCCCGGTTGCTCAAAACATCCGTTAGCTTAACGGACTGTTAAATCCTTAACTGAATGGTTAAAATCAACAGAGATTTTAACCATTCAGTTAAGGATTTAACAGTCCGTTAAGCTAAGTGATGTTTTGAACAACCGGGCCCAGATGTATATGATATTTATAACAAACTCAGCATAGTCTCGTTTCTCATGAAATCAGTAAATACGAATTTTAATACACTGGGTTAATACAGTGCGAAAGCCCATGTTATGCAATGAACATGTGTAACCCTTACATCGCTATCTTAATTTTTTGTCGTCTGCTGTTTATTTTCTATTTTCCATTTGTATCATCAAAAACATGCTTTGACAGCATTTTAGAATAATTTACAACATGCTTTGACAGCTGATTCTGAAGTGCTGTCAAACCATGTTTTTATTGAGAAATAAGGCAATCTATAAAAGCAACAGCAGACTGTTGTGTGTAGCCGTCTAAGAGTTAACACAGTGACACGTACACGAACGTATCGCAGTGGAACGGTAATTCCTCCCATTACAGTGGGGTCAGCGTGTAAGTGCACATACGACCGAACACGACAGGTTGGAACCAACCTGTCGTGTTCGTTCGTGTGTGCACTTACACGCTGACCCCACTGTATATGACACGTGATATTTTTTATAACGTTTATCATTGTCGTCCAAGACTTATAAGACCGACTCAATGTCATGCGGCGGTGTTGGCCCAACGTGCCTTGCTTCAGTTCGTCTAGACGCCTAAAGCATGGGGTAACCAATTTATTCAATGCATGCCCCTAATTTACTCCTATAACTCGACTCCCTAAAGTGGGACAACAAACGAACTAATGACTAGTTAGAGCAGCCACAGTAGTTGTGTATGCATGACGTAAGGAATTGTGGGAATCGTCGCCGGACATGCAGTGTAGATCCCGGCTTTCTTTCGCTTGTAAACACGCGACACAAGACATGCGCAATGCATCGGCGTTCCTTTCCGATACACCGGTGTTGACGTAAATGTTACACGCCGTGTGAGAAACTAACGCGACACGACTGCGCAGATGCATGCGTGGCTGAGATGTGCAACTGAAGCTTGCAAGTCGATTTGTGTGCCGCGGTGAATGGCAGTTTTACATAACTTATGTAAATGAGGCTGAGGTGTTAAAGTTCAGTGCATAATTTGCATGGCAATTCAAGGCGACTTAAGTGTGTTATATAATGATCCGGCTGCCTAATACGTTGTTAGCACCCGAATGAATACGGGGTGGCAATATAACAATTACACTTTGGATAGATTATGATAACATGAGTCAGTAGTGGAAGTCACAACTCGGCATCAATAACCAGCGTAGAAGGTATATTGCCACTGCTCACTCATTTTCGTATGTTATTCCGGGGGGGGGGGGGGATAATATGTTTTATTTTCCAGGAGGTTTCGCAGTACCTTAATGCCAGGACAAAATGGTATGCAGGGCGCTATGGTCGTAAAACGGTGTGTACTAAAGATCTGGGGGCCGTTTCACTAAACTTCGTACGAGTAAAATGTTCCTAAGTGCAAACTTATATATGATAGTCTGTAAATTGCAAATTCACAATGATTTCTCTTCAACGATTATTGGATTTACATTTATTGAGCATAGGCTGCATATGCAGCCTATGCTCAATAAATGTAAACCCATCAATTGCAATTGTCAGAAAATCCTAAATTTGCAAATACAACGTACGATCATATACGAGTTTTAGTGAAACAGGTCCGAGGGACAATACATATCATGTTCAACCACTCAGTCAATCTTTATAAGTACACATGAGGTCCGTTTCAATAAACTTCGTACGACTAAGACGTTCGTAAGTACAATATTATGAGTCTGTAAATTCACATTGACAGTGTTTTCTTGTAAACAATTATTGGATTTACATTTATTGAGCATAGCCTATGCTCAATAATTGCAAATCCATCAATTGAAATTTCCAGACGTGATATCATAAATTTACACTTACGAACATTTTAGTTGTACGAAGTTTAGTGAAACGGCCCCCAGTTTCAGAATCGCACACACAAGCACGGACATAAAAAAAAAAAAAATCATGTAAGCAGGTCTAAATTGACCAAGGACACACGCTAGTGTGTTTTTATGTGCTAATACCTCTGTGACAACCTGCACCATGATAAATAGAATAATAATGAGTAGAAAGTCGGGTTTGAAGTCGCCAGCAAACGGGGTGGAGCCCTACTGCATACATTACTGTGCCGCGCACATTAAAGTGCAGTCTTGCACGCGAACCATTGTTCCGATTTGTATCGAATTTGTTGTGGGTCACATACAGTTTATATTAAAATAATCACGAGTGCCGTGCTTTATTAGAAGGTAGCTCTCTGCATTTATATTCAAATCTAACTTCTGATACTTTTAAGCGAGCGATGAAAGTCTTTGTGCACAATTGGCTCAGTAAATTTCCAGTTATACAAAGGAATCGTCCTGCAAGATTAAAGTGGATCACGGTATGAATGAGATGTTGAAACTTACACACTGGTCATAATTACATAACGCGCAGTTGTGTCTTTCCACCAGACCTGGCACAGACTCCCGATTAATCCTGAATTTACGACCATTGCGCTGGGAGATGAGCACATAAAGGGAGCCAGGTCGTTCTCATTGACTCCTTAATAGGGAATCCTATTATACAGTGGAGCCTCTCTAAACCTGACACCCTGGGAGGTCCCAGGGTGTCCGGTTTCGAGAGGTTCCACTGGAATGTAAACATAGGGGAACTCTAAGACATGTTCATTTGAGAATCAATTCTAGCAGACATTGCATATAGTATTTATGAAACGAGCAGTGAACAGAACAGTCCACCGGTGCGGTACGTTGTACCTGGCTAGCGCGACGCCCCAAACATCCCGCTTATCTCGCCATTATGCATCAAAGGGACAGAAACATGCAAGGCAATAGAAAACGAATAATATGTTGGACACAAATGACAATCACAATCACATCCAAACACAACCACAGTATATATGAAATTTAATATATTATTGCAAATAATAATATAACTATAAGAAAATAAGGAATATTATAACGATACAAAACTCAAGTCACACAAGAAAAGTCGATGGTGCCATGTTGTAATACATGTAGCCTACTATGGTAGATTCTGTCACCAGTTCTACAGGACAATGCATAATAACAAATAGCTACCAAGACAGTCATTGCCTAACACATAACCACTTAAACGTCGCGGTAAAAGAAAGTCAACACATTATACAAACATACTTCGAAGTAACTGCGCTCAACAACAACCACGGAGCATTAGTTGGACCAAATGGAAGTACTGTAACAGTAGCTGTCTTCATGACGTCATAGAACACCATGCTTTGCTTCGAGAAGATCAAATGGAATTACTGTAACTGTAGCTGTCTTCAGGACGGCATATAACACCATCCTTTGCTTCGAGAAGACCAAATGGCAGTACTGTAACAGTAGTTGTCTTCAGGACGGCATAGAATACCATCGTTTGCTTCGAGAAGACCAAATGGAAGTACTGTAACTGTAGCTGTATTCAGGACGTCATAGAACACCATACTTTGCTTCGAAAACAATAGCTTCGGAAATTTGATTCAATATGTGTATAAAGTATATCTGACCCTGGGGCCCGTTTCACTGAACTTCGTATCACTAAAATGTTTGTAAGTGCAACTTTAGGATCGTCTGGAAATTTCAATTGATGGATTTACATTTATTGAGCATGGGCTGCATATGCCGCCTATGCTCAATAAATGTAAATCCAAGTCTTATTTACAAGAAAACATTGTTAATGTGAAATTTAAAGAATCACATAATTTTGCACTTAAGAACATTTTAGTCGTACGAAGTTTAATGAAACGGCCCTCTGTTCTTCTTAGTGTATACTTCATGTATGATGGTCGTTTATTGAGTTACCATCTGAGCCATCTCAGCATGGACAGGTTATCGGCAAGTTTCACCTTTTGTAGCATTTGACACAGACAGCTCAGATGCTGACAGCTAAACTAATACAATTGAGTCCAGTATGTTAAACCGAATTCTTTACAACGTCCTATCCGTTATATGTGCTTAATTAGTTCCACTCACATTTATGTCTGATGTTCTTTTCTTATCATGATTTCACATCACATGTCTTGATGGGCTCATATTTCAGAATTACAGTATAACCTCTCTAAGAGAGTTGTATTGTACGTCAGAGTGGTATACGTTTATTCTACGTGATATGTAATGCTCGCATACATCGAAGTGCCACATGAATCAACTGGAGTCTCACCCTTCAAGTGATTTCCCCATGCTTTCTTCCAGTGATATTATTTTCCCGATCTATGTTGGTCATTGAATACGACTCACAGTTGTGGACATTCAGACTCTTGTGGGTGGTACTGAATATGATATATTTGCACTGACTTTAGCTTACAATCGGTACTAGAAGCTGTTTCCTTCTTTTGCTGAGGCAATACGTGCACCGTCATTGGCACATATATACAAGCGCAATAATTCCAGCACAAAAATATTTACACAATTCCCTAACATTTGATTGGCCCGTAGCAAGTCTCTGTCCAAAATTTATATCCCAGTAAACTCCCACGCCGATCTACTTTCCGTAACCGTGAGGCGCAGTTAAAATAATTCTTAAGAAAACGGAAAATAAACACATTTTCTTGATGAATTTATTTCAAATGCTGGAATTATAAGGAATGAATGGCCTTTTTGTGGAATTTATCGGGGATATAAACTTGTAAAAGTCGCGGGAATACTGGACGAGGCCTTCCGGCCTTCGTCCAGTATTCCCGCGACTGATCCAAGTTTATACCCCGATAAATTCCACAAAAAGGCCATTCATTCCTATAATAAAACGGTGAGTTTGTTTTCTGGTGCTTCTGTATTGTGAATATCATTGATTTCATGTACCTTTGTTACCTCTTTTCGGCACAGTCGGTTTACAATAATTAATTTTGACATAACTAATTTCTACCGGTTTTCGTGTGTGTGTGAGAGATTGATATAAGAAATTTTAAGAAACATTTGGGGTATGTAGTAGCGGATGGAACGGTCAGGCCCGACCAACGAACAAATGAAGCTACAGTTCAACCTCTCTACAACAGCCACCAATTGGAAGATGCAAAGCTGGCTGTTGTAGATAGGTGGCTGTTGTAGGGAGGTTTATACTGAATTAAATTGTGTCGTCAGCTGTTTATTTATTTTCTTCGATAATTCTCATCAAAACATGCTTTGGAAACATTTATGCTCTCAAAACATGTATTTATTGAGAAAGATGGCAAAGCAACAGCAGACGACAATTTTTGTGTTCACAGTCTAAGGGTTAGATATAGAGGAAATCATCCATTTGGGATATAAAATAGCGGCTGTTATAGAGAGGGTGTTGTTGTAGAGAGGTGGTCGTTAGGGGAGGTTTCATGACAGTATAGTATGACAACAATATACATGTAGTGTCGGCATTTCATCATATGTGGCTGAGAACGAAAAAATGGGCATCCGCACAGTCTGATCAGGATCTTCACTGTCCGTCATTCCATCAATCAAACACACATACTGCGTCTACTAACGAATATAGACCATTGTCAGGTTACAGGTGTGTGCTCTTTGATCATGATCAGGAGCTACACTTTTCACAATTCCCATAAGAGGGGTTCATACAAACCCATCGAACCTCCCCTGATGACGCCCTTGATTTAATAAAGGCTATAAACTATAAAGGAATGTGCCATAGAACACGACACCAATACAGCATCCAATGTCACATGGTATGTACATGTATACATAGAGCATACCATGCTAGTGTCTTTTGATATCAAGTCTAGAGATAAGCCTGGTAAACCTGATATCAAAAGACAGTAGCGCGGTATTCTATTCATCAGGTAACGTTTTTTTTTTTGCTACACAATGAGCAAGTATGACGTTAATTTCGTTGGAAAGAACGCGGACTTGTTTCCGTGACGTCATTTCACTGACGTAATTCGGTTACAGCATGTGACATCGTTGGACCAATGAATCGTTACGCTTTCAATTTGTTGTAACCCGGATATTCGTATCAGGTAAATGCTTGATACGACACGTTGGTATCACTCAGTATGTATGCCATTACAAAGCTAGTTACCTGATAAATGTATGTACAAATGCCACACAGCAGTTTAATATTTCAACGTTATTAAAACTTCTCCCAGAAGAATTAGAGTTGTGAAGTTGCTCTAACAAGACACAACGTAACGATCTGTATATTCTAGTTGGTCTCGCTCAGATGAATATGAAACATTTACAACGTAACAAGACGCACGTTATTAGCCCTTTATTGCAGGTAGCTAGAGTCCAGCTATAAGTGAGTACACGTTCCAACTCACAACTATACTGGCTGTTCTATCATTAAAACTGGAGATAAACCTTATAGGAAAATTCATTCGAGAAAAACTTGAGAACCAAAAACTGTTACTATGCAACAATCGACAACAATCATCGGCCATCGACGGCTTTCGGAATCTCTGGTCGGATGACAACGCGGTACTAGAGATCTCTGTACATATTTTTCGATTGCTCGCTCAGTGGGTGTGGTCCGTCAACCATCCTGCAAATAGAATAATCATCAGCGCAATGTTCTCCGGCACAACCAATTTCAACTGAGCCGGAATCTTTATCAACGGATTCGTCGTAATTCGTGATATATTGTCGCTTGTACACATGCATCCATTCTCCATACCAAAGGAATATTCATATAAGCAAGGCATTACATTGTTCAAATCTGAACACAGATTAGTTGTTAAAACTTCATGTTCATTTGAAAAACACGGGTCCGATGGCACACGAGAATGACCACGTCTACACATGTTACGCTTTAATGGTCATGGGATAATAGACTCTTTCTCGACTATGCCATCAACCGAATTTGCATACCTTACTAACATGGATTCCTGAGAAACAAGCGCCTGGCCATCGTAGTAAATGTATGTAACTGCTATTTCAAGGCACACGTACATCATATGTATGTAGGAACAGTATAAAATCGCAGTGTATGACGACGTCTGTAGAAAACACGGGCCAAGTCCATGACGTAACTAACCCCTTTTTATCCCTGACCCTCAATTGGTTGCGTCCATCTTATTTTATCGACGGTATCTTCATCACAGTTTCAGCAATCGTGTTCAGCGCGTGCCATCCGTATTCTGCATGCTGTGCTTCGTAAAATTAATGCCTGAATTGTACCGTTCAACGCCCAATCTGCGAGTATATGATTAAAATTGAAACCAGCACAATATATAACAATGGGACAAGAGATTTATCATGGGGCGGTCTCTAATCACGCGCTATTAATGCGCAATAAGCCTGGTCCCGGTGAAATGTGCCTGTTCGCAATAGTAAATATTCCTACGGGTGGTGAATGACGATGACAATCGTCGAATTAGACTAAAATTGAAGATCCTAATTCGCAATTGTCCTGACATTGTTCCGCGATATTCAGCTTCATTACAGGACATCAGGCAATAAATGACTTCAGCTTCGGCGTCATAACGAGACTGCGGTCATTTTATCAGATGTTTTCTCGTATTTGATTTTCATTGCACATACATCACTGGAAACCAGGACGATTATTATAATCCGCCAATATAATGACAGTATAACCGGCGTGTTCAGACCCGTGACCACACAAGATGTGGAGTTGTTTTGTGTGCTCCATGAACACCGTCAGTTGATTTACTAAGATGCGTTACGTGGCCACACACGTGGTTATTTTGTCTGTGGTGCGTTCTTTGCACGTGCAATTGAGGTGTTCCATGTGGTTCCACAACATCATAAGGTATTGATTTAATTAGATGCGCTACCGCATAGCCAATTGCGCTATGTTTGTAATGTGGTAGTATTTCAGGATGCGTTGTTGACCACCTCTTTCTGTTTCTAATATGTTTCTTGACCGCATTTTCAGTGTGTTTATTGCCGCTCAGTAACACAAGTTCAGCTACATGTGGCTATTTCTTCTATAACTTCTTCAATACAGTGAAACCTCTCTAAACCGGACACCTGGGAGGTCCCCAGGGTGTCCGACTTAGAGAGGTTTCACCGTAAATCAGACATTTGATAATTCTGAGCCACGAACAGACATTATCACCTAAGGTAAATGACCAATAAATTCACGGGAACGAATTGTTAATTCGTGGGAATTAATTTTTATATCGTGGGAACGAATTGTTAAATTGAGGGAACACATTGTCATTTCGTGGGAACGAATTGTTAATTCGAGAGAACGAATTGTTATATCATGGGAACGAATTGTTAATTCGAGGGAACGAATTGTTAAATTGAGTGAACGAATTGTTACTTCGTGGGAATGAATTAATAAAAAAACCATATCCCCTGCGCGGCTCCGTAGTATCGGGACCATTACACGATTCTTTTGGAATATGTTCGCCAAATACAAATTCACGCATAGCATAGACAATGACCAAAATGCGTGTTGCAACTTATTTAGTTACATCATGTCCAAGCTATCTAGCTAGGTTTCGGAGTCAATTTCCAAATGTTTTCGTTTTTTGTCTCCTCCCACAATTCATCTACCTCTTGTTCCCCCATATTAAATTCCCATAGAGAAATAAATGTTTCGTAATAAAATCATTATTTGACAAATTTTCACGAAATAAAAAGAAGGCTCATTCTTAAATTTTCCTTTAATTTAATATTCTCGAAAAAATTATTGTTTTTGAATTGTTTATATGGCCGTAAAATTTGGGCAGCTTTCGTGAAACAGACATTAAGCGATGTGTCCTGTCGATAACACGAATGCCATTTGGAATAGTTTCATTAAAACGTCGCATATAGCACCGTTCAAAGTTGTGTGACGCACAATTATGACAACCACAGCAATCACCAATTGTTGTTTGCAAACTGAGTTTATGTTCGCTTCATAATGTGAATAACTCAATGAGATGATCCCTCTCGACTTTCTTGTGTGGTTACTAACTTGACCACTATATGTAATTTAGATTCCTGAAACTTCCCACGTGCAGAGACCCAACTGAACCATACATATGTGCATCATAATATGACACGTAATGTGATTTTTTACCTTCGGACATCTGAGTAATTTCACGAAATACATGTACGTTTATAAAATTTACAATATGTTCCGTAAAAGCCCTCAAAAGTTGACAAACTGTTCAGAGTACATGCGGAATATAAATCCGCATGTACTGTGAATATTTTGTCAACTTTTCACTTTATTTATGAAAAATATTGTAAATGTTGTAAACGTATTTAATAAAATTACGCAGATGTCCGAAGGTACACAATGATATGATGTACATATGTATGGTTGAGTGGGTCTCTACATGTGTGAAGTTTCAGAAATCTAAATTCCAAATGGTGGTCAAGTTAGTGACCACACAAGAAATCAGTCGACATTATTATGTGCAATAAGGGCAACTATACCTGTCTCCTTTTACTTACTAGTACCCTCCTGGTGCGGTTTCAGGGGCGGATCCAGCATTTGGGGAACGGGGGGCGGGGGTTTTCGAGCTCCACGGGGTGGAACGAGTATGCAAGGGGAGGGGGGGGGGTCCGGGTGCATGCCCCACCCCCGTAAAGATTTGCTAGATGTCCGAAAATGCACTTTCCTGTGTAACTGGTAGTAAACTGTGATCTATGTAAACTTCGTGGCTGAACGGGGTTGCAACCCCTGAACCCGATGTAAATCGATCAATTCAAATTTCCAGACGATGCTAAATTTACATATACGAACATATTAGTAGTATGAAGTTTAGTGAAACGGGCTCCTTGTCTTTGCCGTCCATAATTTGCGTTACATTTGGATTTTTTAAAAGATATCTGTATATGCAGACTATTTTAAGAAAGTATTCCAATGCAAATATAGCTTCTAAATAAGTCATGAGAACACTCTGATGTGTAATGTTGTCATCTGGATCTTCAATGATTGCAAATGTTCGTTATGCGGTGTGTCGGATTGAAAGGGTTAATAATACCAGTCGGATCAAGTATGCTAGTCGATCAGCATACACAGTGTTCAAAGACTCAGACTATATAAGCCAGGGCCCGGTTGCTCAAGACCTATGTTAGCATTGCTAAGGATTTAACAGTCTGTTAAGCTAACAGAAGCTTTGAGCAACCGGTCCCAGGGCATTTAAGTGAAAAATGCTGCCGACCCGCAAGTCTCTGCAACACAGCCACCATTATCGCAAGTAATTCGAGAAAAATATGCTGATCAGCAGAAAAAAAATCGCCAACAATCGGAGGGTAGGAAAGTTGTATTTTTTTTCTTCAAAAAGTGGTGATTTTGTAGAAAAATCGCAATAAAGTTGAAAAAAATATTGCAAAAACACTGTTGAATGATATGACATAAAACTTTTGATAATATATTGCCAAGTATGTCTTTTCAAATAAAAAAATAATCCGGATCTCCCGGGTGACATTTTTTGGGACAAAAGTACAAATTTAATACAGAAATTGCTAAAAACTTGAATAATTTTCGAAATACCAACTGACCAAAGATATACTAACAAAATAAATGAAAATATATTTTCGAATGTGTGTTTAACAAATGAACATAATTTCGTATGTGTCGGATGGTAGGAAAGTTGTAATTTTGGGGCATAAACACGCGAATTGAAACAATAAATCACTGAAAACAGGAATTAAATTTATGAACAACAATGGATGAAGACTATCAATGATTTAAATTTATCAAATATTCATAACATGCGTGAACCATTCAAAACGAGTTATCACGATTTCTCTATGTCCTCCAGTACGTCCGTCCGTCCGTCCACAGTTCTCTCCACATGGACGGTTGTCGACAGGCCGTTGTTCAATTTTTCATTCATAACCAGTGAATGCGATCGCAGATGGCCGCTGTAAAAATGTCAAAATCGTCAAACGACTTTTTCTCATGAAATGATAAGCAGAATTTGAACGGATCTTGTACTTGTCACAGGACGACAGAGTTTGAACGAACTACGTGTTTGACCTTGACATTTGAGTTATCGGGGGGGGGGGGGGGGCAATCGTGAATGTGTTACACTGCAGTAGAGGATGATTGAAGCAATATGTTGGTGAAATATGGAGTAGAGTAGGAAACAAAACATAGATGTATTGACCCAAAAGTCAAGGTTTCACACGCGCCAAGTATATGACCTTGACCTGGGGTTTCTCGGTGGTGTGGCGGTTGTGAATCTGGCAGTGGGTGGTAGAGGGCATCAGGACAATACGTGTATGAAATATCAAGCGGATCCGTGCGGAAAATATATACTAGTAAGTTATTTACCCGAGTGTTAAGGTTGGGACGCGCCAAGTATGTGACATTGACCTTCCGTATGAACGTGGGAGGGACGATCGTGATTTGCTCCAGGGCGGTTGAGAACCATTGGAACGACACGTGTGTGACATATTAAGTAGATTCGTGCATGTAAACATAACATATAAGACATTTATCCAAGCGTCAAGGTTTCGAACTCACCAAGTATGTGACATTGACACTGGGCTTAGTGGGGGCGGGACGATAGTGAAACTGGCAGTCGGTAATAGAGGGCCTAGGGGCAATGTATGTTTGAAATATCAAGTAAATCCATGAGAGGAAATCGAACATATAAGTTATTTATCAGAGCGTTAAGGTTTGGGACGCACCGAGTATGTGACCCTGGCCTTTTGTTTAACGCGGGCTGTACGCTCGTGGTTTGTTGCAGGGCGGTAGAGAACCATTGGAACGACTCGTGTGTCACATATTAAGCAGATTCGTGCATGCAAACAAAACATATAAGGATTGACACAAGCGTCAGGGTTTCGAACTCACCAAATATGTGACCTTCACCCTGGGCTTATCGGCGGCCGGACGATTGTGAATGTGTCAGTGGGTGGTAGAGCACATTAGGATAATGTGTGTATGGAATATCAAGCAGATCCGTGCGAGGAAACCAAACTTATAAGTTATTTACCCCAGCGTTAAGGTTTGGGACGCGCCAAGTATGTGACCATGGCCTTTTGTTTAACGGGGGCGGGACGATCGTGGTTTGTTGCATGGCGGTAGAGAACCATTGGAGAGATACGTGTGTGCCATATTAAGCAAATCTGTGCAAGGAAACAAAACATATAAGACATTGACGCAAGCGTCAAGGTTTCGAACTCACCAAATATGTGACCTTGACTCTGGGCTTAGTGAGGGTGGGACGATCGTGAATGTGTCATTGTAGTAGGGGGGCAAGCACCCATACAATGAATTCTGTTCAACCCGAGAGAGCAAAAGCAACGACTACTTTAAATCAATGCATTATATCATCCTTAACACGAATCCGGTGTCAGTCAATCAAATCAGGTGGGACAAGGTCATTTTTGGGGTCATTAAGTGCACATGGGTCAAATGCGTGCAAAGCTCACTCTATTTTGATAATACAATATGTACTTGCATAACATTACATAACAATCCGATAAAGTATGTTTTATTGGTGATTATTGTTTTATGGGGCATATACAAATCAATTCGGTTTGCTCGGACGTCTCTATCGTTGTGAGTATCAACATATTCAAGATGGCCGCCAAGCATCAATATTTAGCCTGAAATGTGTACTTATTTGATGAATGAAAACAAATAGGCACTGATTGGACGGACGCAGAAAACCCTTCAGATACCATGCATTCATTTTAAACATAGATGGAGGCTATCAAATCCATATAAATGCAAGATGGACGCCAAATATTCATCAAGATCAGGCAGCATTATTTGCACTGTGGTGGACCATTTCTTGGTACTAAGCTAGATATGAACATATTAGTTTTATTTTCATCTGAGATACGATATTAAAACTATAGATCAATATTTATGCTCTTCTTAAAGAGCGTGTTTGATTCAAAATGGCCGCCATATTTTCAAAAAAATCGAAAGTTATTGAATATAATGTCATAAGACAGATTCACATGTGTTCTGACTAGTAGATCGCTATATATATACTAGTCGATTGTATATGCCCCATAATATAATTATCGATGCTCGAATTAGGTTACACTCGTTGTAGAGTCAGAATATTAAAATATATGTACTGTTTGTTTTAAATATTGTATTTTATTGAGTCTTACGTTATCATATACGTTGTAAATTGCACTATAATGCCATATATGTATACACTACGTATTGCGATTGGTCCATATACTACAGTTCGACCATTTTCACATTATAGTCAGATATCGAACTGTTATATGCTGGTGTGCGGCTAAGTACCATGACATTTCAATTACTTTAGACTTAATTCTAACCAAGATAAAACAATTCATGTAAAATACAACACTAATCAAATAGTATGTATTACAGTTTCTATTTCCGTGAATATACATACATTCACAAATGGATATACCCATATGCATACACTTAAATTACACTGAAATATTTAATAATTGTCCCATATAACCATACGTCTGTATACGGCAGTTCAGAATATTCTATTTCAGCAAAACTTTCAGCATGACTGTTTGTATAATCATCGCTTATAAATGGAAATATATTCTCAATTAACATATATTCTCATCAACAAAAGTCCCGTCTCCTACACTGAAATCAATATTAACAGCGTCTATGCGTGTCACATATATAAAACATAATATGCTGTAACAAATGCTCATGATTTAGAGGCCTCATATCAGCTATGTGTCAATGTTTAGCTTTACACGTTTCGCTTCCAGGTTAGCTCAAACCCGGTTAGTTGAAAATCCAGTCACGGGAATTGGGGTGTTGTACTGAAAAGTGGTTGTTTGGTTGATTTGTGTACATGATTTATCCATGAATCGCAATTGCAACTACCCAAATACATGCATGTGAAAATAAGTGTCTCTGTTTGGTCCCTTACGATCTTAAGTATATGTCATATGTCGGTGTGTATAGACACGGACGGTGGGAACTTTCTGATATAATTCTAGATTAGCATAGAATAATCAACCATGTTCATTTTAATGCATTTAAAGTATTATATATTATATTACACATATGGTTGTGATATTACAATACACAGTTATGACACTTACACATACCATGTAAGGACATTATATGACTACAACATATATGATTACAGTGTATGGTATTCCCCAGAAACAATGCCTTTCATAACTGTGATACATATACATACATATGCATTCAATATAGATTGTATTATGACCGCATAATACATTTTTATAACTTTTATTCTTTATATGTACCAAACAATCTCATGAATGACCTCAACATATGTTCCATCATGAATTCACAACATATTGATCTCTATCGCATTATAGTTTAATATCCATACTTATGTGACTCACAAACACTGACTAATTAAATCCTTCCTATGTACATAGTACATGCCTACCAGTATATGCCTTGTTGATATTATATGTCATTCAAGCGCGATTGCATTGTTAATGAACACAGCATATGCCGTTTATGAACTGAGATGTAATGGTCTGGATGACACCTTGCATTGAATTCGTAGAATAGAGAGTAATATGGCTCACACATACTGGTTATTTATTCATGCATGTATTTACATGGCCTAGCACATGGCTACCGGCATATGACTACTTAAATGATACGTCATCCAAAAGTTTAGTTTATTTTGGGCAATAACAACATCATATGTCGTATATAAACAGAGATTCGATGACCATGATCACACCATTGACTCTACATACATACGATATGTATGTGTTATATAATTTCCCAACTTCAAGTACTTGATTATGTCTCTTGCTACACCGACAAGCACACTCGCAGTGTCCATGTGATGTGTTTCCAAATTATTGGTATTCCATGTTCATGTTACTGTCGTCAATATTACGACTTTGTTAAACTAATAAATGTGTCGATAAATAATTTTCAGGTATAAATGGTGGGAATATAACGTATGCAAATGCAATTCAGTGTCTTCTATAGCGCACTAATGTGGACATTAGCATAATACTTATATAGCTCAAGATGCGATGGCGTGGTTTTCGATTTCATATCCAAAAAGCTAAGCATACTTCTTCGCTATGAAAGAACGCTGCTTTCATTATGTGGGAAGTGAATAATGGTAGTTGTTACGTAGCCAGTCAAGTTCAGAATTCATCAACTTCCCTTTCATAAGCCAACCGCTGTGCCTACCTTATCGTGTACCGCATTAATACATTGATTATCGTTTTTCATAGACAGATAGTAGGCTTCGTTATAATGGAAAATGACACAATAGCCGCATCCGCATGGAATGTACCGGTATCTCATGGTTTCGATGTATGCAACAGACCCGTAACCCGACATTTATGAAGCAATTAGTATTTTCGATGGCTTGAATGGCCCGAGGCAGCTATGGGGTTACGGGGCCAGGCTCTCCCAGACAATTGTATATATTCTCAGCAAAAATTGAGCACATACATGTAATACGACTCTCCTGCTTGCATCAATATTATAAAATGACTACGTATTGACAATAATTCTTATTTTAGTGCATGAAAGAGTGGACATCAAGGCACGACGAGGGAGGTTTGGGAGAGGGTTCGTCCGAGCGCACCGACCCCCTGGTTACGGACCTGTTGCAATAATAAAATGCAACATTGGTGTTCATGGTCGTGTTAAGGATAATATGATAGAGTTTAGAGTTCCGGTTTAATGTTTAATGGCTTGAAACGGACTATCGACAGCTCATTTCATCTGCATGGATGGGGGCGGGTAACTGAATATTTGCATTCAATTTCCATCCGTCCCGGACATTATACAAACCGGATCTACTGTTATGTCTTCACCACACTAGTAACTTAGCCCCCCTCCACATAAACGTAGTAGGATTACCACTAATCGTATTACTCTTATAACGGGGTTAGCCGGATTCAACTCTCGCCTACAAGAAAGCTGAACATGCGAGTAAGGGCCAATCCAGGGATATCGCGCTCCCCGGCAATTATCAACCCACCATCCTTAATTATATAATAAATTACCATTCACATGCTCCCAACCTGCCACTGTATTGTATTTCTATCCGAATACAGGTATTAGACACGGGCATTATGTTGATTCACTCAAATGAATGAATACCTAGATGTAATTGTAAATATGTTCCTGTTTCCTTTGACATTGTCAACATGTATTATGTTCCACTTGAAATCCAAGATCATGACTCTGTAGTAGTTTACTAACCATTACCATGTTACAGCTAGGATTTATTGTTATCCATGAGTTGCACCAATACTTTGTTGATAGCTCATATTATAAAACTACGCACTATAGTAGCCATATTGGTAACTAAAATGGCGGTCATAAAATATTATTCTTTATGTTGTCATCAGAAACACTTAAACATTTATTTTATGGTGTGGCATATGCTATGTCGTTGATGACTACCCTACCTAATATAGATGTGTCAGAATTGTATCCATGTTGGCGGTCATCTTTGATTTACGTTTGTTTGCGGCGACAGATAATTCGGTACAGTTTGGAACACAAGCCTCGCACTTTTAAAATATTACAAATATGATTTCCAATTATAAGTCATTTCTTTACTACTTTGTCGATCAACAGCTCATAAGAGCAGCGATACTTAGCGGCCATCTTGAATATTCCAACATGGTCAAATAATAAGTATATTAGATGGACTCATTGCAAATAACACATTCAATAATAACAACAAAAAAGGCAAATAACTGAAATATAAATGTGCATGAAAGTGTAGCTATACATTTTTGTTATTCCACACACATTTACTGCTCGTCTGTGTGAATATTTGGCGGCCATCCTATATGTATATGCATTTGTCAGTGGTGCATTGTTTTTATAAGGTATCAAAACGTATTGCTATGTATGTAAACGCATAATGTAATTACCAAACGCCATATAATAATCAAGTCAGAATATATTTAAGACAAAACGTTGATACCTGCCAGCCATCTTGAAAATCGCAAAATACACACCGGTTTGAACCACCATAAAAACGAAGCGTCTCATATATGTCCTAAGGAAGAATATTCAACAAGTTAAACAACTTTATCTGATATTTGAAGCATGATATGCACGTACATGTCCATATACTGATATAAAATGTGTTTTTGAACTCATTTGACCTCTTTTCACTTAATGACCTCAAAAGTTACCTTGTCCCACCTAATTTGATTGACCAACACCGGCTTCATGTTCAGGAATGTATGATGTATCAATCTAGCATAGTCGTTGCTTTTGCTCTCTTGGGTTGAACATAAATCGTTTGTAAGCCACTTCTCTTCAAGGTGTCCCTCCACTATTGGGTTGTAGAGTACTATCAGAGCAATGTGTGTATGAAATATCAAGCAGATCCGTATAAGGAAAAAGAAGTTACAATACATTTAGCTGAGCGTTTTTCTTTTTTTTATGACGTACGTACTCACTTTGGACATACGGGACGGCGGCGGCGGCGGTAACGCTATATGCTGTTTTACGACTCAGTCTTGGGTACTTAGAAACATGTTTATGTTGTTATATGTGTAAATATAACCACGTGGTTTGGTGTCTATCTAATAAAACGTCGTGTTTCCAGTTTTCAGCATTTTGTTTTAAATTAGGTACTTATTTACCAGCTTTAAATACCACTTTCTAGTCACCAGATGTGTTAAAAAAATGTTCATGTGAATAATAGCTATTTATCAACATGTTGTCAAATTTTCGGTATTAAGTCTCGAAACAGTTGGCAGAAATAATTTTTTCAAAATTACTACAATTTATGCACTAATTTGAGTTTTACCCAAAAATGACACACAATATGCTCAAATTGTTTTTTTTTGTAAACACTATATATATATGAATGTTTCATTAAGTTCGTTTGATAATATCACTAAACGTTTTATCTCCATATCTTTTTTTCTATTTTTCGCGATTTTTGCACCAAATTACCACTTTTTTCCCAAATTTACAGCTTTCCTACCCTCCGATTTTTGGTGATTTTTGTTCTGCTGATCAGCATATTTTTCTCGAATTATTGGCAATAATGGCAATTGTGTTTGCAGAGACTTTCGGGTGAAATCTATATTCCCTATATTAAGGACAGTTTCTCATGTTGAATCAGGATCTAATTTCAACCGCCCTACCGGATATGAAGGTAGGGCCTTCCTTATAGGCGTGGCCCAGTCAACTAGGTTAATGTGGCACCGGGGTTCACACGCAATACGTATACCATGCCAAAACAAATATGTGGCTGTAACTGGAGACATGGAGCTTATGGATTTTGCGACCAGTGGAGATCCAGATCAGCCTGTGCATCCGCACAGTCTGATCAGGATCTGCACTGTTCGGCGTTTCATCAATGAAACTCCCGTCATGCTTCGAACAAGCAATGTTCCTCGCTGTCTGGCACACGAGAGTATAATTCCAGCACAAAAATATTTACACAATTCCCTAACATTTGATACTTCAATGGGGAGACATACGTGGATGTGACTGAAGAAATATGGTACTGTGCTGTTCTACACTTCAATAGAGATGGATCTCACTGATTTCAAATGCTATATGCCCAATTTCTCCAGTACCAGCAACAAATTAAAACTATCGTATTTTGACAATGTGTAAGACAATATTGGTTGTAAGGTAAAACATATGTCAAAAGAATGAGCCATCATATTATTGACAACGCCTTGTAAGTTCTTGGCACTTTGATACATGATATTGGGCAGGGTATCGGTGTTTTCATGGCACGTGTGAACTTGATATGTGCACGCTTGCAGGTGATATTGTCTCCGACACGGAAATCGATTCTTCGCAAAAACGACATAAGTCTGTGCCAAACTTCATATACCACCAAATGCAAGTCATGAAGACGCGTTTGCTGCGCCATATTTCATCAAAATCCGTTACATATTAAGGAAAATATCAAATAATACTTACTTTGAAGTAGGCGACGTTGTTGTTGTTGTAACCACGTGATCATGCACCTTGATTTAAGGGTCCTTCATTTAAAGGCACTGTTGTTTTAATCATTATGTCATAATTGGACCTACTGTCTGTTTCACGAAAGCTGCCCAAATATTACGGCTGTATAAACAATCCAAAAAGAATTTTAAAAAAATCGATATTATTAAATCAAAGCAAAATTTAAGAATGAGCCCTCTTTTTCATTTTATTTCTTGTCTCCATCAAAGTGTACATAGCAAGATAAATATACTTTGCAATGTTGGTGATATAGGCTACTGTACTGTTCTAGGCTTAAATAGAGAAGGCTCTAGCGTTTACTAGTTTAGAATGATCAGATCTGTTCCATTGAATACTTGCCAAAATGTGTAGACTGCTCGTATATATAGACTGAGCTGTACTTATAGCGAATTCAGTTTGGCCCATTTTCCAATGGGGCGTCGGGTATGATATTCGGGCTGGACAAATGGGGCTTATGAAATATGCTGCCAACCTAGCTTCTACTGACAGTCGTGCTTTAATATCAGGGGCAGATCCAGGATTTATGTATAAATGGGGCGTGGATTTCAATTTTCATAAAATTCAAATTTTTTTTTCTGCATTTTTTCTTATTTCTCATCAAAAGCATATGTTGTTACCACTCAGATGAACCGTCTCGACGAGACGGTTCAACTGAGTGGTAACAACATACACTTTGTGTGAGAAATAAGGAAATAATCAGATCTTTCCACGAACAAAAAATGGTTAAAATCTAAACTCGACAAATTTTAGAGAGGGCATGCGCCGGACACGACCCCACCTGGATCCGCACATGTTTATTCAGCCAGGATAATGATTTGAAAGTACACGTACAGTACTAGTTTTCCTTAGAAGCCTCACGATTGTTTCTACGGAGCGCCGCAGGTGACATGGATTTTTTTATTAATTCGTTACCACCAAATAACAATTTGTTCCCTCAATTTAACAATTCGCTCCCTCGAATTAACAATTCGTTCCCACGATATAACAATTCGTTCCCTCGAATTAATAATTCGTTCCCACGAAATGACAATTCGCTCCCACGAAATAACAATTCGTTCCCTAAATTTAACAATTCATTCCTTTGAATTAACAATTCGTTTCCACGATATAACAATTCGTTCCTACTAATTAAAAATTCGTTCCCGTGGGAACAAATTGTTATTTCGTGAGAACGAATTGTTAAATTGAGGGAACGTATTGTCATTTCGTGGGAACGAATTGTTAATTCGAGGGAAAGAATTGTCATTTCATGGGAACGAATTGTTAATTCGAGGGAACGAATTGTTATATCGTGGGAACGAATTGTTAATTCGAGGGAACGAATTGTTAAATTGAGGGAACGAATTGTTAATTCATGGAAACGAATTGTTAATTCGTGGGAACGAATTGTTAAATTGAGGGAACGAATTTTTATTTCGTGGGAACAAATTAATTAAAAAAAGAATTCTACATCCCCTGCGGGGCTCCGTATGTTTCACCTACTGAATGGCAAACAGTGCAGTCTCCGATCTGGTTTGGGATTACACTGGTTTCATATTCTACAAGCTCCGTTTCGTCTGAAACGGAATCAAATTAAATTGATCCCGTCAACACAGTGCTTATGTGCCGTGAAACACGCTGCCGTGAAACATTTTTGATATCCTGTCAATACGATTTGGAGATGAGGCTGGGGTTATTTTTTGCATTTTAAAGCTATGTGTAATGTTGACGGGATAAATAGAATAGTAGGTTAGTGCCGTGAATGGGAAAAAATATCTGGCGCGGCTCGGAAACGGGATGTGCTCGGCAGAGCCTTGCCCATCCCGTTTCCTAAGCCTTGCCAGATATTTTTTCCCATTCACGGCACTAACCTACTACATGTATTCTCTATATTTCATATCGTGACCACGTGTAATGCAATGCTGGTATTAAAGGTACACGCCCACTCAATAGGCACACAGTGTTCTTTATGTAAATTAAATAAGTGTATACATAGAGAATAGTAGGTTAGTGCCGTGAATGGGAAAACATATCTGGCAAGGCTTAGGAAACGGAATGGGCGATGCTCTGACGAGCACATCCCGTCTCCGAGCCGCGCCAGATATTTTTTCCCATTCACGGCACTAACCTACTATTCTAGTTATGCAAAAATAGTATTGACTGGATATCTCCGATGTCTCCGATATAAAGAAAAGTTTGTGCCTACTGAGTGGGCATGTATCTTTAAGGTAAAGCACACACAGCCAAATTCACCATCATAATCTACGCGCAGGCTGATCATAAGCATATTTTACAAAACTTGCAAAGCATATTTATCTAGTAAGTACTTTGAGGGAGTAATCATTTAGTTTCCCAATTATTTCATATAGAACTATCGTCTACATAATTATGTTTGTTGATTAAGAGTATGCATAATTATTATCCTGAATTTATTATATATTATATTATATACTAAATTCAGTATAATAAAAATCAATAAATTTATCCTTAGATTGAAAATTTCTCCCTCAAAGTGTACTTAGCAAGATAAGTATACTTTGCAATTTTGGTGAAATAGGCTACTGGGACTACACTGAGTTCAACTGATATATCCCCAATTTCTCCAGTACCAGCAACAAATTAAAACTATCGTATTTTGACAATGTGTAAGACAATATTGGTGTTAAGGTAAAACATATGGCAAAAAAATGTACCATCATATTATTTACAACGCCATGTAAGTGCGTGTCGCTTTGATACATGATACTTGGCAGGGTATCTGTGTCTTCATGGCACGTGCGAACTTGATATGCGCACGCTTGCAGGTGATATCGTCTGTTTCATTTTTTGTTTTTAAAAATCTATTTCAATTCGTTTATTGGCATTAAACAGCAAGAAGCACATGTATGATGGTTTCATGGAAATGTATAATCACTAGACATATTATCCAAGATATATGATTAGGCTAAATCATTTCACAATCAGTTTGTTGCTAGTCCACTGCATTCTAAACTCTTTCTGTTGTCATTAAATTTCATATACTATTTTCATCTTGCTCACCCAGGCTGTATGCCGCGACAAGCCATTCAAACCGTTATAGTAAAACGGTTCAAATGGCGACCACGACCTACACCGAGTGAGCAATATGAACCATATGTAACACTGTCCATGACCAATTTTGGATATACCCAGAATTTATTGGGGTCAGTTTCTATTCAAGCAATTATCATAACGCAGTACTAGACATTGTTCCGTGTGCATGCCGATGTGCACACCACAATCCCGCTTGGGGATTCTGGTGTGTCCATAGAAATGCATCCAAAACAGTGAGTTTTTTTGTTGTTTTTTTAGCTTATATTTAACGGCGGCACTGGCTCTAGAATGGGAGAAAGAACGGAGGTAGAGATTGTTTGAGAGAAGCCGGTAATTCGTATTTACAGAGCAACTACGAATTATCGGTACCAATTTACAGCTGGGTGAACTGGAGCAGTGTGGATAAAGTGTCTTGCTCAAGGACACAACGCACGTGAGTGGTGACCGATGTTATTGATCAACATTCATGGTCTGGTGTCACCAGTCCATAGAAATGCATCGAAAACAGTGAGTGGTGACCGATGTTATTTATCAGCGTTCACGGTTTCTATTTAAGAAATTATCATGTTGCTGTACTAGACATTGTTCCGTGTGCATGCCGATGTGCACACCACAGTCCCGCTTGGGGATTCTGGTGTGTCCACCGACATGCATCCAAAACAGTGAGTGGTGACCAATGCTATTTAAGGGTCCTTCATTTAAAGGCACTGTTTCTCGGATGTACAATATGTTGTTTTAATCATTATGCCATAATGGGACCTACTATGTTTCACGAAAGCTGCACAAATTTTACGGCTATATGAACAACCCAAAAATAATTGTTTTTCGTAATATTAAATCAAAGCAAAATTTAAGAATGAACCTTCTTTTTATTTTGTGAAATTTGGTCAAATATTGATTCTATTGCGAAAAACACAATTTCCTCTTGTTAAATCCCCATAACCATAGACATTTTCACAGAGTGAAGATGCCTATGTGGATTTATAACATGGGGACATTTTTAGAATTTCAGAAATACTGGACCTATTTTCAAAATTTATCTTTTGTTTTCTTAGTTATATCATTTCCAAGGTATCTAGCCTAGTTTCCGAGTCAATTTCCAAAGTTGTTCGTGTTTTGACTCCTTCCACAGCTCATCCACATCCTATTCCCCCATGTTAAATTTCCATAGACAAATCAATATTTCGTAATAAAATCAATATTTGACCAAATTTCACTAAATAAAAAAAAGGCTCATTCTTAAAATTTGATAATATTTAATATTATCGAAAAAAATATTGATTTTGCATTGTTTATATGGCCGTAAAATATGGGTAGGTTTCGTGAAACAGACAGTATATTATGGCAAGGCAAATTCACAATAATTCCGTAAGCCATGGTTTGCAGCTTAAACCTCAGTTTTGGCTCTGTATGTGCACATGAGTTCTATATTGATCTAACGAACCATTTTATTCAATCAAATTCCAAGGAGTGTGTGCTTTACTGTTCTGTACCGTGCACTGTGATAGACAGGGTAAATAGTATTATAATGCATGTTCGTTAGTTCTGTACCAGGAGCACACATTGTGAAACATAACAGTTTTAGTTGGGAAATAATGCTATACCATATATCGCATTTTCTGTAAATAATTTTCATGAAAAATCGCACGTGATCTTAGGTATAAAATCGCATTGCTGCGATTTTGTACCTAAGAACACGTGAGATTTTTCATGAAATGTATTGACAGAAAATGCGATATTTTCGGTAAATGACGTCGAAAAATTACGAAATTTTCATAGCAATTGCGGAATATTATTTTTCATGAGATATCGCACATGTGTTCTTAGGTACAGAATCACACATGCGTGTCGCATATAGCAATAGGTTTCCATTCTTGACACCAGCGAACTTAAATTAAAGGTATATGCCCACTCAGTAGGCACAAACTGTTCTTTATATCGGAGACATCATCTGAGATATGTTCTGGCAAAATAAACGTCCATTCACGATTACCCCACGTACTGATTGGTATTATCATACATTTTATATCAGACCTAAACACTGCTATCAGGGGCGATTACCGTGTTTCCTTAAAATGTTAACGGACATTACTATTTATTCTCTGTATTTTGTTTTTGATGTGCAATGATCAAACTTGATAATCTGTTGAAAATATTATTTGTTCAGGTGAAACATTTAATTAGTATAAATAATTAAACAATATCATGCCTCATTTGCATATGAAAATAGTCCGATATAATACCACCGCGGGTCACTATCAGTAAAATAAATATGTATTACTAAATGAGTATATGTACAGCGGGCACTCGTAATCTTTAGAACTGATCGAATAGTAGCACAATTATACACTTATTTAATTCATATAAATAACATGTTATGCCTATAGAGTGGGCATGTACCTTTAATATTGAAAGCATCGGCTGCACAAACTAACGTTCGGTTTCAGTAGTGTTTCAACAAGCCCAGCCTACAGTGTATGCTATAGCAAGGCGTCTCTCCAGGCTCGACATTGGTGGCTTCATGCTGCCTGCCCCAAAAGGAAGGTGTGCACACATACATCTTTTTGGCAATATTGTTATTGCATTATTACAATTTGCCATTACATGCATATTTCAACCAAAGTTTAAGCTCGAACTACTTTTATTTTTCTGGCAACCTTTTACGTTATGACGCATTGAATCCCTTTTCAAAGTTTTACACTCTTAATGTGCCAACTTTTCTGGCCTCCACCATGCCCCTTTTTAATCCTTGGGAAAATAATATTTCCGTATTATAAACATTTTTTAATATCAAGCTCATAATTTATGTTTGGCCCGATATCATTCAACTATATAGAGATCCTGCTCGTGCTCAACATAGGCAAATCTGAGTCAGCTCAGTTGAACATGACGTTGAACTGAGAGCAGGAAAACGTTTATAATTTCGTGTCCCTGTGTTTTGTTTGCAATTTGGTGGATAATCCGACTTGTATGACTGTCACATAGGGCGACTTTCTTAAGTCGCCCTGAGTGACAGCCATAAAAGTCGGGTTATCCACAGTGACAGGTTTGACGTGACATCTAACAACTTCGGGTTATGTGGTGGGGGGTTAGAAGACCTCCGACACCGCTAAGTTTCTCTAGTTTCACGAAAGCTTGTTTCAAGCGATATCACATTTAAAACCATAAATTATTACTTATAATATGATTAAATAAATACCTTGTATTTCCTGCTCTACTAGTCCTTTCGGATGTGGACTTTAAAAGGCGGTCACGTGTATCAGATTTGAAGGAGAGTCTGGGCACGTTAAAGAACCCGGGGGGACTGCCGTCGTTAAATCCAGGCATTTCGACGTACGGACACGTGACACCTCTTCGATGACACATTCATTGTTTTAAAAAAAGGAATTACCACCTACGAAACAATAGGCTTATGTGTGTCATATGGTTATGAAATAAATTAAGTTGTTTTCATTGACTTTCACCACACCTCTAAGCACCTAAGACCCCGATCGTGTGGCCGGACGTAGGGCGGACGTACGGACAGATAGGCGGACGGAGGACGCATGGACACCCAATGTCCCAATTATTTTTTTTTATAATAAACATACTATTAACTATAGCATACGGGGTTTAGAAAGGTAAATCATACTATATTGCAACGACTTGAGAAATGGGGCTTATGAGTTTTGTGACCAGTGTAGATCCTGATCAGACTGTGCTTCCGCACAGTCTGATCAGGATATGCACGGTTCGCCATTCCTTCAATGAAACACCCGTCATGCTTCTAACAAGCAATATAGATCAGGCTACACGAGTGTGCTATTTGATCAGAAGCTACACAAATCCCATAAGCCTCGGCTATTCAGTCACAGTCACAGTCGGAGTGTTAAGATGTATAAACCTAAATGTACGACCTTATTGAGAGACCATACTAAGCGTGGCGAAAAGACGAGTTTTAACTATTAAACATCATTTTTTCGTTTCTATACATTCTAACACAATACCAGTTGAAGCTGAAACAACTAACGATTTCCAATGTTGCAATTCATATTGTTTATTGCATAAAACACGTGTTCGCAATGGATAAACACATTATATTAATATCATAATACCCGGGTGAAGTAAATATACAATTGTGCTCGTTACAGATATCATGTTATGTGATCAGTACAGTTTCAATGTGTGATGATGTGCTTCTGAAATAAATATAATAACACATTTGTAATGAACTAATATGATATGTATTAAACTAGTTTGACTGACTTCATAAGAAACTCGACATAGCCTCGTTTCTTATGGCATAAGTAAACTCGTAATATTATTGAATCGTCACTCATGTAATATTCTCTGCGTAGTTAATACACCTGGGGGCCGTTTCACTAAACTTCTTAAGACTAAAATATTATAGGAATGAATGGCCTTTTTGTGGAATTTATCGGGGTATAAACTTGGAAAAGTCGCGGGAATACTGGACGAAGGCCAGAAGGCCTCGTCCAGTATTCCCGCGACTTTTCCAAGTTTATATCCCCGATAAATTCCACAAAAAGGCCATTCATTCCTTATAATTCCAGCATTTGAAATAAATTCATCAAGAAAATGAGTTTATTTTCCGTTTTCTTAAGAATTATTTTAACTGCGCCTGACGGTTACGGAAAGTAGTTCGGCATGGAGTTTACTGGGATATAAATTCTGGACAGAGACTTGCTACGGACCAATCAAATGTTAGGGAATTGTGTAAATATTTTTGTGCTGGAATTATTCGTAAGTGCAAATTTAGGATCGTCTGGAAATTTCAATACATGGATTTACATATGCAGCCTATGTTAATAAATGTAAATCAAATAATTGTTTACACAGAAACAAGGTGAATGTGAAATTAACAGACTATCATAATTTTGCACTTACGAACATTTTAGTCGTACGAAGTTTAGTGAAACGAGCCCCAATATAGGCATATACAACTGCAAAAATAGGCATATTCATTTTATTATATTAAATATTATAAAAAAACAACATTGTTTAAGTCTTGTTTCTACGGAGCCCCGCAGGGAACATGGATTTATTTGTATTAATTCGTTCCCAGGATTACCACAATTCGTTCACTCAATTTAACAATTCGTTCCCTGAATTAAAAATTCGTTCTCACGATATAACAATTCGTTCACACGAATTAACAATTCGGTCCCACAAAATAACAATTCGTTCCCTCGAATTAACAATTCGTTCCCACGAAATAACAATTCGTTCCCTCGAATTAACAATTCGTTCCCACGAAATAACAATTCGTTCCCTCGAATTGACAATGAGTTCCCACGAAATAACAATTCGTTCCCTCAATTTAATAATTCGTTCCCTCGAATTAACAATTAGCAATTCGTTCCCACGATATAGCAATTCTGTTCCCACGAAATAAGAATTGTTATATCGTGGGAACGAATTATTATTCCGTAGGAACGAATTGTTAAATTGATGGAAAGAATTGTTAACTCTTGGGAGCGAATTGTTAATTCGTGGGAACGAATTGTTAAATTTAGGGAAAACAATTTTATTTCGTGGGAACGAATTGTTATTTCGTGGGAAAGAATTAATAAAAAAGAATGCTACGTCCCCTGCGGGGCTCCGTAAGTTTTATAGAGAATAGTAGGTTAGTGCCGTGAATGGGAAAAAATATCCGGCAAGGCTCAAGAATTTCTTTAATTCTCATCAGAAGTATATGTTGTGACCACCATTTGAACCGTCTCGCCGAGACGGTTCAAATGAGTGGTCACAACATATATTTTGGTTCAGAAATAAGGAAAATAGATAGAGAATAGTAGGTTAGTGCCGTGAATGGGAAAATATATCTGGCAAGGCTCAGGAAACGGGATGGGCGAGGCTCTGCCGAGCACATCCCGTTTCCGTGCCGCGCCAGATCTTTTTTCCCATTCACGGCACTAACCTACAATTCTATTTATCCCGTCAACACCTACAAATGGCTGTAAAATGCAAAAATAGTATTGACTGAATATCAAAAATGTTTCACGGCACCGTGTTTCACGGCACATATGCACTGTGTTGACGGGATAAATTATAATATACGCATATTTCTCCCTTTAAATGTTTTCGTCTTTCAATATTTCTCTACATAGTAAGAGGCTATTGTGAATATTTTCATTATTTACCAAGCTAATCGTTTGGAAATATGGCTGTGGTTGGATAAATGGAGCTTACGGGGTTTGTGACCAGCGTCTCGTCTGGTCACATAGAACACTCGTGTATCCTGATAATGATCGGCATTGCTTGTTAGAAGCATGTGGTTCATTGACGGAATGGCGAACAGTGCAGATCCTGATATAGACTGTGCGGATGCACAGTCTGATCTGGATATACACTGGTCGCAAAACTCATTAATCCCATTCCTCCAGTCACAACCACAAATGTTGCTAATTCTAGTACAAGCAGCACAAACAACAAACTGTTGCCGTTAAGCAATTTTCTGTATACATGTACTTAACTGCAGTCACGACCCAGTTGCTATTGATAATTTTAGCATGATATCACAAATTCTCTAAGCCAATGAACATGTTCCCTGCAATCAGCTGACCTCCATTTCCACTAGGTGATTGCCTCGGTTTTTATCCTTAGGTTGTATTGATTTACAGGCATTTAAAAACATGAATTATTTTCTTTAGAAAGTAATATTAGGACAAATAAACATATAGTATAACCCTAAGATGTTAAATAATGATGTTCATGTGATTATGTAATATTGTTCAAAATATAAATGCCTACGTTTATGTATCAAAGTTTGCTTGTTTTAACATGGGTTCTTGTGGAGAAAACAAAAGCACAACAACTTCACAAATGAACATAACAACAGCAACAGTTCTGCAGTGAATGTAAAGGGATCAATTGGCAAATGAGTCACATTACAACTCAATGGCCGTATTATTCTTAATAGAATTAATTCTCATTCCAGTGAAATGCATTTATTATTTCTTTTTTGTTTTTGTTATCCCACATCGCAGACTATAATCTGCATTTAACAGTTCTACTTAAAATATCGAGAAACGTGTGACTTATTGCTTAATACAACTACATCATGTTGAAATTCAGCGCTAGAGCAATTCCTGTCGTTCGTTCTTCTGTTGACGTTATAATCATATCTGGAGCTAAATTCATTATTTCACAAGTATATTAATGGATTATAACCTAGAAACAAAATTGCTACCCCGCTCCGTAACTCTCTCGAGGGTAGCAATTTAACCCCATATCTTTAATGTAACGCATGGAAGAGTGATTTTTGCAATCGGTTATCAGGCGTCTTTGATATTTTGGCGATATAAAACTTTCAAAGCTGTATCAATAAATTATTAATAAAGAACATACACATGCAGAAAGTGGTTATTTTACCGCGTCAATTTACATCTATATCTTGTAAATTTGAAAGCGTTATTATGTTATGTTGAACAACAACAAGAGACAAGATGACTTCCATGAGATGATTTCCCTTTTCTATTATATTTTGGCAATTTACCAGTTCTACATCAAATATTATTTGTTTAAATGTATATCATATACAGTTTACTAAATGTTGACCTACATGCATCAGGTTTGGGTATGCACTTTGGTTGCTGACATTTGTTAATGGGTCAAATTGTAGCCGTATGCAACATATCGGAGGCGAATTATTGTAGCTAGATTATAACCGTGTTATAAGAAGCTGGGGCTCGTTTCACTAAATTTCGTACGACTAAAATGTTCGTAAGTGCAAATGTAGGATCGTCTGGAAATTTCAATTGGTGGATTTACATTTAGTATGCTAAATAAATGTAAATCCAGTAATTGCTTACAAGAAAACTTTGATTGTTTGCTGACGAAATTTACAGACTATCATAATTTTGCACTTACAAACATTTTAGTCGTACGAAGTTTATTGAAACGGATTATCCCACTGATGAACGGCGTTACGTAACATGACCAGTGTAATCTACTCTCTACATGCATATGAGTGATTTATATTTCAATTGCCTATCGTCATATGTGGCTGTGACTGGAGAAATGGGGCTTATGGGATATGTGACGCTAGTTCAGCTCCGATTCAAATAGCTGTTAACGATTTATATGGCTTATTAGAAGCATGATGAGCCTTTCACCGGTGTAATGGCGAACAGTGCAGTGCGGATGCACAGGCTGATCTGGATCTACACTGGTGGCAAAACCCATAAGCTCCACTTATCAAGTCACAGCCACATATCAAGGTAGTAGATATGTTCACAATTCAGGTATTTAAATATCTTGTTGTCTTCCAGGCGACATTAATGGTTTCGTCCACAAGTAATATAATAATATTTCTATATCCGCATATTCTGATCTGGTTTTAGTTTAAACATAGTTTATTGCCTATAAGTACAATGGGCTTGGGCTACAAGTTCTCACAACATAAATTACAGCCCTTACCCAAGTATATACAAATGGCGATAAGTATACAGGTATATGTACATGGGTACATACCAATAATCATGCGGTATATATATATATATTTGCACAATGTACGAAAAGAAAAATAGGATGAAAAGAGAGAGTAATGAAAGTGAGAGAGGAGATTAGGAGAAAGAATGAAAGAGTTATGTGTCACAATGTACATATAATATATAACCTAATTAATCGATAGATGTGTACTGCAGTTGATATCAGTGTTCGTTGTTATCAGGTGGTACTGGATGATGTTGGCAAATGGAAAGCATCCGATAGAGCTTGCGTCTCAGGCACCCACCAAGTGTGTTACGTATTGCACTCATTATTTTCTTCAGGTATGCCATGCAAAAGTATATGCGCGTTTAGAGGATAAAATTGTCGCAGTGACTGGCATAACATTAGACGTTGCGCGTGATATTTAATACATTTAAAGAAGTAATGTTCAGCATCCTCTACAACTTCACTGCATTCGCAGTAGGGAGTTTCTCTGATATGGTTATTGCAAAGATCACAATTAAGATTGCTACATTTATTTCGAATTCTTGCATGCATAACTGAAAACAATCGATCTCCCTCTAAATAGTATGGTGATATATTATATTGAGTATATAGTTGTTGTGCGCATGCTGTTTTGAAGTGTCTAAGACTATCTATAGTTCTCGGCAACGGGTCAGTTTCATTCCAGAGTTGTACCGAAGATGGTATAAACGATTGTTTGTATACTTCTAGTCGTTTAGTGGGGACATTTAAATCAAATTGATTTATAACATTGTAACGAGATATATCATTAACAATGGGTGGAATCAGGTTAGAAATATAACTAGGTACTTGATTAGTGTTGGCTTTGTACATGATCGAAAGCTTTTGAATACTACGTCGAACAGATAGAAGTTGCCATCCAACTTCTTGCCTTAAGTTGTCGAGTGATACTGCCCGTGTTAATCCTGTTACTATTCTCGCGGCTTCATTCTGATTTTTTTCCAACGAAAACCTTTTCATATTCTGTACACCCATCCCAGACTGATGAAGCATATTCTAGTATAGGTCTCATATAAGATATATATATTTGGTTTAAAGACTGTCTGCATATCTTAAATTTTAGGTTACGCATTATTCCCAATACTCTCGTAGTCGAATTAACTATATGTTGTATATGTGTATACCATTTTCCGTTATTGCTCAGTGTTAAACCAAGATGCTAATGATCGTCAACAAAGGTTAATGACGTGTTCTGAAAGATTACGTTTAAGGGTCGATCAAGTTGTCTTAATGTTAGAAGCATCGACTGAGTCTTGTTCGGATTGAAACTAACCAACCATTGTTAAGACCAATCAGAAATCATTAGCAGGTCATGATTTATTATGCCGTCTAGATCATCAACATATGTTGAGTTAAAGGACAGAGAGCTGTCGTCAGCAAACAATCAAATAATACTTAACAGATGGTCAGTTATGTCGTTGAAATATATTATTAGAAACAGTAATGGGCCGAGTACCGAACCTTATGGTACGCCAGCAGTAACACATTTGGTATCTGAGGTTGCGGACCGTATTGATACGGACTGTTTCCTATTCGACAAGTAATTTTCGATCCAGTGTAAAATATAACCATTTAATCCATTTTGCCTTAGCTTAAATAGTAACCCCTTAGGCCATACTCTATCAAAGGCTTTAGAAATATCACAAAACACTATACATGCAGATTTTCGTTCATCAAATGCCTGACATATTTGATGGTGAATGTCTATAAGTTGATATACCTTTGAGTGGCCTGGTGAAAAAACTGATTGCTTGTTATAAATCAATTGTTGTGAGTGCAAGTGATTATAAATATGTTTAAACATTATTATCTCCATTACCTTACCTAGACAGCTTAATAACGATATTGGGCGATAATTTGAAGGCGTCTGTGGACACCCCATTCTAAATAGAGGAATTACACTTGCTAATTTCCACGCCATCGGAAATTGACATTCATTGACAGATCTATTGAAGAGGATCACCAGAGGTTTTGAGACAGATGTAATAGTTCCTTTTAACATTATATGACTAATATTAGATCGTATCCACAAGCTTTATTAGTTTGCAAAATTCGTATTATATCTCTAACCTTAGATTCATTTATATTAATCGTAGCAAGTACTTGGTTAGTTTGTAATTCAAACGGTGGTAAAGTAGAGTTATTATCATCAACAGTTGATATTGAAACGAAGAAGTTGTTCAGACAGTTTGCTTTTTCGGCATCAGACAAATATAAATTTCGCTGTTACCGTCATTTGTTTTTAAAGGAGGAATAGTACCACTTGACTTGCTGTCTTTCACAAAGTGTCGGACTAGCTTCCAGAAATATATTTTGTTATTCGAAAATGATTTTGTTAGATTAAACACTATATCATTATAAAATGCTTCTCTGGAATGTTTTTCATATTATTAACTTTATTCCGAGTTGTTTATTATTCCAATCGTCCACCCGTCAAAATTGTATTGCTTTCTTTCGTAACTTGTCCCTTGGCGTGCTTGTTTGGCGTATTTCAGAATCATACAGTGCGGCCTAACGATAAACCATGGTTTATCGTTAGGCCGCACTGTGACTTGACTGCATGGAACGCATTGCTTAGCTAGCTCAATGAACTTAGATGTAAATATATTACATGCATCATCTACATTACCATTATTTAAAATTGTCCAATCAGTATTAAGCATGAGCTCGTTAAATTTAGCAAAGTCTGCTCTTTTATAGTTCCATACAGTTCGTTTATATGAATTATTATATGAACTTTCAGCTGGTATGATGACACATGTAGCCTTATGATCACTTATGTTTGGCGAAACAGATATTACATCGATTTTGAGAATGATCTGATCTTGATTAACAATAATTGGATCTAGTAAGGTTGAAGTAGTAGCTGTTTCCCGAGTTGCGGATGTAATTATGTTTCTCGATGAATTCATAATCATTACGTCTTTTAACTTGTGGTTTTGTACATTTAATTGATCTTCATTTACATCGCCAACAATAATGATATTATTTGTTATATCGGATACCAATTCTAGATTGCGATTAAGTAATTCCCAAAATTCGATATTTGACGCCGGGGGTCGGTATATCGTGTCAATCAAGAACGTTTTACGGTTTGTCTTAACTTGAATCCAGATGGTTTCATTCCAAAATAGTTCTAAATGTTGCATTCTTTCTGCTAATAAGTGGTCTGTGACATATACTAATATACCCCCAGAATGTGGCGATTTGTCCTTTCGGAATGGTAAGCCATATCCATTCAGTTGTAAATTGCTTGTTTCTATAGCGCATGATAAGTGCGTTTCTGTAAAACATAGAATATCGAAGTCTGTAAAAGTGTCCTCGATATAACTGACCTTATTGCGAATACTTCTAATATTTAAATGTAAAATTGAAAAAGATCCAATCTCATTTTCAGGCCCTGGATTTCTTTCAACATCACCAGCCAGCAGTAGCAAAATCAAAGATATTATTGCTAGACAAATATTGAGGTTAAGTAGTAATCCGGATCCTCTACATTTAAATATATTGGTCAAACAATTACCTATATTCGCTAACACATTCAGTATTATATATACAATGTTAGTAGATGTTGTAAACGCAAGCAATATCGGCCGTGTGCTTTAATTAAAATTACCTACAGCAGCCCTCCAGGAAGTTAAATCATTACCCATTCGGCTTATTAATTAAATCAGCGAGGTGAAGAGCTGCCATATGTATCAACAATGACAACCTCATCCAACAACACCAGCTACTATGTATGTTCACAAATCTTCTCCACATAGTACATATACCTATAATAGTGACATTCAAACAGCAAAGACGTTTGACTGAGAGAAAGAAGATAGAGTGAGTAAAAAACAAAAGGAATAGTAGAAAAATAACAAGATGATACTGAAGCTGGTAGGAACACGTACATGCAACATACAAATACAGCTTCCTAACATGTGACATGCCCGCACGCAGAGGGGGTGCGACGGGTGCGTACGCACCCCCCACCCCCTTAACCCGTTCAACACAACAGGCATGTATAGTGGTATTGGCAAAAAGTGTAGATCCAGATGAGCCGGCTCGTGACGAGCCGTCTCATCAGGATCTGCACTTTTTGCAAGTAATTTTCATAATTTTGAGAACAAAAACACCTCATGTTCATAAATGGACTGGTCTAAAAATCATTTTGTGATGATTGGAATGGGTTGCAAAATTAACATATCACAATCAATTCCAGTTATTTAAGGGTGAAATGGTTAATCTGACAAGGTCTGTCCGTGAATGTGCAAAAACAAAAACAATGTTTAGCCCTTCGCGCCGTCGATAACGCACCCCCTAAATTAATTCCTGCGTACGTGCCTGTGTGATGCAGAACGGTGATCAGGTTTTGTGTCGGGATGGATAGTTCAGTGAACTATTCTCATATCAAATATCTACTGCAAAGTATCGTGTGTTAGTTACAAATCATATAACGAACACTATAGACGCCGATCAGATCGCATGTCTAGCCAAACGGCTCATGCATTTAATACAGTGACATAATGCTTTCTTCATTGTTATAATAATATATACATAAAAACACTCAAACGTATCACTGGGAAAAGCGATCTACTTTCATTTATTGACCACAAATATGTCACAGTATTATGAACAGGATTCACATTCCGGTATAAATATAAACTTACATGCAACTCGAGAGTATGAAGTAACACGACAGAATATCGATTACATGAGTGACCATTACATAATGTACAACCCGTGCAGATCCGGACCAGCCTAGGCACAGCTATACAGTCTGATCAGGCTATACTCTGCTTTCCACTATGCAACCATGTATAATAAATAAGTATACCATACCAAGGTACAATTTATCAACTGGGTGAGTGAACATCACAGTTCAGGCGCGTATACAGGATTTCGGGTTAGGGGGGCGTAACTATTTTGCAAAATAGTTCAGATAGCGCTAGGGGGTCCGGGGGCATTCCCACTCGGAAAATTTTGCAAATCTACATCGCATTTCCTGCGTTCTGGCGCATTTTGGAGCAAAAATATTGACACTGTCACAGTATGTTTAGACATGATTTTTGATTGAAAACGTTTAAATTTTGAAACAATAAGAAAACGACCGTAAAATGCATGGAAAACATGACACTTGGCATGAAACGTGCCTTGTAACTTGTACAAAATCTTTACTCAGCGAATTTTAGGGGGGGGGGGGCGTGCGCCGTGTCCCCCCCCCACCCCCTGAATCCGCCCATGCAGTTCTACAACCAATGTATATCCAGACCAGCCTGCAGGTAGTACGGTGTTCGCAATTCAGTCCGCTAGACGACACGCTTCCCACAAAGGTACATGCCAATATCACATTTATATCAGAGACATCATCTGAGACATTTTCTGGCCAAATGAACATTCATTCACCATTACCCCACGTATTGATTGACATTATTATACATTTTATATCAGATGTAAATGTCCACACTGATATCGCGGGCGATAACCGTGTTTCCTTAAAATGTTAACGGACACATTACTATTTATTTTCCGTATTTATGTTTTTGATGTGCAATGATCATACTTTATAATCTCTCGAAAATATTATTGTTTTCAGGTGACGCATTTAATTGGTATAAATAATTAAATCATATCATGCTTCATTTGCATATGAAAATAGCCTGATACCACCGCGAGTCACTATCAGTAAAAATAATATTACTGAATGATTATATCTGTATAGCGGGCACTCGTAATTGTTAGAACTGGTGGAATAGTGACATATTATACACTTATATAATTCATATAAAGAACAGTTCGTGCCTACTGAGTGGGCATGTGCCTTTAAACAGTTCACCACTAAATAACTGGAATGGATTTTGATATGTTTATTTCCCCACCGATCCAATCGTCACAAACTAATTTTCATAGTAGTCCATTTATGAGAACTATAGGTGTGTTTATTTCTTCCAAGAAATATGAAAATTACTTCCGAAAAGTGCAGATCCTGTTGTATGTGACCCGGATTCGATCCTCGGTCGGAGCAGCATGCGAGATTGTATGGTGGTTGCCACATCGGACAAGTGGGATTATCCGCTTACTCTGGTTTCATCCCATATTAAATACAATTTTTTGCGCCTCCACCTGTGCCAACAAAAGCATTTGTAAAAGTGCCTTCGTATTTGTTTGTAATCTGTGTAAACTTGTAAAGTAATATGTTTAAATATGTAATACTAGGAGCATGGTTCATCCGCATGTACGAGGAGATAATCGATCAGCAATATGACTAAAGTATGGAAGCGTCCTGGGGGCCGTTTCACTAAACTTCTTACGACTAAAATGTTCTTAAGTGCAAAATTATGATAGTCTGTAAATATTATATTACCATTGTTTTCTTGTAAACAATTGTTGGATTTACATTTATTGAGCATAGGCTGCATATGCAGCCTATGCTCAATAAATGTAAATCCATCAATTGCAATTTCCAGACGATTCTAAAATTGCACTTACGAACATTTTAGTCGTACGGTGTTTAGTGAAACGGGCCCCTGGTGCCAATGCTAAAACAGTTTTTTATCTCCTGATTAGGAGATATTAACTCCTAATTAGGAGATACTAACTCCTAATTGTGGGATATGTTCTCCTAATTAGGAGTTAGTATTTCCTAATTAGGACTTAGTAACTCATAATGAGGACTTAGTAACTCATAATTAGGACATAGTACCTCATAATTACGACCTAGTATCTCCTAATTAGGATGTATTATCTCCTGAGTATGTGTTAGTATCTCCTAATTAGGACTTACTATCTCCTAATTAGGACTTACTATATGTGTCAATGATAACAATGTGTTATCTCCTAATTAGGATAGATTTAGTCCTAATTAGGACATTTTAAGTCATAATTAAGAGATATCAAGTCCTAATTAGGAGATCCTACCTCCTAATTAGGAGTTAGTAGATAAATATATTTTAGCATTGGCACCAGGACGCTTCCATAGTAAAATGGGACAAATAATAGCGATATTTCCAGATCGTCCAGACAGACAAAATGACATTACAATATTATATACGTCGATGGATACTAGCAATTAACATTGAATTTCGCTGCTCGTTATTTCGCACATGGGTGGGTGTGTTTCCGCATATTTTCGACGCAAGTATAATATTACCCATCGGGAACATTTCTGTTCGCCGGCTCGTCTGATTGCATCTGTAGACAATACTAAATGCGCCTAAATTAGAATTACACCCATAATTAGTTCGCTTAACATATTTAATTCAATTAACATGGCAATTATTGTCTATCAATGTCGCTGATCTGGAATAGTAAATAATGCGATAATTGCAAAGCGTCGATCACATATATTATACATGGCTGTGTCTGGAGAAATGGGGCTTACGGGATTTCTGGCCAGTGTAGCTCCGATCAAATAACACACTCCTGATACCCGTTTCACTAAACATCGTACGGCTAAGATGATCGTATGTGCAAATTTAGGATCGTCTGTAAAATTCAATTAATGGATTTACATGTATTGAGCATAGGCTGCATATGCAGCCTATGCTCAATACATGCAAATCCAATAATCATAATATTGCACATACGAACATTTTAGTCGTACGAAGTTTAGTGAAACGGCCCGCAGATAATGATCTGTATTGCTTGTTAGAAGTACAAAGGTTGTTCAATTGATGGAATGGCGAACAGTGCAGATCCTGATCAGATTGTGCGGATGCACAGTCTGATCTGGATCTACACTGGTCGTGAAACCCATAAGCCCCATTTTCACAGCCACCTATGAGACAAGCCATGTGATTATGTACCTAAGAAGATGGGCGATTTTTTCATGAAAAATATTTACAGAAACTGTAATAATTTCTGTAAATTAAATCGATAGTTCGGTAGAATTCTGCCTTTGCTCAGAAAATTTCGTCAAATTTCGACGTCATTAACTGAAACTATCGTAAATTTTGTAAATATTTTTTTTCATGAAAAACCGCACATGTTCATATGTACAAAATCACATGACTTCTCGCATATGAATCCGTAGCTCCGACTTTTGAATACCACAAACACTTTTTTTAAATTCTATAGAATAGCGAAATAAAAACGTCGGATGGTCACTCACAATTGGAGAGATATCTTAGTGCTGTTTTGAAGCCGACTACCTACACAATAGCACTGTCATTTGTATGGCAGCGTCCTGGTGCCAATGCTAAAATACTTTATCTCCTAATCCAAATTAGGAGATAGTAAGTCCTAATTAGGAAATACTATGTCCTAATTAAGAGATAGTAACTGATATATATGTGGCAATGCTCAATCATGTTTTATCTCCTAATTAGGATATATTAAGTCCTAGTTATGAGATAATAAGTTATAATTAGGTGATAGTCAGTAGAGATACTATCTCCTAATTATGAGTCACATTATCTCCTAATTAGGATTTAGTATCTCAAAATTAGGATTTAGTTTCTCCTAATTAGGAGATACATATATGTTAGCATTGGCACCAGGACGCTTCCATAAATTTATGCCACAAACACATACGTTGTATGTAATTTTAGACCAATTTTGCTTTCGCACTCAAAGTTACACAATCACATTTACTGTAAATCAGAAATATTTCAGTAATTTGTCAGAAATAGTTTGGTGGATTAGTAATTTATGTGCATCTCTGGAAACAAACATGAAACTCAACATAGGCATGTGACACCCCATGGCGCCATGTAAGTGGGTCATTTATGGACTGGTCAACCATAAATATTGGTTGTTTTGGGATGGTCCGATCATTGTAGCCGGGGGCCCGTTTCACTAAGCTGCGTACTACTAAAATGTTCGTAAGTGCAAGTTTAGGATCATCTGGAAATCTCAATTGGTGGATTTACATTTATTGAGCATAGGCTGCATGCAGCCTATGCTCAATAAATGTAATATCTAATAACTGCTTGCAAGAAAACATTGTTAATGTGCAATCTACAGACTATCATAATTTTGCACTTACGAACATTTATTCGTACGAAGTTTAGTGAAACGGGCCCCAGATAACGAGCTATACTGAGCAACATAAGAAAGTTTAATCAATATTATATTGCTGATATCATATACAATGTACATTCATTGACGTACAGCTGTAATGGTGATATGTATAGCGCAACCTCGCTAAACCGGACACTCTGGGACGTCCCCAGGGTATCCAGTTTTAGCGAGGTTTCACTGTAAATCAGGCACATTTGATTATTGCGAGCCATAGTTGTGTCACCTGAGATAAATGACCAAGAACCCCATCAAAATTATGATAACATATGTTTTTTGTTGTCCGGTTTCGAGAGGTTCCACTGTTTGTCATAATTGACCATTTGACAATAACTTATAATAATATAATTTATTTTATTTTATAACATTTTTATTATCCAGTCGACAGAGAACTGTCCAAAAATTAACAATCATGTGCCATAATCGAAAATAGCAAATGGAAACAAACCAGTATAATTATACATTTGTAAACAAAGATTTGTTTTCGTTTGAATAGAGAAACTGATACACTGATTCTTCTGAAAAGCGTTATGGTCAAATGTGGTCAATTTGGATATTACAGTGAAACCTCTATAAACCGGACACCAAAAGAACATCTGTATCCGATTTCATCAAAATTGCAAAGTATACTTATCTAGCAAAGTATACTTTGAGGGATTAATCATTTCTTTTTCCCAAAATGCGTTATTTGATATAGAACTAACCACTGCACATATTTGATGATTAAAAGTATTCATAATTATTATACTGAATTTATTACATTATCACAGCCAAATTGGCTGTGATAATGTAATCAATTCAGTATAATAAAAAATAATAAATGTATCCTTAAATTGAAAATGTCTCCCTCAAAGTATACTTTGCTAGATAAGTATTCTTTGCAATGTTGGTGAAATAGCTACTGATGAGTTTCTTGGTCATTTATCTCAGGTGATAATGTCTGTTCGTGATCGCATAGCACGCAACTATGGCTCAGAATGATGAACTGCCTGATTTACAGTGAAACCTCTCTAAACCGACACCAAGAAAACATCTGTGATACTATTTTTGATGAGCTTCATGGCCATTTATTTCAGGTGATAATGTCTGTAATCGCGATCGCATAGCAACCAGCTATGGCTCAGAATGATCAAATGCCCGTTTACAGTGAAACCTCTCTAAACTGGACACTCTGGGGACCTCCCAGGGTGTCCGGTTTAGAGAGGTTTCACTGTACTATATATTTTGGAAATAGTGTTCATACAGGTGAAGTTTTGTTAAATCCAGGGTTCTGACTTTAATACTAAGCCTTTCGTGGCGTGTCTTTTTCTTTATTTTTTATGGCATTGTTTTCTCTGACTTTCGGCTGGTTTCTAAGCCTCATTTATAGAGAACATGTGCCAATTGTATCCCGTCAAGACAGTGTGTATGTGCCGTGAAACACGGTGCCGTGAAACATTTTTGATATCCAGTCAATATTATTTTTGCATTTCACAGCCATTTGTAGGTGTTGACGGGATAAATAGAATAGTAGGTTAGTGCCGTGAATGGGAAAAAATATCTGGCGCGGCACGGAAACGGGATGTGCTCGGCAGAGCCTCGCCCATCCCGTTTCCTGAGCCTTGCCAGATATATTTTCCATTCACGGCACTAACCCTATTCTCTATCTATTTTCCTTATGAACCAAAATATATTGTGACCACTCATTTAACCGCGGCGAGACGGTTCAAATGGCACACATAATTCTATGAATAAAGAAATTCTGACCTTGCGGATATTTTTTCCCAAACTCTATTCTCTATCTATTTTCCTTATTTCTGAACCAAAATATGTTGTGACCACTCATTTGAACCGTCTCGGCGAGACGGTTCAAATGGTGGTCACAACATATACTTCTGATGAGAATAAAAGAAATTCTTGGAGCCTTGCCGGAATATATTTTTTCCCATTCACGGCACTAACCCCTTATCCACTATTCTCTATATTTTCCTATTTCTATTTTTCCTTATTTCTGAACCCAAATATATGTTGTGACCACTCATTTGAATCGGCGTCTCGTCGGCGAGACGGTCAAAATGGTGGTTCCCCCCCCTCAACATATACCTTCTGATGAGAAATTAAAGAAATTATTTGAGCTTGCCGGATATATTTCCCATTCACAGGCAACTAACCTACTAATTCTCTATCAATTTTCCCTTAATTCTGAACGAACCAAAATATATGTTGTGACCACGTCATTTGAACCGTCCTTGGCGAGACGGTTCAAATGAGTGGTCACAACATATACTTTCTGATGAAATGAAGAAAATAAAGAAATTATTGAGCCTTGCCGGATATTTTTTCCCATTCACGCTACTATTCTCTATGTACGATTCCTGCTACCCGCTGTTCACCTATGGTTCGTTATACACAACCGCCTGCGTTAATCTTGCACATAGTATCAACGTTTCTGAACATCTATTGTACGGAGCCCCGCAGGGGACATGGATTTTTATGTATTAATTCGTTCCCACGAAATAACAATTCATTCACTCAATTTAACAATTCGTTTCCTCGATATAGCAATTCGTTCCCACGAAATAACAATTCGTTCCCTCGAATTAACAATTCGTTCCCTCGAATTAACAGTTAACAATTCGTTCCCACGATTCTTGTTATATCGTGGGAACAAATGGTTATTTCGTGGGAACGAATTGTTAAATTGAGGGAACGAATTGTTAATTCGTGGGAATGAATTAATAAAAATGAATTATATGTCCCCTGCGGGGCTCAGTACTATTGGAAATGCCAACTCGAAATCAAGCAATTTGATTGTCTGAGCCTGAGCTGTGTCAATCAAACGGCTTCATTTCAAGCACAATATTCAAGTATTGTGAAGTAAACAAATTTAGCGCAGTCGGCAGTGTACACACAAACTGTTGGCCGATATGTGTACAATGGTTTTAGCGACGCCGCTTCGTCGTTGTTTAATATCCTGCGCCAACATAAAGATACTTGAACGTGATTGATCTGTCTGTTGTCTAGAGTTGACAAGCCGCACGCGACTCTTAAGCCACGCGCTATCATTTTATTAAAAGAAAATAGTTGAGATACATTTATAAATTATCAGTCTTGCATAATAACACCGTCGCCGCACAAGCCACGCGCCGTATTGGTAACGTCTATTAATTACCTTGCAGTTGTCACACGATATGAGATTACGTGTTTTATGGGATATTGACGAATTGTCCCGAAAACGTTTCTGATTGTTTAAACATTTTCTGTAAATCACGTCAACAGGGGTTGAAGTGTAGGAACGATATACACGGCTTGGCTCTGCAATTTTCATCAGATTTCGTTTAAGGATAGTTTTCTCAATTCACCTGAATCATTTGCGGCTGTGACTGGAGAAAGGGGGCTTATGTGTTTTGCGACCAGTGTAGATCCAGATCAGACTGTGCATCCGCACAGTCTGATCAGGAGCTGCACTGTTCGCCATTCCATCAATAAAACACCCGACACGCAATCTAACAACAATATATATAAGGTTATCGGGCTACAGGAGTGTGCTATTTCATCAGGAGATACACTGATCACAGATCCCACATGTGGCTGTGACTGGAAAAAAATGGGCTTATGGGATTTGTGACTAGTGATCAAATAGCATACAGCGATCCATATTTCTTACTAGAAGCAAGATGGATGTATCGTTGATGGAATGGCGAACAGTGCAGATCCTGATCAGACTGTGCGGATGCACAGTCTAATCTGGATCTACACTGGTCGCAAAACCCGTAAGCCCCATTTATCCAGTCACAGCCACAGATAAGCCCCATTTCTCCAGTCATGTCGTAGCTATATCAGCAACTATCGCACAGGCAATCACTAATAGTGTCTCATGAATTGGTTATTATTATTATTCAAGTAAAGGTTTCTTGCACAAGTCTAAGGGAGTTTTTGCTGCACACGTCGAGAAGTTGACACGTCGTTTTTGCCTGCCTAAAATGCCATATTATAATTGTGGGCTATAAAACTCTAATCTATAATCTATATCTGTCGCCCACTTCTATGGAAGTACTTTTTGAGACTGACAACAACTTTAATAAGTTGATTTTGATACATATTAAAGTCGATGAGCATGTTGAATGTTAATGTAATTGAACCAAGACGTTGATGAAAAAGACCCTTATCACTTGTTCGTTAGTATCGGTACAATTGCTATGTGCAATGAAATACATAGAGGATCTCAAACGAGTTTCCGTTTGATATGAGATTTATGAAACGAGTCACGCACAATTTATGCACCGAGACTCGGGACGAGCTTCATAAATCTCACAACAAAGGGAAACGAGTTTGAGATTCTGTTTATCACATGACTACAACCTCCAAAGCGCAGAAAACTTGGAGATATCCAATACGTTTCAGTGAGCAGACGCCATTGACGATTTTCGCATCTAGCTGAACATCGCCACAGAGAAAAATGGTTTTAGTCCTAGCAATAAAATTATTATATAAGTATGCCACGTAACAGGTTACTGTTCTTTGTAAGCATTTCATAGTACCAAACGGGAGCTCATTCTGACAATTGCGGCAATTGAGTCACGGACGCTTCTAATGTGGGTTAAAACATGATGGCATCAACATCAAAACAGCATTGCTTTGTCGCGCCATTACGGACGTCATTTGGAACGTCTCTATTTTACTGAAGTTGAATAATCTGTCTTTGACTTTTATGGTTACTTCTATCAATTGGTGGCGTTAGTTACGTCATACAGTCATGTTGTGACGTAGTTTGTAGCGAGACAGGTGAGAAATGATAAGCACATTATTATCATACCTGAAGATATATATAATTGTGCATTAATTCACTTTTCACGGCCCATCAGGCTATATTTAGTAGAAATACCACGGAATTTAATATTATAAATATGAAGGATATATAGAGAATAGTAGGTTAGTGCCGTGAATGGGAAAAAATATCTGGCAAGGCTCAGGAAACGGGATGGACGAGGCTCTGCCGAGCACATCCCGTTTCCGTGCCGCGCCAGATATTTTTTCCCATTCACGGCACTAACCTACTATTCTATTTATCCCGTCAACACCTACAAATGGCTGTAAAATGCAAAAATAGTATTGACTGGATATCAAAAATGTTTCACGGCACCGTGTTTCACGGCACATACGCAGTGTTGACGGGATATATGTACCACAGTATACAATGACGTTAACCAGTAAACGGCGGGAACCGAACATTGTCATCTGCTGTTTTGTTTTCATATTTGTTTTATTCCTTAGCAAAAACATATTTTGGCAGCACATGAGAATCGTCTCCGTTGGAGACGATTCTCATGTGCTGTCAAAGCATGCTTTATTCCAGAAGAACAAAGCCAAAAAAAAACAACAGCCGACGATATATGCCAAAGTATATTTTCATCAATAAAAACAGAAAATAAAAAAACAGCAGACGACAACATGTAAATCAACGTAATAACGTTGAAGAAGATTCTTATGTGAAATCAAGCATATTTTCATCAATAAAAACAGAAAATAAAAGAAACAGCAGATGACAACATGTAATTCAGCATCTTATGAATTAATAACGAACGAATGAGGCCGATATATATGGAGCCCCGCAGACGACATGGATTTTTTTTTATTAATTCATTCCCATGAAATAACACTTTGTTCCCTCAATTTAACCATTCGTTCCCTCGAATTAACAATTCGTTCCACAATTCGTTCCCTCGAATTAACAATTCGTTCCACAATTCGTTACCTCGAATTAACAATTCGTTTCACAATTCGTTCCCTCGAATTAACTATTCGTTCCCACGATTTTGACAATTCGTTCCCTCAATTTAACAAATCGTTCCCTCGAATTAACAATTCGTTCCCACCATATAACAATTCGTTCCCACTTGGGAACGAATTGTTGATTCGTGGGAACGAATTGTTAAATTGACGGAACGAATTGTTATTTCGTGGGAACGCATTAATAAAAAAAAGAGTTCTACGTCCCCTGCGGGGCTCCGTAGATATATGCCTTATTAATGATATAAGGATCACGGTGTCGTAGCTAGATGTTGCCAAGGGCGACAGGACAACTGCCGTGTTTCCGTTGTTACAGTGTAGGTCAATGTCAGGTTGTGCATCCACGCAGTCTGGTTATCGTCTACACTGTTCGCTGTGACGGCGGATGTCGCTTTAGATATGTGTCTGATTATATATGAACAAAATGTACAGTGGAACCTCTCTAAACCGGACACCCTGGGGAGGATGTCCGCTTTAGAGATGTTCCACTGTAAAACAGGCCAGTAAGCACTCCAAGAAGAGATTATGTGCTTTGCGAACATGTGCGCACATTAACATAATACGTAAAACTAAACTATAGTCTGTTTCACGAAAGCTGCCCAAATTTTACAGCCATATAAACAATTCAAAAACAATATTTTTTTCGATAATATTAAATTAAAGGAAAATTTAAGAATGAGCCTTTTTTTTATTTCGTGAAATTTTGTCAAATATTGATTTTATTACAAAAAATTGATTTCTCTATAGGAATTTAACATGGGGGAAAAAGGAAAACAAATGGAAATTAACTCCGAAACCTAGCTAGATATCTTGGAAATGATCTAACTAAGAAAACAAAAGTTAAATTTTGAAAATCGGTCCAGGATTACTGAAATTCTAAAAAATGTCCCCATGTTAAATCCCCATAGACATCTTCACTCCGTGAATATGTCTATGGGGATTTAACATGGGGAAATTTTGTTTTCGCAATAAAATCAATATTTTACCAAATTTCACGAAATAAAAAGAAGGCTCATTCTTAAATTTTCCTTTAATTTAATATTATCGAAAAGAAGTATGGTTTTTGATTTGTTTATATGGCTGAAAAATTTGGGCAGCTTTCGTGAAACAGACAGTAAACCCTCCATAATTAAGAACTCACATATTTCTGGGTGTCCGGTTTAGAGAGGTTCTTCTGTGGTAACATGCGTTTTTTGTCGTGGCGGGCCACGTGTAGTTTCACTGGCGACGAGAACTATCTGTTTGTATTTAATTCAAGGTGCATGATCACGTGGTTACAACAACAACAACGTCGACCACTCCAAAGTAAGTATTATTTGATAGTTTCCTTAATACGCAACGGATTTTGATGAAATATGGCGCAGCAAACGCGTCTTCATGAGCTGCATTTGGTGGTCCATGGAGTTTGGCACAGACTTATGTCATTTTTGCGAAGAATCGATTTCCGTGTCGGAGACACGGAAATCGATTCTTCGCAAAAACGACAGAAGTTTGGGCGAAAATACAGAGACCACCAAATGCAGCTTAACAAAACGCGTTTGATGCGCCATATTTCATCAAAATCCGTTACGTAATAAGGATACTATAAAATAATACGTACTTTGAATCGGTACTTGTTGTTGTTGTTGTTAGTACCACGTGATCATACACCTTGTAATTGTAAACGTTGGAAATCATCTTTCACATCGTAATCACATAGGGTAGTATTACTTATAATACACTCGTGTAATAAATATTCCAATGAGACCGCTACAGAAAACACGTGCAGTTTCAATCCATGATTTCAGTTTGTGCTTATGCAATAAATATACTCTTACATTTGTGTTGATGTAATGTGATATTTTTTAAACTGTTGACTTGTTTTAGAAAACATATTTTGCCAGCGCATGAGAACAATGATCATGTGCTGTAAAAACATGTTTTCAGAAAGAAAACAAACAAACGTTAACAATCATTTAATTAACATCATCATTTATTTACATGACTATATGTATTAAATTATATTTTATGAACCATTTTCTGCAAATAGCAGGCCTAGCGAGTTTAGGAGTTAATACTTTAATACGTCTATTTAGAAGACCAGACAGACTATTCAATAGACTTCAACTTTACAGTGTGCGTTAATAGGCCCGTTCTGAAGCCGACGACATTGCGGTCTGCGGTTGCGGTTTACGGAAACGCCGCCATGATGTTGTTGAATAGCCGACTGAAGCGATCCGGTGTCCAGAACGCGCTTTGAATGCGCCATGGTTACGGATTATACACTCGTTTTTCACTTCCAGATCAATTGGTGTATAATGCGTAACCACGACGTATGTCCAAGCGCATTCCAGTAGCCTATTTCACCAAAATTGCAAAGTATATTTATCTTGATAACACTTTGGGGGAGAAATTCTTTTCAATTTAAGGATAAATTTATTAATTTTTATTATACTGAATGTATTACATTATCGCAGCCAATAAATTCGGTATAATAATTCTGCATAATTGTAATCATCAAATATATGCAGTCGTATATGAAATTATGAATTTTGGGAAAAAATAATGATTACTCCCTCAAAGTATACTTATCTACAGTTAGCTATGATTTACTGATCAGGGGGATGTTTCACTAAACTTCGTACGACTAAAATGTTCGTAAGTGCAAAATTAAGATAGTTTGTAATTTTCATATTAACAATGTTTTCTTGTAAACACTTATTTGATTTACATTTATTGAGCATAGGCTGCATATGCAGCCTATGCTCAATAAATGTAAATCCATCAATTGCAATTTCCAGACGATCATAAATTTGCACTTACGAACATTTTAGTCGTACGAAGTTTAGTGAAACGGACCCCTGGTTATTGATTGCTCTGCAAACCATGCATTGGCGCACAGCGATTGGTCAACATTTGGCACTCCGCATTGGAACGGTCACAATTTCTTCTAACTGTTTCATGTGTTGGCGATTGTGCACGCCAACGTCTAATTACTATCTCAAGAGTATATCGTTTCTGTGAGATACATGGCTCGTTATTTGTGCCTGTGACTAGAGAAATGCGGCTTATGACATGTGAAACCGGTCCCTGAGCTACATGTCTCGCTCTTCATATCGTGATATTGTATATCTAACTACACAGGAACTACTTTGTCGCACGGACCGCATCACACACCCATCTAACCAAATATGGAGCGGTCCACTTAATTACGAGTTGAGCCTGATAAATATGGTATCAACATACTCTATTGCCTAATGATATTTTACCTCGTCACATGTATGTTTTTGCTACGAAATTAGCATGTATAATTAAGCGTTCATTGAAAAACATGCGGACTTGTAAACGTATTTACGTTGCGTCAATATGTTGACATCATTCTGCGACGTCATGTGACACTATTCAAACAATGAACCTAAGCGGGGGTAGTTTTATAATCTTGATTTTCCGTGATATATTGTATCAGATCAATGAAGTAGTTTGTCAAGTTATCTGTCGTGTATATTTGATCTCTGTGCAGGTAGGTGACTGATAGTTGAGGGGTGAGTGGAAGAAGGGTGCTAACTCCGTCATGGAGTTAGCCCCCATCTTCCACTAACGCCTTTAAATGGTATACCGATATGTGGCTGTGACTGTAGAAATTGGACTTGTCTGTTTTTGCGAACAGTATAGATCCAGATCAGCCTGTGCATCCGCACAGTCTGATCAGGATCTACACTGTTATCTATCAGGCAATGGGTAGGTCGTTATCTGGTTACAATAGTGTGTTATTTGATCAGGAGCTTCACTGGCCACACATTCCATAAGCCCAATTTCTCCAGTCACAGCCACATGTACTTGGCGCGCCTGCGTCCGACTTAATGGAGTTTAAAGAAAAATAGAACAACTCTTTCTTTCGATGCCATTTGATAAGATGAAAATTAAGCTGAAATATGCGCGTGCACTATGACGTCATCAATCAATGAACAATTATTTTCTTAATTAATAATTAATTTATTCATTATATTTTTTTCCCTTCATTTTATTACATAAACTTCATGAAATATGATGAACTATTTATATAAAGGGGGAAATGCATGATTTTGCATAAGTAGCATAAAATGTTCAGATATGAAAACTCGCAAACATTTTGATTGGATTAGAATTTTGAGATGGTTTTTTTTTCTGTATGTGGTTTGTATTGTCATTATCTATCAGTTTACAAAATATATATTTAACTTTACTTGTTGAATTTAAATGGAACGCCAAATCTACATAAACTCAAATAATTATTACTAGCTCTAAATTAGAGCTCTAATTATTTAGAGCTGGCATTAAATATTTAAAGCTAGCTCCAAATCACTTGAAGAGCTCTCTAAATCATTTGGAGCTTGCTCTAAATATTTAATGCTAGCAGGAACCCCAAATATACATAAACGTAAATAAGTATTGCTAGATCGAGCTAGCATTAAATAGTTAGTGCTAGCATTAAATAGTTAGTGCTAGCATTAAATAGTTAGTGCTAGCATTAATTATTTGAGTTTATGTAGATTTGGCGTTCCTGTGACGCCAAATCTATATAAACTTAAATGATTATTGCTAGCGTGCAAGTCCATAGAGACAGTGCGGCCGTTAAACGTAAGCAAAAGAAAGAAGAAGCTAGCTCTAAATGATTAGAGCTAGCATTAAACATTTAGAGCTAGCATTAATTATTTGAGTGTATGTAGATTTGGCGTTCCATATATTTACTTGGATACTAATATACCAGCAAGGGCTGCGCTTGGCTACCGACTGGGGGATATCTCGTGTCAAAGTCTATAATCGTCAATCATTGCTTATCACATATTCATTTAAATTCAGCTTAGTTTTATCAGTTCTATACGGAGCTGCTTAAATTTTGAAAATGAATCTTTTATTACGGGTTGATAAACCACACTTTAAATACACCTGAATTGACGAAACGTACGCGTAACGAAATTTAATAACCATAAATTTGGGAAAGTTACAATTTTACACCTAAAGTAAATGTCAGGACAATTTATTGCACCGGGAGATTGACACGGGGTTTTCAACGTTAACCTAATTTATTCTCCCTATGCACAGGCTGACTTAGCAGGCCGATAAAAATGACTATTAGTGGCTGTGATATATGAGACACGCCATGTGATTTTGTACCTAAGAACATGTGTGATCTTTTGTGAAATATATTTACAGAAACTGTGTTATTTTCTGTAAATGACGTCGAAAGATGACGAAATTTTCATAGCAAATGCGGAGTATTCCGCATTTGCTGTGAAAATTTCATCAACTTTCGACGTCATTTACGCAATATATCATAAATTTTAAATTTTGAAAATAGTTTTCATCATATCGCATATGTTCTTAGGTACAAAATCACATGACGTGCCTCATATAGGCGAAATGCGGCTTATGGGATTAGTGACCAGCGTAGCTTCTGACCAAATAGCACACTCCGGTAGCCTGAAAATGATCTTGTTTCATTGATGGAATGGCGAACAGTGCGGATTCTGACTAGACTGGGCGGATGCGTGAGAGTATTGTTGAGCTCTTTGATCACACTGCGCATTCACGCAGTATACATTTGACTCAATACGTGCATTGTATGCTGCACTCGGCGCCGACGTAAAATGTTTCACGTCGAAACATGTACTGGTTTCCTGACGAGATGCCACTCAATTCTACTTAGAGCTATCGCATGAACAAAGTTTTCGTCTAATAACCGGGGACCTGTTTCACTAAACTTCGTACGAATAAAATGTTCGTAAGTGCAAAATTATGATAGTCTGTAGCTTTCACATTAACAGTGTATTCTTGTAAAGAATTATTGGATTTACATTTATTGAGCATAGGCTGCATATGCAGCCTATGCTCAATACATGTAAATCCATCAACTAAAATTTACAGACGATCCTAAAGTTGCACTTACGAACGTTTTGGTGTAGGAAGTTTAGTGAAACGGGCCCCGGAGCAAGATCCTGGCGGCAGTTACTAGAGAAACATGTGTTTATGCAGTATCTTCTGCATGTAACTGAGTGGGAATTCGTCCTGGGGCCGTTTCACTAAACTTCGTACGACTAAAATGTTCGTAAGTGCAAATTTTGGATCGTCTGTAAATTTGAATTGATGGATTTACATGTATTGAGCATAGGCTGCATATGCAGCCTATGCTCAATAAATGTAAATCCAGTAATTGTTTACAAGAAAACATTGATAATGCCAAATTTATTGGCTATTATAAGTTTGCACTTACGAACATTTTAGTCGTACGAAGTTTAGTGAAACGGCCCCCAGGAATCCGGTGCCTATTTCGACGTGAAACTGTTTCTTCTGTTGGCGTGGATTAATCACCAGTGTATGTATGTATGCATGTGCATGTATGCTGCAGGCACCTTTAATACTTCACTGAATCGAAAACGTAGCTCCTGATCAGACTACTGGGGCTCGTTTCACTAAACTTCGTACGACTAAAATGTTGTAAGTGCAGAATATCATAATTTTGCACTTAAGATATTCTGTAAATTTAACAATTTTTTCTTGTATTGAACATAATATTTAACATTTTACGCAATAAATGTAAATACATCAATTGGAATTTCCAGACTATCCTACATTTGCGTAGGAACGTTTTAGTCGTACGAAGTTTAGTGAAACGGCCCCCAGGCTGGTATGTGGATTACATGATGAAACAAATACGTATGTGAGACAAACACCATATGATTTTGTACATATTTACCGACATAAACTGTGATATTTTCTGTAAACGACGTCGAAAGTAGACGCGTTTGCTATGAAAATATTGTAAATTTTGTGAATGTTTTTTTGAGATATGGCACATCTTCTTATGTACAAACTCACATGGCTTTCTCAAATATTAATATAATTGTACATTTGTATCGTGTTTTTAAACCGGTATGTACCCAAGAGTAAATAGAAAATACATGGTTTTGTTTCTTTTATTGCTGAAAAATAAATAGCGTTGTTTACACAAGCTATTCTGCAATCAGTGGTTACTATTGAATTGTATTGAATGTCATTAAACTAGTGTCTAGAATATAAATTCTTTCAAAATGCTAGTGTATGATCACTGCAAAATGAAAATAATATTAAGTCACATGAAACCTTCTCTGGTACGCGAAAACAGCGAGAATGCCTTACAAGATTATCTCCCCTGTTTGTTACGGTTATTGATAGCATAATACCGCGTTAAAGTGGAATATCAGGATTTTTGTAAAAACTACTATAAAAAATAAAATAAAAATGTCATCATGACCCTGTGTAAAGTGGTTTAATATTAAAGATATATGACGATACTAAGACCGCTGATTTTTTTTCAGAATTTATTTAGAAAATAAATGATATAAAAAATATAAATGTGTAAAATGGCCCTGTGTAAAGTTGTTTAATGTGTATGACGATATTATGTCCGCTGGGTTGCTTCATTTACTAGAGTTATCCACAACCCCTCGCACATATCCAAGGTGCATGATCACGTGGTTACAACAACAACAACACTGGCTGATAGTGTTGAAAGCTGGCCCACTCCAAAGTAAGTATTATTTGATATTTTCCTTAATATGCAACGGATTTTGATGAAATATGGCGCGCAGCAAACGCATCTTCATGAGCTGCATTTGGTCGTCATGTGAGTTCGGCACAGACTTATGTCGTTTTTGCGAAGAATCGATTTCCGTGCCATATCTCACAAACACATTCACAAAATTTACAATATTTTCCGTAAATGACGTCGAAAGTTGACGAAATTTTCATAGCAAACGCGTCTACTTTCGACGTCGTTTGAAAATATCACGATTTATGTCGGTAAATATGTACAAAATCATATGGTGTTTGTCTCACATACGTATTTGTTTCATCATGTACTCCACATACCAGCCTGGGGGCCGTTTCACTAAACTTCGTTTGTAAGTGCAAATTTAGGATAGTCTGGAAATTCCAATTGATGGATTTACATTTATTGAACATATGCTGCATATGCAGCATATGCTCAATAAATGTATATCCAATAATTGTTAACAAGAAAACAGTGTTAATGTGAAATTTACAGAATAGCATAACTTTACACTCACGAACATTTTAGTCGTACGAAGTTTAGTGAAACAGGCCCATGAGACCCAGTCCGATTAAAATGGTATCGAAGTGATATATCTGAGAAAATTCACGATCGTCACTTATGCAACGTTTCTCAAAGTCCTCATTAAACCATTTTTGACAAGCATTAGAAAAATCGAGCCCATTTCAGTGAATACATGTGTATTAACAAAGCAAAAACCTGTCGTTAACTGGGTTGGGTTGGTGACGCATTACAATCCATATTGTTACCCGGGACAAATGCAAGTTATCAAATTCAGATTTTTGATTCGCTTTATTTTATTCAAAGTGTTATGACACGAATATTACTTCACTGCAAGCGTTTGCAGATGCAAATGATCTCAGATGCAATGCAAAATAAACGCATGCACTTGCGTGTTAAATCTCCCAATGATTGCCTGCAATCGCTCCCAGGTGCGGGTTAAAGACGTTGGAAACATATTAACAGAAATTAAATAGCAGGTACCAATTTGTTATCCTGGCTTTTTATCCCGAACTGCCGCCGTACATCAGAAAAGCATTTTTATATAGAAAACAGACATCCATGGCAAATAAGTTTTTTGCAAGGTCACCACAGTTGACCCGTCAGAGGCAGGCGTGTCATACATCTTCACTGTACCGACAACTGAAGTGCTGACGCCAAAATTTGGGACGCCAGTTTCAAATTCAACTAAGTATGATTTTCGACCAACTTGTATCTTTGTCATTCCGTACAACCGGACGATCAAATCAGGATTTACTTTGCTTAAATGTTGTGGAAATTAGTTTGTATTGAATGGTTTGCGAACAGTGATCAGCGTGCGCTGATCTGGGGCTACACTGGTCGAAAACATCGTACGGAGGGTTTAAAGAATCACCAAACCAAATTGCATCTATAAATAGCGTAATAATAATTTGCATACAGCTGGACCGCAGTAAACTCTCGTTTTATGGTCACGTGACATTCATATTATGCAATTTCTTTTCACTTAAAAAAATCACTGAATTCGCATTATAAATGCTTGGCTATGGTTCATATCTCAATCCTGGTCGAATTTCGCGGCCCTTTTCGACAATTTCCGCATCAGTTACACATTACGCTGACAATGTAGAACCTTTCTAATTACGTGCATACAATGCACACTTCAGTGGAATAAAATTGCCTTTGATGCGCAGTCTATAAGCCCCTGCAAAAATACTATTTAACAGAAATGCCAAGTTACAATTATATGAATATGATAAAAATCCTAAACATAATCCCTTCCCCCACCATAAATCCGCGCAGGTTACGGAGGGTGAAAGAAATGCTTCGATAATAGGGATTAAACAGTTTCTTTGCAACTCACAACCAATGCGTGTCCGATTCAGGAAAATGTTTAATTTTCATTTAGGTTAAACAATATTGTATTGCAAATGATATTTACTTAAGATCATACTCTAGAATGATGTATGCAATGCGTCACCGATTCACGAGAAGTTTAACATTCATTTTAAGTTAACAATATTGTACTGCAAACACTATTTACTTAAGATCATACACTATAGTATATGATGTTTATGTTATAAAGGCTTTATCGCTTGGGTCATATGTGTTTCGAGAAACAAGTAAAATTCAAATCCATTTTGACACCAAGTTACATTACAGTACTTTTTCATCAATAACAAAAAATGTCACCCTCCCCAAACAAAATTATTTGATGAAATTCCATCAAATATTGATTTTATTGCGAAAAAAAAATATAGCTTGAAAATGATGTAACTAAGAAAACAAAAGTTAGATTTTGAAAATCGGTTCACGAATAAAAAAAATATTTAAAACAAATCTATTTTTAGCCCCCATGTTAAATTCCCATAGGAAAATCGTTTTTACGCAATAAAATCAATATTTGATGGAATTTCATCAAATACTTTTTTTTGGGGAGGGTGACATTTTTGTTATTGATAAAAAAGTACTTACTTTTAACTATTTTTTAGATTTACTGTGTTTAATAGCCAAAAGTTCGTAGGCAGCAAAACGTGGAACAGACAGTAGTCATTCACTGATAACCTTCGGTGATATTGTAATTTTTTACGGAATGAAAATATGCACAACGAACGAGACGCGGCAGGTGTTGTCAGTTCCGTCCGAGTAACTGTCGCGTGGATGTCGCGTGGCGGGAGAACGAGATATACGTATGGTGGCTAATGAGAGAAAGATCGTCACTTCTGTCCCTCGCTGCGTGGAAATGAAGATTACGCATCTTCGCATCTTCCTTAAAATACGTTCCTTCGTTCTTACCGTGTACATGGGACGTATGAACCTTCAGTGTCGTCTCTACGTGGCTTAGAAACGAAATGAACGACATTTAAATGTCGTTCATTTCGTTTCTACGCCGCGTAGGGACGCTTTATTAAGTCCCATTTCTCCCGTCACAGTCACGGTTCAGTAGCCTATTTCATCAACATTGCAAAGTATACTTTACTACCAAAGTATACTTTGAGGGAGTAATCATTTATTTTTCCTGAAATACATAATTTCACATAGAACTAACAAATGCATATATTTCATGATTAAAAGTATGCAGAATTATTATACTGAATTTATTACATTATCACAGCCATTAAATGGCTGTGATAATGTAATAAATTCAGTATAATAAAAATTAATAAATTTAAAAAAAAAAATGAAAATTTCTCCCTCAAAGTATACTTTGCTACTAAAGTATACTTTGCAATGTTGATGAAATAGGCTACTGATGTTTAACCACACACCATATAATATGTACCTACACATCCTAGTGAATATAACCACCAGTTGTAAATAAATTCGCAGTGCTCTGTATTATAATATATATCAGGCAGACATATGCACAATTAAACACGATTTGCAATTACATGTATGCGTATATGTAATTATACTCAATACAAAACGTCTTAGAATATACATATACATGAACATGTATACTATTCTGTTACAATATACATATATTCTGTTACAGAATGCGATCAAATATGACGTCTCATGCAAATAAAATAACGAGAAATTCTACATCATGCAGAAAATAAACAACATTATTACACACCTACTTTCGTTTCCCATTGAAACACAATCCAACGCAAGACGTCACTATTTTTCCATATTGACGTCTCGTGAGGTCATATTGGTTAGTGCCGGAACTACGCTTCGCCTCGCAAAATAGTTCCTTCTAAATCACCACTAATTTGTTTATTTTAATTATGTTTTGTATATTTTTTGAGGTGCAAATAAATTGCGGGTGATTTAAGTATATAATAAAAAGGTATGTGGATATATTCCACTCGTTCCGCCGCGCAACGATATTGCACTCCTAAAATCGCGCAATATCGCACGCTGCGGAACTCGTGCATATATCCATATACATAGAGAATAGTATATAGGTTAGTGCCGTGAATGAGAACAAATATCTGACAAGGCTCAGGAAACGGGATGGGCGAGGATATGCCGAGCACATCCCGTTTCCGTGCCGCGCCAGATATTTTTTTCCCGTGCACGGCACTAACCTACTATTCTATTTATCTCATCAACACCTACAAATGGCTGTAAAATGCAAATATATATAGTATTGACTGGATATCAAAAATGTTTCATGGCACCGTGTTTCACGGCACATACGCACTGTGTTGACGGGATAAAAATCAAATAACGTATACAAATTTTCGTATAAACATGATGTACACCGGTACACACAAGTATTAGAACGGTGATGCAGCTAAAGGGGAGACGTAACCAAGTGCCCCTATAACCAACGACCATTTTGGCTGTGATAATGTAATAAATTCAGTATAATAATTCTGCATACTTGGAATCATCAAATATATGCAGTAGTTGGTTCTATATGAAATGATGCATTTTGGAAAAAATAAATGATTACTCCCTCAAAGTATACTTTGCTAGATAAGTATACTTCGCAATTTTGATGAAATCTGCTACTGGAAAGCGAACCATACGCTCACTGTATTACAATAGGAATACATAACTTTTTCTTTTTGAAAATTTATTGGGGTATAAACTTCTGACTATACTGGCTGAAGGCTAAATTTTCCCAATATGAATATGTTGTTGAACATTTTTTGTTAATGGCGTCATGTGCAATGGCAAACTGTTCCATGCGGCTTCCAGGTCACATGACGAAATATAAATGACCACATGTTCATCGGATTCACGGTACATGAAATAGTTGCCACCCTATCCGTCTGTTCGTCTGCCTTGTTAGTTATTTCTAAGGCCTTCAACCAGTATTGTTTGACATGTAAACGTTTATTTATCCCCGATAAAGTCTCCATTGTATTGTATTTTATTCTTTATAATTCCAACATCAAGGTGTATGATCACGTGGTACTAACAACAACAACAAGTACTGAAACTTCCAGAATCCATCCGATTGAAAGTACGTATTCTTTTATATTGTCCTTATTACGTAATGGATTTTGCTGAAATATGGCGCATCAAACGCTTCTTGTTAAGCTGCATTTGGTGGTCTCTGTATTTTCGCCCAATCTTCTGTCGTTTTTGCGAAGAATCGATTTCCGTGTCGGTAGACACGTAAATCGATTCTTTGCAAAAACGACATAAGTCTGTGCCAAACTCACTGGACCACCAAATGCATCTCACGACGACGCGTTTACTGCGCCATATTTCATCAAATTCCGTTGCATATTAAGGAAAATATCAAATATTTGAAATTATGCTTACTTTGGAGTGGGCGACGTTGTTGTTGTTGTACCACGTGATCATGCACCTTGAACATAATTCTATTTGAAAGCAGGCCTCGGCAAATCCTTAATTTTCCACTCTACCAGAGTGGATTTCAACTCATACATTCCTATATGTTTTCATCCGTTTTATTGTCATCACGGTCACCACCATATCCGTCTGCACGTCTGTCGATCTGTTCGTCCGTCTGTTTGATTTGTGTTGATGTCGGTTACATACTATCTTTGTTGCCGTATGTCGAGTTGGTTTGAAACTTCATCTACAAGTACTTACATGTATTTGTCATCATCAATATTGTTATTCTATAGCCCATCAGTGTTACTTATTTCTTGTTGTCGTTGTTTTCAGCCAATCAAAAGCGTGCAGATGTACCAGTTTCATAACATACTGTTTTGGTACTTGATTCGTATGTATTGTTCCAAATTACTTGGTCGATGTCAGGCGATACTGTAAGGTGGGTGGTGAAATATCCATGAACGGAAATGTCTTTAAAAGGTTTCAGAAAAGCACAAAATAATATTGAGCCCTCTTATAGGAATGAATGGCCTTTTTGTGGAATTTATCGGGGTATAAACTTGGAAAAGTCGCGGGAATACTGGACGAAGGCCGGAAGGCCTCGTCCAGTATTCCCGCGACTTTTCCAAGTTTATATCCCCAATAAATTCCACAAAAAAGGCCATTCATTCCTTATAATTCCAGCATTTGAAATAAATTCATCAAGAAAATGTGTTTATTTTCCGTTTTCTTAAGAATTATTTTAACTGCGCCTCACGGTTACGGAAAGTAGTTCGGCGTGGGAGTTTACTGTGATATACATTTTGGACAGAGACTTGCTACGGGCCAATCAAATGTTAGGGAATTGTGTAAATATTTTTGTGCTGGAATTATACGACAGTGGTGGACTGTGCGTTCTACACACACGCATATGCACAATGCAATTCCAAAACACATGCTTTCTACACACGCATGCACAAACTTTATTTCCAAATTCCGAAGGCGAGATCGCGAAAACACGAAGCGAAAATGCATGATTGAATATAAAAGAATTTTCGCCTATCGTTTTCACGATCTCGCAATTTCTCGATCTCGCGATTCCGCCTCACGTTTTCCCGATCATGGGTATAGGTCGAGATCTTGTTTTCGTGAGATTATAACATGGTCATAACTGGACATCGTAGTTAAAATAAACTCCTCTGTTAAGGCGCACAAAGAATGTCCAATTGACGGAATAACGACTAGCGTATGTCCTGTAGCCCATTTCACCAACATTGCAAAGTATACTTTTCTAGCAAAGTATACTTTGAGGGAGAAATTTTCAATTTTAGGATAAATTTATTAATTTGTATTATACTGAATTTATTACATTATCACAGCCATTTTGGCTGTGATAATGTAATAAATTCAGTATAATAATCATCAAATATATACAGTGGTTAGTTCTATATGAAATAATGCATTTCAGGAAAAATAAATGATTACTCCCTCAAAGTATACTTTGCTAGAAAAGTATACTTTGCAATGTTGGTGAAATCGGCTACAGAACAGACTACGCGGATGTGCAGACCTATCAGGGTCTACGCTGGTCACAAACATTGTAAGATCCATTTTCTCAACATGCGGCCAAAATACTAAGCATAGATGTTTTTTATTAATTCCTTCTCACGAAATAACAATTCGTTCCCTCGAATTAACAATCGTTCAAACGAAATGACAATTCGTTCCCTTAATTTAACAATTCGTTCCCACGATATAACAATTCGTTCCCATTATTTCGTGGTAACGAATTGTTAAATTGAGGGAACGAATAGTTAATTCATGGGAACGATTTGTTCATTCGTGGGAACTAATTGTTAAATTGAGGGAACGAATTATTATTTCGTGTTTCGTGGGAACGAATTGTTACTTCGTGGGAACGAATTGTTAAATTGAGGGAACGAATTGTTAATTCATGGGAACGATTTGCTCATTCGTGGGAACGAATTGTTGAATTGAGGGAACTAATTGTTATTTGGTACTTCGTGGGAACGAATTGTTATTTCGTGGGAACGAATTAATAAAACAAAAAATTCTACGTCCCCTGTGAGGCTCCGTAGATCGGTGATTTGAATGGTTATTAGTACGGTTTTCGTATGGCCCTTCACGAGTATGAGTGACACAAGGTTACGTTCCGCTACATCATCCGCGTCACTAAGCGCTTGTAACCAAAGGAAGGTGCGTATTGGTATGTAATACTGTTTATTTCTTCCAAACATGTCACTTTGCTAAATAACACCATATTATCTTTTGAAATCATATTTGAAATATACAACCAAGGTGAGATCTCTGGTTGAACACTTGCAAAGAGACAGGACAGTTGTTTCCATATAATGGGGAATGTTAAATTGACAAGACAATGCTGCAGTAATCACTGACCTAGATTTATTTCAAAGAGCATGTCATGTATTTTATGTTTTGTGGTGTATGTCTCTATATATGTGCAGACTGGGCCTATGCTGTTTTGTCGACACTGTCTAAGTTGTTTGAGCTGTCAGTCTGTCCAACGCATGCTCAGTTACAATAAATTATGAGAATATACATATCGGGTGTCAAAACATTGTGTTACATTTAGTGTACAAATAACGTTTGTACTTATCATATTTATGTGATGCGTTATTGTTTTGACGCGTCATGGAAAAACACCGCTAATTGTATTTTCAAGTAGCCACAGATCGGCCTGTACACTCGGACAGACCATTGGCTATCGATGGTAGTCATAAAGGGGCGTATCAGGATGTTTTGAAGATGTATGACGATACTAGGATCACTTAGATTGTGTTCACGGCTTTTTGAAGAAAAAAATATTTAAAAAATAAAATTGTGTTTTCATCCTGGCCCTGTGTAAATTGAAGATATATGAAGATACTGGGACTGCTGGTTTGTTTCAATTTTCATCGATATCGGTACATATTTATCCGCTTTTCTATCTTGTTCAACGCAACAAGATAGGAAATCCGATATTTATGTACCTATGTGGGTGAAGACAGAAACAACCAAGCGGTCCCAGTATCGTCATATATCTTTAATTAAACCACTTTGCACACGACCTGGTGCCCGTTTCACTAAACTTCGTACGACTAAAATGTTCGTAAGTGCAGATTTAAAATAGTCTGTAAATTTCAATTGATGGCTTTACATTTATTGAGCATAGGCTGCATATGCAGCCTATGCTCAATAAATGTAAATCCAATAATTGTTTACAAGAAAGCATTGTTAATGTGAAATTTACAGGCTATTTACAGAACATTTTAGTCGTAGGAAGTTTAGTGAAACGACCCCCAGGATGACAACACGATTTATTTTTATAGTATTTTATAATAAAAAAATCCGCTTTAAATGTAAATGTTTTCCAACAAGTGCATCTGTGGTGAATGTCCGAATATAAATGCACAAAATGAATTTTTGCACTTTTGGACAATTTTTTTTGTATTCATGGCAATTTCATTTCTGTCTTTCTGCTGGATTTTAAACATATTTCGTATTTTTTTAAACCATAAAATATCCGTGCCATGCGTTATTCACCTGGGGACCGTTTCACTAAACTTCGTACGACTAAAATGTTCGTAAGTGCACAATTATGATCGTCTGTAAATTTCACATTAACAATGTTTTCTTGTAAACAATTATTGGATTTACATTTATTGAGCACAGGCTGCATATGCAGCCTATGCTCAATACATGTAAATCCATCAATCGAAATTTCCAGACGAACCGACATTTGTACTTACGAACATTGAATGCGTACAATGTTTGGTTAAACGGGCCCCTGTCCCCACTATATTAAAGGTACATGGCCACTCAGTAGGCACAGCATGTTCTTTATATCAGAGACATCATCTGATACATTTCCCGGCAACGCAAACATTCATTCACCATTCCCCCACGTATTGAAAGGCATCATTATATATTTTATACCAGACGTAAATTTCCACACTGATATCCGGGGCGATAACCGTGCTTCATTAATATGTTAACGAACATTACTATTTATTCTCTGTATTTATTTTTTGACGTGCAATGATCATCCTTTATAATATGTCGAAAATAATATTTGTTTTAGGTGACGCATTTAATTTAAATAAATAATTAAAAAATATCATGCCTCATTTGTATATGAAAATAGCCGGATACCACCGCACGTCACTATCAGTAAAATAAATATTACTCGTAATTTTTAGAACTGGTGGAATAGTGATACAATTATACACTTATTTAATTCCTATAAAGAACATTTTGTGCCTACTGAGCATGCTGAGTGGGCATGTACCTTTAAGCTGCGGATACCGATGAACAGTAGTAGTCAGCTGGACAATGGAGTCGGTCTTGTAGTGGTTGTCTCCCTTACACCGCTCCGGCACCAGCCGCTGCATCACCCGGGTAACACGGATACAAAACATACTGGGCCCGGTTGCTCAAAACCTCTGTTAGCTTAACAGACTGTTAAATCCTTAGCAATGCTAAGGATTTAACAGTCTGTTCAGCTAACAGAAGCTTTGAGCAACCGGGCCCTGAATGGGGAACGTCGCTATTCTGGACACTTTGGGAGGTCCACAGGGCAATGGCGGTAGGGTGGTACTGCGAGTAGTCTTGAAATAATTAGCCAGTGCCTGAGACATAATTTACATGCGTGCTTTTAAATAAATAAATATTCTCGGCAATACTGAACACAATAATAATGAAATTCGTTTTCTTTTGGAAAGTGGAATTGGCGTACATCCACTTACCTGCGGGAAAAAAACTTGAGGCTTAGATGTACGAAAATGAGGGAAGGCTGAAATCAGTTTCAGTAGACTTATTCCCGCTCCATATAACCTATAGGATGGTCACCAGCATCGATTTTTCTTATATAACCTAACAAAATACCACACAGTTGGCTATTCTCTGCTACTTTCATTGTTCGTATGGATGTTGTCAAGGTGTATGGTCACGTGGTACTAACAACAACAATTAAGTACTGACATTTCCAGAATCCATCTGATTGAAAGTACGTATTATTTTATATTGTCCTTATTACGTATCAGATATTGATGAAATATGGCGCATCAAACGCGTCTTGTTAAGCTGCATTTGGTGGTCTATGTAGTTTCGCCCAAACTTCTCCGACACGGAAATCGATTCTTCGCAAAAACGACATAAGTCTTTGCCAAACTCCCTGTACCATCAAATACAGCTCATGAAGACGCGTTTGCTGCACCATATTTCATCAAAATCCGTTGCATATTAAGGAAAATATCAAATAATACTTACTTTGGAGTGGGCAACGTTGTTGTTGGTGTAACCACGTGATCATGCACCTTGTTATGTCTAAGGCCTTCAACCAGTATTGTTAGACATGTAAACGTTTATTTATCCCCGATAAAGTCTCCAGGATTGTATTGTATTTTATTCCTTATAATTCCAACATAATTCTATTTAAAAGCAGGCCTCGGCAAATCCTTAATTTTCCACTTTACCAGAGTGGATTTCAACTCATACATTCCTATATGTTTTCATCCGTTTTATTGTCATCACGGTCACCACCATGCCCGTCTGCACGTCTATTCGTATGTCGATCTGTTCGTCCGTCTGTTTGATTTGTGTTGATGTCGGCTACATACTATCTCTGTTGCCGTATGTCGAGTTGGTTTGAAACTTCATCTACAAACGTCTGTCATTTTTGGGAAGAATCGATTTTCGTGTCTCCGACACGGACATCGATTCTTCGCAAAAAAGACATATGTCAGTGACAAACTCCCTGGACCACCAAATGCAGCTCATGAAGATGCGTTTGCTGCGCCATATTTCATCAAAATCCGTTGCATATTAAGGAAAATATCAAATAATACTTACTTTGGATTGGGCGACGCTGTTGTTGTTTTAACCACGTGGTCATGCACCTTGGTTGTGGGACCTATTTTCCCATAACCTGCACCCATTCTGCTCTGGATATTCACTAATAAAAATATTGGTTTAGTTATTGTTATGTAAGATAAAGTAAATCTCTTGTGGCCACCCTGCTGGCAGTCAACAAAGTCAGCGGCTACAATTGAAACCGCATCACGTGGCAAAAATGTTCCGACTTACAAAACAGTCCCAAACATATGCTTGAAAATGTGTAAGTGGTACATTAACATACCTGTGAAGTAGATTAGTACATAACTATACCGATTTCTGCAAACAAAGAGTGTCTATAGTACAAATCACCTGTATTATTTTCTTTACTGTGATACTGTACACCGCGCAAGAATAGCTCATGATTTAGTGTGGTTACACCTATATCTAATTGTGACTGTGACTGAAGAAATTGGGTGTATGACCTATGTGATTAGTATCCGCGCTCTCTGATCAGTATATACACTGTTCGCCATTATGTCAGGGAAATATTTTGATTTATTTTTCCTAATTTTTTATATTTTGATACAAACATAGTTTCTTACCAGACGTACGCTAGAAGACTAAGACCTAGACCGGTCGCAAATGCCATAATCCCCATTTCACGAGTCACAGCCACACTTGTGACAAAATGGGGCTTATGGATTTTTAACTCGTGTAGCTCCTGATCAAATACAGTGGAACCTCTCTACACCGGACACCATGCGGACCCATTGTGCTTAATGTAGATGGGTTTCATGTAATTTATGTCATTGTCCTGTCTGTTCATGACTGAAAATGACAAGATTGAACATCGAGTGCTTAATTACAGTGGAACCCCTCTTATATAAACCGGACACCCTGGGGACCTCCCAGGGTGTCTGGTTTAGAGAGGTTCCACTGTAGCATACTCTTAACAAAAAACGTGTTTTGGCAGCACATGTGGAGACGATTCTCATGCGCTGTCAAAACAGGTTTATATCGAGAAATATTGAAATATAGCATACTCCTAATAACGATCTGTATTGATCGTTAGAAGCTTGACAGGTGTTTCGTTGATTGAATGACGTACAATACAGTTCATCATCAGACTGGTCGCAAAACCCACAAGTCCCATTCTTTCCCAATCGCGGACCACAATTATGCTAAGTAGACAGCTGTATGTCACCGCCGCCCAGTGGCGGAATGGCGTACCGCGATCTGATAGTGCCCGGATGGAAATGGCGTCAACCACATCGATTGCTAATTGATTTGGATCGATAATTAATTGTGCCGCTACATGAGATAGTGTACTGTGTTATACAGTGAGGATCTTACATGAGTGATGATTTAATATGATATTTATTAAACGAGTTTACTTTACTGATTGCATAAGAAACTCGTGTGAAAACAGACAACAAATTTAACAGGTGTTAGATCCTATATGTTTTTGTTTGCAAATGCATAAGCATGTTAACATGTATAGTTTAAGTCTCAATACAATTATATTTGTTTTTCTTCTTTTGTTCTTCTTCATGTACATGTACCTTTTACACTAGTGTATTATGGATTTGATACACTGTTTTACACTAGTGTATTATGGATTTGATACACTGTTTTACACTAGTGTATTATGGATTTGATACACTGTTTTAATGCATTGTGCCTAATTTTGTGCAATAAAATGTAAATAAATGATCATTCGCGAAATGAAGCGTGACCAGCATAGACCGTCAATAATCTCAGGTTTACGTTGTTCACAAACGTCGCAACGTTGTGTGCGACGTCCCATTCCTGTATCTATTAAAGGTACATGCCCACTCAGGCACAAACTGTTCTTTATAGGAATTAAATAAGTGTATAATTGTGTCACTATTCCATCAGTTCTAAAAATTACGAGTGACCGCTATACAAATATACTCATTTAGTAATATTTATTTTACTGATAGTGACTCGCGGTGGTATCAGGCTATTTTCATATGTAAATGAGGCATATTAATTTTTAGTTAGTTATTCTAATTAAATGCGTCATCTGAATTTTTTTTATATTTTCGACAGATTATAAAGTATGATCATTGCACATCAAACAATAAATACAGAGCATAAATAGTAATGACAGTTAACATTTTAAGGAAACACGGTTATCACCACTAATTTCAGCGTGGAAATTTACGTCTGATATAAAATGTATAATCATACCAATCAGTACGTGGGGTAAATGTGAATGAATGTTTATTTTGCAAAAAATGTCTCCGTTATAAAGAACATTTTGTGCCTACTGAGTGGGCATGTACCTTTAAACTAGTTCGTGGTGCATTTGCACAACAAGCTAATAATTATAAAGACAATATGGAAATGTGTGTCCAGTGTAGATCCTGATCAATACATGTACTCATACAATCAACACACTTCGCGAAATGTTACCCAGTGCAAGGATTTTGTGTTACATACGTACATGTAATATGTCTTTGTCCAGTGACATGTAAATAGTTCGGTAGACCGAATGGTGGCGAGCGCAGGTGTATATCTGGGGGTCGTTTCACTAAACTTCGTACGACTAAAATGTTCGTAAGTGCAAATTTAAGATCGTCTGTAAATTTAAATTGGTGTATTTAAATGTATTGAGCATAGGCTGCATATGCAGCCTATGCTCAATAAATGTAAATCCAATAATTGTTTACAAAAAAAACCCAGTGTTAATGTGAAATTTACAGACGATCATAAATTAGCATTTACGAACATTTTAGTCGTACGCAGTTTAGTGAAACGGGCCCCAGTAGTCCGTGCTTTATAGAGCATTCAAACCACATACTGATAAAATGGCCCGGTGGAAATATATGACTAGTGTAGATACTGATCACCATATCATTATAACGTATAAGCACTCATAGAATCAATAGACTGCTCGCAAAGCTATATCCAATAACATAAACATCGGTCGACTTACAAAATGGCGAGCAGCGCAGGTGCAGATCAGGGGCCCGTTTCACTAAACTTCTTACGACTAAAATGTTCGTAAGTTCAAATTTAAGATCGTCTGTCATGTCAATGTATGGATTTACATGTATTGAGCATAGGCTGCATATGCAGCCTATGCTCAATAAATGTAAATCCAATAATTATTTACAAGAAAACATTGTTACTGTGAAATTTACAGACTATCGTAATTTTGCACTTACGGACATTTTAGTCGTACGAAGTTTAGTGAAACGGGCCACTGTAGCTTATTTCACAAACATTGTAAAGTATACTTATCTACCAAAGTATACTTTGAGGGATAATTTTTTCAATTTAAGGATACATTTATTAATTGTTATTATACTGAATTTATTACATTATCACAGCCATTTTGCAGTATAAAAAATCGGCATACTTTTAATCATCAAATATATGCAGTGGTTAGTTCTATATGAAATAATGCATTTTGGGAAAAATAAATGATTACTCCCTCAAAGTATACTTTGATACATAAGTATACTTTGCAATTTTGATGAAATCGGCTACTGACTGATCTGCAACTACGCTGTAGGCACACGTCATAAGGCTTTCCTTTCGAGATGCCCATTTATTCTTTTTCATATACTGACGCAGTCAGCCGCGAAATCATCTCTGTCATTCAACGTAAAATCTTTCATATTAAAAATTAATTTGACAAACGATCACATATTTAATCAAAACGCATAATAATGTATCGTGTAGATGCATTATATGCAATTAATATGTGTGTGATCAATCACCGGTACGGAAGTTTCTATTAAGCGAAGATGTACATGATTGGCTGCCCGTGCTAACGACGCTTTGGTACTGTCTTGTAATGTAATGTAATGTAGTTATCTGGGGGCCGTTTCACTAAACTTCGTACGACTAAAATGCTCGTAAGTGAAACGTTAGAATAGTGTGGAAATTTCAATTGATGGATTTACATTTATTGAGCATAGGCTGCATATGCAGCCTATGCTCAATAAATGTAAATCCAATACTTGTTTACAAGAAAACATTGTTAATGTGAAATTTACAGACTATCTTAATTTTGCACTTACGAAAATTTTAGTCGAACGAAGTTTAGTGAAACGGACCCCAGTAGCCGATTTCACTATGACTGCAAAGCATACTTATCTAGCAAAGTATACTTTGAGGGAGTAATCATTTATTTTTCCCGAAATGGATTATTTCATATAGAACTAACGACTGCATACATTTGATGATTAAAAGTAAGCAGACTTATTATACTGAATTTATTACATTATCACAGCCATTTTGGCTGTGATAATGTAATAAATTCAGTATAATCAAAAATAATAAATTTAGCCTTAAATTGAAATGTTCTCCCTCAAAGTGTACTTAGCAAGACAAGTATGCTTAGCAATTTTGGTGAAATTGGCTAAAGATATCGTATGAGGTTATGACTGGAGAAATGTGGCTTATGGGATTTCTGACCAATGTGGATCCTGGTCAAATAGCATACTCCTGTAGCCTGGTAGCAATCTATCTATATTGCTTGTTAGAAGCACGACATGTGTTTCGTTATTGGAATTTCGAATAATGCAGATGATGATTATACTGTGTGGATGCACACGCTGACCTGAATCTACACTGGTCGCACAACTCATAAGCCCCCTTTCTCCAGTCACAGCCACATATGAGACGAGCCACGATATATAGTTATTACACTATAGGCTAGTACATTATATTTACTACACTGTATTAATACATTGTGCAAACCAATTTTATGTAATAAATACATGATAATTCGCGAAATGAAATTCAAAATATTTACAACATTTGCGATATTTTAAATGACGTCAAAACTTGATGCAATGTTCAGAGCAAATGCGGAATAGCGTTTGGCATTTGCTCTGTAAATTTTGTCAACTTTCGACGTCAATTACAGAAAATATCACAGTTTCTGTAAATACTTTTCATGAAAATCGTACATCTTTTTAGGTACAAAATCACATGCCTTATGTTACATGTCAACACAAAAATTTAACTAATTCGGGGACGACGAATATGCATTTAACTCTTAGCTATAACATATTAATGTTGTAAGGGAAATATGATAAAAAATAACTAGAGGTTTGTCAATGTCAATAGCGGCATAGCAAGATTTTATTCGTAACTGGCATAAATGGCAAAATAAATGTTTAAAAGAGGGAGATAATCCGTGTCTGCTCCTACATCGCAGTCGCCAGATAGCCATGCAAGCCGAGAAAACTCAAACGACGTTCAAACGGAGTGTAGAAGTTAGCGGGTTACGGGTTACGGGTTACGGGTATAACAAGTCACGTACGGATTGCTTCTTTTTAGTAAAGGTCATGGGCGGATTCAGGGGGCGGGGGGGGGGGGGGCGGACCCGGCGCTCCCCTTAAAATTCGCCGAGTAAATATTTTTTACAAGTTACAAGGCACGTTTCATGCCAAGTGCCATGTATTCCATGCATTTTTCGGTCGTTTTCTTATTGTTTCAAAATTTAAACGTTTTCAATCAAAAATCATGTCTAAAGATACTGTGTACTGTGACAGTGTCAATATTTGTGCTCCAAAATGCGCCAGAACGCAAGAAATGCGATGTAGATTTCCAAAATTGTCCAGGGGGAAATGCCCCCGTACCCCCTAGCACTATCCCGAGCTCTGCTCGGTCGACTATTTTGCAATACTTGACTATATTATCGAACGAGCATAGCTCGTTCGATAATATAGTCAAGTATTGCAAAATAGTTAAGCCCCCCCCTTAACCGAAATCCTGGATCCGCGCCTGAAGGTGGATGTTTTATAGCAGGGACGCCATGCAAACATTATAGTTGACATACTGAAACAGCACTGACTTCACACAGTAGTTCTGTAGTCGCCACAGCCGCATTTACACATACAGTGGAACCTCTCTAAACCTGACCCCAAGAAAACACATGTGCTTTTTATGTTTGATGTTTTCTTGGTCATTTATCTCAGGTGATAATGTATGTTCGTGATCGTATAGCACACAACTATGGCGAGGATTAATCAAATGCCTAGTTTACAGTGAAACCTCTCTAAACCGGACACCCGTTTGGAGACATTTCACTGTACATTGCATGGCGGTCGTGAGGAAAATTTCGTATTTTTGTTATTGTGCCACGTAGAAACATTACATTTCGTTTTTCATTTCTACGCCGCATAGAAGCGAATAGTATGACCCCTTAAAGTTCAACCTTTCGTTTCTAGGCCGTATAGAGACGTATGTACAGTGGAACCTCACTAAACCGGACACCCTGGGAGGTCCCCATGGTATCCAGTTTACAGCTTGTTCGATGTGTGTGCACAAAAGCACATGCCTGTGTGCGTTGCAATCATGAACACTGATGAACATCAGCGATATTTGACAGTGGAATCTATCACCATTATTTAACACCTCGATATCTCAAGGTTGTTCGGCTTAGAGAGGTTCCACTGTACAACTAGATAGAACTTTAAACTGCGTTCCTTTGCTTCTCGAATTCCCGTCTCTGTGCGGCGTAGAAACGAAAAGATATAGTGGAACCTCTCTGAACCGGACTCCCTGGGATGTCCCACTGTAACTGTGGCATATTATCATTCTGATACGTATTTGGATGATTTGCAATATAGGAATGAATGGCCTTTTTGTGGAATTTATCGGGGTATAAACTTGGAAAAGTCGCGGGAATACTGGACGAAGGCCGGAAGGCCTCGTCCAGTATTCCCGCGACTTTTCCAAGTTTATATCCCCGATAAATTCCACAAAAAGGCCATTCATTCCTTATAATTCCAGCATTTGAAATAAATTCATCAAGAAAATGTGTTTATTTTCCGTTTTCTTAAGAATTATTTTAACTGCGCCTCACGGTTACGGAAAGTAGTTCGGCGTGGGAGTTTACTGGGATATAAATTTTGGACAGAGACTTGCTACGGGCCAATCAAATGTTAGGGAATTGTGTAAATATTTCTGTGCTGGAATTATTCATGAATATACGTTATCACCTGAGATAAATGACAAAGAAACACATCAAAATTAAGATCACAGACTTCATCTTTGTGTTCGGTTTAGATAGCTTCCGCTGTACATTTTCATGTATTTAAGTTCCTTACGAGTTAGCATATGTTTGAGACATATGTTTCGGCGTGTGTTTTGTGCAGCAGACGTTATATATAAACCCCCGACTACGAAAATTAGTACCTTACGCCGTTTGCGATCGGCGTAGCCTCAGATCAGCCTGTCTGATCAGGATCTACGCAGTTTCATATTCACTGAAATATGTTGCATGTCACTGCACATGATTTTAGTTTCGTACTCTGCATGAATACGTCCACGAGCCTTCTGTATGACCGGCGACAGTAGATATCTCCGCATTATACCGGGAACCAGTCTGGTTTGACCTTGTTGTTGTTTCCATGGCAACGTATTGCCCGAACTTACAACACGGCGCCCCGTAATGTTTGTCGTGTGTATGTATCATCTCAGCCATCTTCCGGATGTAGTCAATCGCACATCGCAACGTCTTGACTTTGGAGAGTCGCTTCTGTTTGGATTCGTATGGAACATGTCTGCGCAGGCGCAGAAATGCGTTGTTGACAGCCTGCACGCGCCGCCGTTCGCGCGCATTTCTCTTGGCAACGAGATGTGCTGGTTTCTCGCAGTGTGGCACGTGCTTGTACGCATGTTTGTTTGACCGCTTAGAGGATCGCTTCGTTACTTGTCCGTCTTTATTTCGTCTACACGACACGCCCGAGTTTTCTCCGAATGACGTCATATCCGCTGGCAAATATCTCATAATATTGTTAGAAACATTTAAATATTACACACAATTGTTTCATAAGTTCCTAACTTTTGTCGCCACTAACTAATATGCGACTGTGCAGCAATTGTTTCTATTGTTAATTCCAAAGGCTCCAGAGTTTAGTACTCTAACAATGCTCACATGAGTCCGAGAACAACTTCCGCTGCAACATCTGCATTCAGCGTCTGAATATATCAAGGTGTATGATCACGTGGTACTAACAACAACAACAAGTACCGATTCAAATTACGTATTATTGTATAGTGTCCTTATTACGTAACGGATTTTGATGAAATATGGCGCAACAAACGCGTCTTGTTAAGCTGCATTTGGTGGTCTCTGTATTTTCGCCCAAACTTCTGTCGTTTCGCAAAAACGACATAACTCTGTGCCAAACTCCATAGACCACCAAATGCAGCTCATGAAGACGCGTTTGCTGCGCTATATTTCATCAGAATCCGTTGCATATTAAGGAAAATATCAAATAATACTTACTTTGGAGTGTGCAACGTTGTTGTTGTAGCCACGTGATCATGCACCTTGTATATGGTATCTTTCAAATGTTTTGGGAAGAACCATGTTTATCACAAAATAAAAAGTAAACTTGTTTTTCTTAATCGTATTTCGGGTGCTTTGCCATCCATGACAAGGTCTCACTGGCAGCTTGGAGATCTCATATTCATAGAATGTACCTACTTGAAGACATTTCTAGCATTCTGCACGCTCATTGGCCCTCGTGGTTAGCACGTCACATCCGGTAAGGTGCCGTTGATAGTTTCATGTGACAACTTTATAGAAAGGCGGATATTATTTCATTTATTATTTATGAATTCGGAAGCGATGGGATACTTCAGGCCGTTGGAGCGTTTACTGGGAGACATTTGGAATACACACTCAATGTCAAGATGTCTTTAAAGTGGTCTCGTGTGACAACGGACCCGTACACTAACTGGCGCGGTTACATGTAGGATCGAACACAATTACAGAGGAATCTCGCCAGAGTGTCCGGTTTAGCGAGGTTCCACTGTATTTCACGAATATGAACACTACAAGCCATTTTTGTTTGGTTTGCGATCATGAACACACATTAGCAGATAAAGTACAATTACTTAATGTAATACATATCATAGTAGATCATCACATATGTTACATGTTACATCGTCATGTGTTGAGGCCATATTTATCATCTACAGTGAAACCTCTTTAAACCGGACAACACTACACATTTGTGATCATAATTTATACAGTGCAACCTCTCTACAACAGCCACCCATGGGAAGAGGCAAAATTGGCTGTTATAGAGAGGTGGCTGTTGTAGGGAGGTTAATGCTGAATACAATTTTATCGTCTGATGTTCATTTATTTTCTTCAATAATTCTCAATAAAAACATGTTTTGACAGCATTTTAGAATCATTTCCAATGGAAATGATTCTAAAATGCTGTCAAAACATGTTTTTATTGAGAAAGAATGCAAAATCAACATCAAACGACAATGGTCATGCTCAGCAGTGTAAGGGTTAGATATAGAGGAAATCATCCATTTGGGATATAAAATAGCGACTGTTACAGAAAGGTAGCTGTTGCAGAGAGGTGGCCGTTCGGGGCGGTTCGACTGTATGTGTTTCTTGGTCATTTATCTCAGGTGATAATACCTGTTCGTGATCGCATAGCACACAACAATGGCTCGGAATGATCAAATGCCTGATTTACAGTGAAACCTCTCTAAACCGGACTCCCTGGGGCCTCCCAGGGTGTCCGGTTTAGAGAGTTTTCACTGTAACATGTTTTCTGTAGAGTGCTCATTTACAGATTATCAATTACACTAGTGTATAATGATTTTATTACACGAAAACCTCAGAGACTGGGAACCATTATAGCGCTCATTTAATTGTTTTCAATATTCCTCTCAGATTACAATCGCAAACGGAAATTTGTCTTAATAAAATATTGATGAGGCTATTATGGGAAGAAATCGGTTTGATTGTTTATTAACATCGATGTCACTTCCTCGTCATTATGGGGTTAATACGGCGACAGAGACTTACAGAAATCGTAACACACGATGGACCCGCCTGTCTGAAACTAATATACAGTTGTATTGTACATGTATACATGATCCTACGGAGCCCCGCAGGGGACATGGATTTATTAATTCGTTTCCACGAAATAACAATTCGTTCCTTCAATTTAACAATTCGTTCCCTCGAATTAACAATTCGTTCCCACGATATAACAATTCCTTCCCTCGAGTCTCGAGGACATAATTCGTAAATTGAGTACGTAAATCAATACGTGGGGTAAATGTGAATGAATGTTTATTTTGCCAAAAAATGTCGGCGAGCGCAGGTGTATATCTGGGGGCCGTTTCAATAAACTTCGTAAGACTAAAATGTTCGTAAGTGCAAAATTATAAATTTCACATTAACAATGTTTTCTTGTAGACAATTATTGGATTTACATTTATTGAGCATAGGCTGCATATGCAGCCTATGATCAATAAATGTAAATCCATCAATTGGAATTTCCAGACGATCCTAATTTTGCACTTACGAACAATAAGTAGTCGTACGAAGCTTAGTGAAACGGGCTCCAGTTCGCTTGAAATATTTCTTTTCGGATACAACTTGGTTCGCGTCACTCGATTCCCCAGCTCACGGACCTGGGGTTTGGTGATGTCAGTAGCGATACCACGTGACACTGTCGTCAGGAAACCGTATTGGCACATAGAGGCCGCCGTATCGTGTATTTCCGTGGTGATGCCCGGAAGATATAGTTTTTAATTACATATTGACTGAAGTTTTATTATCACAGCACGTGTTCTGTTCCCGGGGCAAGTGACATGGACACTGCTATATAAAATATCGGTACCCTGCGCACATCCAAACAATATGTGTTCCCGGTTTCATAGTTGCAAATTAGCTGTCTGCGATTGGTAGCTGCCCCAGTTTATCCTTAGACCGCTACACACAACAATTGTCGTCTGTTGTTGCTTTTATATCTAGCCTTATTTCTCAATAAAAACATGGTTTGGCAGCACTTTAGAATCATTTCCAATGGAAATGATTCTAAAGTGCTGTCAAAACATGTTGTAAAGTATTCTAAAGTGCTGTCAAAGCATGTTTTTGATGATAAAAATGGAAAATATAAAATAAACGGCAGGCGACAAAAGAAATACCACAGGCGTACGTACATGCACCAGGACGTCATTGTCATCACTGTGTATCGAGGTCATGGCAAGTAACGATGACGCTCAACTATGGTTTATCCCGTCAACACAGTGCTTACTGAAACACGGTGCCGTGAAACATTACGACCATACGTCAATACGAACTAATCACTGCGTATGAATATGTGCGGTTGTCATACTTGTCGATTTTCCGATTTTGAGGATGCGGCTGGGGTTATTTTTATACGCCCGTATGTATTCATCTTGTACGGGCGGGCACAATAACTAGAGTCCTACTTGACGGATTGCAACGAAATTCGGTATACATGTTTATCACGGCAAGACGAAGAGGCCTATTGATTTCCGATGACTTATCTCCCCTTGACGCTATTTTTAATTTTCTGACTCTGTATCCTTGTCCACGCAATAACTCAACTCAAGACGGATCGTGAGCAAATTCAATGTTTATCACGGCAAGCACCCTATTAATTTTCAGTGAGTTATCTCCCGTTGTTAACTGGCATTGCCTCTGCGGGCGTATATTGTGACCTTCGGAACTCTTGTATGCATTTTAAAGGTATGTGTAAATAGAATAGTAGGTTAGTACCGTGAATCGAAAAACATATCTGGCGCGGCACGGAAACGGGATGGGCTCGGCAGAGCTCGCCATCCCGTTCCCTAAGCCGTGCCAGATATTTTTCCCATTCACGGTACTAACCTACTATTCTCTATCTACTACAATGTGCTAAGGTGAAATGAATGCTGAAAACCATATTCACAAATAACAAGTGTTTGAACAGTTAAAACGTTTGAAATGTTTTATTGTAGTATTGTCTTTCCACAATGACGTCATCGAATACAAATTATGGTTTATACTTATTTATATTTATTTAATTATAGTTTAGTTTAAACATAGTTTATTGCATATACGTATAATAGGCTTGGACTTCACGTTCTCACAACATTACCCGGTTTATTTAATTCTAATTTATTGTTTGACATTATTTAAATACACGAACGATTGTTTTCTATTCTCGATATCGATGTTCTTAGTCTTGATATGTTGAAGGTTCTCAAACGAAACAAACGAGAACGAATGGAATACGCAGTGAAAACGATCGTTTTGTACACGTGTGCATAGAAACGATTATCGTTTTCTTTTGTAGGTGAAAACGATATTTTCCTTTAAATACTGGGTTTTCAATTAGTTAAAAGCCTGTCGTTTCTTTAAACACATCGTTTTGACGTTGTTTTTTTTATTTTAAATTAGAAGATGTTATTTTCATTTGTTTAAACGTGTCCAACGAAGACATCATGTTCTCATTATGAAAACGATGCCAACACGATGTGTAAAAACAGGCAATCGTTCGTTCATGGAACTGGGAACAACTCCGGACTGTACAGTTGAGTTCTCACGATTTTAAAATTTCACTTGGTGTGAGAAGAAACGTAAACAGTAAGTTTACGTTTCTTCTCACACCAAGTGAATTTTTAAATTCGTGAAAACTCAACTGTCGTTAATAAATCACAGGTAACTAGAAACTGTCACTTTCCTTTGTGGAGTATTTTGTGGTTTACATGAAAATGCGTAATTGTGGTCTGGCTGTCAGTGTTTCCGTCTATGTAGTATGTAGTTACACCCTGTCGTTAACACGTATCTTTAATCTACACCAACAATGGGTGGCTAACCTCACTGTTATGTTCGATAATAGGTCAATTTGCATCGTTACTGGTGTAACGCGTTGGGCCCCAATTTTCGCTTCCCTGCCTTTGAACCCCCAGAGGTCTTTGGGCAGTGTCGCGAAATTAATTATCTTTCACAGTGCGGGTCTTCGATCAATTGCAATTGGGGAAGCGAATACAAAAAGATTCGGTATTGTACGTATGTTGACATTTCTATTACAGTATTGTGACTGGCTTATTGCTGGCATATGTCTGATACTCAGTGTACACCGTGACAGTGTTATATTTATCCCGTCAACACAGTGCGTATGTGCCGTGGAACATTTTTGATATCCTGTCAATACGACGTAATCACTGCGTATGAATATGTGCGGTGGCTGGGGTTATTGTTTGGCATTTTAAAGCCATTTGTAGGTTTTGACGGGATAAATAGAACAGTAGGTTAGTGCCGTGAATGGGAAAAATATCTGGCGCGGCAAGGAAACGGGATGTGCTCGGCAGAGCCTCGCCCATCCCGTTTCCTAAGCCTTGCCAGATATATTTTTCCATTCACGGCACTAACCTACTATTCTCTATATATCTTATATATTTAGCAATCACCATGCTGTCCATACTTGCTGTATTTTATCTCTTATGCCAGCACGTTATAGCCCGAGATGTATTTAATCTAATAAAGGTATGTTCTGTTCTGTGACATTTTATACAGACAGGGCCATATGTGACTACATGTACACAAGCATTAATTGAAATTATGAACAATGAAACCTCGCTAAACGAGGGTTCACTGTAAATGAAGCATTTGATTAGTCCACGTCATAGTTGTGTGCTATGCGATCACGAACAGGCAGTGTCACTTGAGTTAAATGACCAAGAAACCCATCAAAATTATGACCATATGTTTCTTCGTGTCTGGTTTGGAGAGGTTCAACTGTAGACAAGTGGTTCTCTATGTACATACATTTATGGAGATCGTGTCTCTATTTTAATTATGCGTTCCTAAGTTCCACAAATACAGTAGAAGCTCACTAAACCGGACACCCATACACTCTATGTCTGCTTAATTGTATGTGGTTATTGTCATCTCTCACCGTTGATAACGTCTGTTCATGATCGCAAACTTTACATATACCTGTTTTGCGGTGCCCATATGCCTGATTTACAGTGGATACTCTCTAAACCGGACACCCTGGGGACCTCCCAGGGTGTCCGGCTTAGAGAGGCTCCACTGTACCGATAAATGGGTGTGTTACTGGCTTGACAGCAATAAAGGAATAGTTACATTATTTAACTCATATTTCCAAATAGAAATTCACATATCCACAGCCATAAAACAGGATCAATTCGTATGACTCAGACATATCCAAATGTTGCTGTATCACCATGCCCTTGTGTAACTATGTTTCATCAGGGCTATATTGGTAACAAATCCTCCCTCATACTGTAGCATATGTTTAAATAATTCAGTGGTATGTCTGATATGGTACACAAAATATGGTGAAGGCTACAATTTGGACAATGTGTATCTTAGGATTTCGTATTGAATTACGATCAGATGACACGCATGCGCAGCAGAATATATGGTTACCATGATGGCAAACAATGTAAAGGGCACACATGCACTTTAAGAACCATGAAAACGCGCATCCCTACTTTGACGATGTTTGCGCAAGTCGGAGCGATTTCGCTGCGCAATGCGACTATGTCATGCTGCACAAAAGACAGAAAATCGCTTTCACCCCTAAGTAACTGAAATGGATTTTGATATGTCAATTCTGCAACCAATCCAAAATGTCACAAAATTATTTTCAGACTAGTCCATTTATGAAAAGGGGGCTGTTTTTGTTCTAAAAAATAAGAAAATTACTTGCAAAAAGCGCAGATCCTGATGAAACGGCTCGTCACGAGCCGCCTCATCTGGATCTACACTTTTTGCCAATACCAATATACAGGCATGTGGTGTTGAAAGGGTTAATGCGTACCATTCCACCATGCTGCGCAGGCCAACCAACATTATCTATCAACTCTCAGACAAGTGAGATCACCAACGTGTGAATGAAATGGCGGACCTTGGTAGAAGCCCGTGCCATACACGTCAGTTTGTCATACAATCGGGCATCTCATCTCCAATGGCAGGTGAACGCCCTGCGGGAGTTAGCGGATCGCATAGTGGGCAGCGAGGTAGGTAATCATCGGTCAGCCCAGTTGGTGTCTATAGGTAGACCAGACGTGACACGGGTCTGGCGGACCAGGTGACGACATTGGAACACGTAGCTGTAATAATTGGATGTCATATGAAAGACTATTGTAGTTGGGAATCATTGGAAGATCGGAAATATGTGCACGGCAGAACCTATCTAAACCGGAGTTACCCTAGTCTAGCTGGGAAAAGCAAAGAAAATGGCCGGCTCGTTACACGCCGGCTAAAATTTGGCACTTTTGGCCGGAGTGTAACGATCAAACCACTAAGCGACCTAACTACCCAGTGTCTCCGGTTTAGAGCGATTCAATTGAAATCTACATTAATATACTAGTCATCGAAGACATGGTTGTGTGCATTAAAGGTACATGCCCACGCAGCAGGTTACACTGTACTACAACTTTTCATTTTCTGTCATGCCTTATATGAGCCATATGGCTACCCACTAACGAGTTATTTTTAATTACGGCGCGTGTTAATTGGTGTTAAATCGCATTTTATATGCCACGACCAGAAAGGGTATTTTCCGACCTCGTGCTATTTTTACCAATACGCGTCACGTGACACGGTCAATCATATCACATATTTGACATGCGCAGTGAAGTATCGGAAGTTGAGAAGAAAAATCTCTATTCGAGTCCAAATCTAAATCTCCACGTAACTCTTTCCATTTGGTGATCTGGTCGCCAATATTAACCACTCTCTCTCTCTCTCTGTACTGCCTGTCCCTCAGACATTTCGCCTTTCTTTTGGCCGACTCTGTTTCATACAATTTCCGTCCTGGACGTTTCGACATGTTGATATTCTTGTTTACATATTGGGAAGCCTACTGGCGCGCGTAGTATACTGCGCATGCGCACCGCAAGCCGTGATGTGAAAGTCGTCGTCCCCGCACATTATCAAAATAGACTGTTACCGCCGCGCGTCGCTAACAGTAAATTGATAATAAATAAATGATTATATTTGTATAGCGGGCTCTCGTAATTTTTAGAACTGGTGGAATAGTGACATAATTATACACTTATTTAATTCCTATAAAGAACATGTTGTGCCTACTGCGTGGGCATGTACCTTTAAATTTCTGGACATAATACCAATATAACTGAGAAAAGGTCCATCAACATTTACTAAATTTTGTTTGTTTTAGAGGTGCAATTGTATATTGATTGGAATCTAAAGTAGATCACGTCATGGTTAGAGATATTCCTATAAATAACCATTCCTTGTCATGCTCTATAAGCACTCCCCAGCAGCATGTAGACGACATATACATATACGCTCGTACATGGATAAAACTTGGTATCATAGGAATATGTACGGAGCCCCGCAGGGTCTTAGAATTCTTTTTTTTATTAATTCGTTCCCACAAAATAACAATTCTTTCCGGCGAATTAACAATTCGTTCCCTCAATTTAACAATTCGTTCCCACGTAATAACAATTCCTTCCCACGGTATAACAATTGTTATTTCGTGGGAACAGAATTGTTATATCGTGGGAATGAATTGTTAATTATTAATTCGAGGGAACGAATTGTTAAATTGAGGGAACGAATTGTTAATTCGAGGGAACGAATTGTTAATTCGTGGGAACGAATTGTTAAATTGAGCGAACGACGTTATTATACCCCCGGCAGACGAAGTATGTCTAGAGGTATATAGTTTTCGTAATTCAGCTTTCCTTTCGTCCGTTCGTCCATCCGTTTTTCAGTCCGTCTGTCATCCGCGTTAACGTTTTTGGGTACCCATTATCTTTGTAACGGTAAGTCGGATAGACCTCAAACTTCATATACCTCCTTATCATAATCTATATTTTCATTCCATTTGACACTTATGCGGCCTTCATGTCCAAGACCAATGTCAAATTACTTGGAAATTTGCGTCCGTAAAATGTGCGTTAAAGTTTTCGGGTACCCATTATCGGTAAGTCGCATTGACTTCCAACTTCATATACTTCCTTATCATCATCCATATTGTCATTCCATACAACACCCATGCTGCCTTCATGTCCATGGTCAAGGTCAAATTACTTAGAAATTTGCGGCCGTAAAAAGGGAGTTAAATTTTTCGGGTACCCGTTATCTCTGAAACAGTAAGTAGGGTTGACTTCAAATTTCATATTCTTCCTAATCATCATCCATATTTTCATCATTCATATTTTCATCATTCATATTTTCATCATTCATATTTTCATCCATATTTTCATCCATACCACACCCATGCGGCATTCATGTCCAAGGTCAAGTTATATTTTTTTTAATATTTGCGTTAAAGTTTTTATTTGTCGGTCCAGGCGGTGACCTGGTCACCTTTTCTATTTGTTCATGTTTGGCTGCCCAGACTATAAAACGGCACCTCAAGACGACCCGGCGAACCTCAAGACGAACCTGACTAGCGGCGTGCGTTGTGTCCTTGAGCAAGACACTTTATCCACACTGCTCCAGTTCACCCAGCTGTAAATGGGTACCGATAATTCGTAGTTGCTCTGTAAATACAAATTACCGGCTTCTCTCAAAAATCTCTACCTCCGTTCTTTCTCCCATTCTTGGGAGACGGCATGCAAGGTCCTAGAGCCAGTGCCGCCGTTAAATATAAGCTAAAGAAAGAAAGAAAAGACCCGGCGTTTGTCCAACCTTACAACCAACCCAAACTAAGTGTATTCTGCTAAGTGAGTAATCGGAAATTGACTCCGAAACCTGACTAGATAGCTTGGATATGATCTAACTAAGAAAACAAAAAATAAATTTTAAAAATAGGTCCAGTATTTCTAAAATTCAAAAAAAAATCCCCATGTTAAATCCCCATAGACATCTTCACTCCGTGAAGATGTCTATGGGGATTTAACATAGGGAAATTGTTTTTTCGCAATAAAATCAATATTTGACCAAATTTCACGAAATAAAAAGAAGGCTTATTCTTAATTTTTCCTTTAATTTAATATTATCAAAATAAATCTTGTTTTTGAATTGTTTATATAGCCGTAAAATTTGGGCATCTTTCGTGAAACAGACAGTAAGTGTATTCTGCTAAGTGAGTATCGGGGAAACTGAGTAGACAGACCAAACGGACGGCCTTATATGTTCTACGGATGGCATTTAATGTTTATTGCATCTTAATTACCAGATTCAACTGGTCCCCGTTGATGTGGCTTGTCTAAATATTGTAATGCAGCCAGTAATACTTTATTTAAAATATGAGGAACCAACGGAAGCTTAAAAGGGACATGTGCAATCTTTTTTCTATGTCGTTCCCACGACATATCATCTCATTCCCACGAGATAGCATCTCGTTACCACGACTTAGCTATGTAGTTCCCACGACATAGCATCTCGTTCCCACGAGATAGCATCTCATTACCACGACTTAGCTATGTCGTTCACACGACATAGCATCTCGTTCGCACGAGATAGGATCTCGTTCCCACGAGATAGGAACTCGTTCCACGAGTTAGGCTATGTCGTTCCCACGAGTAGTAATCTCGTTACCACCGAAGTTTTAGCCTAGTCTAGTTTCCCACGACTTAGGCATCTCGTTACCACGAATAGCTTCTCATTCCCAACGAGATGGATTCTTGTTACCTCGCAGTTTGGCTAATGTCGTTCCCACCGAGGATAGCAATCCTCGTTACCACGAGTTAATGCTATGTCGTTCCCACCCGACTTAGCATTTTGTTCCCACGACATAGCATCTCGTTCCCACGAGATAGGATCTCGTTACCACGATTAGCTATGTCGTTCCCACGATACTTAGCATCTCGTTACCACGAGTTGCTATGTCGTTCCCACGACTTCATCTCGTTACCACGACATAGCATCTCGTTCCCACGAGATAGGATCTCGTTACCACGAGTTAGCTATGTCGTTCCCACGAGATAGCATCTCGTTACCACGAGTTAGCTATGTCGTTCCCACGACTTAGCATCTTGTTACCACGACATAGCATCTCGTTCCCACGAGATAGGATCTCGTTACCACGAGTTAGCTATGTCGTTCCCACGAGATAGCATCTCGTTACCACGACATAGCATCTCGTTCCCACGACATAGGTAGCCAATGAAAATGTAGCATAATTACCGCCATTTTTTCTTTCAGCCATAGTTGAATATAGTCCGGCAGCCAAAGGCCGATTTTGGGTTTTACCTTGTTTTGAATAACATGTTTTTTTGTATTACTGACTTTGCATGTCCAGACCTTCTAGTTTTGAAATCCAACGGATAACAAGCTTGTCACCCTTAAGAAATTTGCACAAATTCAAGATGGCTGTCAAATAGATATAGTGTGCCATATACATGTAATTGCATTAACATGAGGAAATTCAGCAATTTAAGAGCGTAAACTGGGTGTATTTGACATAGTGATGAAAATTGGCAACGTTAAAATTCAATTCCTTAACTGCACTATGGGAAAAATCCAAAATGGCCGCAAAATGTGACCATTTGACGTAATTGTACTAGTTCGTTACAACAAAGAGTATGCTTTTTATAATCTTGGGTTTATTGAAACAATGAATGTTTATTTGTGTAACTTTTCTGTGTAATTGAATAATTGTCTAAATAGCAGAACTCCAAAAATGGCCGCCAATTATAAATATAATACATTATACGTGCAATCGTATCTCTTCATAAGAAAACATATATAATTGCACTCAGACCCTATATCAGAGCAAATTTGCGTAGGAATATTGTATTTAGATACACAATGATTTTAGTACCTTAGGTACACAACTAGATCATTGTTTCGACAGCTTTAGTCCAAAATGGCCGCCAACTATTTTGATATTATTGTAGCAATTAGCTTATATAATTGGACTCGTATGAATGTAATTGTACCAAATACTGGTATTAAGTCAAGATGCTCGTTTATTTTCTTAACTTAATATACACCATTAGACAACGTTCAATAACAGAAGTGTAAAAATGGGCGCCGGATAATAATATAGTACATTCTACTAGTAATCAAATCATATTCTTATAAATAGTACACTTGGTTATATACGTTGGCTTATTCAGTTTATTTTGGAAAGCCTTCTTGTCTTGCCATTCCACATCAACATTCATGCTGACAATATTCTGACACCAAAGTATGTAATTATAACTTACATAGTGGGCGTTGTCAAGAATATGTAGGGTGGAACTTTAAACATTAATGACTTCCTAATTTGAATGAATGCAAGAGGTTTTCTTTCATACCATTGGTTCCAAACGCTTCAATGCTCAACAAGTTCACTGTGAAATCACGCGAATTGGCTAACCTAGCTAGTACAAATGGAGAACACATATATATATATATATGTCAACGGTCCCATTAGCGTTATTCCCATAGCAACTAAGGACTCCCACTGATATTATTACATTCTGGCAAGTTATTTTTTATGCGAAAGGTACATACATTCTACTAAAGGGCGGTACGTACATGGTGATTTATGTACCTTTTAATATCACTTATCATTTGGTAAACTGCAAGCAATTGATATATATTCAGATTTTTATTGATTATGTGAAGCAAAGTATATGTGCATGATGAGATAATGTAATATTTCTATAACATTCTTGGTTTCAATGACAAATCGGAATTCAACGTCTGACATGCATGTGCAGTTGATTTTATTACATACAACTCAATATGGAGTGCATGCATATGGCATGTTAACATACGTAAATGCTGAACAAAGAAATCAAATTTAATCACAAATTCAATAATTCTGAGAAAAACACTGAGATAATGTAGAATAAATATTATAGTGTGGACACAACTAATACACATTGGAATGGTATATACGACAGTCATTCCAGCTGAGCCACTACTAACTCACGGTAACAATAACTGTTATAGTCATTGCAGACTATAATACACATAGTACACACCAATATATACAACATGACAGCATGCAAGGTACAATGCAATGGATGTAAGAAATGCAGTAGTCACGAAGTTTAATATACTATTATGACAATGCTAAACAACGTAACTGTCATCCCTTGCGGCTAGAGTATTTGTGCCATCATATCTTCTTCTTTTCTTATAGTCATATCTACAATATTAACTTTCATTATTTCATGTATACTGTGTATTTCGTTTTAATTAGTTTGTCGTTATCGTATGATATATTATTCGTTTTTTGATTGCCTTGTATATTGATGTCCTTTTGAAGCTTGATGGCGAGGTAAGCGGAGGTTTGCCAAACAGTTCAGTTTCAACCATCCAAGTGTTCTGTTTTATGCACTGTCCTGTTACTTTACCAGTAGTTCATTGGGGAATAGTCGTTGTTGTGCTTGCTCTGCATTTGTTATACTGTTTATGTAGTGTATGCACAGTTGCTTTCGTTTTGGAACCGTACACCGCTGATCGTGGAGTGCATGTTTGTGCCGCGTTGAAGGTTCTGCGACCACCGAGGTGCGCATGTCATTTGCTTATTAGGAAGTATTTATTGCGTTGGTTTCTTATGGGTCTCACTTTTCTACTATGCTATCCATTTTAATAATCATTTCATTATTATGCGATCGTCATTGACATACATTTGTACATTATTGCTATAGCAGTGTGCTCCCTATGGAGCTGGACTGAACTTAATTATATAACTTAATTATTAAACGATGATTGCTATAATTTATATTTGGCAGCCGTCTTGGACTTCTGCTATTGGAACACGTGTCTAATTACATAACAAGGTTACAAGAGAACACAAGATTGACATAAATATGTGTTTTTTCTTTGTAATAGGTCAACGTGACATTTCATATTTTAATCATTACACATTATGATTGTCATTGCCAGGTAATTTATATCTGGCGGTCATCTAAGGCTTCTTCTTTCTATTGACACAATCGTATAATATTGCATTTGAAAGTTCAAAGTTACATACAACGTTCAATGTGTCAATAAACCTGAGATATTTATACTAATATGCTTAAACTAATCAATAGCCCCGGTAATTAGTATGCAATTTGCGCAGTATAAGCCAACGTGACTTTTTTGCTAAATATTTGGCGGCCATTTTTGACTTCTGCTATTGGCACAATTATTTAATTATGTGTCTAAGTTACTGAAAACGTTCAGAGTATGCCTAAATCCAATACATCTATACCAATTTACTATGATATGGCGTTAATATGTAGTTATATACTTAATTATCAGTCCGTTTACATTATTGTTATATGATACTATAGCTATATGTGGCGGCCATCTTGGACTTCCCCTGTTCAACAACTTGTCTACGAACATATCGAACGTACCGAAAGCGTTTGTTGTGGCAATATATCCAATATCATTATCATGTTTGCTTTGATATAGAGTGTGAGAGTAGATATATGTAAAATATGTTACATTTGACGGCCATTTTGGATTTTTTCCATGTCACAGTGAATTTAATTGAATATTAAAAATGTTGACCGCTTATCTGATAAGTCAAGTAAATCCACTTTACGCTCTTAAATTACTTCAATACCTCACACGGCATACTATAACTGTCTGGCGGCCATTTTTAATTTATGCAAATTTCTCAAAACGCTCAAAGATGACAGAGTGTCATTAGCGGATTCTGGATGTGGTTGGCATGGACAAGCAAAATCGCCAATAACAAAACTATGTTAATCAAAACAATGTTAAGCTACCGGCTGTCGGACTAAAATGGCGGTAATTAAGCTTCATTTTCATTGGCTACCTATCTCGAGGGAACGAGATGCTATGTCGTGCGAACGACATAGCTAACTCGTGGCAATGAGATGCTATCTCGTGGGAACGAGATGCTATGTCGTGGTAACGAGATGCTATCTCGTGGGAACGACATAGCTAACTCGTGGTAACGAGATCCTATCTCGTGGGAACGAGATGCTATGTCGTGGTAACGACATAGCTAACTCGTGGTAACGAAATCCTATCTCGTGGGAACGAGATCCTATCTCTTGGGAACGAGATCCTATCTCGTGGGAACGAGATGCTATCTGGAGGGAACGAGATGCTATGTCGTGGGAACGACATAGCTAAGTCGTGGTAACGAGATGCTATCTCGTGGGAACGAGATGCTATGTCGTGGTAACGAGATGCTATGTCGTGGGAACGACATAGAAAAAAAATTTAAGCTTCCGTAGGAACCGGCCATATCGATACAAGAGGCCATGCGATTTTGAAAAACATATGCGATATCTACATACCGAGTTTCAAGTGTGTAGCTAGCACGGTTTAAAAGTTTTACGACTTACAAGGCAAAAGTGTCAAATTTTAAGTCGAAATGGGGGAGATAATCCATGACCCCGGGGTCGAATAAAAAATCTAAAGAAACTTTGCGCATCTACTCATAATATGGAAGCTACATACTAAGTTTCAACTTTGTATCTAGTACGGTTTAAAAGTTTTACGACTGACAAGGCAAAATTGCCAAATTCTAAGTCGAAAAGAGGGACTGATAATCCATGACACGGGGGTCAAATAAAAAGGTCGAAATAAACTTTTCGCATCTACTCATCACAAGGAAGCTACATACCAAAGTTCATGTGTGTATCTAGTACAGTTTAACGTTTTACGACTTACAAGGTTGGTGGCGGACGGACGGACGGACGGACGGACGGACTGATCGGGATGGACGGACAAGGATAACACTAAATACCCAATCCACTATCGTGGTGGGGCATAACAATGGGTGGTCTTTAATTCGATATAATTCCAGCACAAATATATTTACACAATTCCCTAACATTTGATTGGCCCGTAGCAAGTCTCTGTCCAAAATTCATATCCCAGTAAACTCCCACGCCGAACTACTTTCTACAGATGCGCTGTCAGTGCTGTCAATGTAAACAAATGGCTGCATTCTGTCAAAATAAACACATTTTCTTGATGAATTTATTTCAAATGCTGGAATTATAAGGAATGAATGGCATTTTTGTGGAATTTATCGGGGATATAAACCTGGAAAAGTCGCGGGAATACTGGACGAGGCCTTCCGGCCTTCGTCCAGTATTCCCGCGACTTTTCCAAGTTTATACCCCGATAAATTCCACAAAAAGGTCATTCATTCCTATAATGTAATCAGCATATCATATACAGTGGAACCTCTCTAAACCGAGCAACCTTGCGCCATCGATGTGTTAAATTATGACCGATTTCACAGTCAAATATCGCTACTGTTTATCAGTGTTCATGATTGCAATGCACACGGGCATGTGCTTCAGTGTTCATACATCGGAATTACAGTGAAACATCTCTAAACCGGACACACTGGGGACCTCTCAGGGTGTCCGAATTTTAAGAGAGGTTTCACTGTATGTGGGTACATGTACGTTCTTCGTCCAAGACATTTTCACCGAGTATGTATAGTATCGATATGGATGTCAATTCGAAAAATCAATGTAGCGATAATGCACTTCCTCAGATTCGTTCCCATGAAATAACAATTCGTTCCCTCAATTTAACAATTCGTTCCTACGAATTAAAAATTCGTTCCCTCAATTTAACAATTCGTTCCCACGAAATAACAATTCGGTCCCACGAAATTACAATTCGTTCCCTTAATTTAAAAATTCGTTCCCACGAATTAACAATTCGTTCCCTCAATTTAGAAATTCGTTCCCAAGAAATAACAATTTATTCCCTCAATTTAACAATTCGTTCCCACGAAATAACAATTCGTTCCCACGGGAACGAATTGTTAATTCGTGGGAACGAATTGGTATATCGTGGGAACGAATTGTTAATTCGAGGGAACGAATTTTTAAATTGAGGGAACAAATTGTCATTTCATGGGAACGAATTGTTAATTCGAGGGAACGAATTGTTAAATTGAGGGAACGAATTGTTATTTCGTGGGAACGAATTAATAAGAAAAATCCATGTCCCCTGCGGGGCTCCGTAAATTCAATAATATAATGAACATGACTGACAAAAATGTGCTCTCCTTACCTATGAATACTGTTCGGTCACACTATTCACTAAAATACGGTTAACGACCGTATACTGGTATGTAAAGCTAACATAAATGTACTGCCACTATATTCAGGGGCGGATCCAGGATTTGTGTCTAGCGGGGGCGTGGATTCTCAATTGCAAATGAGACGTACACGATCGTCAACTTTCATAAAATTCAGATAATTATTTTCTACATTTTCCTTATTTCTCATCAAAAGTGTATGTTGTTACCACTCAGTTGAACCGTCTCGACGAGACGGTTCAACTGAGTGGTAACAACATACACGTTGGGTGACAAATAAAGAAATAATCAGATCTTTCCACGTAAAAAATAGGTTAAAATCTAAACTCGAGCAACTTTTTAGAGGGGGCCGGATACGCCCCCGTCTGGATTCGCACCCTGATATTTGACAGTGAAACTGACACGGCATGAACGTGTCCTCAGTAAAATGCGTCTACGCCATTGACATGGTTAGTGCGTTCGTCGTTACTCGCACGAACGCCGGGAGGGCGCATACTTAGCCGAAGGATATAGCCCTTTGTTCCACTGGGGTGTAATGTTTCTCCCACTGGCCAATTCATAATTCGTATTGATTTTTTTACATATCTTGTATTACATTTTGCAGTCCTTGTGGGATGTATTTGGCTCATGCTCATTGATGCGCTTAACTGACTTCCGGGTGTGACATACGTCTTTCAAGTGTTTGACATGTCGCAATCAAGCGTCTCGCCACACACTGATGCTGGCAAACTTCACAGATTCATTCAATTGTTCGCACGTGATGTATTTTATTGTGCGTACGTCGGCTATATGTTTGGATATAGCGTACGACCGACAAGGTGACGAGACGTGCCTGGTGTCATATTTCCCCGACAGTCTCTTCAATGTAATTGTCACTGTGACTGGATACTTGGGCAAAATAGAATTTGTGGTTAGTCTTGCTCCAAATCTTCTAGCGCAATCAAATAGACGTATAATGATCTACACTGTCTTTTAGAATATTTCACTGGATTTTCACTGATTGTATAGCGAACAGAGAAGACCCTGGTCAGACGGCGGATGCGCCGTCTGATCAGGGTCTTCACTGTTCGCAAAGGCCATAAGCCCATAATTCTTTACCCACATTCAGAATCGGCCGGAGACTTCGGAAGAGAGTCCGTACGTATCCCAAGTTGGTACCGTACATGCGCATAAATTACGCCACAATCATTCGGAAATCATGTCGGATGTTGGTGATTGTGACACACGCCCCAGCCACACCAAAAATAGTTCAAAATTTAAAATATATCTCCACTTTGCAAACGTAAATGTAGAATTCAGATAAAATTCACCACGTATAAGGTCTTTTTCCACGATCTCTGGCCCAATTATGCTTATTAAAGGTATCTTCTAACCGATTACAATTGTGACATGTTATGGAGCTGCCTCACGACATCGTCAACCGCTGATTTAATGCAGATATAGCAAATACATAGGCTATATTGTAAGCATGCGAATATGATCCATTTAATGCGGTTAATATTAAATACGTAGGGTATATATTATAACGGATTTTCCTTTAGAAAAACGACATGAAGGAGGTGTATACAACCAAATAATGGCGACAATATGGCGAACTATTTATACATAATTCCAGCACAAAAATATTTACACAATTCCCTAACATTTGATTGGTCCGTTGCAAGTCTCCGTCCAAAATTTACATCCCAGTAAACTCCATACCGAACTACTTTCCGTAACCGTCAGGCGCAGTTAAAATAATTATTAAGAAACGGAAAATAAACACATTTTCTTGATGAATTTATTTCAAATGCTGGAATTATAAGGAATGAATGGTATTTTTATGGAATTTATCGGGGATATAAACTTGGAAAAGTCGCGGGAATACTGGACGAGGCCTTCCGGCCTTCGTCCAGTATTCCCGCGACGTTTCCAAGTTTATACCCCGATAAATTCCACAAAAAGGCCATTCATTCCTATAGAAATTGTGTTCAATAGACTCATGATAGTTGTTGGTATGCATGTTGCAGTGGTTATGTTCAAACACCATGTATGTTGCACGATTGTGATGTGAATATGTTAATGTTCAGTTTCATATATTTTGCTGATCTTCGGAAGAATGTTCACCCTTACTACGCTGAATTAAATTGTGTCGTCGGCCGGAAATGTCTTATTTTAAATATTTCTCGACAAAAACCTGGAGACGATTCTCATGTGCTGTTAATAATTAAGGCAAAAATGAAAAACAGCAGACGACAATTTCCGTCTCCAGCGTAGTGAACGTTAATGTAGTAACCACTGGAACATTCAATCTGGGACCCAATATTTAAAACTACCCATTTCATAAAAAAAATCATCATAACAGCACATAGCTATAGGTATGTAAGCGTTCTGGTGCCAATTCTAAAATATATTTATCTCCTAATCAGGAGATACTAACTCCTAATTAAGATATACCAAAATTTATATCCCAGTAAACTCCCACGCCGAACTACTTTCCGTAACCGTCAGGCTCATTTAAAATAATTCTTAAGAAAACGGAAAATAAACACATTTTCTTGATGAATTTATTTCAAATGCTGGAATTATAAGGAATGAATGGCCTTTTTGTTGAATTTATCGGGGATATAAACTTGGAAAAGTCGCGGGAATACTGGACGAGGCCTTCCGGCCTTCGTCCAGTATTCCCGCGACTTTTCCAAGTTTATACCCCGATAAATTCCACAAAAAGGCCATTCATTCCTATAATAACGAAACAAGTCGAGCATTACCGAACCAACAGACTGATCCGGATCGGCATTGTTTTCCATTCGAACAATGATACATCCGTCATATATACCTCCGTCTACCAAGCAATGTATCATTATCAGGCTACACAGTGTGCTATTGATCAAGATCTACACTGGTCGCAACTTCCAGAAACTCAATTTCTACACACACATATGAGACACGCCATGCGATTTTGTACCTTTGTACACTATTTTTCATAAATAAAGTCAAACGTTGACAAAATTCTCACAGTACATGCAATTCCGCATGTACTCTGAAAATTGCGTCAACTTTTGAATCCATTTACGGAAAATAATGTAAATTTTGTAAACGTATTTAATGAAATTACGCAGATGTCCGAAGGTACAAAATCACATGGCGTGTCTCGTATATGTTTTGCTTAGTAACATGTAAGAGTATTTACACCTGAAACTGACATAAATTGTTCAAATATTGAAATAAGATCACATATACTGGCCGTTGTGCTGTCTGCCCTACGGCCGCCGTTGATCGTTATATTGAACTTCTGATAAACATTACACAAACTACCGACTTGCTCCCGGGTCTCGGGCAAATCTTCACTAACATTATCCGCCAACATCGTGTAATGTCCGCCCTGGGGTAGTTTGATACTGACGAGCGTCAGTGGATAAAAGCACAACAACCGCGTTATCTATCCGGCTAATATCCGGATCAAAATAGCATATTCCTGTAGCCGGATAATGGTCTGTATTGCTTGTTATATAGAAACATGACGGGTGTTTCATTGATGGAATGGCGAACAGTGTAGATCCTGATCAGACTGTGCTGATGCACAGTCTGATCTGGATCTACACTGATCGCAAATCACATAAGCCCAATTCCTCCAGTCACAGCCACATATTATATGAAATATTTATATATCTGATACATGCAATCTGTGAAGTCAACAAAGTCAAATATTGTGCTACAGGCTTGAACTGCTCGAAGTGCGTGCTTTTATAATTATTCACGCCTAATTGGTCAATCTGAGATCATTGTTTGATCATTGCCGGCTTGAACGTACTAATGCGTTAATGTCCCACATGACCATTCAGTGTAATTAAATACAATACAATGTTATTAGTACGTATTTACAGAACATGAACATTTACATGTGTTATCGTTGCGTATCATAATTCAATCGCCATTATTTATTTGATATATTTTCCAGAAACATGTGCTATAATCAACTTACAGTGGGGTCAGCGTGTAAGTGCACACACGAACGAACACGACAGGTTGGTTCCAACCTGTCGTGTTCGTTCGTGTGTGCAATTACACGTTGACCCCACTGTAAGACCCAGAACCAGTCCCCGCATGCAATAAGTGGTCGTCGGTGGCAGCGGTTGGGCACGTTTATATCATCATCATAACCATCCCCTTCATGTTCAAACAACATCATTTATCACCCAAATGCACAGGTCGTCATAAATAACGTATTTAAAGTGGACTGGATATGAGCAGACCGTGGCCGAGGGGTAACACCGTCGGATTGCAACGCTGGCGCCGCCCGGGTTCGATTCAGGGTTCAGTACCTAGTCGTCAGTATTTCTGAGATACTTTGTATTTCCTGCTCTACTAGTCCTTTCGGATGGGGACTTTGAACGGCGGCCCCGTGCATCAGATTTGAAGGAGAGTCTGGGCACGTTAAAGAACAAGAGGGGACTATTCTAATAAGAGCTAGGCCCCACTGGGGCCGGTTTCCTCTGTATCCACCTCCTTCCTTTCTCCCCTTCTTGGGAGACGACATGCAAGGTCATCGAGCCAGTGCCGTCGTTAATTCCAAGCATTTACATACCAGGCCGCTATAAACAAACTGATCCAGAAGTAGTAGTACTATCAGAAGCTGTGATAAACAGGGGAGATAATTGTATTTGACATACTTTAACATTTTCGCTATACCAGTAAGGAAAAATCGTGATTTTCCTTTTATATTTCTTTTGAAATGATCACCATACTTCAACACCCTTAACAATATGCTTCCAGTATAGACTTTACCACAGTGGAACCTATCTAAACCGGACACCCTGTGATCTCCCCAGGGTGTCCGTTTTAGAGATGTTCCACTGTAAATCATGTAGATGACCACTTCAAGAAATACGCGTTGTGTTCTTTGTGATCATGAACAGGCATTATCATGGTAGATAATTGATAATGGACATTATCAAAATTTAGCACAACTAATCTTTCTTTGTGTCCGGTTTAGAGAGGCTCCACTGTATAATTATATTAATTAAAGAAAACAATTAGTAACCGTCGATGATTTTCGGTAAAATACTGCATATTCGATGCTTCATATATTCCATACAGCATATGCAGTTAAATCGTCATGCAAGCATAACATACAGAGAAACCTCTCTAAACCGGACACCCCAGGGTGTCCGGCTTAGAGAGGGTTCACTGTAAATCAGGCGTTTGATCATTCTGAGCCATAGTTGTGTGCTATGTGTTCACGAACAGACATTATCACCAGAGATACATGACCAAGACATTCATCAACATAAGATCGTGGTGTTTCCTTGGTGTCCGGTTTAGAGAGGTTCCACCGTATATATGACGGCGGCTTTGAGAAATGGGGATTATTGCATTTGTGACAAGTGTAGCTCCTGATCAAAGGAGCACATTATGACCTGATAACGAACTACATGTGTATCCCTTGTTCTGCAACAATACGACACTCAGTATCAGTATATTTGGTAAATATGGCTGTGACTGGAGAAACAGTGCTTATGGGTTTTGCGACCAGTTAAATCCAAATGTGCCTGTGCATCCCCGCAATGAGATCAGGATCAACACTGTTCGCCATTCCATCAATGAAACACCGGTCATTCCTCTAACATGATATTATAGATCGTGATCAGGCTACAAAAAATGTGCAATTCAATCTGCAGCTACACTGGTTAGAAGTCCCATAAGCCCCATTACTCCAGTCATATATATGAAAAATGAATGGTTGTCACGTGGCCCACCCGTACTGGGGCTAACAGTTATTCCAGACGCAAATTTGGAATACATGGTACACGTGGGTTATATATAGAATACACCGCCGCCTGTGCTATTCTTGCCAATATTTGTAATGTCTGTATTACCAAATACTTGAACATTGTGCTTGAACACAGTCAGCTTGGTTGGCTGAATATGAGCTGTGCAACAGCTCAGGCTCAGTCAATCAAAATGATTGATTGTTAATTTTCATACTCACAGCCTTTAGATACGTGTCAGACTGCGTCAATATGAACTGGCGAACGCGAACCTCGTTGTAACTTGTAGGTCATCACATTAACCGTTATGCCAGCTGTATATATGTGCTGTTCACAACAGAGAGTTATTATACCAATCAGCACACATCAACAGATAGCTACAATATTTCGTCTCCGATATGTTATCTACGGCTACAATTTGACACATTCAAAAAGTGTAAGCAACCGAATTGTATACACAAACCTGTTGTATGTAGGTCAGAATTTAGTAAACTGTATATTGTATACCTTTAAACAAATAATAGTTGATGTAGAACTAGGAAATTGCCAAAAATAATAGAACAGGGAAATCATTTTCCCATGGAAGCCATCGTTTCTCTTGTTGTTGTTCAACATTCAACATAACGAAATGAAGGTTTAAAATTTGCAAGATATACATGTAAATGTTAGATAAACACCTTGACACGTTAAAATAACCAATTTCTGCATGTGTATGTTCTTTAGTGATAATTTATGGATACAGTTTGACAGTTTTATATCGCTAACATAACAAACACGCCAGATAACCGATTGCAAAAATCACTCTTCCATGTGTTACATTAAAGAGATGGTGTTAAATTGCTACCCTAGCTAGAGGTACATGTATGGAGCGGGGTAGCAATTTTGTTTCTATTATATCTACAACCACGTTGGGTATGACTGTCAAATACATTGAAGCGGTCAGTGGAAGTAGGGTGCTACAGTAGCGCTTTTCTGCTCCTTACCTATTTGTATATACTAATATCGTATACATATCCTAATCGTTTAGTATTGGTATATTTAATGAGCATATCGTATGATCATATAATATTGGTATGTTTGTACCGTATCATCGTATAGTACAAACGTACTATACGAATAGTATACAAACATACGATATTCGTTCGTATATACGATATATCTGTACGGATATGGTATGAATATACCATAATCTGGTATGTTTGTAAGATACAAACGTACCAGAATTACACACATGTATACAAATCGTATAAACGTACGATTTGAATGGTATATCTATACGATATTGGTTGGTATGTACGGTACAAACATACCGTACGTTTCTATTATATGCATATCGTATAGAAAACATATCGTATTGGTATAGTATACGTATATTATTGATATAGTACGTATAGTTAACCTGCAGAAAAGCGCTACTGTAACTCCCGTATGGAGTTAGCACCCTTCTCTCACTGACCGCTTCAATTGTTTTAAATGGCGCAAGGTGACCAAGTGTACACGGCTCAGGCATTGACACGGCCTTGTGTATGACCATATCCATCATGTGTTTCTCATTCTGTAACGAACATTGTTGTTTACAGTTCAGTTCAATTGTTTATTTACGTCCTATCAACTGTACATCATAAACTACATAGCAATAAAACAATATAGGTACATGTACAGTTGCCATTCTGTAAGAATTATAAGGCACGACTCATTTAAGGAACAACTATAATTACATTTCAGCATATACATGAAAAACATTACTTGAAGAATATGTTTATATTTACAATTTAAAAGGACTACATCAATAAGCAAACACAAAACAGAGCAATAAATAGAGGATATTCATATTTTTGCAGCGAATATGACATATATGTTCATCGAGTGGTGTGGAATGTCCATATTTCACGAGTGCCGTTATATATGTTCATCGAGTCGTGTGGAATGTCCATATTTCACGAGTGCCGTTAGGCACTCGTGAAATATGGACATTTCACACCACGAGATAAACATATATGTCATATTCGTTGCAATTTCACACCACGAGATGAACATATATGTCAGTCATATTCGTTGCAAAAATATGAATATTCTATTTATTATATACCGCTCCATGGAAATTATCAGTTTGTTAGACTGTATACAGTAATGAATGTGTATTTGCAGCATATTTGCAGTCCGGCACTGCAGGTGCGCGTTATGAATATAGATAACGGAAGTAGTCGTATTTTCACCGGAAGATGTTTATTTCATCGATGAGAACATATGACTTTTATTTACATCGTATAACTATGTATTACATGGGCAGGTATATAATAAATATATATTCTACTAACACATGTACCTAATGATCTATGAATGTATAATCTCCAATAGGAGGACTTACACATAATAAATACAGAAATACATCTTCGCAAGATTAACGTATGCGGTGGTGTAGTATAACAGTGATCGTGTAAATGGTTAGTAATATTGGCGCTTTGAGCGGTCGGTGTTCTCTCATCTCCTACCTTTATGTCCGTTTTATAGGAGGCGTGTCGTGGTCAGATCAACCAAACAGATCGGGCGATTGAAATCAGAGATATCAAACAAAATATTACATATCTGAAAACACCCACTATAACGGTTCTGTCGGAATTTTACCTCAGGGGAACGGACGGAAAATAAAAAAAACATAATTTTAATCATAAAAACAGTTATAACGACACGTACATTGTTGGGACACAGTTGTTTTGGATGTGACTGGAGAAATTGGGAGTATGTGTTATGCGACCAGTGTAGTCCCCGATCATCCGCGCAGTATGACCGGGGCCTGCACTGTTCGCCATTCAGTCAATAAAACACCCGTAATATTTATAGTTTTGATCCTTATTAGGCTTCATGAGAGCGCTGGAATATCAGAAATTTGAATATTCAAAAATCCCATAAACCCCACTTCTCCAGTCACAGCCACAATTAAGTAACATGCCATACAAACGGGAATATGGTAATTTCTGTTGGAGATCAAAGTCGCTGGGCAAGGAGACAGATGGTACGCCCCGAAGTTACAATTAAATGACATGTACTTCATAATTATTCTCTATTAATGTTACCGGCTACAAATTTACGTTCCAGAATCAATCAAATCTTACAAAATTTCAATTAATAAACATGCAATGAATTTGTTTAATTGTTAACGCAATGGACTCGACACTCTTACAATAAATCAACGATTCCAAACCAAATATCACAAGAATGTATTTGTTAGACTTATATCGCATTCACTTTTATTATAGGAATGAATGGCCTTTTTGTGGAATTTATCGGGGTATATACTTGGAAAAGTCGCGGGAATACTGGACGAAGCGAGAAAAAATTACAATTGTAATTTGACTTTTCCAAGTTTATATCCCCGATAAATTCAACGAAAATGCCATTCATTCCTTATAATTCCAGCATTTAAAATAAATTCCTAAAAAAAAAATGTTTTTATTTTCCGTTTTAATAAGAATTATTCTCACTGCGCCTCATGGTTACGGAAAGTAGTTCGGCGTGGGAGTTGACTGGGATATACATCTTGGACAGAGACTTGCTACGGGCCAATCAAATGTTAGGGAATTGTGTAAATATTTTTGTGCTGGAATTATGAAAGCATGCCAGTCGCCTGTCGCTTCTTTTGCAACATGTTAACTAAGCATAACATTATGTTTGTTATCCATTTATGACATTGGTGGAAAATTGCGCCAACTTACCTCCTCTTGGTTTGCTGTCTCTGGATAACGCGGGTGAGTCGTGTGTTCAACTGCAATCAGGACTCAAGGCCATGCAAACGTCACTGGAAAACTATACTGTTGTGAGTTTGAAATTACAAGACAAATTATTAAGATCAATTCTAACACGGTGAACAGTAATACATTGTATATGTTATTTGAACATACATGTATTCTGTTGAAACAGTGTAAGATGTACATGATATAATGAACAGTGAAAATAAACCATTTAAAGAAGAAATAGCCAAATGGTGGGCGCGTCGGACTGCTGATCCAACGGAGTGGGTTCGAACCTCACCGGAGGTGTGCGTTGTGTCCTTGAGCGAGACACTTTATACATACTACTTCAGTCCACGTCCACCCAGCTGTAAATGGGTACCGGCTAATTACCGGGAACTTCGATTGTATTTGAAATTGTATATACATGTATATATTAAATAAAGTATAATCTACATCTCTAAGTCCCCAACAGGGGTTTGAGATTAATGCAAGATAGATACAAAACAATATCATGCCAAAACTGCGGTTCCATTGCATTGTATTGTCACATTTTATGACACAAATGCCTCCTAACACCGGCTTAACAGTGAAAGTCCTGCATACCTCAGACATGTTCCCTTGGAACATGTCTGCAGTATGCTGGACTTTCGCAATTGGTTGCAATGTACATTTCAGCAATTGGTTGCAATGTACATTTCAGATAATCGTGTTATAATCACACTAACGCGACATATTTACTTTACTTAACCAGTTATCACAAGAAGAAAACAACCAATCGCGTAAGTGTGATTGTTAACTCTTGATTCGAACCCTTGAATCATACATCATAGCGAAGATCAAAGTGGATTGTGTTATACTTTGTTGCTTGTGATCGATGTAGTTGTTTACGAGCAAACACCGTGATTTCCTCTGTAAAACAGTGTAGTGTGCTCGTCACTTGTTGCTATTAGACTAAAATACTTGATATAATTTAGACTGTAGTCTAACAGAATACGTCTATTTTGTTTGAATCTGATACCGACTGTTTACTTGTTAATATCGATGTAACATGTGAAGCTCAATGTAAATGCATGTGGAATAGGAACAAAATACAACGGATTGACTTACGTTACGTTAAATAATATTTACTTAGCAACGTATTATAGTTAAATACAATTGCATGTTAAATGTAAGTCATCGGAATCAGATCGCTTTAGACATATAAATACTAGAAAAAAAACATAGTCATTTAATCTGTAAAACGACGAGTGTTGTAACTCGGCACAATCCCCAACCGCAAGTGAATGCAGCAAGATAACTGGAAGAAGATCACAGCTCCCGTGCAACGGTAGGACAAGGAAGTACAGTAGCGCTGTTCTGTTCCTTACCTATTTGTATATACTAATATCGTATACATACCGTAATCGTATAGTATTGGTATATTTAATGAGCATATCGTATGATCATATAATATTGGTATGTTTGTACCGTATCATCGTATAGTACAAACGTACTATACGAATATTATACAAACATACGATATCCGTTCGTATATACGATATATCCGTACGGATATGGTATGAATATACCATAATCTGGTATGTTTGTAAGATACAAACGTACCAGAATTATACACATGTATAAAATTATATAAGCGTATGATTTGAATGGTATATCTATACGATATTGGTTGGTATGTACGGTACAAACATACCGTACGTTTATATTATATGCATATCGTATAGAAAACATATTGTATTGGTATAGTATACGTATAGTATTGGTATAGTATGTATAGTTGACCTGCAGAAAAGCGCTACTGTACATTACTCGTGATGCATTAGGCTTTCTGTTTTGTCGTCGATGGACATACATGTATTATGAATACGGTAAATGTACTGAGACTTTGTATTGCACATTGTGTTCAATTATCAAATAGTATCTATCAACAACAAAAATCCTCCCTCCCCTCTCTCTCTCTCTCTCTCTCTCTCTCTCTCTCTCTCTCTCTCTCGCTCGTTCTTCACTCACTCACTCACTCACTCGCTCGCTCGCTCGCTCACTCAACTCGTCGCTCGCTCACTCAAAATATATCAAAATATCCTTGTGCACGTCGCGCATAGCTGTGTAATGTGAGAAAACATTGCATACCTCTAATGCATTATTGTTTGCCTTTGTGCATCTATAGAAAATAATCTACTATAGTACGATGCGGCTTACTGTTACTGGATAAATCGAGGTTACTACCTTTGCGAACAGTGTATACCTAGATCAGACTGCGTATCCGCACCCATCTAGCAACTGAATAGATCCTTATTCCGGCTGCATGTCCGTGTTAACATATCGTGAGCTAGACTATTCACAAATGTCATAAGCACCATTTCTCCAGGTACAGACACATTTAGAGATGTCGTTTATCACATATGACAGGTCCTCAATAGAGAATAGTAGGTTAGTGCCGTGAATGGGAACAAATACCTGGCAAGGCTCAGGAAACGGGATGTGCGAGGCTCTGCCGAGCACATCCCGTTTCCGTGCCGCGACAGATATTTTTTCTCATTCACGGCACTAACCTACTATTCTATTTATCCCGTCAACACCTACAAATGGCTGTAAAATGCAAAAATAGTATTGACTGGATATCAAAAATGTTTCACGGCAACGTGTTTCACGGCACATACGCACTGTGTTGACGGGATAAAGACCATTTCTTATGGATCGCCGGACAACATTACGGACCTGGGCCCGGTTGCTCAAAGCTTCTGTTAGCTTAACAGACTGTTAAATTCTTAGCATTGCTAAGGATGTAACAGTCTGTTAAGCTGACCGGGCCCTGGTAATGTTTGAGCCCAGTGTACACGGCTATTAGTTAATATTTTATTTCTTTATAATCTCCACAGATCAATATTAAGAGAGAATTTGAGTGAGTGAGAGAGAGACGGGGGAGAGAGAGACAGAGATATTGAGAGATACAGATATAGTGACAGAGATGGACGGAGAGAGAGAGAGGGGGAGTGAGGGAGGGAGAGAGACAATGAGAGAGAGAGAGAGAGAGAGAGAGAGAGAGAGAGAGAGAGAGAGAGAGAGAGAGAGACAGGCAGGCAGGCAGGCAGGCAGGCAGACAGGCAGGCTGGCAGGCAGACATGTATAGCTAGCTATTACTGCACTCGCGTAACTTGATTCGTACTTGGATACTGTTGTCTTAATAATTACTGGAGTCTCTGCTTGCAAAGCAAAATTACCATTTTGATACGCTGTTATATGTTGTTTGGCCTATAATTCTAAAGTAATGTCAGCGCCTGTCGAGCTGTTTCTTCTATTTCACCATAATGATATATTACACATTCAGTTCGTTGCAGCATGCTTCCATTGTAAAATATGTTAATAAATATCGGTTTTGTTTATTTCTCATCACGTGCATTCTTTTTACAATGCCAGCATACACCATAATGCAACACTGACACTATATATAATGTCCTGATACTTGAGCCATAATGTTGTAATATACAAACACGTGTGACTACCATATTAAACACAGGTGTGGTAACAAGGAAATGAGGTTCCGGGGTCCGTTTCACTAAACGTCGTGCGACTAAAATGTTCGTAAGTGCAAAATTATGATAGCCTGTAAATTTCGCATTAACAATCTTTTCTTGTAAACAATTGTTGGATTTACATTTATTGAGCATAGGCTATACTTGTAAATCCATCAATTGACATTTCCAGACGATCATAAATGTTCACTTACGAACAGTTTAGTCATACGAAGTTTAGTGAAACGGCCCCAGGTAGTCTTGGGACACATCCAAAAGACAGTACGTAAAAGGTATGACAGAAAACATGTCCCTCCATTTGGTAAAAGTAGAAAAGCGCAACACGTGTACAACATAGATCTAACTAGATTTTTGTTGGCGCAAGTGCCCACTTGCGCCAACAAAAAATTAGTTAGATCAATGTAGGCGCAAGTGGGCGCAAGTAGGCGCAAGTGGGCGCAAGTTCATACTTCAACAAAATACAACAACCATCGTGAATGTTGAATGGCAAGTCACTACTTCACGGAATGTTGAGTAAACGGTAATAAATAATACTGGAAAATTGAAAATAAACAGTTCGTAAATACATCAGTCGAAGTGACCCTCCATGACATACTTATAGAAGAATGCAAACATCGCCCGTCATCACATACTTGTATGAAATACAATGTCAAATGAGATGAGCCATGCGATTTTGTACCTACGGACATCTGCGATATTTCATGAAATACATTTAGAGAATATGGGATATTTTCCGTAAATTACTTCAGAAGCAGACACAGGTTTCAGAGTACATGCGCATGTACTCTGAAAACTTTGTCAACTTTTGACGCCATTTACGGAACATATTATAAATTGTGTAAACGTGTTTCATGAAATTACGCAGATGTCCGAAGGTACACCATCACATGGCTTGTCTCAAATGTGACTGTGACTGGAGACATGTGGCTTATGGGAATTGTAATCAGTTTAGCTCCTGATCAAATACCTCACTTCAGTTGCCTGATAACAATGTAAATGCTTTGATTTAACGACGGCACTGGCTCGATGATGGTGTCGGGACCAACTATTTAAGTCCCAATCCGATAGGACTAGGCTAGCACGAAGTTGTCCTTGTCCTTGCCTATGCTCAATAAATGTAAATCCAATAATTGTTTACAAGAAAACGTTGTTAATGTGAAATTTACAGACTATCATACGTTTGCACTTACGAACATTTTAGTCGTGCGAAGTTTAGTGAAACGGCCCCCTGGTCCTGATCAGCCTGTGCGGATGCACAGGCTGATCTGGATCTATACTGGTCACAAAACTTATAAGCCCCATTTCTTCAGTCACAGCCACAAGTCGTGGTAGTAAATTAAAGAAACCGCGCAGAATTTGTTTACGGCTTTTATTGCTGACACAACGCAAACACAAAATACAAACATGCGTAATGGTCCTTGTATAAACACCTTCCGGTTCGTTGTTGGAATGGCGTTCATCTATGTCGCCAATATTTGCATACGCGTCCCCGACCAACGCTTCAATGGATTTGATTTCTTAAGGCACACTGTCTCCGAGATATGCCTAGAAAATGATGAAACAGAAAGGAAAACTGTCCACATTTTCTGCCGACATACTTTTGGCTATTAAACACATTAAATCTAAACAATATTTAAATGTATGTACTTTTTCATCAATAACAAAAATGTCATCCTCCCTAAAAAATATTATTTGAATAAATTCCATCAAATATTGATTTTATTGCGAGATACTTTTCCTATGGGAATTTAACAGGGGTGCTAACAATATATGTTTTTAATAATTTTGAATTTGTTGACCGGTTACATTTAAATATAGTTTAGATTGAATAGTCAAAAGTTCGTCGGCAGAAAATGTGAAACAGACTGTAGATTTGTATAGTGTTTCTGAAAATAATTGTACATATAAGTCGTATGCAAGACTGTTAGTTATATTACCCCAGTGTCTATAACGGCAACTAATTAGTAAATGTGGAAAACTATTATTATTTAAAAAAAGTTTTCTTTACTGGTGCATTTATACCGGAAATGCCAGATTATGTCAGCCAAAATTATCAACCCTGCTTATGACAGTTTCTGATAGCATGTACTTGAATATAACGCATGGTTTTGTGAATTTGATCGAATAAAATGGAGTGATTGATTTATACAATAAAACCTCTCCAAATTTGCAATCATGAAAAGCTATTGTAATCAGAGATATATAACAGCGAAACACATCTGAGGTAAACATCTATATTTTCACGAGTGTCCTGTTTAGAGGGGTTCCACTGTATATTACAGTCACGGCCCATGAAGCGAAACACCACATTTTGATCATCTGACCATCTGAGACACAGACACCATCTGAGACACCACATGAGACACAAACTGAGACACAATCTGAGACACAATCTGAGATACCATCTGAGACACCATCTGAGACACGTCTGAGACACCATCTGAGACACAGACACTTTAAAGGTACTGTGTCTGAGACGGTGTCTCTCATATACAACATGTTGTTGTTCGCTTCGTGCACAGTATATAGATGTAATATATCAATAAATCGTAATTTGATGAAATTATAAACAAAAGCATCGTTATACAGTGAAACCTCGCTAAACCGGACACCCTGGGAGGTCCCCAGGGTGTCCAGTTTAGTGAGGTTTCACTGTAAATCAAGCATTCCGACACATAGTTGTGTGCTATGCTATCACGAACAGGCAGTGTCACCTGAGAGAAATGACCAAGCAACCCATCAACATTATAATCACATATGTTTCTTGTTGTCCGGTTTAGAGAGGTTCCACTGTATTCACGTACATACTTGGATTTAGGGTTACTTGTACGTATATGTCTCAGCTGCCCGCTCACTAAACTTCGTACGACTAATATGTTCGTAAGTGCAACATTGTGACAGTTTTTTTGCAAACAATTATTGAATTTACATTTATTGAGCATAGGCTGCTATGCAGCCTATGCTCAATAAATGTAAATTCATCAATTGAAATTTCCAGAAAATCCTAAATTTCCACTTACGAACATTTTCGTCGTACGAAGTTTAGTGAAACGGGCCCCTGGTACATAAACTCAGAAACTGTGATAAACAGGGGAGATAATTTGGTTTGGTATAATTTCGTATTTTCACTATAGCTATACTAGTAAGAAAAATGCGGTTTTATTACATAGGGTACCTGGTACCCTGTGTATTGGTTTCGAGTGGCTTATTTAACCACGCCCCCAACCCCCCTCGATGGGCTCCTCCGTAGTGATATGTGATATTTTGTGCAGATTCTGATTATACCATATGCATTGTGTTACTCATCCTTTCAATGCAGTTTTGAAACCGCTAATTGAAAATAATATTATGAAAAACTACTTGCACTGCACAATATCAACAACGGATGTTCTACGTACAAAAATACATCGGGTTATTTTGTTGCGCGTGATTTGCCCCCATTTGCGGTCATCGCTAAATTTAGTAACAGAGTTAACTCCCCTTCGAATACTCTCAGAAACAAGCGACGCGTTTAACACACAAACTACATCAAGTTTGACCTTCCGACACCTGTGCGAAACAAAACTCGCACGTGTACTAAGGTCTAACTGATGTTTAATCCTCATTCTCTCTCTCTATCGATGGATTTACAGCGGATTTTAGTGACATTCCCGAATTCGGCCTGATTAACATTTGTCTATGGTGGCCAATACACGTCAACATGAGTGTCAATTCTACGTTCAGGGAAGGGGGTCAATAAGTCAGTATTTAAGGTGATAACTTACAGTCAGGGAACAAATTAATGACAGTATAACACATCCAGCGTATATTAATACCCATATTAATGCAAGTACTGAAATACGACAACAAAATATCTAACAAGTTTGGGCTTCCATACTTTGAAAATGATGTCAGCGGTTTCCCCAATGACGTCATTTGTATGTTTTAATATACTCGATCCGGGGCCAACTATTTCATTCACAAAACAGAAGTAAACTTGGCGATGTACCGATAAGGCATTTTCAGACGCGACACCGCTTCCGTGGCGGAATTATTGTAACTATTGCTCTTCAATCAGTTTTCAATATATCTATAATGATCATAGATATCTGGAATCTGTATACTTGAATTGATGATGTCTTGTATATGTGTTACCGTATCTTTCTGATATTGCTATGCATAATCTGTAATGTTGTTGAATGTTTTGGTACATACTGTACTTCAAGTTGTGCCATATCAATAGTTTACCCCTTAACCATTAAAACGCTGAAAAATAAAATTGCCGTCTGCTCATTTTGTATATTTTAATCTCTTTAAAAACCTGTTTTGGCAGCGCAGTAGAATCGTCTCAGTATGTTTTTGAGGAGAAAATATAAAAATATTTAAAACAGCAGACGACAATTTTCGTTTCCAGCGCTTTAAAGGTACATGCCCACTCAGTAAGCCCAAAATGTCATTTATAGGAATTAAATAAGTGCATAACTGATAGTGACGCGCGGTGGTATCAGGCTATTTTCATATGCAAATGAGGCATGATCGGATATTTATTAATTATTTATACTAAAGAAATGCGTCACCTGAAAAAATAATATTTTCGACAGATTTTAAAGTATGATCATTGCACATCATAAAATAAATACAGAGATTAAATAGTAATGTCCGTTAACATTTTAAGCAAACACGGTTATCGCCCCTGATATCAGTGTGTAAATTTACGTCTGATAACAAATGTATAATAATGGCAATCAGTACGTGGGATAATGGCGCATGAATGTTTATTTTGCCAGGAAATGTCTCAGATGATGTCTCTGATGTAAAGAACATTTTGTACCTACTGAGTGGGCATGTACCTTTAAGAGTTAATGAAACTGCAACACCAACAATCAATCAATCAATCAATCAATCTAGTTTAATCTTGTAGTACCCTATGTTCAGTACTTTCAGTACTTTCATTTGATGTTTGTTGTGAAAAGATCATACTTTACAGCATTTACAAAGAACGTTCACTATAGACGCTAGTGTAAATAATTTAAACAAACTAAATTAATAACCATCGATTTAGAAATATGTTGAAAATACTGTAAAATATTTTGCGTTGTAAACGCTAGTTATTTTGGCTGTGTGAAGTTAGCACTGCAATCGCAGATCGACAATCAACATTCAAATCGAATGTCGAGTTGAATGTAGAGCTGTAAAGTTAGGATATGTAGAAAACTTGAATGAACAGCTGTCTAATTCCAATGCGCTGCTGGCTCTGCAATGGACATTTGTACTTACAGTACAAAGTGAATGTACAGCTGGCTAGTGCCAATGTACAGCTGGCTCTGCAATCGACATTCAAACTTGTATTGTCAGTTCAATCTGAATGTAGCGCTGTGTACTTCCAATGTACAGCTGGCTCTGCAATCGACATTCAAACTCGTATTGTCAGTTCAATCTGAATGTACAGCTGGGTACTTCCAATGTACAGCTGGCTCTACAATCGACATTCAAACATTTATTTTTGGTTGAATGTGAATGTAGAGCTGGGTACTTCCAATGTACAGCTGGCTCTGCAATCGACATTCAAACATGTATTTTCCGTTGATTCTGAATGTAGAGCTGGGTACTTCCAATGTACAGCTGGCTCTGCAATCGACATTGAAACATGTACTGTCCGTTCAATTTGAATGTAGAGCTGGGTATTCCCAATGTACAGCTGGCTCTGCAATCGTCATTCAAACATGTATATCTTCGGTAGAATCTGAATGTAGAGCTGGGTATTCCCAATGTACAGCTGGCTTTGCAATCGACATTCAAACTCGCATTTTCTGTTCAATCTGAATGTAGAGCTGGGTACTTCCAATGTACAGCTGGCTCTGCAATCGACATTCAAACTTATATTGTCAGTTCAATCTGAATGTAGAGCTGGATACTTCCAATGTACAGCTGGCTCTGCAATCGACATTCAAACTCGTATTGTCAGTTCAATCTGAATGTAGAGCTGGGTACTTCCAATGTACAGCTGGCTCTGCAATCGACATTCAAACTTGCATTTTCTGTTCAATATGAATGTAGAGCTGGGTACTTCCAGTGTACAGCTGGCTCTGCAATCGACATTCAAACTTATATTGTCAGTTCAATCTGAATGTAGAGCTGGGTAGTTCCAATGTACAGCTGGCTCTGCAATCGACATTCAAACATGTATATCTTCGGTTGAATCTGAATGTAGAGCTGGGTATTCCCAATGTACAGCTGGCTATGCAATCGACATTCAAACTCGCATTTTCTGTTCAATGTGAATGTAGAGCTGGGTACTTCCAATGTACAGCTGGCTCTGCAATCGACATTGAAACATGTACTGTCCGTTCAATTTGAATGTACAGCTGGGTATTCCCAATGTACAGCTGGCTCTGCAATCGACATTCAAACATGTATATCTTCGGTTGAATCTGAATGTAGAGCTGGGTATTCCCAATGTACATCTGGCTCTGCAATCGACATTCAAACTCGCATTTTCTGTTCAATCTGAATGTAGAGCTGGGTACTACCAATGTACAGCTGGCTCTGCTATCGACATTCAAACTTGCATTTTCTGTTCAATATGAATGTAGAGCTGGGTACTTCCAATGTACAGCTGGCTCTGCAATCGACATTCAAACTTATATTGTCAGTTCAATCTGAATGTAGAGCTGGGTACTTCCAATGTACAGCTGGCTCTGCAATCGACATTCAAACATGTATATCTTCGGTTGAATCTGAATGTAGAGCTGGGTATTCCCAATGTACAGCTGGCTCTGCAATCGACATTCAAACTCGCATTTACTGTTCAATCTGAATGTTGAGCTGGGTACTTCCAATGTACAGCTGGCTCTGCAATCGACATTTAAACTTGTATTGTCAGTTCAATCTGAATGTAGAGCTGGGTACTTCCAATGTACAGCTGGCTCTGCAATCGACATTCAAACTCGTATTGTCAGTTCAATCTGAATGTAGAGCTGGGTACTTCCAATGTACAGCTGGCTCTGCAATCGACATTCAAACTTGTATTGTCAGTTCAATCTGAATGTAGAGCTGGGTACTTCCAATGTACAGCTGGCTCTGCAATCGACATTCAATCATTTATTTTCGGTTGAATGTGAATGTAGAGCTAGGTACTTCCAATGTACAGCTGGCTCTGCAATCGACATTCAAACTGTATTTTCCCTTGATTCTGAATGTAGAGCTGGGAATTACCAATGTAGAGCTGGCTCTGCAATCGACATTCAAACATGTATTTTCGGTGGAATCTGAATGTAGAGCTGGGTATTTCCAATGTACAGCTGGCTCTGCAATCGACATTCAAACTCGCATTTTCTGTTAAATCTGAATGTAGAGCTGAGTACTTCCAATGTACAGCTGGCTCTGCAATCGACATTCAAACTTATATTGTCAGTTCAATCTGAATGTAGAGCTGGGTACTTCCAATGTACAGCTGGCTCTGCAATCGACATTGAAACATGTATTGTCCGTTCAATCTGAATGTAGAGCTGGGTACTTCCAATGTACAGCTGGCTCTGCAATCGACATTCAAACATGTATTTTCCGTTGATTCTGAATGTAGAGCTGAGTATTTCCAATATACAGCTGGCTCTGCAACGACATTCGAACTCGCATTTTCTGTTCATAATGATTAGACTGGGTAACTTCCTACAGCAGGCTCTGCAATCGACATTCAAACATGATGTCAGTTCAATCTGAATGTAGAGCTGGGTACTTCCAATGTACAGCTGGCTCTGCAATCGACATTCAAACTCGTATTGTCAGTTCAATCTGAATGTAGAGCTGGGTACTTCCAATGTACAGCTGGCTCTGCAATCGACATTCAAACTTGTATTGTCAGTTCAATCGAAGTGAGCTGTACTTCCAATGTACAGCTGGCTCTGCAATCGACATTCAAACTCGTATTGTCATTCAATCTGAATGTAGAGTGGGTACTTCCATGTACACTGGCTCTGCAATCGACATTCAAACATTTAGTTTCGGTTGAATGTGAATGTAGAGCTGGGTACTTCCAATGTACAGCTGGCTCTGCAATCGACATTCAAACATGTATTTTCCGTTGATTCTGAATGTAGAGCTGGGTATTTCCAATGTACAGCTAGCTCTGCAATCGACATTCAAACTCGCATTTTCTGTTGAATCTGAATGTAGAGCTGGGTACTTTCAATGTACAGCTGGCTCTGCAATCGACATTCAAACATGTATGTTCCATTGATTCTGAATGTAGAGCTCGGTACTTCCAATGTACAGCTGGCTCTGCAATCGACATTCACACATGTATTGTCGGTTCAATCTGAATGTAGAGCTGTCTATTACCAATGTAGAGCTGGCTCTGCAATCGACATTCAAGCATGTATTTGCGGTGGAATCTGAATGTAGAGCTGGGTATTTCCAATGTACAGCTGGCTCTGTAATCGACATTCAAATATATATTTTCCGTTGATTCTGAATGTGGAGCTGGGTATTTCCAATGTACAGCTGGCTCTGCAATCGACATTGAAACTCGCATTTTCTGTTCAATCTGAATTTAGAGCTGGGTACTTCCAATGTACAGCTGGCTCTGCAATCGACATTCAAATATATATTTTCCGTTGATTCTGAATGTGGAGCTGGGTATTTCCAATGTACAGCTGGCTCTGCAATCGACATCCAAACTCGCATTTTCTGTTCAATCTGAATGCAGAGCTGGTTACTTCGAATGTACAGTTGGCTGTGTAGTCGACATTTAAACAGGTGTGTTTGAATACAGCGCTGGGTAGTTTGAATACCGAGGTGGGTCTGAGATCGTTATTCAGTACTATGTTTTCTGTATATTCTGAATACAGAGCTGGCACGTATGAATAACGAGCTGGCTCTGAGATTGTTATTCAGCTCTCGCGTGCCCTTTTTGAAGCAAAATGAACTGCCTTTTACAGATAAAGCAGCATAAGTTGTTTAAAAGTCGTTTTTCAAAGTCGCGTCCAAGGCTATGTCGGTCCCAGTCACCTGTGAAGCATCGGTGAAAAAAACATGCAAATCCGATAAAGAAAGTGGCATTCCATTTTTTTGGCGATAACTTCGTAATTAATACGCCGATTTGCATGCGATTTTCGGTATTCTGAATATTTATTTTGGCAACGTTTGAATATAGAGCTGGGTAGTTTGAATAACGAGCTGGCTCTGAGATCGTTATTCAGAAAATTGTTTTAGTATAAGCCGAATACAGAGCTGGATAGTATGAATAACGAGCTGGCTCTGAGATCGTTATTCAGCTCTCGCGTGCCCATTTTGCGGCAAAATGAACTGCCTTTTACAGATAAAGCAGCCTAAGTTGTTTAAAAGTCGTTTTTCAAAGTCGCGTCCAAGGCTATGTCGGTCCCAGTCACCTGTGAAGCATCGGTGAAAAAATCATGCAAATCCGATAAAGAAAGTGGCATTCCATTTTTTGGCGATAACTTCGTAATAAATGGGCCGATTTGCACGCGGTTTTCGGTATTCTGAATATTTATTTTGGCAACGTTTGAATATAGAGCTGGGTAGTTTGAATAACGAGCTGGCTCTGAGATCGTTATTCAGAAAATTGTTTTAGTATAAGCCGAATACAGAGCTGGATAGTTTGAATAATGAGCTGGCTGTGATATCGTTATTCAGATTTGCTTTGGTAGCATTTGAATACTGAGACGGTAAGTTCGAATAACGAGCTGGCTGTGAGATTGTATTTTCGCAACATTTGATTACAGTGCTGGGTAGTTTGAATAACGAGCTGGGTCTGAGATCGTTATTCAGTACTATGTTTCTGTATATTCTGAATATTCTGTATTCAAATGTTGCGAAAATACAATCTCACAGCCAGCTCGTTATTCAAACTTACCAGCTCTGTATTCAAATACTGCCAAAGCAAATCTGAATAACCGGATATCACAGCCAGCTCGTTATTCAACCTATCCAGCTCTGTATTCGGCTTATACTAAAACAATTTCTTGAATAACGATCTCAGAGCCAGCTCGTTATTCAAACTACCCAGCTCTATATTCAAACGTTTCCAAAATAAATATTCAGAATACCGAAAACCGCATGCAAATCGGCCTATTAATTACGAAGTTATCGCCAAAAAAAATGGAATGCCACTTTCTTTATCGGATTTGCATGATTTTTTCACCGATGCTTCACAGGTGACTGGGACCGACATAGCCTTGGACGCGACTTTGAAAAACGACTTTTAAACAACTTATGCTGCTTTATCTGTAAAAGGCAGTTCATTTTGCCGCAAAAAGGGCACGCGAGAGCTGAATAACGATCTCAGAGTCAGCTCGTTATTCATACGTGCCAGCTCTGTATTCAGAATATACAGAAAACATAGTACTGAATAACGATCTCAGACCCAGCTCGGTATTCAAACTACCCAGCGCTGTATTCAAACACACCTGTTTAAATGTCGACCACACAGCCAACTGTACATTCGAAGTAACCAGCTCTACATTCAGATTGAACAGAAAATGCGAGTTTGGATGTCGATTGCAGAGCCAGCTGTACATTCGAAGTCCCCAGCTGTACATTCAGATTGAAAAGAAAATACGAGTTTAAATGTGGATTGCACAGCCAGCTGTACATTCGAAGTAGCCAGCTGTACATCCAGATTCACTCGAAAATACATGTGTGAATGTCGATTGCAGAGCCAGCTGTACATAGGAACTATCCAGCACTACATTCATATTCAGCATAAAATGTGATTTTGAATGTCGATTGCAGAGCCAACTGTACATTCGAAGTACCCAGCTCTACATTCAGATTGAACAGAAAATACGAGTTCAAATGTCGATTGCACAGCCAGCTGTACATTCGAAGTGCCCACCTCTACATTCAGAATCAACGGAAAATACATGTTTGAATGTCGATTGCAGAGCCAGCTGTACATTGGAAGTACCCAGCTCTACATTCAGAACCAACGGAAAATACATGTTTGAATGTCGATTGCAGAGCCAGCTGTACATTGGAAGTACCCAGCACTACATTCACATTCAACCGAAAATAAATGTTTGAATGTCGATTGTAGAGCCAGCTGTACATTGGAAGTACCCAGCTCTACATTCATATTGAACAGAAAATGCGAGTTTGAATGTCGATTGCAGAGCCAGCTGTAAATTGGGAATACCCAGCTCTACATTCAGATTCAACCAAAGATATACATGTTTGAATGTCGATTGCAGAGCCAGCAGTAGATTGGGAATACCCAGCTCTATATTCAAATTGAACGGACAATACATGTTTCAATGTCGATTGCAGAGCCAGCTGTACATTGGAAGTACCCAGCTCTACATTCAGATTGAACTTACATTACAAGTTTGAATGTCGATTGCAGATCCAGCTGTACATTGGAAGTACCCAGCTCTACATTCATATTCAACAGAAAATGCGAGTTTCAATGTCGATTGCAGAGCCAGATGTACATTGGAAATACCCAGCTCTACATTCAGAATCAACGGAAAATACATGTTTGAATGTCGATTGCAGAGCCAGCTGTACATTGGAAGTACCCAGCTCTACATTCACATTCAACCGAAAATAAATGTTTGAATGTCGATTGTAGAGCCAGCTGTACATTGGAAGTACCCAGCTCTACATTCATATTGAACTGACAACACAAGTTTGAATGTCGATTGCAGAGCCAGCTGTACATTGAAAGTACCCAGCTCTATTTTCAGATTGAACAGAAAATGCGAGTTTGAATGTCGATTGCAGAGCCAGCTGTACATTGGAAATACCCAGCTCTACATTCAGAACCAACGGAAAATACATGTTTGAATGTCGATTGCAGAGCCAGCTGTACATTGGAAGTACCCAGCTCTACATTCACATTCAACCGAAAATAAATGTTTGAATGTCGATTGCAGAGCCAGCTGTACATTGGAAGTACCCAGCTCTACATTCAGATTGAACTGACAATACAAGTTTGAATGTCGATTGCAGAGCCAGCTGTACATTGGAAGTACCCAGCTCTACATTCATATTGAACAGAAAATGTGAGTTTAAATGTCGATTGCAGAGCCAGCTGTACATTGAAATACCCAGCTCTACATTCAGATAATCAACGGAAAATACATGTTTGAATGTCGATTGCAGAGCAGTGTACATTGGAAGTACCCAGCTCTTACATTCAGATTGAACTGACAATACGAGTTTTGAATGTCGATTGCAGAGCCAGCTGTACATTGGAAGTATCCAGCTCTACATTCAGATTGAACTGACAATATAAGTTTGAATTTCGATTGCAGAGCCAGCTGTACATTGGAAGTACCCAGCGCTACATTCAGATTGAACAGAAAATGCGAGTTTGAATGTCGATTGCAGAGCCAGCTGTACATTGGGAATACCCAGCTCTACATTCAGATTCAATCGAAGATATACATGTTTGAATGTCGATTGCAGAGCCAGCTGTACATTGGGAATACCCAGCTATACATTCAAATTGAACGGACAATACATGTTTCAATGTCGATTGCAGAGCCAGCTGTACATTGGAAGTACCCAGCTCTACATTCAGAATCAACGGAAAATACATGTTTGAATGTCGATTGCAGAGCCAGCTGTACATTGGAAGTACCCAGCTGTACATTCACATTCAACCGAAAATAAATGTTTGAATGTCGATTGTAGAGCCAGCTGTACATTGGAAGTACCCAGCTGTACTTTCAGATTGAACTGACAATACGAGTTTGAATGTCGATTGCAGAGCCAGCTGTACATTGGAAGTACCCAGCTCTACATTCAGATTGAACTGACACTACGAGTTTGAATGTCGATTGCAGAGCCAGCTGTACATTGGCAGTACACAGCTCTACATTCAGATTGAACTGACAATACAAGTTTGAATGTCGATTGCAGAGCCAGCTGTACATTGGCACTAGCCAGCTGTACATTCACTTTGTACTGTAAGTACAAATGTCCATTGCAGAGCCAGCAGCGCATTGGAACTAGCCAGCTGTTCATTCAAGTTTTCTACATATCCTAACTTTACAGCTCTACATTCAACTCGACATTCGATTTGAATGTTGATTGTCGATCTGCGATTGCAGTGCTAACTTCACACAGCCAGTTATTTTTCAGTATTATAAACTTGTTTCACCAATCCCAGATTGATTCTACACCACTTAAAGGTACAATTCGGTTCAGAAATACTACACAAATCTACAAATAAAGTATTTTTCTTATTTGTGTCATCACTTTCAATGCATATCTGACACACACTGCCTTTAAACATTGAATGGGTGAACATTAATTTATACTTAGTTCCCCTGGCGTCTGAATTATATATTAATATAACATGTTTTGTGTATCGATACAATCGCGTTTTTATCGCATATTCAATATTTACCCAAAACAACAGATCAAACACATTGTGTCCCTGCCAGCAACAGTAGCACGTGACCAACGTCACGTGAATATACCTTCTGGAATCAGATGTCTACACCTGACAACGATGTCGATTGGTATTGACGCCGTTTTTAATACGACATATACTAGCACGAGGCTGTGACTGGAGATATGGAGAATATAGATCGTAATCCACGAGCACACTCATGTAGCTTGATAATGGTCTATTCTATCTTCCAGATGCATGTTGGATATTTCATGAACTGAATGGCAAACAGTGTAGCCCATGATCAGACTGCGCGGACGCGCAGGCTGATCTTGGGCTACACTGGTTGCATGTCTCATAAGCCCCATTGTCGCATGTTTGGTAACGTCTACCTCATGTGTGGAACGTATCACAGTAACTGTTGACGGTTGTAGAGCCTGTGCATTATGTTGGTCATATTGATGTCGCTGTGAACTCGAGAGGTAGTCTCTGATCGTCCAGCATGATAATGATTATACTGTTTGCTAGAACCGCTACGGGTGTTTCACTGTATGCATGGCGAACAGAGCAGACCCTGATGAGCCTGCGCAGATGCGCAGGCTCATCTGGGTCTACTCTTGTCCCAACAGTCAAATTCTCATTTCTCCAGTCACATTTTCCTTCGTATTCGATAAAGAAAGCGTAATAGTATGTTACATTTTGTCTGTTGGTAAATGTGGATCTCCGTAAAGTAGTTAATAAAACTGCAACAGTTAGTGAGAGTATCAACCCATATTTGAGAGTATCTCTGGTATATGGAAACTGTTGACGTCATTTGGAAAGTATTATCATTTAATGACTACTACATGTACATATAATAGTCGAATTAATGTCTGTTCGGCATAGGGCTTGGTTTTGGCCGGGTGGACTTCAATGCGTTGCGTTGTGGGTTCAAACCTCGCATTAGGCATCAACAATAAGTTCATAGTACATGTATTTCCATCCGACTGGACGAGACTTGAAACCGAGATCCCGTCCCTAAATGACCTTAGATGTTAAGCGCATTCACATTCTATTCGGCACCGAATTTACTCCGCTTTTATGACAGCCGGTCTAATGTGTGACGTTCGCCCACCGGGTATCTATAGACTGTATCTGTCAGAATTAAACTAGACCACGCGACTTTCACGCGGCAAATAAAAATGTCACTTACTGTTTTTTTTTCGCCATCGAGATTTTGTCGACGGGGACGATGGGCTACGGTGTCGTTAATTGTTTTTGTACAATATCGGTATTTTATATAGTGGTGTGTTGTTTGTCAGCTAGTGTATTTACATGATATACGTGCATATACAGTGGAACCTCTCTAAACTGGACACCAAGAAAATATATTTGATCTCATTTTGAGAGGTTTCTTGTTAATGCACTCATATAATAATGCATGTTCATGATTGCAAAATGACATAAGTATGTCACAGAATGGTCATATGCCTGATTTACAGTGGAACATCTCTAAACCGGACACCCTGGGGTCCTCCTATTTCACCAACATTGCAAAGCATACTTATCTAGCAAAGTATACTTTGAGGGAGTAATTTTCAATTTTAGGATAAATATATTAATTTTTATTACACTGAATTTATTACATTATCACAGCCATTTTGGCTGTGATAATCTAATAAATTAAAATGGCTGTGATAATGTAATAAATTCAGTATAATAATCCTGCATACTTTTAATCATCAAATATATGCAGTCGTTAGTTCTATATGAAATAATGCTTTTCGGGAAAAATAAATGATTTCTCCCTCAAAGTATACTTTGCTAGAAAAGTATACTTTGCAATTTTGATGAAATCGGCTACTGATCTACACTGGTCGCAAAGCCCATACGCCCCCTTTCATCAGTCACAGCCGCATTTCTGTATCCTATTTCATCAACATTGCAAAGTATACTTTACTAGCAAAGTATACTTTGAGGGAGTAATCATTTATTTTTCCTGAAATGCATTATTTCATATAGAACTAACAAATGCATATATTTCATGATTAAAAGTATGCGGAATTATTATACTGAATTTATTACATTATCACAGCCATTAAATGGCTGTGATAATGTAATAAATTCAGTATAATAAAAATTAATAAATTTTTCAAAAAATTGAAAATTTCTCCCTCAAAGTATACTTTGCTACTAAAGCATACTTTGCAATTTTGATGAAATCGGCTACTGATCTACACTGGTCGCAAAGCCCATACGCCCCCTTTCATCAGTCACAGCCGCATTTCAGAAGTCAACTTGTCACAAAAATAGTATCAGTAACAAAGTCAATAACTTAGAAATGTCCTTTAATACAATCTCAATTTGACTTTCCAATTATCTCAAACACTTATCGAAAAATATAAATTAAACGAATCGCCCAAGTTCGATTAAGCTCCGTCCAATTATGTTTAAAGTGTGGCCGTGGTTTGAGGGCAAATCGTGGTACAAAACAACGGACATCTGAAGGTCATGAAAGGTCTGCGTGTGCGCCAGTGATCTGATCAGACGGGAAAAGTTCATGTGGGGTCGCTGGGGAGTTTTAATGAAATCGGAGGTGGGGAAGGGTTGTTATTTTCTCTACCTGCCCAGCCATCGACAGTTGATACTGAAAATAACATGTGGTGGAGATTGGATAAATGGCGTGTATCACCTTTGCGACCAGAGTATACCAAGATCAGTCCGTGCAATTTGATCAGGATTTTCCATGAACGTCATCCAGTCACCGCAACACATATATAACTAACAGCATACGTGTATGTATACCCTTATCAGAATGCTCTCTGGCAGATCAGGAGTTAGACAAATGCCATAATACCCATTTATCCACGTACACTCACATATGAGACACGCCATGCACGTTTGTACCTAAGAACATGTGCGTTATCTCGGGGAAAATATTTACAAAATTTACGATATTTTCCTTAAATTACGTCGAAAGATGACGAAATTCCCATGGTAAGTGCGGAATAGTATTCCGCACTTGCTATGGGAATTTCGTCATCTTTCAACGTCATTTACAGAAAATATCACATTTTCTGTAAATATATTTCATGAAAAATCGCACATGTTCCTAGGTACAAAATCGCATGGCTTGTCACAGATACGTATGTACATGATATTACATACTAGTACAGAGAATGCCAAGATATGAAGTTTATCATGCAAGGCTATGCAACGCGTAGGAATTCCGAGACTCGCCGAGGAATTCCTACCGTTTCCGAGCCGAGTCTGATCAAATTGAAAGCAAAAGACGCGAACATGATATTCTATTTATCAGGTAATGTTTTATGCTAGCGTTGAAAAGAACGCGTAGTTGTTTGCGTTACGTTACTAAACTGACGTCATTCGGTAACATCATGTGGCGCCGTTCGACCAATGGAAGGTGAGAGAAAGAACGAGTAACCCGGATATCAGTAACTAGTTAATGTAGCATATGTATTTAGCTATCAGTCAGTGTGTATTCGGTCAACGCATAGTGAGTTACATGATAAATCTCACCGTCAATTCTGTCGTGAATGATTCGGAAAATTAGATACAGTTTCCTTAAATAACGTCGAAAATTGATGACACTATCATAACAGATGCAAGATGTAAATCCGCACCCACTGGCAAATTATCAACGAATTTCTATACCATTTACGGACATTGTTGTTTAGTTTCCATCTCAGTGGTGACAAAAGTTTGCCGATATCGGCGACAGTCCGGTATTAATCCATGGATCAGCGCATAATTGGACTGTTAAAAACGACATTATGACTGTTCAAATCAGTATATATCACCATTAGAATCCGCTCATCTGCCAGTCATTATCATGATGATCAGTACATATGATTAGTCTGCTATAGCTTAGAAAATCTCAGCTATACGGGTGTATTTTACTAGTTCATCTGTCATTTATATTTTATGTATCCGTGAGAGCGTTATAGTGTACAATTTAGTCACAATAACAGCCCAACTTGTCATGGCGTTTTGGTACACAGTCTGACGAGTGAGAAGTTTAACACTTCACAGTCATGTTAAAAACATTCATAGACCAATACTACACATATAGGTATACATCGTTTGGCATTGGTTATCCTTTTATTCCCATTTGTGTAGCAAAACACCGGGACAAATTGGGCTGTTATTGTGAGTAAATTTTACACTAGAAAGGTCTCAGCTCTCACGGATACAGAACATATAAAAGACAGATGAAATAGTAAAACACATCCGTAGAGCTGAGATTGTCTAAGCTAAGTCTGCTAGCGCCTTTAATGATTGCAACTTGATTTAACTCTGAACAATCACTGGTCACGATTGACGCATTACCCATTTTGTGAGCGGTGGATATTTCGAACAATGGCGGGGACACAGCATCCGATGACATAGCCACCAGCTACTGTCGTTTCATGTCCGCTTTGTATTTTAAACATAAAACGCCGGTTTATAACGTGTAATAAAGCAGATTAGAATTTTGCAGAAAGGACGATAAATTTTAATTGTAATTAATATGAGGACGAACGGGACATATATCTTGCGGAAAACAGGATTGCAACTTTATGACGACGTAGGTTTGAGAAAATCACCTTTATCTCCATTCTGTTGTATTTCTTTTCTGCACTGAGCGAAAACAGCATTTTTTTTTGGTAATTACGTAGATTAAAACAGTGATTAAACAACGCAGAGTGAAAATTGACTCCCATTCGTCCGTTGACTGCAGCCTTTGGCGCCATTTAAAAGTGTATTTATACAGTTATGCAAATGCAGAAACATAGCCTCATAATGTGAATATATGTAAACATGTAGTTCTTACTATAAATATCAGAACATATGGTACATACATTACAATGTAAATGTTGAACCTGAATAATATGTACAGCGGCAATTCCCATGTAAACTATGATTTCACAATGCTCATCGTTTGTTTTCAATATACAAATGTACATGTATGCAAGTTTCACAGCCGCAATACATCCTATGCATTGTACTGAAATAATATTCGAGATTCGTCATTCGGCAATTCACTTGAATCCTCAAAAAGACTCCTCACTATAGGAAACGAGTTCAAGGTGTTACTAAAACATTTTTTTCTGGATATAAAATACCGCGATGATTATATTTAACAGCATAGAACCTGATGTATGTATGCGTGTATAGGCGAGTTCCAATTGTCTACATTGTGTGGCTTTTCGTTACAATGGTGGCGAATGGGAGTTTTGTACCTTTCTAAGTATTATTATATTTACACCCGGGCACTTTTGAATTGTTTTATACATTGTTTAGAAGGGTGTTTTATGTATATACAAACAATAATTGACCATCCAAGACACGCTAGAATCGCCTGTGCCCTGAATGCTAAAAGCGATATATTTGGACGTTACATTGTCATTTAGGAATAAAATAACGTGTTCTAATATGTTAATTGCCAATAATTCCAGCACAAAAATATTTACACAATTCCCTAACATTTGATTGGTCCGTAGCAAGTCTCTGTCCATAATTTATATCCCAGTAAACTCCCACGCCGAACTACTTTCCGTAACCGTCAGGCGCAGTTAAAATAATTCTTAAGAAAACGGAAAATAAACACATTTTCTTGATGAATTTATTTCGAATGCTGGAATTATAAGGAATGAATGGCCTTTTTGTGGAATTTATCGGGGTATAAACTTGGAAAAGTCGCGGGAATACTGGACTTAGGCCTTATTTATCGGGGATATAAACTTGGAAAAGTCGCGGGAATACTGGACGAGGCCTTCCGGCCTTCGTCCAGTATTCCCGCGATTTTTCCAAGTTTATACCCCGATAAATTCCACAAAAAGGCCATTCGTTTCTATATTAACGTAATATGTAAATTACACATGAGCTCTGAATCTTTTGTCAATGTTCGACGTCAGTTTATGGAAAATCTAAAAATCAAAATACAATATATACTACGGAGCCCGCAGGGGACATGGATGCGTTCCCTCAATTTAACAATTCGTTCTCACGAAATAACAATTCGTTCCCTCAATTTAACAATTCGTTCTCACGAAATAACAATTCGTTCCCTCAATTTAACAATTCGTTCTCACGAAATAACAATTCGTTCCCACGATATAACAATTCGTTCCCACGAATTAACAATTCGTTCCCATGGGAACGAATTGTTATTTCGTGGGAACGAATTGTTAAATTGACGGAACGAATTGTCGTGGAACGAATTATTAAATTGAGGGAACGAATTGTCATTTCGTGGGAACTAATTAATACAAAAAAAAGAATTCTACGTCCCCTGCGGGGCTCCGTAATATGCAATATAAGACAACTTTCCTTTGAATTATAGGAGAATCCAATTCCCACCCTTAGATATAAGCCGAACAGAATAGAATATAATTATAGCGATTAACAACTACGGTGGTCCACGGCGCTGCAGTACTAGACATGTTAACGTTTACCACATGGTGAGACGGTTGACACACGTGATCTACGTTTGACTCGCGTGTACCGTGGAGGGTGGCGCACTGGCTGCACAACAGCACGCGTTAACACTTTCAACCCTATAACATTGATATTGGACCAAATTTCATGAGGCGTTAATTCTTAAATTGTGATATATTTTAATGTTATCGAACAATATCTTGTTTATGCATTGTTTATATAGCCGTATATTTTGGCCAGGTTTCGTGAAACAGACAGCAAATAACTGGAATGGACAGTGATATGTTAATACAATGTATAAGAATGAATCCCATTGTGGCAAAATGATTTTCGGACTGGTCCATTTATAAGAATGGGGTGTTTATTTTTCTAAAAAGTATGAAAATTGCTTGCAAAAAGTGCAGATCCTGATGAGACGGTTAAAGAGGGCTGCAGTGTTGTAATGCTAATATTGTCCAGATTATCCACGTTTCTGGACATCTATTGGCCATGCCAACTCGCAATCAAGCAATTTGATTGTCTACCCGGAGCTGTAACACAGCTCAGTCTCTGCCAATGAAGCTGCTTGATTTCAAGCAAAATATCCAAGTATTTTGAAATAAGAAATTTACAAATATTGGCAATATGAGCGCACAGATACAATACAATACAATACAATACATTTTATTCACTCTAAGCCACATATGCTACAATGGACTGCATGTTGGCCATCGGCTGACTAAAAGGTCATTATACCTAGTGTGGCGCATGTAGACCATGATCATCACGTGCACTCGTCCAATCAATAGACTGATAAACAATGCTTATTTAGTGACATAGAAAATGCTAATTTGTATAAATTGCGATCAGACTGCTATATGCAGCTTTCCCAACCGGAGCCCACACACAGGTAACAGTATACAATTATTGTATTTTCAGGAGGTGTACGCGAGATTTACGGACCTGAGGAAAGTGAATATCACTTTTCGAAGGTCCGTAAATCTCGTGTACGCCAACTCAAAATATAATAATTACTTTATTATATGACCCATATTACAGCAATGAGAACTTATATGATACAACAACGCACGAATTGCCTCATGCTTTGACTGCGTGATTGCATATGCTGCTACACCTGAATATCAGTCTCTCGAACACATCTCGTTGCGCAAAGATTCCGAGAGTGTTATTCGAAATGTGACATTTCAAAAATCATTCTCGAACTCGTCTCGTGCAACGAGACGAGTCCGAGACTGATATGCAGGTGAATATTATTTATGTCCACAATCATGTGACCCTTATATTGGACAATTCATTGGTTGAAATTGTCTGTCATGTAATAAAAAATATATATCGCCTGATGATATGGCTAATAGTATACTAGAAGACACTGTCATTGGAGGTTTCCGTCACATGTGGGCCCATAATGTCCCGACAAATGACAAAAAATACCTTATGACGACACCCAACGACGTCTTCCATACAAATGTATATTTACCGCCTCCAGCACTCAGATTAACATCCTATTCTGAATCTGGGGGGTCGTTTCACTAAATTTCTTACGGCTAAAATGTCCGTAAGTGCAAAATTATGATAGTCGGTAAATTTCACATTAACAATGTTTTCTTGCAAACAATTATTGGATTTGCATTTATGGCGCATAGGCTGCATATGCAATATGGCAATAACATTCAGTTCATGGAGTTTCCTTTGCCGTGGGCCTAATTTAGTATACATGTACTTTACTAGTATAGCATTATGTATACACAAAATAAGTACATTACATTACCTTACATTTTGACCTTACTTTTCTCAAGGGCTCTGGCATTACTTCACTTATCGCACCACCATTTTTGCGCCGATATTGATTTCGGTAAAATTCAATTTATCTTCGTAAAAGACATCGTACGTGCCACAACATTCAATGGTAATGTTAAATTTAATGCCAAATGATCTGCGAATATTTTTGTCAATTTTCGAAGTCATTTATGGAAAATATTACTCTTAAATAATAATAAAAATCATCGTTTAAACCAATATCGGCGAATACGGTGATACGATAAGGGGATTAAGTTAAAGCAGACTACATTTTAACGTAACCACATAAAGCTCTTCCGACTTGAGCTACTGTGGCTAATTTAAAATACCAATATCGGTTGAATGTTGAAGAAATGCTCTGGAAATCAAAGGAATTGAAGCAATGGTGTCGTCAACGCGAGATAACCCTTCTACAGAACTCCCCGATCCCAGCGGCAATGTCGCTCTGAATTATTCCCCTTAGGCGCCGTTGTCGTCCCAGTTGAAGTGGTCAGTGGAAGAACGGGGCTAACTCCCTCATGGTGTTAGCCCTCTTCTTCCAATGACCACTTCAATTGTCAAGCTAACGCGTAAATAATTAGATATGGACATGTGACGGGGGAATGGGGATTATGGCCTTTGTGCCCATTATCGCTTCTGACCTGCTGACGCCAGATAAGGACATACATGTGCATGCCAAATGTTCATTATCAGCATGATCCATGATTCGCAGACCAACTCATGGCGAGCTATGCGTGACATAATCCACTGTCGCAGTGACTTACCACTGTCGCAAATTCCATAAACACAATTTCTCACAGTCTATTATAGCCACATATAACTTATATTACTGTCCGTTCCACGTTTTGCTGCCGACGAAGTTTTTGGTTTTATCCGCTACTACAGTGAAACCTCTCTAAACCGGACAACCTGGGAGGTCCCCAGGGTGTCCGGTTTAGAGAGTTTCCACTGTAAACAGGCTGATGACTACTTCAAGACACGCGTGAGTGGTTTGTGATCATTAACATACATTAACATGGGAGTTAAAGGGTAATTAAACCTATCAAAATTAAGCACAACTAACCTTTCTCTGTGTCCGGTTTAGAGAGGTTCCACTGTATTTAGCAGTGAGGGAAATCTGATATATTATCTTAAAAATGAAAAATATTTCATCGCCAATTACTAATTTAATTTCATTTGGATTGATCCACATGTGACAAGATAAACCCATTTCTGTGAGTGATATAGAATTTTCACTTCACAATATAACGGCGTTATGCTTCTCAGAGTGTATATACAGTGGAACCTCTCTAAACCGGACACACATGCAGTCTCTGTATCCTTATTTTCATGACTTTCATTGCCACCTGTCGATGATGATAATGCCGGTTCAAGTTCGCGAAACACACCCGCATGCCTTGGTATAGTCATATGTCTGATTTACAGTGGAACCTCTCTAAACCGGACACCTGTGGACCCCAGGGTATCCGGTTTAGAGAGGTTCCACTGTACTTCCTGGTACAGTTATCACAGAAATAGATTACTCCATTTATCATAGACTATGAATGTAGATAGATGAATAAAACTACGTAATATTTGATCAAATAAAATTGTACGTTTGGTTGATATAGATCGTTTACAGATAATAAGGCGAAATCCCACATATTGAATATTTGGAACTTCATATGAGACACATACTTGCGAGAACATAACTATGCAAAACCTCCCGTACCGTCCGTGCTACGGACGGCACAGGAGGTTTTGAAGAGTTATGTGCCTGCAACTAATGAAACACAATGCCTTTAACATTAGCCCTCGAATTCCAGATTATTATCAATGATATTTGGATTTGAAACTTTTCCATTTTCTATCCAGAAATCGCGACTAATTAATTCTTGCTAAATTAGATCGTTATCGAATGCGTCTCCCCGCATGTTGACACTTTCACAATGCCGAGTGGTTGGTAGTCTTCATATCTCATTTACGGCTTTCAGTGCATGAATATTTTCTTAACGATTGGAGCGGATGACTAAAATATGGAAGCGTCCTGGTGCCAATGCTAAAGTATTTGAATCTCCTAATTAGGAGATACTAATCCCTAATTAGGAAATAGTAACTCATAAGTATGAGTTACTATCTCCTAATTTGGACGTACTATCTCCTAATCAGTACTTACTATCTCCTAATTAGGACGTATTAACTCCTAATTAGGACTTATTATCTCATAATTAGGACTTAATATCTCCTAATTAGGAGTTAGTATCTCCTAATAAAAACACATAAGCCGCATTTCTCCAGTCAAAGCCACATATATGACTAGATACGCATATTCTTGACGCTCCGGGTATGGAAGGTTCTATGTGCCAATTCCCACCCTACGGAAGCCCATTAGGGCCACTTCACTTTTTTTTATTTTCATTTATTCAAGATTTTTTCTTGAATTTTCAAGATGTTTTCTTGAATTTTCAAGTTCTTCTCTTGAATTTGCGAGATCTTTTCTTGAATTTTCAAGATACTTTCTTGAATTTTCGAGATCTTTTCTTGAATTTTCAAGTTCTTTTCTCGAATTTTCAAGATCTTTTTCTGAATTTTCAAGTTCTTTTCTCGAATTTTCAAGATCTTGAATTTTCAAGATCGTTTCTAATAAAGGATGTTTCAAGATATTTTCTTGAATTTTCAAGTTCTTTTCTTGAATTTTCAAGATACTTTATTGAATTTTCGAGATGTTTTCTTGAATTTTCAAGTTCTTTTCTTGAAAATTCAAGAAAAGATCTTGAAAAATTCAAGAAACGAACTTGAAAATTCAAGAAAACATCTTGAATAAATGGAAATTAAAAACAAGTTAAGTGGCCCTAATGGGCTTCCGTACCACCCTTATATATCAGATAAATAAAAGATAGCCGGATCACAACTACATTTCCCTGACGTTCTATTGGTTGGGCGGCGTCACAATTTTGATCTTTCCACCACAGTAGTATACACACTAACGCATTGCCGTCTGAGGCTAAATGAAGTCATGACGTTATTCATGTTGCAAATTATATTTTAAACGTATGTAATTAATACACATTTAATACACACAACTTTCCGGACCAGGCATATTCATCATATTCATCACGGATCATATAAAGATCATCCAAAAATACAGTTTAAAAGTTAGTTGGAAACCATATATCCGTACTCAACACACACTGAACTGAAGGAGGATGATATAAAAACCGAAATAAAACTGCTAACAATAGTGAGGCTGACTATCTCTTTATACCAATTGTCAGCACCGTCTATGTTAGAGGGGAAGCAAGGTGATAAAAAAGGTATTTAGGACATGTGTGCCCAATGGTGATCTACCGATCTTCATTGAACTTTGTACAATAGACTGGTTTCAAAAATGCTATAAATGTACAAAGCGATGTTAGATTGGCGGAAATACGAACAGCGTAGACCCTGATCAGACTGCGCATACATGCGCAGTCTGATCTGGGGCTACGCAGACCGTACACATCGTAAGATCCCCTTTCTATCAAACTACAGCCCAGTTGTGCAACTATTTAAATGATGTACTCTCAAATAACGTACGACTTTCCTAAACTTCAAGATTCCGGACTAGACAAAATAACAATGTTGTAAATACCTATAATAGCGAGCATTCAGACCATGAACATATACGTAGCTGCATCTTACAAAACAACCGTTCACACAAGTATATATATCTATCAGAATGAACGTAGTCTAGAGAATTTGTTTTGCGAAATGTAACGCCCAAATTCAGACAACATGCGAGACTTTCATCATAATATGCGCGTTCGAAAGCCTGAAACCAATTACATGAACGGTCCCGCAAATTTTGTGCAATTTTCGGACTGAACGCATAGGCGAATTGTTTGTGACCATATACACGCGACAACTTGGGACAGCTTGCAAACGCATATAGGTATGTTAAAATGTTTAGTTTGGCGTAATATGTAAAGCCTTGAATGGTAATAACAGGTTACGCAATCACCAACTGTGATTTTTAATCTCTGAAAAGGAATGTTGACAGTTGCTCAGTGGATCTTTTATTCATTTCTCGTCTTCAGAAGACATACCACACCGACTATACGATATCATCGCGTGCGGAATCTTAGAAAGATTGCCAAGAAAAAGATATAAAGTTGCAACACGTCCGATTAATTTACGAAACATGTATGTAAATTGATAATCTCGTTTCTGAGTGTGATATTAATATTGCTACAATGTAATACCAGTAAGACCAGTGTAGGTCCAGGGGACCGTTTCACTAAACTTCTTACGACTAAAATGTTCGTAAGCGCAAATTTGTAATCGTTTGCAAATTTTAATTGATGGATTTACATTTATTGAGCATAGGCTGCATATGCAGCCTATGCTCAATAAATGTAAATCCAACAATTATTAACAAGAAAACATTGTTAATGTGAAATTTACAGACTATCATAATTTTGCACTTACGAACATTTTAGTCGTAGGAAGTTTAGTGAAACGGCCCCCTGATCGGTAACTGACTCACGCAGTTCGACGCGGGACTGTTCCTTGTGGTCAGTAACACACCCGTCATGCCTGTAGCAAACACTGTATACAGCGAGGCTCCTACGTGAGTGATTAATTAATACAGTGAAACCTGTCTAAACCGAACACCAAGAAAACATATGTGATCTCATTTTGAGAGGTTTCTTGGTAATGCATCTCAAATGATAATGCATGTTCATGATTGCAAAATGCATAAGTATGTCCCAGAATTGTTATATTCCCGAGTAACAGTGAAACACCTCGAAACCGACCCCCAGGGTGCCCGGTTTAGAGAGGTTTCACTGTATGTCGTTTATTAAACTAGTTGACTGATTTTACAAGACGTTTCTTACGAAATCAGCCAACAAGATTAATAAATATTTTTATAATTATCATAAATGCTTATATTTATTCAGGGATTCTGCTGGGGAAAATCAAAAAATCGCTACTTCAAAAAAAATAAAACAATTGGCTATAGAAAATTACAATTTTCGAAAAAAAAAAAAATTATTTCGATTTCTTTTTCGAAAATTGTAATTTTTTATCGCCAATTGTAATTTTTTATGGCCAATTGTTTATTTTTATCGCCAATTGCGAAAGTGGCGATCGCCAGCGGAATCCCTGTGTATTATATAAGTACAGCATCGTCCACTGAAGCGGTATATATCATAGGACATATGTTTCTGTAGCGGTCTCATTTACGTATTTATTGCACTTTGAGTCTAATGTATTATGCTGTTCAAACATCCTCTTATTACACTGTAGAATATCAGTTTATGCAATAACGATCATCATCATATTGATAGCCATAGAACTTCTGTAAACCGTACACCAAGAAAACATAATTTATCTCTGACGATAACAGCGCTCCAGATAAGGAATTAGTAATTGAGTATTGTCACTCCATCATTTCTGAAGCAATTGGGTATTTAACATTTTTAATTGTGTGAAATACAATCACACTACTGTTTGCACATCGGCAGACCGCACTTATTGAATAATTTGCTTCTAAAATGATAACACATCTTGGTATTACCAAGATGTGTTTTCATGGAAAAATAATAATATATGCTATATTTGTGGTCTGCTTATTGTTTTCTGTAGCATGATAAAGATACCACAAATGTTTCATTGCTTTTTGATACTCACTACTTCTGATTTCAATTGGGCTTTTTGGCAATTTTAATTGGGTATTTACGCAAATACGCAGCTTATCTGGAGAACTGCGATAAGATAATATGTTCAATTGAGGGAACAACTTGTTAATTCGTGGGAACGTATTGTTAAATTGAGGAAACGAATTGTTATTTCGTGGGAACGAATTAATAAGAAAAAATAATTCTACGTCTCCTGTGGGGCTCCGTAGATTCCAGCTTCGCTATTTAAACTGACATGTACGAGTGTACACGGATATACGAAAGCCATTATATTCACGCAGATAATGCGACATCTTGGAATTATTAATATACATCAAGATAATCGTGTCTTGAAATTTAAGAATACGTTTTATAACCTACTTACAGTACACTATACATTGTCAAGACCAAGCAAATGTAATAAAATGAATGTTTGTTATATGAATTAACATATATTAACAAGTACTTATCTCATTTCAAACGCTTCAAAACAACACATAACTGTCTGAAAATGTCATCCTTAAACATAGATAGAATCTAACAAATTCTAAATGACATTCCTAGTTAACATGGTTTGACACAACACCTATAAAAGGTAATCGCCAAAAAAACCAGCTTTATACATAAAGTATAAAATAACAATCTGGGGTCCGTTTCACTAAACTTCGTACGACTAAAATGTTCGTAAGTGCAAATTTAGGATCGTCCGGAAATTTCAATTGATGGATTTACATTTATTGAGCATAGGCTGCATATGCAGCCTATGCTCAATAAATGTAAATCCAATAATTGTTTACAAGAAAACATTGTTAATGTGAAATTTACAGACTATCATAATTTTGCACTTAGAAACATCTTAGTCGTATGAAGTTTAGTGAAACGGCCCCCTCTATTACAAAAACGGAGGCGTATTTGTATATTGACAAACACCATCAGGTTTGCAAACATAAATGTTCAGCCCAATTGCAATTAACCTCGGTATTGTATACGGGGTATGTGGTGGTCAGCGTGCCAATTTACATTTACTTGTATGGCCATATTGTATTGCAATATTGTATTTATAATAAAGTATTAAATCACTCAGTAATAAAATAACAATCTGTATTACAAAAACAAACGGAGGCGTATTCGTATACTAATTTTTACAAACACCATTCCTTTTGCAAATAACCATGTTCAACCAAAGTGCAATAAGCGTCTGTATTGTACAATTCTTCAGAGTTATAGCAGTGTTTGCAAACAGTGTAGATCCAGATGAGCCGGCTCGCAACGAGCCGTCTCATCAGGATCTGCACCATTTGCAAATAATTTTCATATTTATTTGGGGAAACAACCCCCTCACCTCTCGGCTCGTCTGAAAATCATTTTGTGACGATTGGATTGGTCGGAAAATTGGCATTTAAAAATCTATTCTAGATATTTATGGGTGAACGGTTAAGATTCCTACTGAAGAGGAAAACATAAATGATATTACCATACATAAACACATACACAATTCTATAAAGTGTGTTTGGTCCTACAGTGTATTCTATTTTCATTAAAACATTTATTGCTCCTGGTATAATGACAATTAGCTACATTTATATGTAACGCGAATTAATGTCAACACAAACCCACAGTCCTGGAAAATGAACAGCAATTGTGTAGATAAATAATTTAGCTAAAGAAAGTCTGCACACAAACAGTGCCCTAGATGATATATATCAGTCTATGTGTATATTGGTTCATTCTACAGGTTGAGACAAAGCGTATTCAAGTTTACATCGTTATTAGCTACATATCATAAAAGGACTGTCGAAAATTTGTGGAAATATTTAAAAGAAGCATTCGATACAGAAAATCAGCTCTAATGTAAATGTGTTAATTCTTGGAATACTATCTACTATTTTGTATATACAATGTATTTGTTTATATGACGAGAAACTTGTATGAGTTTCAGTCAATAAATTATATTCTATTCTATTCTGTATGGACACACTGTGATAGTAAGCGGAGTTGGGAGTTGTGTTTATTGCAATCATGCGATGAACGAAGTGACAGTCATCGTAGGTTTGACAATGTTATTCACAGCATACTCAAAATGGCAACAACGTGGGCTATTAGCGACAAGCGAAGATGATTTGCATGTCTTCAGTTTACGCATTGCATCCATGAGATACCGTGTCTTATCCAACTGCGATACAGTGTAACCTTTCTAACCAGGACATCCCGGGAGGTCCGGGGTGTCCGGTTTAGAGAGGTGACATTGCATATACAGTATTCGAGCATTGTAAGAAGTGTTTGTGTCTTTTTCAATAATGACTAAACATTACCATCGGAGATACATGATAGTGAAAGCCATCAATATTAACCCTTTAAACCCGAAATCCCGCTATAGCGGTTTATGCAAACAGTGCAGATCCAGATGAGCCGGCTCGTAACGAGCCGTCCCATCAGCATCTGCACTGTTTGCAAGTAATTTTCATATTTTTTAGAACAAAAAATAGCCACTTTTCATAAATGGACTAGTCTGAAATTAATTTTGTGACGATTGGATTGGTTGCAAAATAAATTAACATCGAAATCTATTCCAGTTTCTTAAGGGTGAAAGGGTTCAGCACGTTGAGGTTTTCTATGTGTCCGATGTAGAGATTTGAGAGTTTCAACTCTATTAATAAAATTAAGTTTAATATTCGCTAAATGACGTAGACAGTTTCCTAAACCAGCAGAGATTTTACGATTATTGATTTAATTTATTTTCATTTCCACATATTGTTGATAATTATAATGTTTTCCGAAATGATATTTCTGTAAATAACGTTGAAAATGAGTAAGACTTTAATTTAATTACACATCTGCGTCGTCAGAATATTCCCCAATGTTCGACATTATTTACTGGAAATATTTGCAATTACCTGCATTATTCTAAAAATCCACCAATTAAATATGGCCTATATGTAAACCTACTACAAGAATCTTATGGGTGCAGAGTATTTTATATGTGTACATATAAGAAACCGCGTTATACATACATGAGATCCTTGGGTGGGGGATATTTGTTTAAAAAATCAGGTCCATAATCGGAGACCTTTATTGGCAAATACACATACAATGAGCAGTGAGTTTGGTAAGATTTTTAAAACATAATGGTAAATTCAGTCGATATATTCGTTAAAATCCGTTCGATGAAAGTTCAACATAACCACAAGAGCAACCACGTGGAAAATCATGATCAGACGTGGCAGCTTTTAGGTCTACGCCATATTAATATTCCTCGTGACACTCCTCATTTCTAATGATTATTGAATTTTCACCAACCCCTGCATAGCAATGCCGAAGAGGATCGATCAAAGTCCGCCAATACTGGCATACAGGGTGATATATGATTCATTTGGCTGATGAAGAGAAAGAAATTATGACCCCGACATTTAATGATTCTCTGTAAAGAATACTGTCTCCTCAAAATGATGAAATTCAAAACGCTATGGGCGCTGAATACATCAGCTATTCGGCACGCGCCAGGGAGTATGTCCTATACAATGTGAAAGTCCTTGTCGCGGAACAAGCCGCGCCTCTTTCTAGTGGGAGGAGCTTATTTCACAGGTGCGCGTGCTTTCACGGTCTGGTCGCTACCCGCTCCCGAAATATGTCGTCAACGCGGCAAGCCGCGCGTGCGGGTAGCTTGATTGACAACCTACACGAAGTGGGTGGAGCTTCGCGGTTTGGTAGCGCGTGTGGTGGCGTGATTGACACACTATTGTATTGGTACACCTATCTCTCACCTGGTTGTATTATAGCGCGATTGGAGATTCGCCAGGGTCATACTTCAGCTAACTGTTATCGGAGGCAAATATAGCACACGTTTGGCACACGACTGTCGTACGAATACAGATTTACATACCTGTGCGGACAACTGCTGCAAGTTTAGAACGATGGCGGCCACAACTCTGGGATTCATTCCACTACAGCTAATACCGACAAACACGATGAATGCATTCAACATGGAGAAAGGATTTCCTGCAAATGGAACTTACGTTGTAGTGAAGACGCCAACAGTCGCACAGCAACTTCAACTGACGAAATCTCTTAAGGAGATTAAAGAAGGGAAGGAAGTAAATAACAACACTATCGCCGCCAACAAACCGGTAATCCTCCGGTGCAAACGGCGCGTGGATTTTACCGGCATTGGGTGCAAACTGGTAGATAACCACAACCCGTCGGTCTCGAGAAGGAACGAGCGGGAGAGGAAGCGGGTGAAGATGGTCAACATGGGCTTCGAGACGCTGCGGCAGCACGTGCCGAGCGGCAGGAAGAACAAAAAGATGAGCAAGGTGGAGACGCTGCGCTCGGCCGTGCAGTACATAAAACAGCTACAGGAGCTGCTGGACGGGCAAGACAGCTCCGTGGCCGACCTGCTCACCAACAACGTGAACATGGAGCTCATCCAGGACCAAGTGTCGCAGATCATCAACGCCACTAAACAGGCGGAGGCTGAGGAGGCGGCGGACAGCGCCAACGGTAACCTGCAACACATGTCTGGTGCCATGACTGAGACATCTATGCCACTGTCGCCGCATTCCAATGGACAATACTCGCCGGCGCAGGTTCACGAGCAGTATTCACCAGTAGACCGCGCTCAAGAACAGTACTCACAACAAGAGGACATGCAATACTCGCCACATGAACAATATTCACCAGCGGAACAATATTCTCCTCAGGAACAATATTCACCAGTTCATCAACCGCAAGATCAATTCACGCGGAAGGACGATATTCATTACTCGGCGCAAAAACAATATTCACAACTGTGCAACCAGGAACAATATACGAGTGAACAATTTTCATCGTCTCATAATACAAACGTACAGTTCTCGCAACAAAGTTTCCAGAGTTCAAACATTTTCCCGCAACCGGCGTACACTCAAACATCATCAGCGGGGTCGCTCCATTCGCCGACGTCGAGTGTGGTGTCGGATTCGAGTTATGATTCCGTTGGGGACGCGGCTGCGCAGGAAGACGAAGATTTTCTAGGCTTCAGCAGCTGGTTCTGAACGCAGTGACAGACGCTATACAGGAAACTATCCGTAAGTTTCATACTTATTTCTCTGTCTCTCTTATCCGTTGTGAGTGCTTTTAATTGAAGGTATCATCACAAGACGACGGCTAATTGCAATTTGGAGTTAGCCGTCGTCTTGTAATGTACTGATACATTCAATTGAGATTGCATTTTGTGTTTATTTTGTGTTTACTAATTTGCCGTTTGTTTTTGTTCTTTCACATCTTCTACTTTCTCTAGCTTGTTGATTTTGACGTTATTGATTATTTACTTTAATCCATTTTCCATAATCCATTCCCCGTTTGCAAATGTGCATGGAATCATTGATTGCATACACGTTTGCAAGTACAACCGATGACTATATGGCCACTCATCATTGGTCTTGTAGTTTGCTGTTTGTTTTACTATACGTATCCTGATATGTTTCAAACAACTAATGAACTCGACACCTTTGCACAATCTCAAATGCTATGTATAATGTTTCTGTTACGTGTAACATCGCCCAAAAACGTTCATTTTGATACACTTGTGATATGTGGTGATATGGATGAACTGGCAATATGGTGTTCTGCTTTTGTACATGTATTAGCATATGCAACATTGTAAGATGATCAAGAAATTTCGCCTTGTAGGTTTAGTGATATGTGAAGTGAATGCGTTTTTGTTATGAAAGTATCTTATACCAAGTCTACTTTGCTAAAATCAGAATGATATACCAGCGGAATACTATCAAATGTATATATACATTTCGTACATAAGGAAGGTAATTTAAGCCAGTAATTTGACAATGTATCGGATGCATTTTCTTCAATAATACAAATAAACTAATACACATATTTCAACATATGGTCATGCAGAGCTCCAGATAAGCTGTGTATTTGCTTAAATACCCAATTATAATTGCCAAAACCCCAATTGAAATCAGAAGTAGTGTGTATGAAAAAGAAATGAAAAATTGTGGCACCTTTATCATACACAAAACAATAAACAGACCACGAATATAGCATATTTTTTCTTATTTTTCCATGAAAACACATCTTGGTATTTCATTAGAATTGTCTCCAAGGAGACAATTGTAATGAAATGCCAAGATATGTTTTCATTTCGAAGCAAACTATTAAATATTTACTGTCTGTTGATGTGGAAACAGTAGTGTGATTTTATTTTACCAAATTAAAATTTTGAAATACCCAATTGCTTCTGAAATGATGGACAATACACAATTACTAATTCCTTATCTGGAGCGTGGTCATGTATACGTCGGCTCCACTAATAATTCTCTTCGCGTGAGCCTTGCATATAGATGATTGAGAAATTACTTTAGATTTAAAGTTTTTATGAAATTAATAAAACATTAAACGATTAATTCCCGTTTGTACTGTGTGTAAAGATACTATTTACATTCAATTTAATTCGTGAGATAGTGTAAACGCGTGTTCCTTGCTCAAACAGCGCACATGCTGACTTTTATTGCTGACGTTTACCACATATTTACCTTTAATTTTTGACTTATTTGTACAGTGATCGTTTAATAATGACTCCACCTCTTAAATGTAGGATATCTAGTATAAACTTACATCTGGTGGACCGCAAATAACCTCAGATGGCGTAAAGCAAACAATTTAGCTATAACGGCGTGCCGTGAGATGGGGAAACGAGGTACAGCGCTTATTTAAAGTAAATATTGAGAAAGTCTAATTTCCTAACTATTTAAACTACAATTTCTATTGCGGCACTTTAATTTTGGGCACCATTACTAATTAAACACGAATTGGAAATATAATAAAGGGGCAAATGCAATTATAAAGCGCAAAATGGCGCACTTCGTTGTTATCGGTATCAAACGCTGGCCTCTGCCACTTACGTTCTTTTTTAAACACGGGCTTATTTATTTTTCAAATAAAGGACCACTTAGGGGCTGTGACAAGGCCTGATAAGGCTTCCCCTCTGCTCAAGTTGTGCATCATGTGACCCCGGATTTAAGTTGCTTTATTATAAAAGTATTGTAGAGAAGGCGTAATTGCCCGCAAATAGGGTAAACGGTCTGAGAGGCGAGCATTGAATGTTTATGTACTTTTGACATAATTGGTTATAGCCATGTTTGAAGAAGGTTTAAGCTTGCGAGTGGCTTGGCGTATATGTTACCTGAAAGTAAACACAGGGAATAACTAAATGTGGAGCACGCCACCATAGAGGAAAATATGTGCTGTGTATCGTATAGCCTTAACCCTTTCAACCCTAAACAACTGGAATGGACTGTAATATGTTAATTTAGTGACCAATCAAATCGTCACAAAACTGATTTTAAGACTGGTCCATTTATGAAAATGACTTGCAAAAAGTGCAGAACCTGATGAGACGGCTCGTTACGAGCCGGCTCATCTGGATCTACACTGTTTGCAAAGGCTGCTAAAGAGGTCTGTAGTGTTGATTGGAATCCAAATACAAACAGCTGTTTGATTAGCGGCTGCACTGGTCACAAATCGCTTAAGCCATATTTCTCCAGTCATAGCCACATGTCAATAGAAAAATATCCTGATATTCGGATTATGTAGCCTGATAATGATAACCTGATAATAATAACATACACTGTACGTACATACCGAATACATTCGGTTACATTCGGTTATGTAGCCTGACAGTGAACTATATTGCTTGTGTTAATTTAAAAGTAAACGCTAACTTCACTTGTCATAGGAACAATGCCAACATTCGACGTCATTTACTGAACATTTTTATATTATAGCTTACACATATTCAACAAGAGCGTTTATTCCGGGACGAGACTCCGCTTAATTTTAATGTCACGGTAGTGTCCATTCAATATTTCAACAACAAAAAACGTGGACGCGTGACTTTGAACCCATTACGGGGTTTTCAGGTCCATATACATATCATATTATACGTACATAACCGTTCCCGTATTGTATGTTTTATGAGTATCTAGAAATTTAATCTTTTCATTTATTAACTACTGAAAAGGTAACATTTTGCCAAGCTCTCGAACCAACGTTATTAACGTCCAATCCGCTCGACTACAAATGTATCATGCATGCGCCAAAATCGATTTCAGAAATAACCAATGAAAATCGAAGTTGTCATTTGCTTCTTGGCGCGTGCGATTCACAAGACATGATACGAGAACGCGAGTAGCTAGGCCGGTAAAGATATGTTCGTAGATAACGAGGTATAATATTGTAACATGTTATAATTTGTAACATTTTATAATTTGTAACATGTTTCATAACACAATATCCATAACATTTTTTAATTAAAAGTTTGTATATCATTTCCTGTCGCTGCGTGATGATGTACACATCGTGAAAAGCGGCATTTTGATGACTATTTTATCGCAACAGCGTTTCACACAATTGCTTAGCAAAGGCCATTCCATGTAGCGCCATTATGTGATGCACGTTAAGCAGTTCACCCCTGCGTAACTGACATGGATTTTTTTATGTTTGAGATTTACATTATGCGGAAAAGAATTTTGCAAAGATTGAAAGTATCCACAAATGGTGCAGATCTTGATGAGACGGTTTGTTACGAGCCGTCTCATCAAGATCGACACCGTTTGCACATATTATGAAAATGTATTGAAAGAAACAGAACAATACATAGATAAATAGCATTACTTAAAACAAATCGTCAAGTGATACCAAACTGATGGTGACACTTATTTGGGGTAAAAGTTAAATATGAATACTCCATTGTTTAATATAGGTAAAAATCATATATAGAGATTACCTTTCTCAAGAATTTAAATAAGCAATAAGGATGGAAATTACAAAGCGGACTGTTAATTGCAAGGCAGAGAGATATTGAAAAAGGATATTTTAATTCACTACTGGATATTCAGAATTTCGGCACGCAACACGCGAACTAGGTGTTTTCTATAGGTAACTTAGTTTCAATGGCTGTTTGTATAGTTTGTTGGTTAGCAAGGTGACAAAGGTGTAGTCGAGACATTGAGTGCGACACCCGTCCCCGTATAATCTGAAAAGAACGGAAAGGTAGATCGTCATTTTTTTTAAGTAGGATGAGTGCAACACACCGTGCCAAGCATACCGCATGTGTATTGAAAAGTATTGGGAGCTGTAATGCGATTTAATATTCCGAAATGACACACTTTATTTGTGGGTATGACTGTAGAAATGGGCCTATGGAACGTGTGACCAGTGTGACACTAATGTAGCATGATGATGATCTATATTCCTTGATAGAAGCATGCCGGGTGTTTCGTTGATGGAATCGAGAAAATTGTAGATCCTGATCAGACTGTACTGGTCACAATACACATTCCCATTTCAACAGTTACACCCATATTCAATATGCACTTGTGTCGGTATTTCACTGAAATAATTTGTAATGAGCCGCGGATGGTATAACGTGGATTAATATTCCGATCATGGTCTACAATGTTCGTCAATTACTTCGATAAATCATTCGTGATCAAGCTCAATGACTATCTGACTATATATATATACTGTCTGTTTCACGAAACCTGCCAACATTGTACAGCTATATAAACAATTCAAAAACAATATTCTTTCGATAACATTAAATTAAAGGAAAATTTAAGAATGAACATTCTTTTTATTTCGATAAATTTGTCAAATATTGATTTTATTGCGAAAAAACAATTTTCCCATGTTAAATCCCCATAGAGTGAAGATGTCCAAATTTTTTCGTTTTCTGACTCCTCCCACAACTCCTCTACCTCCTTTTCCCCCATGTTAAATTCCCATAGACAAATCAATTTTTCGTAATAAAATCAATATTTGACCAAATTTCACGAAATAAAAAGAAAGCTCATTCTTAAATTTTGATAAAATTTAATATTGTCAAAAACAATTTTGTTTTGGCATTGTTTATATTTGGGCAGCTTTCGTGAAAAAGACAGAAGGCGTTAGACTTTAAAACGACCAGTCTGTGACAACACGTACATGTCTCATTAAATTGTTATTCTAATTTCCATCTCGTCTATTGCAGTTTGGCGAACTGTTCCGTAATCGGAGCCCATAAACTCGACGTGACGAGTTCGCTGGCCCGCGAACTGTACTCGGCGGCCCACAGCCTCAAGGACCCAGAAGAACGAGTTCGATTGATCCCGTAGACGTCTAGCCACGAACACGGCATTCCCGTACAATTGGAACAGTTGCCGTGGAGACGAACACTCGAATTATCCACGTTGTCTAGCGACGGATGCAGCTTACGTGAAAGGACTGACAGTGACATACATTACGTTTGATGAGGAACACCCTACCGCTTCATATACATTGTACACGCACATGTATAACTGGTGACATGAACATACAATGGTTGCATGTGTGGGAGAGCAGTATCACTACTGTGTGATGCTAGACATTTACGTTTATGCAAGCGTGTAACCCGAATGTTCTGTCTGTAATGCAGGGCGACTTATGTAAGTAAGTCGCCCTGCGTTACAGACAGCAAATTCGGGTTAGCAAGCGTGTGAAGAATGCAGTGTGTTTCTATCCATTACGCACACAAGTCCACAAGTACCCGACTAGCTTGATTGTAACGGTCTGTTTATATTGCTATTTATTTCACAGGATGTGTCTTCGCAGTGTATTAAATAACACAGTGTGTTGAAATCAAAATACAAAGGATGTACATGAGAGACCGCTACAGAAAACAAAAGCTAGGTGATCAGTACAGCTTCAGTGTGTGATAGTGTGCTTATGGAATGAATATAATCAAAGATTTGTGTCGATTTAATATGATATTTATTAAACGAATTTACCGTTTTCATAATGAAATCTGTAAACTCGTTTAATAAATATCATATTATAAACAATACTGTATATAGCAATACATACACACCATTGCAATCACGCAAGCCATGTTAAAATGCATCATATCTGCCTTGTTGCCATTCATCCGCTCGTTCACTCGCTCAACAAGTATCATTTTGCAAAATCATTCATCGGCATGTTACTATTTTTGTAATAACTTCACAACCATTATTTTGCAAATCATTCATCGACGTGATATTGCATAAATTTTAATGTGCATGCAACCTTTGCCCAGTGAGCTGTCTTCCATGACTATTTTTATAACCAGCGCAGAAGAAATTTCATCGATAGTTTCGGTTGACGAACCCGTGCGTTGTTTAAAGCTGTTCCATATGATTTGTGGAAGTGACTGGAGAAAATGGGGCGTATGGGTGTTGCGACCAGCGTAGATCCAGATCAGCCTGTGCATCCGCACAGTCTGATCAGGATCTGCACCGCTCGCCAATACATCAATCAAACACCCGAAGCAATACGGATCATTACATGTTTCTAGGAGTGTGCTATTTGATCAGAAGCTACTCTGGTCAGAAATCCCATAAGCCCAATTTCTGCAGTCACAGTCATATTTCAGATCGTCTGCGTTTTAGCTAATAATCGTATGGTCATCACTGCATTAGTATGTCATTATTAGTCAATCTTATGCTTTCAACCACAATGTATTTAATGTGACAACACATTTGAACCATATTTCCGAGTATGCACTTGTTGTGACTAATTATGCATGTCATGTTTTAGTCAGCGTTCCTGTGTACGTTTCGCATTAGATTCATATCGACACCAACCCTTATAAAGCTGATTAAATTTTGTCATCTGCTGATAATATTTATTCCCCATTTTTATTAACAAAAACATAGTTTGACAGCACTTTAGAATCATTTCCTATGTAAATGATTCTAAAGTGCTGACATATTATGTTTCTATTGAAAAAAAACGACAAAATATGAAACAACAGCAGACGACATTTTTTTTTTGTTTGCGGTATACTGTAATGGTTAATGTCGTGTTAAACCATCAATCAACACAATCATGGAATCAGATATATATAGATATGTTTATGTATGTCTCGGATTTAAGCCAGACATGCCCAATGATATATGAATCTAATGTGATTGCCCTTTTGTTAATCTACAAGCAAATATAGTTTACCAAGCCACGCCCTGAAATACCGGGCATTTGCTTATAAAACCTTCTGAGCACGTTCTCCCATTTCATACCAGAAATGAGACAGTTTGATTGGTCGCTTATGTTATGCCTGAAAATGCTCTGAAGGTTTTTGTTAGCATGGCACCAGTACCAGCAAGTGTCGGTCCCGCAAGTTACCGTTTTGCTGTGTCTGACAATCTCGTGAGGTATGCGTGTAGTTAGTACACCGGATGTGCCATATACAATGTATTTTATGTGTTACCGTTTTGTGTTCAAAAGAAATAAATCCGGATAAGTCGATAGCCGTGTGTGGTACAATTCCGGGTTATTGCTTGTGTCGTTATGCAATCCGTATGAGCATTCATGCAGTGTAAACATATTTGACCATTTAGATATTCAGTATGAAACCATTCCATACGAACAAATTTACGGAAGCCCATTAGAGCCACTTCACTTTTTTTTTTATCTTTTCTTGAATTTTCGAGATGTTTTCTTGAATTTTCATGATACTTTCTTGAATTTTCGAGATCTTTTCTTGAATTTTCAAGATGTTTTCTTGAATTTTCAAGTTCTTTTCTTGAATTTTCAAGATCTTTTCTTGAAAATTCAAGAAAAAAATTTGAAAAATCAAGAAAACATCATGAATAAATGGCAATTAAAAAAAGTTAAATGGCCCTAATGGGTTTCCGTACAAATTAGATTATTATTGTCCTAAATATCTATACAGAATGAGCTTGAGTTCGGTGTGTTCTCACTTTTCCAACTTTCTATATTTCAACTAACGACACGTGTAATATGTCAGAATTTGTAAGCATACGGCTGAAATATTAACCAGTGAATGAGACATGCCGCCTTATGCAATTCAACGATAATCCGCGGGTTTTAATCCGTTCCCGGCTAGCTTGTGCTATTACGTATCAGCGTGCGCAGCCATTTATTTTATGTGTTCCAAATACCGCCCCCAATGTGTTCCTCATGTATATTTTTTATTTACTTTTATATCGATTTTATTTACAATTCACAACAACATTGCCATCATCGAAGAGGTCAGTGGAAGAAGGGGGCTAACTCCCTTAAGGAGTTAGCCCCCTTCTTCCACTGACCTCTTCAATTTTAGTGCCACGTGGTACGCATTCACCGCATACAGTAAACTGATGTATTAACACTGTACTTCAATTTCATCTATTTAATGTTATACATTATAAATTTGCCCCATAAACCACTGACTTCCATTCATCACATCGCGAGTTGTCGTATTACATTAACTTCTTGCCATACACCGTTTTGATAGCATCACCCTTTGCACATCATCGTTTTGTGTTTAAACTCGCACCTTTGCCGGGACACCACTTATTCGTTGTGACATTTGCTACCTTTGATACTTACGCTCAACTTTTCTATATATAGTATGTATAGGCCACACCAATCGATATTTGAAGAACATTTAGACACATTAATAACCAAAATCTGGCATCAACGATGCCGAAAACTCGAAACAAAGGCTCAAACTAGTCTTTTAATTTTGTATTGTAATACACCAAATGTTGATAAAATTGACGAATACTTGTCACCAAATACGTTTGATGTGGTTCTACCTGCGGTAATTTTCCCGATATTTGTCAATTTCTTTATTAAAACAATATTTGAATATTACTCTTGAAATCAAGCAGCTTCATTGGCCCTGACTGAGCAGTGCTACAACTCAGGCTTCGACAATCAAATTACTTGATTGCGAGAAGGTATTGCTAACAGATGTTCAGAAATATTGATATTCTGTGTAAGATTAACGCAGGCGGCTGTTTGCATGCTATATTTGTGACTTGTCTTCCATCTGTTTCAAGTTAACACTTTTGTTATTCCATTGACTGTTGTACTGCTCAATACATTCCTATATATACTGGTATTTAAATGGATGCTGTTTTGAGACACAGACTCCCGTCTATTCCACGTTTAACTTAACAATTTATTATTCACAAATAAACGATGTACTCCAGCGCTCAATGCATCCATATACTAGCAACTGGTGTGTGACTGACTAAACTTGGAAAGTCGCGGGAATACTGGACGAAGGCCGGAAGGCCTCGTCCAGTATTCCCGCGACTTTTCCAAGTTTATTGTTATGAAACACAGACACACTGAACTTGCCCAGTCCGCCGTGTTTACTAACCGTTATCTATGTTACATTGAAGGGGTCAGTTGAAGAAGAGGGCTAACTCCCTCGTGGAGTTAGCCCCCATCTTCAACTAATCCCTTTATATCATTTGACCTCTGACGGTTAACCTAGCCCGGTGATTGCGACGGGACCTTGCTATGCATTACTTAGTGAAGTATATACGGCATAGACACGGAAAGTACACTTTGTGAAAGTATGTTTCAACTGTTTCAAGTTTTTCTTTATTGCTTCACGGGTGTTATTTCATCGGTCGACAATGAGACTTGATGCACTTATTTAGCCTTCGTTGTTGAGTATTATTGTACGCCATCGCCGGTACTGTTTACGACACGTTACATGTTAATGACATATCACTTCTTGTTAAAGATACTAGTGCTTCCAACGAGGTTGTGAACTATCTGTATAAAGGTCTATTTGTAATTGTATCATGGGAAGCCCGTGTTTGTGGCATATGTACCCAGTGTACGAGTCCAGCTAATGGAAATAATATGACTATGTCTAACAAAACTGTTGTATTAAACAACATTGTACCCATACGTTCTGCAGTACATATACAATATAATCCATCTAAACCGGACACGCTGGCGGCCCCATTGGGTTTAATTTAGATGTTTTTCACTGTCATTTCTTTCATTGTCGTGTCTTTCCATGATTGAAAATAACAAAAACCGTTCATGGAGCATTTACTTACAATGGAACCTCTCTAAACCGGACACAATGGGAGGTCCCCAGGGTGTCCGGTTTAGAGAGGTTCCACTGTAGCAACACTGCAGAACGCATGTGATGGTCATAATAATCAGTGCATTTCGGACCAACTTGAAGGAGCCAATAGGATAAAGTGGCCTTAGCCCCCTTCTTCTACTGGCCCCTTCAAAAATGTCCGCCTCTTTGTGGATTCTCAACTTCTTACATATGCCATAAATAAGGGCCCTTGTTTGCAATTGCTCACATGTATTTTATCACTGTTTTGTACATATTTATTATAATGTATAATTTTATATGGCAGCAGAGAATGGCCCGATTTACTGGGCGTCTCTATATGTTTTATACAAAGTCAGTATATATCTCGAAGAAAAAAAGGAAATAAATGATAAATATAAACATTTCTTGTCTACTTGTATGTCATTGCTCCCTGTACTAATACTGATAATGGGCCCTCGTTGTCTTGGACTCCGATAAGTCGAATTATTGGACATGTTAAATGGCGGACCAATGTGTGTACATGTGTACACCAGGTGGCCGTTTCACTAAACTTCTTACGACTAAAATGTTCGTAAGTGGAGATTTAGAATAGTCTGTAAATTTCAATTTATGGCTTTACATGTATTGAGCATAGGCTGCATATGCAGCCTATGCTCAATAAATGTAAATCCAATAATTGTTTACAAGAAATCATTGTTAATGTGAAATTTACAGACAATCATAATTTTGCACGTACGAACATTTTAGTCGTAGGAAGTTTAGTGAAACGGCCCCCTGGATGTTCAAATTCAGGATTTTTATTGTCACGTGGACGTTGAAATACCGACTGCCAACTGCATCAAACAGTATTGGTGGTAGTAATAATATTGACATTCCCGCCAATATCAATGAAATGTATGTTTGAGAGTACGCTATTTTACTGCGAATACATCCGAGTTGATATGTAATATTATAGAATATTCCAGACGTTTCTACACGAATGCATGAACTGTTATGCAAGTCCATTGTGACTACAACATGCCTAATGCACATGCAAAATACAGCCGAACGAACTATAAATGTTCCACAATATATTAAACACAACTATTTGCCATGTTGAGAGGATGTGTCACGTTCAATACCCACAGAAGCACGTCCAAGGTCGAGGTCACACTTAGAGGTCAACGGTAAAATATTTTCGTTTCCGCTCTATATCTTCTAAACCGGCGAATGATTTTTAAATGTATTTGCCACAGATGTTTGCCATGATAGGACGATGTGTTGCGTTCAAACCATACGTGTCTACGTCCAAGGTCAAAATCACACGTAGAAGTCAAAGGTCAGAAATGTGTATAAGATATTGTTTCCGCTCTATATATTCAAAACGGATAAATGAATTTTCAATTGATTTGCCGTAACTGTTGCCATGATGGGACGTTGTGTCGCGTTCAATGCACACGTACCTCTGTCCAATGCCAAGGGCACACTTAGAGGTCAAAGATGGGCACGCACTATATATCGTTATCAGTCTACAGAGGTATTCTACTTGAACAGGAGATACATTGGTAATAGTTGCGAAGGTAACTCTTGAAATCTACTCCCGTACCGTCCGTAGCTAGCTACGGACGGTACTCGAGTAATTACAAGAGTTACCGTTCGCAACTACACTGGTACCAAATTCCATAAGCCCAATTGTCCACATTGACAGTAAACCCCATACAAATTAAGAGGTTCTATACTGTATCTTGTCTTCAAAGAGAACGAAACAGGTACAGCGAAGGTAACACATGGAAACACAAGACATACAAGTCACCGATGGGACAAAGGTCATGTTCAGATGCGCATTTCGTCATTTGGGCGACTAATTCTAATATGATTTTCATAGCTAACACGCATGCGCAGTATTAAGTATCCAAGCAAACAGACTGTGTTACACATTTAATTTCCATGCATTTCACAGACGAATTGCGTGAACCGGGTTATTAGGATTGGAAATGTAGGTGTATATTTTTTGAATGGAAACTCACACGGCCAAAGGTTACACCGCCTTCTGTTGCCAGATATATAATATATCGTGAATGACTACCATTAACTTATGCTCAACAGGACACGGTGTGCCTGACTTACTTCGTAATGACGATGGAATACGGGAATTACCGACACCATGCGTGGCACGGGTCAAGAAAGTAGCACGCATGATGCACACGGATTTTTATTTTACATTACTTTAGATTGCATTATGTATATGGATGCATTTCGTTGCAGTTGCGACACTTATTAATCCAGACATGCAGTGTCCTACATATATAGGATGTATCTCACAATGACCTTGGAAGAGCGGCTGATAGCATGTGCGATACATATAGATCAGAAGCCGATTTCACCTAAATTGCTAAGCATACTTATCTAGCTATGTATACTTTGAGTGAGTAAAGATTTATTTTCCCCGAAATGCATTATTTCATATAGAACTAACGACTGCATATATTTGATGACTAAAAGTATGCTGACTTATTATACTGAATTTATTACATTATCACAGCCAAAATGGCTGTGATAATGTAATAAATTCAGTATAATAAAAAATAATAAATTTATCCTTAAATTGAAAATTTCTCCCTCAAAGTGTACTTAGCAAGATTTGCAATTTTGTTGAAATAGGCTACTGATCAGCATTTGCACTGGTCGGTATGGTGTGAAAAATACGTACCAACCTTGCTTCTAGCAATCCGTATTGCGATCTCGCCATTTTGAGGATGCTACAGGCGTATGATAACGGGTCAAGATATAGACTGGTCACAAATGTCATATATAACCAGATTTCGTCGATCAGAGTCATATATTCCCCCGACTCGGCCGAGAAAAAAGACAATACGACAAATGAGACACGGCATGTGGTTTTGTACCTTCGGACATCTGCGTAATTTCATCAAATACGTTTACAAAATTTACAATATATTTCATAAATAGAGTACATGTACATTGAAACTTTTGTCCACTTTTGACGGAATTTACGGAAAAAATTGTAAATTTTGTAAACGTATTTCATGAAAATACGCAGATGTCCTAAGAAAAAAATCCCATGGCGTGTTTCAAATGCAACCAGCGTAGCCCATTATCAGCCTGTGCACTACGCTGATCGCTAATTCGGCAATCAAACATAGTTTTTGCAAAGAATATGCCTCTGTTTAACAGTTCTGACCAATGTTTGAGTGTATTATTACAAACGACGATCAATCTCTACTCTGGACACATAATGCTCCAAGGTCCCTTTTCTCGGCCTGTAGCCCACACATACCTTCGTACTTCGTACGACTAAAATATTCGTAAGTGCAAAATTATCAAAATTTCGCATTAACAATGTTTTCCTGTAAACAAGTATTGGATCTACATATATTGAGCATAGGCTGCATATGCAGCCTATGCTCAATAAATGTAAATCCATCAATTGAAATTTCCAGACTATTCTAAATTGGCAGTTACGAACATTTTAGTCGTACGAAGTTTAGTGAAACGGGCCCCTGATCGGTACCCCATGTACGACAGACGACGTTACGCCTCGACTGGTCACGCGATTAATGCAGCCATTGATAAGATGCCGATGTAACGAAACTCTACATCAGACATCCAAATATCAGCCTCGTTTGGAAAATATAAACATTCTCATTTCCGTGTAAATGACTGGTTTAGTAGTTATTATTCTAAAATCTGACAGTTTTTCTGACCTACCGAGAACCCGTCTATTGTCTCCCGTGTATCAAATGTACGAGTGGAAGATAGATTCATTACAGTAAGCGATAATATACCCCATCTGTCGGCGGCGATAACAATACGGCTAGGATTTGGTTGCTATAACTTTCTCGACATAGCAAAACTTTAGTGCTCAATTTTCACTTAGAGCTATCAAATTTCGATATTTTATTGTACTTCTTTTCAGCAGACAAATCCTTTCTGTCATCACCATCTAGAGCCGATCTTATCAATATTCATACACTAGAGATGTAGTTGAAGAACGAAGAAATATCTTCCAGTCGATATGATGAAAGAAGAAGACATACATAGGGCTGTGACTGAAGAAATAGGGTTTATGGCATTTCTGGCAATTGTAACTCCTGATAAAATAGCACACGCTTGTAGCCTGATAACAGTCTATATTGTTTGTTAGAAGCATTACGGGTGTTTCATTGATGGACTGACGAGCAGTGCATATTCTGATCAGACTATGCGAATGCACATGTCGATCTTGATCTAAACTGATCGCAAAAGCTATAAGCGCCATTTCTGAAAACACAGCTACATATTCAGATTTAAACAAGAAAACTACAAAGTCGGTTACTATGACAAAATTGGCTTGACACCGTATGACTTTCACATCCAGCGTAACCATGTGCCATCCAGCGCGTCGATGGTGTCGTATTTTGGGCACTGCAGTGCTTTGGATTCAGCACGGGAATGTCAAACCAGTTCTACCATACACGGTACAGACTAAAATATCATACATGTATTCGCAAATGTATACGAAGCTTACACTTATCACACATGTCTAAACATTTGACTTGGGTACTAGGACCCAATTTGGCTGAAAAATGCCCCGTTTTCGTCCCTTTCAGCGTAAGCATAAATCGTCGCAAACAAAACTGATGTGAACGAAAGACTGCTTTCTAACTTGCAATACAAATTGTAATTTTATAATTGTTTATGTTGTTTAAATGTTGACTGCATACAGTGAGAACCTAAATGTAGTTATCCTTTAAATCAGTCGGGATTCGGTTCTACGAACCATGAGCTGTGGATACTCCGGATCGCAAAGGTGTTAACATGTAGGTATGAAGTATATGGTATTAAACAATAGAGAAAACCTTATTTGTGACTTGGACTGGACACCTGGAACTTGTGGGTTTTGCCACACGTATAGTTCCAGATCAGCCTGTGCATCCGCACAGTCTGATCAGGATCTGCACTGTTCACCATTCAATCAATGAAACACCCGCCATGCTAGAAGCAATATACAGTCAAACCTTTCTTAAGAGACCACTCAGCGGAGAATAATATGTTGATCTATTAAGACAGGTGGTCTCTTATGGGAGGTGCTATATAAAACTGTATTTTTTAAAAAATATATTTCAGTTTAGATTGTTATCACGCTACATGAGTGTGCTATTTGATCAGGAGCTACACTGGTCACAAATCCCATAAGCCCCATGTCACCAGTCATAGCCACATAGTTGTATTGCATAGCAATACAAAATATGTTAAAGTATGTAAACACGATGCCATACTGGTTACCATATATGAGACAGGCCATATGATTTTGTACATACGGACATCTGCGATATTTCCAGAAATATATTTAAAGAAAATGTGATAGTTTCCGTAAATGACTTCAGAAGTTGACACGCATGTACTCTGAAATTTGTGTCAACATTTGACTTAATTTATGGAACATTTGTTAAATTTATAAATGTATTTAATGAAAACACGCAGTTGTCAGAAGGGCACAAACTTGGGCATGGCTTGTCTCATGAGTATGCATGTCGTCATAACATACTGGCATTATTTTAATAAATGAATGTATCACCTCATGTACACGTGTGTATATGCTGGCCAAAACCAAGGAGAAAGCCACCGGAAAAACTGGTATAGTGGAATTTCGTCTATTCATTTCTACGCCGTGTAGAGACGAATATTAAGAACCTGGGAGCCGTTTCACTAAACTTTGTACGACTAAAATGTTCGTAAGTGCAAAATTATGATAGTCTGGAAATTTCACATTAACAACGTTTTCTTGTAAACAATTATTGAATTTACATTTATTGAGCATAGGCTGCATATGCAGCCTATGTTCAATAAATGTAAATTAAATAATTGACATTTCCAGACGATCCTAAATTTGCACTTACGAACATTTTCGTCGTACGAAGTTTAGTGAAACGGCCAACTCAATTTCCGTCTTTACACGACGTAGAAAATGAAGGAAGGACATGTGACGTTCTTCATCTTCATTTCTAAGCGACGTAGAACCGAACGAACGAAATATACGAAGCTTAATATTCGTATCTACCCGGCGTAAAAGCGAAGGAACGAACTTTAAAGTTGTTATTATTCATTACTGTGCGGCGAAATAACGAAGAGACGAACTGTCCTAAACTAGCCACCAAACATTAGCATGTGTTCATGTCATTTAAGAAAGCGATAACCTCGGCCGTTTTTCTCTTGAATAACACCACCACATGCTACTGTGTACAGTTGGTCAATTTTCCTCAAAAAGCGCCAGATGCACTAACTAGCGTTTAATCTCCGGACAATTTGACCACTGCTGTGAAATTTCATTGCAACCCTGACTACTTGTTGAACATGATAACCTTCGTTATTCCCGGGATGATTGCATCGTACTCGCTTCCACCGTCGCATTTCAATAGACCTTTGTTTCTCAAATGAGACACGCCATGTGAGTTTGTACCTTCGGACATCTGCGTAATTTCATTAAATACTTTTACAAATTTTGAAATATTTTTCACAATAAAGTCAAAAGTTGACATTTAGCATTTAGCATGCACTCTGAAAATTGTGTCAACTTTTGACGGAATTTACGGAAAATATTGTAAATTGTTTAAACGTATTTCATGAAATTGCGCAGATGTCCAAAGGCTCAAAATCACATGGCGTGTCTCAAATGTGGCTGTGACTGGAGAAATGGGGCTTATGGGATTTGTGACAAGTGTAGTTTCTTGTAAAATGCCACATCATATAGCCTGGTAGCGATATACATGTATATCGCTTGTTATCAGCATGGCTGGTGTATCATTGATGGAATGGCGAACAGTGCAGATCCTGATTAGACTGTGCGGATGCACAGGCTGATCTGGATCTACACTGGTCGCAAAACCCATACGTCTAAATTATTCAGTCACATCCACACATGGGTTTCTGGTTGACAAAAAATGTAATTTATACATTCCTGATCATCGTACATACTAATCATCAACGAGTCACTATGGGTAAACAAATGATAAAAAACCTGCTGCTCGTGCACATAGACAACTTTTGATGCCTCAATCGCAACCAGTGTAGCCCCTGATCAGACTTCGCGGATTTGGGACTACGCTAGCCGCACACGACGTAAGGACCATTTTCTCCGATCTCTGCCTAAATATACGGTGACATGAAAATAAGCGATGTCGAAATGGACATTTTCAGATCAGGTTACCGAAAGGTGAAGTCTCAGTTAGTGTTACAGTGAGGTAATTTTGTACTGAGCGCAATATAGAGGACAACCTCAGTGAAACCTCTCTAAACCGGACACCCTGGGAGGTCCCCAGGGTGTCCGGTTTAGAGAGGTTTCACTGTAAATCAGGCAGATGACTACTACAAGACACGCGTGGGTGGTTTCCGATCATGAACGTTACTTTATCATCGGAGAGAAGTGGCGATGAACCCGATCAGAACTGATCAGAACTAATATTTCTCTGTGTCCGGTTTAGAGAGGTTGTACTATATATCGATAGACTGACCAGTGTTTTCTAGATAAAGTCAAATCTTTCGTAAATTTTCGAAGAGACTCGTATGATGACATTTGAATTGCTCTCCACATATACGCTAACACTAACTATATCTATCTCACGGTGTGGCCTGAGATTAAATAGTTTGTTCGGTTTTGTTCTGATCTATACTTATCTAGACAATTTCGCCAGAATAAAGTGAAATATATATACTAAACGTTATACATATTTGGTAAAATGTATATATTTATATGTACATGTGTGCACTGCACTTATTTTGCTGTTTAAAAGCGCCAGCGTCATTATAATGAGACCAACATTTCCACAACAATTAAACCTAATTATTTGTGCACTATTGAAGCACGACTGGTATATTATAAACGTTGAATGTTTTATATCGGAAATGCAGTTTCCATGCTGAGGTTATCTTTAATATTATTGTTTGGAATATCGCTACCCGCCACGACAATCCCGCGACCTCTCACCTCCCCCAGCAGTCGCCGAGCCACCCACAGTCGGGTAATGGCGATCGCCGCGGTGTTGTTTGATTTCAGTCCCTTTATAGTGTCGTCCTTATCAACGTTTCGGGCACAAACTTGGTCATTTAACACGGCTGTTGGGCTATCAAATGCCGATATGACGTTTGATCGAGTCGATGTATGGACAAATGTGGACCTCCGGCTGACTAAACCACTCCTGGGACATGCAGCAAGGTCATGCTGATTGTAGGCTAAGCTAGTGGCACATCTAGGACTGTCCCTTTTTCTGAGTCGGCGCACAAATATCACACTGACGTTTAACTTCAGAATATATTGTAGTTGGGATGGCATTATTCGAAGATATTATAAAACACTTTCCACCAAACAGACCATATATCCAACACTTGCAAACACTGTAGATCCAGATGAGACGGCTCGTAACGAGCCGTCTCATCAGGATCTGCAGTGTTTGTCACCATTTTGAAGAGTTTGAAACAAAACCCATTTTCATCACTACCTATTATTTCTCCCTCTCTCTCTCTCCTCTCTCTCTCTCTCTCTATCTGTGTTGAATCTACAGTTTCACAAATACCACCGGATCTTAATCATCGCCGACTGCTGAGATGACTGAAGTATGATTGCGGGTCCATATTGCGCTGTAACACCCATCAAAGGATCTCCAGTCCGGCGCGGCCCAGCTCTCGTCTCCCACGCCATGACAACCGCGCGAATTAATTATTCCATCGTCACCTTCAACGACTTTGTTTCTCGCCATGATCAATATTTTATTCATAAAACACGATTAATCGTTTAGAAGTGATTAAAATATCTCCACACGACTTTGTTTCTTCAACAAATACCCCTAGTGAACAAGCAATTTGGGATTAAGCACAGAGTTTAAGAACCGCTCCAGCGGAGGGGGTGTTTAAAAGTTAATGCAGAAAATCCCACAGTTTGACAAACGCGCGAACGTAATCCTGCAATAAGGACACGCGCTTAAATGAGACACTTGATATTGCTCGTCAAAATCTGTTTTGTTTTCCATACATGTGTCCATGGCAGCTGTATGCTCGTTAGTTAACAACGTAGTGGTCCAGAAAATTGAGAAATAAGTCTAGAGAGCCAGTTACCATAACCCAAAGGTTTTACTTTTGCATTAGGGAAAACTTTTCTTACAAATCTCGTTATTTCCAGCGCTAATTAGAAATATTATTGTTTTCCCCCAAATCTCCAAATACATTCTCAGTTGATTTGTTTCTATGACTCTATATGTAGGTACCTACGGAGCCCCACAGGGGACGTAGAATATTTGTTTTTTTAATTCGTTCCCACGAAATAACAATTCGTTCCCTCAATTTAACAATTCGTTCCACGAATTAACAATTCGTTCCCACGATATAACAATTCGTTTTCGTGGGAACGAATTGTTATATCGTGGGAACGAATTGTTAATTCGAGGGAACGAATTGTTGAATTAAGGAACGAATTGTTATTTCGTGGGAACGACTTAATAAAATAAATCCATGTCCCCTGCGGGGCTCCGTAGGTAGCAACCTGTAAGATTGGGGAATATAAACATCATTTTCCTTGGACTGCAATATCATATATCTCCGATTTGTAATTCAGTGAATAGCCAATAATATGATGGAACGCCGGGAAAGAAAATACAACATCGTCTCATTAGAGATATATTCGTATCACTGAAGGTAATAATTATGTCTTGTAAAAGCGAAATACTGATATCTTTATGTGCTATGTTTGTGGCCAACTTAACATCGTCTTCATACAAATTTCGGAGCATATACTCCAAAGGCTTTGCGCTCAAAATCACTCAGTTTCATTGGTTGACCTCGGCGCACCCAGTTTTCGTGATTGCGTTGAATTTGAACGGAGTACAAGCTCAACGCCATTGATCATGAAACCTTCCGAGCATGTACGACACTGTCATGCACTAAATCAAGAATTTTGATTTTCGAGGTTGATGTTTACTCGTTTACTGCCAAATTCATTTAAATCGGGATTTCGACTACGAACTTGGATAACATACTCATAAAGTTTTATTATAGTCACAGGGTCTGATATAGGTCTCAAAAACTATAAAACACGACATTGTCCATTTCAACTATCAGCGACTGATATATGGATGTGATAAATGGTTTTGCGACCAGTGTAGATCCAGATCAGCCTGTGCATCCGCACAGGCTGATCAGGATCTGCACTGTTCGCCATTGCATCAATGAAGCACCCATCATGTTTCTAACAAGCAATATAGATCGTTATCAGGCTTCAGTCGTGTGCTATTTGTGGAGATACTCTGGGGACCGTTTCACTAAACTTCGTACGACTAAAATGTTCGTAAGTGCAAATTTAGGACAGTCTGGAAATTCCAACTGATGGATTTACATTTATTGAGTATAGGCTGCATATGCAGCCTATGCTCAATAAATGTAAATCCAGTAATTGATTACAAGAAACATTGTTAATGTGAAATTTACAGATACATGTATCATAATTTTTCACTTACGAGCATTTTAGTCGTACGAAGTTTAGTGAAGCACAGTTCATAAGCCCCATTTTTTTTCAGTCACAGCCTGAGATGAGTAGCGTTTCTCTTTTTGTAGTATTATGTCAAGGATATCTAATAAACATTTCCGTCTCCTAGCGTCACCAGAGAAGGGAACTCGACATGCCTGGGAACTCGGCAAGCCGGAATTGTTCATGTATTTTCCTTCACCATGTTAAAGAAGTGGAAAGTAAAATGATAAAAACGAGCCCTTAATTACTGGATATTTAACACGTCTGTTAAACTTCACCGCCTTAATACGAGCATATTAGGCTGAAGGGACCACTTTATGTGCACTTAAACTGACAGTTGTCCCTCTAGCGTCCGCGTGATTGCGATGTACCCGGATTAATGGCAGGGTTGCCCGGATGTAAAATGTTACTTCATTGTCACAATAGGGGTCCGAGTTTCTATTATTTTTCATCCAGGTCTGAAATCGGACCCCGTATTTCGGTATATTTTGTAAGGGCCCGGTTTTAAGGGCCGGAAACAGTTTGTTGTTATATGGAAATGAGAATCTTGTAGTTTTGTGCGGTGTTTCAATATTACCGTGAAATTTGATGCTGTGTGTTAATCTACCCCATTCTTGGAGGGCACAATTATCAGAAATGACTACACCGTCAGCATCTTATAACTACCCATTTGTCCCGAAAGGACCCCGAGTCAAGGGTCATTGGTCGTCATAGAAACTTGCCACCGGGGACGGTTGTTGATGAAATTGAGAAGGGGACAAAACATATGAGAGGCGCCCCCTGAAACGTGGCTTATCGCGTGTGTCGCCAGTGTTGCCAATATACAGCGTAGATTAATCAGTGTTCAGGCTGTTGGCCATGTCGTCGGTTAATCATTCCTTCAAACAATACAATATACTTATCATGTTGCATATGTGTGATATATGAACGGGAGATACGAAAGGCAAAACTAAATTGTGGCTGCGACTCGATAAATTGTGATTATTGGATTTGTGATCAGAGTAACTCCTGATCAATTAACACACCCCTTTAGCCTGAAAACGATATGCTTTGCTTGTCAGAAGCGTGGAGTGTGTTTCATTGATGAAATGCCGACCAGTGCAGATCCTGATCAGACTGTGCGGATGCACAGGCTGATCTGGATCTACACACGTCGCAAACCAAAGTCCCAAGTCCACATCCACAATTCAAGTCACATCCACAATTCAGCTCCATATCGACAGTAGAAGGCCTTACAGGGGATACTCACGAGAGCAGTCACGAGCTGCCAATTGATCATACACAGACATAGATCTACAACGAACAAATATACCTGCTTGACCATGATCTTCCATGCTCGCCATGTGACTACATTGGAACTAGCCTCCCAATCCAAGCAATGCAACCCAATGCGCATGAACCTCCCAGAGATATTAACCGAAACCCAATCGCCAGTGGTTCCTTTTCTCGTGTACCGCATGGAATACATACAAACGAGAAGGGACGGCCATTCATGTTTTTGAGAGGGCGTAAAATTGTAAGAAAGAGGGGTATCCTGAGGTCAAGCAATCCTTTGTGTACATTTCACGTCTGAAGGGCTTGGCCGAATCGCCAAGTCCCAATTCATTATAACCTATTTTATTCTGGACCTTGACAGGAGCCGTAGAGAAAGGGCTTAATTTATGATCCCTGAAAGGGGTAGATCGCCCATATATACTTCCGTCGGTGACACGAAGCTGTTGAACAAACAGTGACTTATGTTAGATGATATACCAATCTGGGCTTGTGAAATACAGTGGGACCTCTCTAAACCGGACACACATAAATGTTAGTTGTGCTTAATTTTGATAGGTTTCATGTGCGCTTTATCTCCGAGGATAATGTATGTTCATGATCGCAAAGCACTCACGTTTGTCTTGAAGTAGTGAACAACCTGGACAGTGGAACATCTATAAAATGGACACCCTGGAGGAGGTTTCCAGGGTGTCCGGTTTAGAGAGGTTCCACTGTATACAATTTCTGAGCATGGTCATGATCGAAACCATACATGGTAATATGTCAAGACTGAGCTGAGCTGTGCTCAGTCTATGTTAATTAAACTCCGTGATTTCGAGCAAGAATTCGGATCACATATTTAGAATGTTTCACAAAATGTCCACCCCTCAGGTGTCACAACTCATACTCAGGAGTATTATCTCAGATGAGCCTGAACGCAGTCCAAACTGCATGTTTTCAGATCAGAAGATGTATATAGATGTAGTAACCCGAATTGTCTGTCTGTAACGCAGGGCGACTTGCAAGTCGCCCTGCGTTACAGACTGATAATTCTGGTTAATAGATGTAGATGTTCAAACAGGACAGCTGTTGCAGCTGACGAGATCAACTGTCTCTCTTCAACATTCTCGCGTTCAATCGTTATATGTTGTAGATGGCAATGAATAGTTCGTTGGCGTAAAATGCTTAATATACTTTCAATTACCGTAAACTATATATAAATGTGACGACACAGAACATGTGACAAATTTCTGAAATTTCAAGAATACCGCGTGTTCAATCGTGATATGATCTAGATGTACAAGGAATAGTTTGTTGAGATAAAATCCTTGAAACCGAAAAAGGACAAATGTGACACAGAATTTGTGACTAACTTCAGAGCGAATGTGCTGTTAAATTCCGTCAGCTTTCGATGGCGCGTACGGAAAATATGACTAATCTGTCAAGGTTCTCGAAATGTGCTCTCTGATGCTCACATGGGTGAAATATGGCGGGAATTATGCTGTCATATATTTCCTTTTAAATAATTTTGGTGGAATGTTAGTAATGTGTACATGCGCAGCTTTAATAATTGATATTACATGCTACCCAGTGACATACCGCGATTCTGGAGGAATTTAGTTATTTTATTCCGTCACTTTTTAACGTCATTTCCGGCGAAAATAATTCATACGTTAGTTAACGTCAGAATTGTCAATTTTGACAACGTTATAAGCTCGTCTAAGAGCAAATTTCATTACCATTTTGAAATACCGGATTTATAGTTGAATAAACTCTATATAATTTGCAAAGACATTGTGTACATGCTAGTCTGGGTCTACACTGGTCGCACGTGCCATTTCATCAGTCACAGCCACAAGATCCTATCGCCAAGTGGTTGTTGGGGAAGCGAGTTTTCTCGTGACATGTCAAACCCCAAGTCCCTGCCCACCTATACAAGTACGGAGGCATATCTGATACTGGTAGAGGCAACATAATCTTTGCATAAAGGATAGTCATTTAATATTAATGATGTCCAGTCATAAAAATATAACGTTTATGCCATTCCATTCAGTTTCTCCGAAGATTTATTTAAAAATATGAATACGGGGGGTGTCAATTCGGATAGCCTTTCACCTGTGTGTTTGTGTATCGACATGTATGATAATAACTCCATTGCTTTCTATGTTCCGCGTTTTCTCGCGAAAGAAACAGAAAGTTGGTAATTTACACATTATATAGACGTCGGGTGTTGGCGGTATTCAGAATTTTCTCTTAAGTTGTCACCAATGTTCAATATTGGTTGCACGAACAGTCTCGAAATTGCTCACGATAGATGGTCAAAATCTTGGAAAAGTACAAATATGTGTATAAGTGACTGTGACTGGATACATTGGTTGTATGGCTTTGCGACCAGTGTAGATCCAGATCAGCCTGTGCATCCGCATGCTTCTAACAAGCAAGATAGAGGTGTAATATTTGGCCAGGAGCAACACTTGTCACAAACCCCATGAGCCCAATTTCTCCAGTCACAGCAACATATGAGTTTTCTTATCATATCACCTTAATTTACATAGATGACATGTCCGATATAAGGTCCAGTTGATTGTCCGAGCGATTGGCCATCGAGATAGGCTTCTTCGGCAATGATTTAATCATGGATGCTATTTTGTAATGTAAAACGCAATATAAAACATGGACATCGGAGAAACCGTTTTGGAATTGTACCAAGATTGAATATGTCACTACTATCGGGTCCATCTAGGAGGGAATGTTACCCTGCAGATGCAGGGTAACATTCCCTCCTAGATGGACCCGATAGTAGTGACACGTGACTGTCATTGGAGGAATGCGGCTTATGGGATTTGCGACCCGTTTAGCACTCTCAATGTAGCCGGATAATGATCTACATGTATATTGCTTGTTGGAAGAATTATGGGTTATGCATTGATGGAATGGCGAACGATGCAAATCCTGATCTGGATCTAGACTGGTCGGAAAACCGATAAGCCCTATTTATCCGGACATTTACACATATAGTGTACAATGAAAGTTCATCCAAGTTCGTTTATACTATGTGTGAATGCCTATATCTCGTCGACAGGACGGATGTTAATTCCAACCCTTACACATCAGCTAACTGAGTATATGAATAGAAGCGATTTATTGACGAGTATATTAATGAAGTTAGAACTGATTGGTATATCTGATATGCTCTTCGTTGTATGCATTACATTAAAGGTGCATGCACACTCAGTAGGCATAGCATGTCATTTATATCAGAGACATCATCTGATACATTTTCTGGCAAACTAAACATTCATTCACCATTACCCCACGTATTGATTGGCAGTATTATACATTTTACATAGAACGTAAATTTCCTCACTGATATCAGGAGCGATAACCGTGTTTCCTTAAAATCTTAACGGACATTACGATTTATTCTCTGTATTTAATGTTTGATGTGCAATCATCATACTTTATATTTGTTTTAGGTGACGCATCTAATTAGTATAAATAATTTAAAAAATGTCATGCCTCATTTGCATATGAAAATAGCCTGAGTGAAATAAATAAATCAGTGAAATAAATATTACTAAATGATAATATCTGTGATTTGTCTAATGGTCATTTATCAAAGTACACATGCATGTCTTGGAGTAGTCCTAGAGAAGATCTACAGTGGAACATCTCTAAACCGGAGTGTCCGGTTTAGAGAAGTTCCAGTGTATAACTACCACTCAAAATACCACACAAATTCGACAAACAAATAACAAAACCGTTTGATCCACGTTGTAGAGTATCATAGCAAATTGGATAGAAAATGAACTACAGGTGGCGGCGAATGTCATTTCAGCCATCGATCCGAATGTTTGCTTTAGGCAAATTTGTGAAATAATGTACAAAATATTGATCCAGACTTGGGAACAAAGAAACTATTTGTGGGCCGATTGCAAGATATAATCCTGCCTTTTTATGTCAGTCAAGCATCCACGGTTGAAGTATTATCGAAGAACTATACCGAATTCTTTCTGGGCTACGAAGCCCCGCAGGGGACATGGATATTTTGTTATTAATTCGTTCCCACGAAATAGCAATTCGTTCCCTATTCGTTCCCTCGAATTAACAATTCGTTCCCTCGAATTAACAATTCGTTCCCACGATATAACAATTCGTTCCCACGAATTAACAATTCGTTCATGTGGAACGAATTGTTATTTCGTTGGAACGAATTGTTAAATTGAGGAAACGAATTGTTAATTCGTGGGAACGAATTGTTAATTCGTGGGAACGAATTGTCAAATTGAGGGAACGAATTGTTATTTCGTTGGAACGAATTGTTATTTCGTGGGAACGAATTAATAAAAAAAATAATTATACGTCACCTGCGGGGCTTCGTATGATCCCAGTTTCCTTTATTTTCTCAATGCGCAATTATAGCAATCGATGAATGATGACGCGCCGGGAGAGATTTGAAGACGCATATTAAGCCATTTAATGTCAGATAAAATCCAAATGTTTGTTACCCAATTGTATACCTTGTCCATATTTCGCGAGGAAAGTGCATGTATATGATATGATCAATCATTTGAACCGTCTCATAGAGCCGGTAAAGACGGTTAAAATAATTGATAATCGTAACTCATACTATGCTTACATACTCAAGAATATCATAAAACTGAAAAGTGCTCGATATAACTGACAAAATGTGTCGCTGATGGAATGGCGACGCGTGTAGACCAATGAACAGACAGGACGATGTGCGCTAGATCGAAATGAATACGACACCTATCACTGTTGCAGTTTTTAACCATTAGACCGCTACACACAACAATTGTCGTCTGCTGTTGCTTTTATATCTTGCCTTATTTCTCAATAAAAACATGGTTTGACAGCACTTCAGAATCATTTACAATGGAAATGATTCTAAAGTGCTGTCAAAGCATGTTGTAAATTATTCTCAAGTGCTGCCAAAGCATGTTTTTGATGATGAAAATGGAAAATTGAAAATAAACAGCAGCAAACAACAGCAAAAATTAAGATAGCGGTGTAAGGGTTAAGATTTAGTTGAAGTCTCCAGTAAAGTATATCATCTTCGTGACGTAGACATGTAACAGCTTTCGTGATACCTGAAAAGACAAACGCATGATATTAAATGTACTTCATTAACATACCACACGACGGTTAATAATACGACACTAATCAAACGTAGGCCTAGCAATACATGTGTTAAGTGATGCATTTGCAAATTCGCGCCTGAACTGCAATCTGGATATCTGAGTGAGAGTCGAAAAGGGACGTGTGGTGTTTGCGATCAGTGTAGACCGGATCAGCTTGCGCATCAATGCAGTCTGATTATCATATTCTACACTGTTTGCATTTCAGTAAAACACCTGTCAAACTATTACAACACCGCTTGCCCTAATCTTGCCATTTTTTTAAATTCATATTTACTGCTCAGTGAATGTGCAAAACGAACAAAATCTACATTTGTAAAAATACGTACGGAGCCCCACAGGGGACGTAGACTTTTTTTTTATTAATTCGTTCCCACGAAATAACAATTCGTTTCCACGAATTGTTATTTCGTGGGGACGAATTAATAAACAAATCCATGTCACCCTAAATACGGACATACGGACATACGGACACTATTTGAATGTCTAACATACATTTCTGCGATGCGTCCTATGTAAACCGCCAACACATACACGTGTGACTCATACATTTAGCTAGCAAACTACGAGCAGGAATCTTTTTCGTTTAAGTAGATTTGATTTAAACAATATTGTTAGCCCATTTCATAAATGTGATATGAAACACGTGTAATAACACCTGGAGCGAATTTGATTGGCTGACCGCATGACCCTAATTACGTATTCGTATTATGCGTCAACGTTCTGCTAAATGAATAAAATCGAAACGTTCCAAATGACGTCCGTAATGGCGTGACAAAGCAATGATGTTTTGACGTTGAGGTCATCATGTATAAGCGTCTGTGACTCACTAAAATTACTGCAATTGTTAGAATAAGCTCTCATTTGGTAAAAAGAAGTGTTTACAAAGAACAGTAACCTATTACATGTATATGGAATAGTTAATGCTAGTATTACAAATATTTTTTGTTTGTGGAGAGTTTCAACTGGATGCGAAAATAGTTAATGGCTTCTTCTCACTCAGGCTGAAGCAGATAGCTGATATCTCAAAGTTTTCTGCTATTTGGAGCCTGAAGTCATGTGATAAGCATAATCTCAAACTCGTTTCCCTTTGATATGAGATTTATGACACTCGTCCGCAATTGTATGCACCTCACCAGAGGCTCAGTGCATAAATTGTGCGCGTTCATAAATCTCATATCAAATGGAAACTCGTTTGATATACTCTATATGAATTCTTCTCCGGGCTAAGTTGGTCATGTCACTAAGTTAAATACATAAATCTGGTACCCACTGCGTTCCCAGTATAACCAGAATTCTCTGTCTGTAACGCAGGGCGACTTACAGCCCGAATTCTCTGTATGTAACGCAGGGCGACTTACAGCCCGAATTCTCTGTCTGTAACCCGAATGTCTGTAACGCAGGGCGACGTATAGCCCGATTTCTCTGTCTGTAACGCAGGGCGACTTACAGCCCGAATTCTCTGTCTGTAACGCAGGGCGACTTACAGCCCGAATTATCTGTCTGTAACGCAGGGCGTCTTACAGCTAACGCAGGGCGACTTACAGCCCGAATTCTCTGTCTGTAACGCAGGGCGACTTACAGCCCGAATTATCTGTCTGTAACACAGGGCGACGTACAGACGAATTATCTGTCTGTAACGCAGGGCGACTTACAGCCCGAATTCTCTGTCTGTGACGCAGGGCGATTTACAAGTCGCCCTGCGTTACAGACAGAGAATTCTGGTTATTGCCAGTATAGAGCATTGATTCTCATAACGTGTGCATTAAAATAAGCTTACAATACTGGAGAGTTCATTAAAATGCAGAAGGCCATAAAGCGTGACTCGATTACATCTGTCGCGTGCTTATGTTTACGCAGGTGATCGGGCCGCTTAGGTGAAATGGAATGTACTATAACGTATCTCAAATGTACATGGCTATCATGGTCTACCACGTGGGACTGTATATGGAATATATAGAGGATATATTTCCATATTTTTGAAACGAATAGGACATGTGTTCATCGAGTGGTATGAAATTCCACACCACTCGATGAACAGAAATGTCACATTCTTTGCGAAAAAAAAAAGAATATTCTATTTATTATATATAACACTGGCAAAGCAAATTAGTCAGTATGTTACACTGTATACGGTAATTAATGTGTATTGATTGACATTTGCAACCTATGTCAGTTTTGGAAGGTGCGCATATAAATATAGATACCAGAAGTACTGATATTTCACCGGAACTCGTTTATTTCATGGATGAGAACACATGACTTTTATTTATATGTATATAATAAAATACATTTAGTACTGAAACTAGTTGTTCACAGTGTAACATCACAGTGTATTAAATTCATAATTCACTAGTGTAATGACTATTTAAATGAGACGAATACAAAAAAAACATGTTAGGTAATCAGTGAAGCTTCAACGATTCAATGCATTATGCTGTGCAATGGAATCAGTATAATATAACAAGTGTATTGATTACATATTAACCCATTTCATGCTTGCGATTCACAATTTCGCTGATAGAAAAAATATGATTAGTTTTCTCGTATCTCCCTAAAAGTATATGACGTGGCCACCATTTGAACCGTCTCATCGAGACGATTTAAATGAGTGGTCACAACATATACTTTCGATGAGAAATGAGAAAAAAATGGATTTTGTTTTTAATTGTATACCCATGTATGGGTATTCAGCATGGAATTGGTTAATTAAATAATCGCTCATTTACAGTGGGGTCAGCGTGTAAGTGCACACACGAACGAACACGACAGGTTGGTTCCAACCTGTCGTGTTCGTTCGTGTGTACACTTACACGCTGACCCCACTGTAAGGTCCTGCTTCTTTACAAGGAGTTCATGTTGATATCATCTAAGATAGCGTGAGTGATGTCCTATGTGTGACGCAATTCTATGTTGATTTGAAATTTGCTATACAAATTTGACGACATTTTCCAATCATTATCAGATTCCAATAAATGGTGGGCTTTATAACTGATAAAATATGAAACAGATCCCATTTTAAACTCCGCGTATGAATAATACAAAATAAATCCTAAGAAACCCGCACTATCAGGCAAAAATATATTGGTTGGCAATACATGATCAGCAAAGACTGACTACTAAAGGGCATAGTACGTTTTGACTAAAGGAATATTGTTTTGTATTGTATTGACTAGTAACATTTTTGTTGTTGTTGCTTCGATTTTAGGGTTGGTATTGGTAACATACCCGTAATGCCCTTGAATCAGTTACTCATTATCGTCACGTGACATTGATTTCAGCCATTCAGATCATAAAGTGAACATTTGCAAGCACTGTAGATCCCGATGAGCCGGCTCGTAACGAGCCGGCTCATCGGGATCTACAGTGTTTGTCATTACTTTTCGATTTTTAACGAGATATTCCTCACATGAACCAGTCTATGTGAGATATTTGGGAGCTGAAAGGGTTAGGTGTATCTGTAGATAAACCAGTAATAATTGTCAAACGCATTCATGAGTATTGTGGGCATGATTCTGGTGGTCTATATAGGTTAGTAAACAACAAATAGTATAATTTAGCTTAGCCGAATCCTTCAAACATTACCATTCTTTCCGATTTACAATATTCGTATGGATGCAGTGGAAACTACTTGTACGTTACCTGCAACCTGTCTGCATTGGATCTACATCCAGGAAACAACAGGTTCATGCACGCCTAAGAAAGTAACAATCAACCTCGTCATGCCCTCCATTATTGTTTATATTATATGGCCACTAAAACTGTGTTTACATCACGTGACCAACCAGGTCAGCGTTTTCTTTTAAATGCTAAAAATATGCTGAAAACTGGTGTTCAAAAACAACATGTCTCCCAAGTTGAATTGGGCAGCAATTGATCAGGATTTGCAAGAAAACTGTGTGCGTGGCCTCAAAACACATGGGGCCCGTTTCACTAAACTTCGTACGATTAAAATGTTCGTAAGTGCAAATTTAGGATCGTCTGGAAATTTCAATCGATGGATTTACATTTATTGAGCATAGGCTGTATGCAGCCTATGCTCAATAAATGTAAATCCAATAATTGTTTACAAGAAAACATTGCTAATGTGATATTTACAGACTATCAAAATTTTGCACTTACGAACATTTTACTCGTACGAAGTTTACTGAAACGACCCCAATGACTTGTTTTGTTAATACCGGACTACTGGCGCTTTGTGCTATATGTTAGCGCAGTCATACCGCCTGTTAATGATAAATATCCTAACATGGACGCAAAGCCTATCCCAATCAATCTACAGTCTATAGGTATTTATCCTACTGGAAAAAAACTATTATCTTAATACACCCAGCTTGCAGAAGAATCACCTGCCAACTTAAGCTAGCCCGGTAGGGCGTGGTGGCGTGTGAAACCGGACCAGCGAATGATGCTGAGTTCGGTGCACGTGCCATTGTTGGTGAAAAATGACTGACTAATCCTATATAACGGTACTTATACAGATTATTCAGTTGACCATCTCCCGCCGCTCACGTGTCACCGTTAGGGTCACGGAGGTTAATATGTGTCTCTGGGTACCTAAAGCACCAGAAATACTTAACCTTTAAAAGGTGGGAACCGAAAACTGTCGTCTGATGTTGTTTCATATTTTGTCTTCTTTCTCCATTAGCATATGGTTTAACAGCACTTTAGGATCATTTCCAATGGAAATTTTGTTGAGAAATATGGAAAATATAAAATGATCAGCAGACGAATAACATTTAATTCAGCATTGTAAGGGTTATATATATATAGCCATATATATCTCCAGCCACATACAAGATATTAATATACGAGTAGGTGATCGGTTATAGCCAATATGAATATGCAGTGACTGTCCTAATAAGACAACTCTTTGTTCGGTTTGGTATGTTTCTTGCTATACTGACGACGAACGTTGGCTTGCTAATCTACAGTTTGCCCTCAACATTTTTTATTATACATGTAACTTTCAAAGTCCGTTAGATACACGCTCATATACATGTAGTATACTGGGACCCGTTTCACTAAACTTCGTACGACTAAGATGTTCGTAAGTGCAGATTTAGAATAGTCTGTAAATTCCAATTGATGGATTTACATTTATTGAGCATAGGCTGCATATGCAGCCTATGCTCAACAAATGTAAATCCAGTAATTGTTTACAATAATACGTTGTTAAAGTGACATTTACAGACTATCATACGTTTGCACTTACGAACATTTTACGCGTACGAAGTTTAGTGAAACGGTCCCCAGTTGATTGACAGCAGTCATGGGATAAGAGTGTTTGTATCAAGCCAGACTCCATACCCGGCGCTGGGCCAATTATTCATCTGTTGTCACAGTCATCATATTTTAAACCCACTAGGCTTTAGTTGTTTAGCTGTATTTGTGAAAGTCAGATGTCAAATCATTATTTGTTAGTTTTTATAAGTTTTTCAATAGAAATGTCAAGATCTGCAACAGTTTGAATAAGCATCGCGTATGTACAGTTTTGACGGATTGTTTGTTATAGAAATTGGCTGATGACATTTGACGGACAATCCATTTTCAGCAACACTCAGGGGCGCCAATATATCGCTGTCACGCTAACGGTCAGCTGCCGAAGTGTTGCATTTTAAAAGGTAAATTTTTGAGAACAGTTACCAGCGCGATTTTACAAGAGCAATTCCGTGGGCAATTGTGGATATACAAGAGCTGGGCTCTATAATAACCTCACTTATCGCATCACCGTATTCCGCTGAATGATTTGCAAAAGCATCTATATTTTCAATGCATGATGTCGAAAGTTGTCATAAATTTCAGAGCTCGTGCGGAATTAAATTCCGCACGAGCTCTGAAATTTATGTCAACTTTCGATGTGACTGTCGGGAAATATTGCATTTTTTCGAAATCAATATCGGCGAAAAGCGGCATGGCGATAAGTGAGATAATTCCTCAGACGGACCCATATAATTTGCATGTCCTTCTTAGGACGTGTAATGTTTTGAACTTCTCATAATGCAAACAGAGCATTAAGTACATGTATTGCGATCCCGAACAGAAGGGAAAAAGTTTTCGTTTGTGTGATATGCTATATAAATATATGTGTTTTTATTTTGTAATTGCCATCGAAAATCTAGAACCGTATCGGAGCATCGGAACATTTTTCGCCAACGTTCGACTTCATCTACGGATACTATTGCATGTTCAGGGATAACACTTGATGAGTACGGATATATATTGAGATGAGATAAGAACAGTCTACACTCTAGCAACTGTCTTTAATAACAGCAATGATATAGATACCTGAAATATATGCATGCAGCTTTTCTTGTGAATCCAACGATACTTCTTTTATGATATATTAACAATATTTGCGCGTGGCATCTTTACCCGTGAATTGATGGCAGTCCAGTCCGCGACCGTTAACCAAACATGCCCCGATAGACACGTGTCACGCCGAAAGGTGCGATACCATCGCCCAAACCGCGAACACTTTCATTGGTCAGTTCCGGAAAGTGTCGAAGATATCGCATATTCAATTATTAAACGACACAAACTTTATTAAACTTGCGAACTGTTTATTAACGGTAAACTTGGACACCAGCGTTTGTAAAGAAGATAAGGACTGGCGTCAGTGTTTGCAGTAGCATAATAAAGCAATTGGCTGTGTGACAAAGTGTTAACGTTACGAGAATAAATCCGCGGGGAGGGGCATCACCTGTTTATTGCCACAACTTGTGATCTGCCACGACAAAAATGGGCGTATTGATTCACTTACTAGTGTAGCTGTGACCCGAATATAAAACGTAAGTCGCCAGAACACTCTGGTTAGTGTAGCGCCTGATCAGCGATAACACTAGTACAGTGAAACCTCTCTAAACCGGACACCCTGGGAGGTCCCCAGGGCGTCCGGCTTAGAGAGGTTTCATTGTAAATCAGACAGTTGATCATTCTGAGCCATAGTTGTGTGCTATGCGATCACAAACAAACATTATCACTTGAGATAAATGACCAAGAAACTCATAAAAAATTCACAGACGTTTTCTTGGTGTCCGGTTTAGAGAGTTTCCACTGTAGATGGTAACCAATCGCCCCCAGCATGGACCTTTTATCTTCACAGTGAAGATATTTAGGATATAAAACGTTATATTTTGAGTACGTATTATAATAGCATGTACGGCACGATACGAAATGGACATTCATGGTTCACGTGGTATTGAAGGTTTGTGATGTTGGCACTGTAATTAAATCTTTAGAATTTCCAAATGTAAGTCTCTGACAATTCTTACACATCATATTTGTTGTTTATTCAATTCTTCATCAAGGTACATACATAATAACAATACATTTACAGTGCATTGCAATAGTACATTGGCATTCTGTGTAAGAATTATAAGAGACTAATATATATCAAATAGCTACATACATATTACCCTACAGTAAAATTACGTTACACGGTTGGTACTGCTACACTAGTTCTGTCACGGTGTGCAAACCTGGTTAAAAACACACAAACAACCGTGATGTGATTCCTACACAGAATGGCAATGCACTATTTAATATAGGAATGCATGGCCTCTTTGTGGAATTTATCGGGGTATAAACTTGGAAAAGTCGCGGGAATACTGGACGAAGGCCGGAAGGCCTCGTCCAGTATTCCCGCGACTTTTCCAAGTTTATACCCCCGATAAATTCCACAGAAGTGCCATTCATTCCTTATAATTCCAGAATTTTAAATAAATTCATCAAGAAAATGTGTTTATTTTCCGTTTTCTTAAGAATTATTTTAACTGCACCTCACGGTTACGGAAAGTAATTCGTCGTGGGAGTTTACTGGGATATCATTTTTGGACAGAGACTTGCTACGAGCCAATCAAATGTTAGGGAATTGTGTAAATATTTTTGTGCTGGAATTATTGCACTCGTAAATGTATCGTTATGTTGTATGTATATTTATGAGACTTTAATAGCAAACAACAACAACCTGTGCATTGATTACATTTCACTGTAATTGATCTCTAAGGTTACGGTTTGTCCATGATCATACAGCACATAGACATATCTTGGACTGGCCAGGTATCTGCTGTACAATGGAAAATCTGTAAAGAGTGTATTCTATTATACAATGTATAATGCCAAACTATGAACGTTCGCCGTTCTATCGAATGACCACCCTCATGTTGCCAAGTTCACTTAAGAATATCAGCCACGTGTAGTTTAACGCACATTTCTGGGTACTTTTAAAATATCTGAATAATTCTGACAAACACTGCATATCCAGATGAGACGGCTTGTTACAAGCCGTCTCATCTGGATCTACAGTGTTTGAAATTGATTTCTTTATAGTTTGTAGCGTTGGAATGGTTAGCTGATTCACTCTCAAGGACAGAACAGGTCGATCATAGTATTTCATATACATTTGGTTTAAACACATTTTATTTGTATATTATTTACAAGTAAGGCATCAATCGTAGTATATATATAATTATACAAATGGGATTGGATTGAAGGCAAACTTATATATATCCTCTCCCTAACATGTGGTTTGGTATCACAGGCTGCAAGAACCAGGACATAACAACATAATTAGTACTGCCATTAGCATCAAATGGGATTTTATTCTTGCTTTATGCTCCTAGTTTCTGCTTCCTGCGATACCCGGTAGATGTATTATAGATGACAATATGTATAAATATACATGCATTGACCAATTGTTAACAAAGAAAGGAAAGTTATGAAAAAAAACAAAAAAAACATCCACTACAGCAGTTGGAGAAAAACAATTTATTCGCACACCAAGCCACTCACACCCACATTAAGTCTTGGTTGTCGTGACGATGTACACAAGCAGACACAGTGAAACCCATCCAAACCGGACACACTTTATTACTCTACTATACGGCACTACAAGTTCAGTATCACGTGTGGTGGGATAAACACATCGATGGAATGTTGATCGACTCAATTAAAACTTCACAAACGGTGGTACAAACATCAGACAGGCTGGCAAACCCACAAACACCTCTTTTGCAACCAACTGGATGTGATTCAACTAAATCAAGCGGATACAAAAACTGCATTGGTTTGTGGTTGTAATTTGCTGTAGCAAACAAATAACGTGTTCAGCTAAATTGCATAAGTGATATATGGTGGAACAAACTTCAAACAGTTGATAACTAAATATGTTCTGATATGTGGCTGTGACTGGAGAAAGGGAGCTTATGGGTTTTGTCGCCAGTATAGCATAACGAGTGTTTCATTGATTAAATGACAGGTGTTTCATTGACGGAATGGCGAATAGTGCAGATCCTGATCAGGATCCACACTGGTCGCAGACCCTATAAGCCATATTTCTCCAGTGACAGCCAATATGTTAATGTTATATTGTACAAATGTTACGAATAGAAATATACAATTAACAGCAACAATAACTAAAGTAGCCAATGAAAGACGTGGGGTAGCTCCCTCATGGAGTTGGTGGTCACTAGACCAGACAAGTGTGTTTCCTCTGTGTGCTCCGGTTTCCTCCTACATTAAGGATCACCCATATGCCCACATATGTGCCACCGAAAGCATTTGTATATTAAGTGCCCTTATACGTGTTTGTAATCGTTGTAAACTATTAAAATCAAGTTTTATCTTTTTTTCACACTGAAAACTTAAATTTTGTACTGTCGAACACGAATTTCACTTTTGTTCTTGGTAATATTTGGCCATTAGATTTCCAACGTCATTTTCATAGATATACACGCAATGCCATAGGAAAAGACAATGAAATGATCGCGTCTGGTGCAATGTCAATATTAGTATTGACATATATGCAGATGGCTTGTTCAGAAGCAATAATGTCTTTATTGGATGACCATTGTGCAATCTAGGACATAAGTAGCTTGTTGGTATTACTTCTAAATATGTGACTGTCACTTGAGAAATGGGACTTATGGGGATTTGTCACCAGTGTATCTCTTAAATCAAATAGCACACTCCAGGGGCCCGTTTCACTAAACTTCGTACGACTAAAATGTTCGTAAGTGCAAATTTAGGATCGTCTGGAAATTTCAATTGATGGATTTACATTTATTGAGCATAGGCTGCATATGCAGCCTATGCTCAATAAATGTAAATCCATTAATTGTTTGCAAAGAAAACGGTGTTAATGTAACATTTACGGACTATCATAAGTTTGCACTTACGAACATTTTAGTCGTACGAAGTTTAGTGAAACGGCCCCCAGTTGTCTGTTAACCTGATAACGATCTAATTGTTAGAAGCATGGCGGGTGTTCCATTGATGAATTGGCGAATGGTACAGATCGTGATCAGACTGTGCGGATGCACAGGCTGATCTGGATCTACACTAGTCGAATAACCCATAAGCCCCATTTCTCCAGTCACAACCGCAGATTATTCAATGGAAGTGTTTACTTTATTTATTAGCAATATTAACCGTGAACTGACAGATTTTACATCTTCAAGTGTTGCACCTAAGTGACCACTTGCTCTATGAGGATTATAAATCCTTATGCATGTCTTTATTCCGCGAAGTTTGGACATTTTATGATGCAGGTATTCCACTTAAGTGGCACTGTCGGCAAACAACAAAGATACAGGAACTAAACACATTCCTTCAGAGAAGAATAGAAAACATACCTTTATTTAAAATCGGCTCTGTGTTACAAGGTACAGCATGACCAATTATATTGGCAGCTACATGTACACATTCAAATGTAGAATTGTAGGTAGACATGGTTGACGATTAATGGTTTTCCGGTTAGCGCAATCGGTAACGAACGCGCTTCTCATCAATTCGGCCCCGTGTTCGACCCTCCGGGTACTCCGAATTCCTCCCACATTAATGACCGCCCTTACTCCTTCATCTGTGCCAACGAAAGCATTTGTATAAGTGCTCTCGCGCTTGTTTGTAATCGTTGCAGAATAAATATAAAGTTTAAACTTTTTAACTATATGATGGATTGTCTAGCCTACAGTGCCGTATTGTTTAGCCATACGCCAGTCAAATTTGAATGTAAGTACGAAATCTAAATACATGTATTTACGAATGTATCATTATACATGTATTCTACATGATTCAAACGGTTATAAGCAAGAACAGACATATATACATACCATTGCAAATCATGCTAATTATGCAGTCGATTATATGGCAGATGAAATTTGGTCCAATACTGATTTTATTACGAAAATATTTATTTCCACATGTTAAATCCCCATAGACATCTTCAGAGTGAAGATGTCTATGGGGATTTAACATGGTGATTTTTTTCTAATTTCAGAAATGGTGGACAGATTTTCAAAATCTAACTTTTTTTTTCTTAGTTAGATGATTTCCAAGCTATCTAGCTAGGTTTCAGAACCAATTTCCAAAATTGTTCGTTTGTTTTTCGAGTCCTCCTCCAGGTTGTCCACCTCTTTTCCCCCATGTTAAATTCCTATAGAGAACTAATCAATATTTGACAAAATTTCACAAAATAAAAAGAAGGCTCATTCTTAAATTTTGATAAAATTTAATATTATCGAAAATCGCGTATTATGCAGTCGAGTATACGACAGATGAGAACCATGCACTCCTCTTTGACCACTAGTATATCCAAGGTGCATGCTCACGTGGTTACAACAACAACAACGTCGCCCACTCCAAAGTAAGTATTATTTAATATTTTGATTTTGATGAAATATGGCGCAGCAAACGCGTCTTCATGATATGCATTTGGTGGTCCAGGTAGTTTGGCACAGACTTATGTCGTTTTTGCAAATAATCGATTTCCGTGTCGGAGACACGGAAATCGATTCTTCGCAAAGACGACAGAAGTTTGGGCGAAAATACAAAGACCACCAAATGCAACTTAACAAGACGCGTTTGATGCGCCATATTTCATCAAATTCCGTTACGTAATAAGGACAATATAAAAGATTACGTACTTTCAATCGGATGGATTCTGGAAGTTGCAGTACTTGTTGTTGTTGTTAGTACCACGTGATCATACACCTTGATATCAACTTTACATGTATAAATATTGAATGCCGTACATGTACATTTAACTTGCATTGTTGTACATGTCTGCATTTGACCTCATTAATTGTTAATCAAATCGTTTTCCAATTTTCCATTTAATTAACGTGGAATGGGTTGACAACATAATCTATGCTTTTCTATAATCCCGTTCCAGCTTAAGGTTAGGTGTCCATAGTTATTGTGGATGTCACCAGCTTAATCACATTGCTATCTTGCATGTAAACAGAAGGGTGCCAAGAGGTTGGTAACAGGAGATAATGAAATGTTATAGTAAGTGAATGTATCACCAAGTAAATACCTTTCTTTATTATTTGATGGAAAGTCAACACAATGCGACAGATAACTATGCCACGGTCCCCCTTAGTAGCGGACAGTAATTCAAAACGCTCGTATACTTTTGTAGCAATGTATTCTTCGAGGGAGTATTATTTTTCCGGAAATGCATTATTTCATATAGAACTAACGACTGCATATATTTGATGATTAAAATTATGCAGAATTATTATACTGAATTTATTACATTATCACATCCAAAATGGCTGTGATAATGTAATATATTAAGTGTAATAAAAATTAATAAATTTATCCTTAAATTGAACATTTCTCCCTCAAAGTATACGTTGCTAGAAAAGTATGCTTCGCAATGTTGGCGAAATAGGCTACATGACGATTTGCTTATACAATCAGGCAGATCGTTTAACAAATATCATATCATATTAAATCTTCTCACGGAGGCCTACTTGGTGTCCAGTATAGACTATTGTTAATGCACTACTGGCATATAAGCATTGAACGACATGCCCGAGTGTTTGATAGTAATAAAATGGTATTATTGTTTCAGATGCACTATAATGGTGAAACCAAAAATAATCCAAAATAGATTGTCTGCTGTGTGTACGATTTAATAACGTCCCACTGTACGTACATGCCATGAAATAAACAACTGATCCAATAAGCTGGCTGTGTTTGATTAAGATAATAGAGGGTGACATGCTTTTATATACATGCGTATGTGAAGTTCATCCACGCAAATAAATTATCAATTTCCCTCGTGGTTATCAATTTTGTGCGTTACAATAAACGGCCGAAGATTACCGAGCGATTTATCAGGATTACCAGTAATACAGTTTGTCATAACATACCCACCTTCGATGTGTGCTAAATTCCGGTATTGTATAAATGATTAACCACAAAAATCAACCGTTATGCGAGGTGTAGTCAAAAGTAGTTGGTAACAAACCTAAATATAATTCAGATGATTTTAGGCCATATATATACTCGTGTACAGAACCTGGTCAACTGGGGCCCGTTTCACTAAACATAGTACGACTAAGATGTTAGTAAGTGCAAATTTAGGATCGTCTGGAAATTTTAAATTGATGGATTTACATTTATTGAGCAGAGGCTGCGTATGCAGCATATGCTCAATAAATGTAATTCCAACAATTGTTTACAAGAAAACATTGTTAATGCACAATTTACAGACTATCATAATTTTTCACTTACGAACATTTTAGTCGTACGAAGTTTAGTGAAACGGCCCTCTGGTGTAGTAATCTATTTCACAAGTATAGCAATGTATAGTTGACTTCAGTATCAACCTTAATTAGCCTTGTCAAAAGCTTCGGAACATGATTGTCACGTGACGTGACAATAAATAAACCTATATTTTAATGAGTGTATATCCAGAACAGGTGGGTTATGGATTACAGGTTCCTCACCATTCCATACTAAAAGTCAAACTAGCAGAGAATGACCACATATGTGAAATGTAAATCCTTTGATTTAACGACGGCACTGGCTCCGATTTAAGTCGGGACCGCCTATTTAAGTCCCCATCCGATAGGACTAGGCTAGCACGAAGTCTTGCCCAAGGACACACCGAATCGGCCATTCGCAGCGGTGAATCCAGCGATCCAAAGTCCGACTGAGCTAATCCGGCCATACCACATATGTGTCAAGTGGTTAGGTTTTATAGGAAACTCAAAAGCGGTGGCTAACCTTATGACAAGAACTAATACACCATTCTCATGCTCGAAATCAGGAAATTTGATTGGTCGATGCTGAACTGTGTTCACTCTAGGCCAATGCAACTTAATTCTATCAGATTTGGGAGAAATTGGAGAACGAGCCAATATAGCTTTATAAGTACAGCCCCACATTTCGAGCATGGTAATGGAGTACTGGCTCAGAAAGTTTTATAACCACGAACCTGGGACCCGTTTCACTAAACTTCGTACGACTAAGATGTTCGTAAGTGCAACTTTAGGATCGTCTGGAAATTTCAACTGATGGATTTACATTTATTGAGCATAGGCCGAAAAGAAAACATTGTTAATGTGAAATTTACAGACTATCATAATTTTGCACCTACGAACATTTTAGTCGTACGAAGTTTAGTGAAACGGCCCCCTGTTGTAATGTCGATAATTTTGCACTTGTATGCACGTGTTGCTCATATGTCATTTGTGAATGTGACTGGAGAAATGGGGCTTATGGGATTTATAACCAGTGTAGCTCTTGATTGATTAAATAACACACTCATGTAGCCTGATAACCATATGTACTGTTTGTTAGAAGTATGGCGGTTTCATTACCGACATGGCGAACAGTGCAGATCCTGATCAGACTGTGCGAATGCACAGGCTGATCTGGATCTACACTGGTCGCAAAACCCATAAGTCATAGACACATTTGTCATGAGGTGACACAGGTATGTTATTACACGACACTTTCGCAACTGTTGCACAGTTGGCAACAGCTGTTTGTGTACGATATTTTTGTTTAACTTCGTGTCGCCTCTTGGTTATTATACCCAGGCACGGTTATGTTGTAATCAGCACGTTTGTACATATATAATACGATGTAGCATAATTATACCATGTCTTACTAACGACTGCAATACACACAGACCAGCAGAAGAGAATTGTTTTCTAATCCTGTTTTCAAGTTTATGTATATATACCTGACTTGCCAGAACTTGAAATGAATATTGTTTAAACTAATAAACACAGACCAACACATACAAGAACTCCAACTGGACAAGATACAGGGTATGGGATCACGTGGTCTATTGTTTTGTCTTCAGTAATGGCGGCGCCCATGATGACGCGGGTAAATCTTATTTTACATCAATACGACTGCGGTTTCTTCCTTTTAATGATGACCATGTTCAAGACGTTAAACACTACGAGTCGGCCAATCCCAAATTATGTACATGTAGTTAGAACATTCTGCAGAGAAATATGAATCGGACGGAATCGAACGTTGTTTAAACTTTGTCCGATTGAAATTACTCTGCAGAATGTTCAGACTAACGACAAGTAGTGCTGCTAAATTTGGTATTGACGGACTCTTAGTGTTAACGGCTGGAACATGGTCATCATTAAAAGGAAGAACGCTGTTTATGTCACAATGCCTGATGTCAATACTACGCAGCCCCTTAGAGGACATGGATCTTTTTTATTAATTCGTTCCCACGAAATAACAATTCGTTCGCTCAATTTAACAATTCGTTCCCTCGAATTTCCCTCGAATTAACAATTCGTTCCCACTAAATGACAATTCGGTCCCTCAATTTAACAATTTAACCACGGGAACGAATTGTTATTTCGTGGGAGCGAATTGTTAACTTGAGGGAACGAATTGTTAATTCGTGGAAACGAATGGTTAGTTCGTGGGAATGAATTGTTAAATTGAGGGAACTAATTGTTATTTCGTGGGAACGAATTAAAATAAAGAAAGTCTACGTCCCCTGCGGGTCTCCATACAATACTAGTAGCTCTGCAGTTTACACGTAGATATTCTGCGGGTCGTATTTACACTCACTTCCCAGGTCCAATAAGCAGGCAATTAGGGATCATAGTTAGTTATTTCCCATTGCAAATCTATGTATAGAAATCCGGTCCGTTGCAGTATTTCAGCGTTTATTTCTGAAAAGCACAACAATTGAGTTTTGCAACAGAGTAGACCCAGATCAGACAGTCTGATCTGAGTATTCACTGATTGCGATAACATTAATAAGTGTGAAAATATGAATCTGGCAAATAATACAATCCCGGATCAGATTGCGCAGTGTAGGATGATCTGGATCAACACTAGTCGAAATCACTATAATGGTTCCTTTTAATAACAAATCATGGTACATTCGCCTTTATTGCAGGCAATAAGGCCCTAAACTACACAATTTGGACCGGATTTCTATAAATAAATTCAACGGGAGATAACGGTCCCTCGTGGACGGCCTTTGGAACAAACATTGGTTACCTTTTATCGTCGAAATTAGTGGTCCATGTTGTCATATCGGTCAACAGTAGCAAGACCGCAGACTGGTTCTACACGTAATACAAATACAGTGAAACCTCTCTAAACCGGACACCCTGGGAGGTCCCCAGGGTGTCCAGCTTAGAGAGGTGTCTCTGTAAATCAGGCATTTTGATCATTCTGAGCCATAGGTGTGTGCTATGCGATCACTAACAGACATTAACACCTGAAATATATGACCAAGAAACTCATCAAACCTAATATCACATATGTTGCATTGGTGTTCGGTTCAGAGAGGTTCCACTGTACGACATCTGACACTTTATGGACACTTGTGTATAGTAAGTATGAACGAAATCAAATGTGTATTGCAATCACCAAATATACGTACATACTTACATGATATTCGTAATTCTGAAGCTACGGTATGTCTGCATAGTTTTCCGGGCATGGAAGGCCTGTAAGTCGATGTTCACCCTGACGTGGGATCACAAGAATACAAAAGAGCAGTATATCAGTTATGCTGTTAACGGTAATATTGTTAGTTTCTATCTCCCTGTGCCAGTGTCTTCGCTACCGTTAGCCACTGCCATCCTACGGTGGAACGCGATAACGTGTTCGATGTTGACACTGGAAACACAGACGATGATAAACCGGCGACTGACATTCCTGACACACGTGACAGTTGGTTACAAACACCAACGATAATTGTCCAACGGTGTCAGGTGATGGCAATTTGTGGAACACTATTACCCGTATATGAGACATCAACGACGATGTATTGTGAGCAATCCAATTCACATGTGTTGTTTCATAAATCGGTTCTGGAACACGATACTGGGGACATAGAAATGATACCCGCGATCATTCAACTGTTTGTCCACTTTCTCGAATTGTGTGCTCGATTCTAAATCAGGAAGTTTGATTAGTCGAAAGTGAACAACTCAGCCTCCACAAGACCAACATCTTGCTTCCGTATTTGACCTTAGAGTATCGACGGAATACACAGCAGCCGATTATACATTGAACAGATCAGGCAGTGACGCTGGTGTAATAAATAATTATATAAAAGTGCAGGCAGCGATAATGCAACTATAATGAGGGTATGCCCCTCATCATTGCCCGTATTTCAAGCACCATTGCCCATCCGGCACGAGTGCTCCCGGACCAGATCCCAGGATAATGGCCTAGTTGATGATTGGATGGTACCCAATCCTATGTAAGTACGCATCAGCTTGATTGCAAGTTTTTCCGCTTTATAGACAACAGACCGCACTCTTATGTAACGCAGTGTAATCAAATGAAATTAGAGTTATGTACTCAGAACTAGCGTCAGCTCAGTGTTTATGCCGTCACGTTTCGTCTTTCATGGGTTCATGTGTCTCCTTTGGGTATATTGTTCTCTAGTTTTTTGTTTACCATACTTGGAATGTTAGCTGTTCATAACTATGTATTCGAACACAATTGAAGGGTTCAGTAGAAGAAGGGGGCTAACTCCTTTAAGGAGTTAGCCTCCTTCTTCTACTGAACCCTTCAATTAGTACACTCACTAACTCATAAGCAGACATATGCACTAGTATGTTTGCACGTTCCTCTTGTTGCGAGCTGGTTTTCTCCTCCAAGCTGTTGTTAAAGAAGATGACCATGCGATTGGTGATCAAACGGAGGTTATTTCCAATATGTGAATGTGACCGGATAAACGGGACGTATGACAGTTTTTTCCAGTCTAACGCCGATCTGCTGGCGCCCTCATCCAGCCCAATTTTGATATATTATGTTTGTTAGTAGCAGGACTCCTGTTTCACTTACGGATTAGCGAACACCGCAGGCCCTGATCAGATTGCGGATCCGTAGGCTGATCTGAGTCTAAGCTGCTTGCGATAGCCATGTCTCATTTCTTCAGTCACAGTCCCATATCTGAGGCGGAATTAAGAAATGAGAGAAGTGATCAGCATCGGTATCTAGGCCTAATCGATATGCATTGTTATACTCACCGGACCGCAGGCCACGGGCAATTTATTTGAGATTACTGTCACCATTTAGATTTACACCGACTGACCTACGCTCATAAAACTGATGAACATTTGTCGCCTTTTTAGCGGGCCCTTAGATGTGGCGGATTAACGCACTTGGCCACGAGTTTTACTCCTCCTTTGCCTGTCGGACCGGAAATGGAAATCAGATTCAACATCAAATAGACAACAGGTCGTCAAATGGAGCTTATAAAGAATCGTTTCCATTCTTTGTATGATAATTTACGAGTAGCCACTGCTTTTAACATGGAATTATAATAAGTCTTTGTCGCGCACGACGGATGGGGAAGATACGATTTGATGGATGGTGGGGGTGTTGATGGTATATGTGTGGCCATCTTTTTTATATTTTTTAAGTGTTTATATCAATAGTATCAATAAGCTGACCCTGGTGAGGAACCAAGTTGCTGGTGCACTCATAAGTGTCGTCCGCGGAGGTATCTTATGACGTTTGGGGACAGCGTTTCCCTGATCAGCGCAGTCTGTTCAAGGTCTGCGCAGTTCGCCATGCAATCACTGAGACACTTTTGCGGTTGTTTGAAAGAGATATGAGATAAGCGTTCTCTGTGTCCTTGAAATACAGTGGAACCCCTCGGAATCGGACACTTGGGAAAATATAGATGTTAACCTTAGTTGTGTTTCGCTGTATGACAATGACTTTTCATGATTACAAAACACTAGAATGTGTCATGAAGTGTTCACATGTCTGATTTACAGTGGGACATCTCCAAACCCGACACCTTGGGAACAGGGTGTCCGGTTTGGAGAGTTTCCACTGTATGATCAAGATTGGCACTTGTTATACATGTACATGTTTTAGGTACCTATACTCATCTATGTGCTACCCCATAGCCTGAACTACTCGGTAGCAACCGGCCCATCCCGTAGATCGGGAATGGGTGCCGTGCCATTTTATTTCCTTTTAAGTGTACTGTGCGGCCCGATCTCTGGCCACGTCTGCATGTAAAACATATCCGAAACGGAAGCCGGAATGACGGTACTGTGGCCTAAATGAAATGGAACATTGCTACCGGAGAGAGTCAGAGGAAACATGTGGTGGCTCGTGACGATTAACCCCGGGTATTCCGTGAGTTTACAAGTTGCTTCTGGATTAGCCCCACGGACGCTTCACATGGACATCCGACTGAGACATGTACCACATATGTAGATCCTCGTCATATTGCACAAACACGCAGCAGGAATAGGATATGTTTCGCTGATAACAGTTTCTGTAATTCTATTTCAGTGAACAAAGTAGGCATATGTTTATAGGTTATTTGAATTGTATGTGTTTATATGCACGAGTTCCGCAGCATGCAATATTGCGCGACTTTAGGGGCCCGTTTCACTAAGCTTCGTACAGATGTTCGTAAGTGCAAATTTAGGATCTTCTGGAAAGTTCAATTGATGGATTCACATTTATTGAACATAGGCTGCATATGCAGCCTATGCTCAATAATTGTAAATCCAATAATTGTTTACAAGAAAACATTGTTAATGTGAAATTTACAGACTATCATAATTTTACACTTCCGAACATTTTAGTCGTACGATGTTTAGTGAAACGGGCCACAGGAGCGCAATATCGTTTCGCGGCGGAATGAGTGGCAATAACCCTTTTATCATATATATGTAAGTACATCACTCATAATGTGTAAGCGCCTAAAGATACACAAACTGCAAATAAAAGAAAACAATTAGTGATGATTTACAAGGAACTATTTTACGAGATGAAACATAGTTCCGGCACCGACATTATATTCTATAGTGGAACCCCTCTAAAACGGACACTATATATATGTTAACCTTAGTTGTGTTTCGCTGTTATGTATCTCTGATTACAATGACTGTTCATGATTGCAAAACACTAGAATGTGTCATGAAGTCCTCACATGTCTGATTTACAGTGGAACATCTCCAATCCGGACACCCTGTGAACCTCCCAGGGCTGGGGACCTCCCAGGGTGTCCCGTTTGGAGATGTTCCACTGTATTACGTATCATCTTCATTATGGAATGTGCCACAAATAGTAAGTTCCAATTAGGAGATAGTAAGTCCTAATTATGAGATACTAAGTCCTAATTAGGATATACTAAGTCCTAATTAGGATATATTATTTCCTAATTAGGAATTAGTAAGTCCTAATTAGGAGATAGTAAGTCCTAATTAGGAGTTAATACGTCCTAATTAGGAGATAGTAAGTATATCTATCTCCTAATTAGCGCGGACATAAATTAATTTGAATAGAATGTGTATAATTAGATACAGATTTAATCCCGAGACGAACTCACTAGACCGCACTTTTAACCATGTCTAACTCCCGGGGGCATTACCCGTCGTTTCTCTAAGCGGGAAAATATGTTGAGTACATTATTCCTCTAGCTCTCAAACACAGGTGGAAGATTTGGAGATGTGACATGACAAATTCCCATTGAAAATAAAACAAATACCCCACCCACCTGTTGTCGCACTGTACGATACGTTACGGACCTCTGGGCGGGAAAACATTGGTAAACGCATGAGTCCTCGTAAACACAGCTGAAAGACTCGGAACTTTTTACATAGAAGATCCTTTTAATAATAAAAACACCCCACCCACCTGTTGTCGCACTGTACGTTACGTTACGGATATCTGGGCCGATGACCATTGTTAAGTGCAGTAGTCCTCGCAAATACAGGTGAACTATTCGCAAATGTTATAAAACAAGTTCCAATTGAGAAAAAAAACCATTACCACACCGCCTGTTGTCGTACTCTACGTTACGTTTCTTAGAAACGTAACGTAGAGTACGACAACACGTGGGTGGGGTAATGCGATTTTTTTAATGGACATTTTTCATGTCACAGGTTCGAGTCTTTCACCTGTGCTCGCAAACCGATATAACCAGCTGCAGGAGTGTGCCACCCGATTACGAACTATACCCGCTATTTGTCACCATGCGTCATAACATTTAATAACGTACCCGTACCGTGTTGAGTCATCTAGTCCAGGCTTTGGAAATAACACCGAGTGTATATAATCGATAACACCCGTGAAAAGACATGTCTTTGATGGGTAGTCTGTACCCGAACTGGGTGCTCGTCTGTCTCAGGTGCATCGTTTGATGCGATTATGGATGTTACTCAACCATAGGAAGACGTTCGATATTGCATCGGATATCTGGTATTGATAATTTGGCATTTTATTGGCGGCATACAATATGGCAGTGATCGGTGAAAAGTGGCTTATTGGATTTTTGACCGGTGTTGCTGTTGATCAAATGGCACACTGCTGTAACCTGATAACGATCTATATTGCTTGGTATAAGGGTGACGGGTGTTTCCTTCATGGAATGGCGAACAGTGCATATCCTGATCGAATGTACAATCTGATATGGATCTACACTGGTCGCAATGCCCATAAGCCCAATTTCACCAGCCACAACCACAACTATATCGTACCAGCCTAATGAAACTCCGTCCAAAGTGTATGCATGTATGTCGTCATTGCCGTCGATTTGTTTTTATTAATATTATTGAACAGAACAGACCTGAAAATGTGACAATAACTTACAGTGGGGTCAGCGTGTAAGTGCACACACGAACGAACACGACAGGTTATAAGAACACGACGTGTTCGTCCGAGGATGTTTAAATCTCATACATGCCATAAGGTAGATAGTAATTGGTGTGTAATGCATCTATTCATTACCTACCGGAAATTAGAACGTGCTTCGGATTAGCTCGAAAGGTGAACCGGGTTACCTCGGCTGTATAGAAGTAGAGTGTTGACACGATTACAAGGTGGCAAAGGACAGGTATCACGGGTACGCGGGGCCAATGACGCGCATTGTACGTCTTTTGTGGACCTCACAACCGCAATACAGGCAGATCCACGGACATGCAGTACACTGGGAATATACATGCTTCCCTATGCATTTTGAGATATAGAGAATAGTAGGTTAGTGTCGTGAATGGGAAAACAATATTTTGCAAGGCTTAGGAAACGGGATGGGCGAGGCTCTTCCGAGCACATCCCGTTTCCGTGCCGCGCCAGATATTTTTCCCATTCACGGCACTATGCCGTCAACACCTACAAATGGCTTTAAATTGCAAAAACATAACACCAGCCACCGCACATATTCATACGCAGTGTTGACAGGATATCAAAAATGTTTCACGGCACCGTGATTCACGGCACATACGCACTGTGCTGACGGGATAACCCATAAACTGTAGCTTAGAAGCAAATTGGAGGTGTGTAGAACCCTCTAAGGTTCACCCACACCCCTAGTGGTTACACTAGTGGAGGGCGAACAGTAGGGGTTCTACAAAGGTGTTTAAAGATTACGTAAATTAATCTTTATAAACGATTTGAAATTTAAATGCAACATAATAATGTACAACTGCGATTGAAGAAACAGAGGCATCGGAACAGGTCCGGCAAGTCCGGCGACTGCCTGACCAATAATGTAGACAAAACTATGATTTTGTATTGAAATATTTCGAATTCATATATACAAAATACAACGGTCAGGAATGCAATTATTATTATTAATAGTATATGTAAACATGACATATATGCACTTCCCATACTGGTGATGAACATGAAATTTCTGTTTTGTTTTTCGCGTCGGCTAGATCTGGTTCGATATATCAGCCGATGCACACATTTCTAAAAAAAATTCTGCAATTTTTCTCATTTCTCATCAAAAGTTTATGTTGTTACCACTCAGTTGAACCGTCTCGACGAGACGGTTCAACTGAGTGGTAACAACATACACTTTGGGTGGATATGTGGGGGACACGCCCTACCATCGCCGGACCAATCGCCTTTGTGGCCGGTGTATATCCAGATCAACCGGCGCATCCGCATAGTCTGATCAAGATCAGCATTCAGGGGCCCGTTTCACTAAACTTATTGCGACTAAAATGTTCGTAAGTGCAAATTTAAGATCGTCTGTAAATTTCAATTTATGGATTTACATTTATTGAGCATAGGCTGCATATGCAGCCTATGCTCAATAAATGTAAATCCAATAATTATTTACAAGAAAACAATGTTAATGTGAAATTTACAGACTATCATAATTTTGCACTTACGAACATTTTAGTCGTACGAAGTTTAGTGAAACGGCCCCCAGCTGCGTTTCACTAAATTTCTTACGACAACTAAAATGTTCGAAAGTGCAAATTTCGGATCATCTGGACATTTCAATTGATGGATTTACATTTATGGAACATAGGCTATGCTCAATAAATGTAAATCCAATAATTGTTTACAAGACAACATTGTTAATGTGAAAGTTACAGACTATCATCATTTTGCACTTACGGTCATTTTAGTCGTACGAGGTTTAGTGAAACGGTCCCCATGTCTTTAGCATGTCCCAGTTCTGCGTTAGTAGATCAGAAGAAGCTGCACTGGCCATGACCATCATACGACATATTTGTGGCTGTGACTGGAGATATGGGGTTTATAGATTTGCAACCAGTGTATCTCCAGATCAAATAGCACACTCCTCTGGCCTGATCACAACCTACATTCCTTGTTCGAAGCAATGACGGGTGTTTCATTTATAGCATGGCGAACAGTGCAGATCCTGATCAAATTGTGCGGATGAACAAGCTGATCTGCATCTACATTGGTCGCAAAACCCATACGCCCCATTTCTCCAGTCGCAGCCACATTTGTTCCAGTCGCACGTGAGCCTACTGTGAAGTCGGTAGGATTATAGAAAATACTGTTACCTCTTAGAAGCCAGGGGCCCGTTTCACTAAACATTCGTACGACTAAAATGTTCGTAAGTGCAAACTTATGATAGTCTGTAACTTTTTCTTGTAAACAATTATTGGATTTACATTTATTGAGCATAGGCTGCATATGCAGCCTATGCTCAATAAAGGTAAATCCATCAATTGCAGTTTCCAGCCGATCCTAAATTTGCACTTACGAACATTTTAGTCGTACCAAGTTTAGTGAAACGGGCCCCTGAATTCCAAAATAATAAATTAGACACGTCAGTATTACCCGGTCGGGAGGGGGGGGGGGGGGATATCCGAACAACTTTAACATATGGATAACGCCAATGTGTGGAATCGGAATGTCCGTCCGTGCGGTCTATTGGAACGCTTATTCAGTTTATATTAAATGAAAGAGTATTATCATACATGGATGGTGGTCCAAAATGCATGTTCAGACTTATCTATTTGACGACACACGTGTACAGATAAGAAGCCAACTGTCGACGGAATAAGGGGGCTAACTCCCACATAGAGTTGTTCCCCTCATTCGATTGTCTACATGTACATTGAACATACGTTTTTTAGTATATTGGTGCCAGTGTCAACAGCATGGCGAACAGTGCAGATCCTGATCTGACTGTGCGGATGCACAGGCTGATCTGGATCTACACTAGTCGCAAAACCCATAAGCCCCATTTCTCCAGTCACAGCCACATTTGTTCCATTTATGTCATCAGCATGTGTATTTTATGGAATAAACCTTTAAATGTACATGCCCACTCAGTAGATTATAATATTGGGAGACATATAATTTTGTATATTCTGTAGATATGACATTTTCTGGCAAAGTAAACATTCATTCAACATTACCGCACGTATAGAGTGGCATTATTATACATTTTATATCAAGCGTAAATTTCCACACTGATACCAGAGGCACAAACCGTGTTTCATTAAAATGTTAACGGACATTATTATTTATTCTCTGTATTTATGTTTTGGTTAGCAATGATCATACTTATAATCTGTCGAAAAGATTATTTTTTCAGTTGACGCATTTAATTCGTATAAATAATTAAAAAATGTAATGCCTCATTTGCATATGAAAATAGCCTGATACCACCTCGAGTTACTATCAGTAAAATACATATTACTAAATGATTATATCTGTATAGCGGGCACTCGTCATTTTTAGAACTGGTGGAATAGTGACACAATTATACACTTATTTACTGCCTATAAAGAACATTTAGCGCCTACTGAGTGTGCGTGTACCTTTAACCCTTACAACGCTGAATTAAATGTTGTCGTCTGCTGGAAATGTTTTATTTTCAATATTTCTCGACAAAAACCTGGTTTTGACAGCACATGCGAATCGTCTCCAGTGGAGACGATTCTCATGTGCTGTCAAAATCAGGTTTTTGTTAAGAATTAAAGCAAAAATGAAAAACAGCAGACGGCAATTTTCGTCAACAGCGTAGGAAGGGTTAAATGTAAGTCTTAGAGTATTTATCATACATGAATGGAAGGCCAACATTCATTTTATGACTTCTATTTAACGAGACACCCGTACATGTAAGCCAACTGTAAACGGAATAAGGGGGCTAACTCCCACATAGAGTTATTCCCCTCATTCAATGATCTACATGCATATTGCACATGCGTGTTGGAGTGTATTGGTGTCAGCGTCAATGGTTGACGACATCAGGAGTCCGTTTCACTAAACTTTGTACGACTAAAATGTTCGTAAGTGCAAATTTGGAATCGTCTGGAAAGTTCAATTGATGGATTTACATTTATTGAGCATAGGCTGCTTATGCAGCCTATGCTCAATAAATGCAAATCCAATAATTGTTTACAAGAAAACATTGTTAATGTAAAATTTACAGACTATCATAGGTTTGCACTTACGAACATTTTAGTCGTAAGAAGCTTAGTGAAACGGCCCCCTGATCAGAAAGTGTATTAATTGTTATGGAATAAACCTTTACAATGTTAACTGAATACCGAAACGACGTAGTTTGGTCGTGTGTGATCTATGCATATAATCAACTTAAAGAGAGGGACTATTATGATGAGAGTGTCAGTAACTATATAGGTGTTATATGCGACGCATGATGCACGTACAGTGTAACCTCTCTAAACCGGACACCCTGGGAGATCCCAGGGTGTCCGGTTTAGAGAGGTTCCACGGTACAACAGACGGATGACCACTTCAAGACACGCGTTGATGTTTGCGGTTATCAACATATATTTAAGGTCAATATCAATGAAACCTATCCAAATTAAGCACAACTAACCTTTCTCTATGTCCAGTTTAGAGAGGTTCCACTGTACATTTTATACACACGCGGACTGAAATGTTGAATTGTCTTGTACATGTATACCAAACTCATTTTCGGACAAACATTTGATGTTACTTCTGATGTGCGATCTTATTACCAACACATTCTTGACTGACTTTTGACGTCGGTATCTGGTTCAGATTTGCATATCCTTTATGCTTTGGTTGTCTTTAATTATAATAGTTAAAGCAAACATATACACGATACACATCATGAAAGCATGGGGTGACTGCCCCAGAATCTCGCAGAGCTAAGACTAATGACATTGCAACAGGTTGTCATTGCATAACATACATCACGGACAACCAAACACCCGGTGCAATAGACGAACTAATTTGGTGACAGGATTCGTATACATAGTTAATATGACTACTATATTTCATGAAACATGCCCAAATGTTACGGTCCTATAAGCAATGCAAAAACAATATTTTGTTTCGATAATACTAACTTTTATTCCAAATCTAAGAATGAGGCTCTTTTATATTTTTTTTATTTTTTTAATTCACGAAATAAGAAAAAAAGCCTCATTCTTAGATTTCGATTATTATTATTATTGATACTCCTTTATTTCACTCAGGTCATAACATTATGACAACATGATGTAACAATACATGATATATAGCTCGAGTATAACACAATGACACTAGTTAGTACTCGGTGAAACATGATTGTATGTGGATATGTTTCACGAGAAGTGCACACTGCAGAGGCCAATTTTAGTGCACACATTTCATGACAGATATGCACGATACAGAGTTAATAGTACAGTGAAACCTCTCTAAACCGGACACCCTGGGAGGTCCCCAGGGTGTCCGGCTTAGAGAGGTTTCACTGTACATCAGGCATTTTATCATTCTGATCCATGGCTGTGTGTTATTCGATCATGCACATACATTATTACCTGAGATAAATGACTAAGAAACTCATAAAACATATGATCACAGATGTTTTCTTGGTGCCCGGTTTAGAGAGGTTCCACTGTATACACATTGTCTTTGTGATTGTGGTTACATTGTACGTGAATACGTATTACATGTAATGTGATTTTTGTTACTGTATATTTTTCCTGTTAGAGCGGTGGGAAAGCAGCGTTTATAAGTTTGCCAATGCAAACGTGTGTGTAATGCAACTGTTCATACACATGCATACAGTGTTATCGAACAGTGTAGCTCAATATACATGAAATAGAAAAGGGTTTTTACTAAATTACTAAATATTTGATTTGATTGCGCAAAAATGATTTGTCTATGAGAATTTAACATGGGGAAAAGGAGGTAGAGGAGCGGTGGGAGGAGCCAAAGAAAATGGAAATTGACCCTGAAACCAGGCTAGATAGCTTTGAAATTAAGAAAACGAAAGTAAAATTTTGAAAATCAGTCCAGTATTTCTGAACTTCTAAAAATGTCCCCATGTTAAATCTCTTTGAAGAAATATATGGGGATTCAACGCGGGGAAATTGTTTTTTCGTAATAAAATCAATATTGGACCAAATTTCACAAAATAAAAAGTAATTTCAAAATTTAACAAAATCGAAAAAAAGGTTGTTGCATTGTTTATATAGCCGTAAACTGAAAATTGGGCAGCTTTCGTGAAACAGACGATATAGAGTACTTAGAAAACAGTGCGTGCTGTGGCTAACGTGGTGGAGGATACCGTTGTATTGGCACAACTCTATACATCCTGATACTGGAAACACGAATACTGGGGAGGTTACAACAATTATTTAGGCCTGGCATGGTCTTACGATAGTCGCATACAATGTATGAATGGCTCTTTCCTCACTCACGATACTATACTAAAAAAGAATAGGCGATATTATGTTTAAGATTGCTTTTCACTTCCAAACTAAACAGTGTTCTGTACGGAGCCCCACAGGGGACATGGATTAGTTTTCTTCATTAATTCGTTCCCACGAAATAACAATTCGTTCCCTCAATTTAACAATTCGTTCCCTTGAATTAACAATTCGTTGCCACGAATTGTTAAAAATTGAGTGAACGAATTATTAATTCGTGAGGGAACGAATTGTTAATTCGTGGGAACGCATTGTTAAATTGAGGGAACGAATTGTTATTTCGTGGGAACGAATTAATAAAAAAGAATTATACGTCCCGTGCGGGGCTCCGCAATTCTGCCCTTGACGTCCACAGGAAATCAACACAACTCCACATGACTAACACATTTCAATAGAAATTCTCAATTCATTTTTTTTTCAATTTATTACTCTCACCCCAATTTACATGTAATGCCATCATGAGGTACACGTGAAAACAATGTAATATTAAACGAGGATGAACGATGAATATCATTATCGTAAATGAGAATATGTAAATATATGTAGGCGTGACTCATCATAAGAAACGTTGATCTCTGCCGAGGTTAGCAGTGACATCCCAGATCAGGCGCGCATTAGTGACATCCCAGATCAGGCGGCGCATTAGTTCAGTCTGATCTGTGAATCCACTTACGCTGTTCAACACTCAACACGATGTCCAGTGTTACGGAGCCCCGCAGGGGACATTGACTTTGTTTTTATTAATTCGTTCCCACGAAATAACAATTCGTTCCCTCAATTTAACAATTAGTTCCCACGAAATAACAATTCTTTCCCACAAATTAACAATTCGTTCCCTCAATTTAACAATTCGTTCCCACGAATTAACAATTCGTTCGCTCGAATTAACAATTCGTTCCCACGATATAACAATTCGTTCCCACGAATTAACAATTCGTTCCCGTGGGAACGAATTGTAATTTCGTGGGAACGAATTGTTAAATCGAGGGAAAGAATTGTTATTTCGTGGGAACGAATTAATAAAAAAAATCCATGTCCCCTGCGGGGCTCCCTACAGTGTAGACTCGTATCATAGAAATACTCGACTTAATATTGTTTCTCAATCCTTACATATGTGACTAACGATGACGCAATCCCATACCACGCTCGTACAACTGCACGCTCTAACAACTGCACGCGCGTTCCAGTTTCTTACCACAGCCCACGCGAATGCCTCGTGTCGCGCTCCGCTCGCGTTAATGTCCCTATTTAGTCGTATATCACTCCCGTACGCATGCCCGTCGCGCGTCCTCGTTAACGCGCCCGCTGAAGCATGCTTTTGCATAATTTAAATGAAACTTTTAGAAGTTATTTAACTGATTTTAATGTAATTTGTAGTAAATGGTGCAGACCGCGCGTCAATCAAAGGAAACGTGTAACACTGTCAGGAGGGGTTGTTTGTATGGAACGCCAACGCTACCAAAACTCAAATAATTAATACTAGCTTTAAATGATCAGAGCGAGCATTAACTATTTAGAGCTAGCTAAGTATTTGAGTTTATGTAGATTTGGCGTTCCATGAATAAATAATTAGTGCGAGCATTAAATATTCAGAACTAGCTCCAAATCATTTGAAGAGCTGCCAGCAGCATATCATCCTGAATACACATATTTATAATAATACTATGTAGGTAGACCATGTACATTTATGTTTAAGATGTCCACTGGGTCGAACATGTTCTTGAGAAAACCATCTAAGAATGTTGTCCTCCCAAAGATATTAAATCGTAATTACACATAAAACATATATTTCCAAACCAATGTTTATGTTTTCAGATATTTGAATTAAGCTCACCGTTACATGGTCAGCTAGTAGTTATATTTATACATTTGAATAGTAATTTATCTTGAGTAGCCGGTCATTTCATGATGTTGCATTGTATTTACCTCATGTTGTCATAACTATGTGACCTGAGTGAATAAACGCCCATCCCGTTTCTTGAGCCTTGCCAGATATTTTTTCCCATTCACGGCACTAACCTACTATTCTCTATCTATTTTCCTTATTTCTGAACCAAAGTATATGTTGTGACCACTCATTTGAACCGTCTCGGCGAGACGGTTCAAATGAGTGGTCACAACATATACTTCTGATGAGAAATAAAGAAATTCTTGAGCCTTGCCGGATAGTTTTTCCCATTCACGGCACTAGCCTACTATTCTCTATATGCTTACTGTCTTACACTGGAACCGCTCTAAACCGGACACTCGGGATAATGTGGATGCTTACTTTATATTTCTTTCATTGTTATGTACCTCTGATTATAATGGCGTTCCATGATTGCAAAGCACTAGGATGTGTCACGAAGTGCTCATGTGTATGATTTACAGTGCAACCTCTCCAAACTGTACACCCTGGGGACCTCACAGGGTGTCCGGTTTGGAGAGGTTCCACTGTATATACAATACGCAGATGGTGACATCATACGATACCTATTAAACAAGCTTACTGATGTCATAAGCTATTCTTCTTATGAAATCAGCCAACGAGTTTACTAAGTACAACATTAGGATCGTCTGGACATTTTAGTTGATGGATTTACATTTTTTTAACATATCCTGCATATGCTCGAAAATTGTAATTTTTTTAAGGCCTCGTCCAGTATTCCCGCGACTTTTCCAAGTTTATATCCCCGATAAATTCCACGAAAAGGCCATTCATTCCTTATAATTCCAGCATTTGAAATAAATTCATCAAGAAAATGTGTTTATTTTCCGTTTTCTTAAGAATTATTTTAACTGCGCCTGACGGTTAAGGAAAGTAGTTCGGCATGGAGTTTACTGGGATTTAATTTTGGACGGAGACTTCCAACTGACCAATCAAATGTTAGGGAATTGTGTAAATATTTTTGTGCTGGAATTATTATTAATTAAACCTTTACAGACTATCATAATTTTGCAATTACGAACATTTTAATCGTACGAAGTTTAGTGAAACGGGCCCCAGGACACTTCACACTACTAAAGCAAGTACAAGGCGATCGAACGAAGGGCAAGCCCCCCAAGGTCCAAATCACCCGCACAACCGTGGGTGTCATCATTGCGAGGAAGCAATTGATGGAGATTTGTAATGATCCGACTAAAGGATTAGGATATATTTATAATTGGACGTGCATCCAAAGTTGTTGACGCCTACGATGACGACACATACGACGCCAGAATTGCGACTACTAGGTCTCACTTTCCACGAACGTGGGTGGGACAAATGGGGTTTCACGGTTTAATAACACAGTGTTTAAAATACATACAGTGTAACCTATCTAAACCGGACACCAAGAAAACACCCGTGATCTTACTTTTGATGAGTTTCTTGGTCATTTATCTCATGTGATAATGTTTGTTCGTGATCGCAAAGTACACAACTATGGCTCAGAGTTATCAAATACCTTATTTACAGTGAAACCTCTCTAAGGCGGACACCCTGGGTATGTCCCAGGGTGTCCGGTTTAGAGAGGTTTCACTGTAATACAATATTGTAAGAAAAGGCACTAATGGGATCGCTACAAACACACACATTACGTGGATAGTACAACTTCCATATGTGCTGCCGTGCTTATGCAATACATACAACCTAATATGTGTGTTGATTTAATATGATTCGTATTAACCCTTTCCCTGTTTTGCGATATTTCGACTCTTCCAAATCGAAAACATCTGAATAAAAGAATCAAATGCTGGGTCAAATGATGGTTAAATTATCTGATAGAGTAGAAAACATTGTGGGAAAAGTTCTCCTTTTCCCACAATGTTTTCTAAAGACATCTCCTGCAGAGGCGTGAAAAGCCGTTTCTATCAGGGAAAGGGTTAAACTCGTTGACTTATTTCATCCGACACGAGTCATAGCCACTTTTCTTATGAAGTCAGTTCAACGGGTCTAATAAATGTCATATTAATCAACATTTCTGTTAAGATCCCCCTTTTCAGCGATTATTGGAGAGCTTGTTAATATATCACTTCTTTGATATCACGTGATTTCGCAATTTAATGTCAAACTCTTTTGTTTGGAAAACGTATGTACACATGTTATTATTCTTTTCAAACATTAGGAGCATACAGCATGGACATAAACTTTAATAAGCGTACCATATTCAAGTACATTAAGCAAGCATACACATATTCTATAAGATATAAACTAACATGTGTTTGCATGTTGTAAGGTATTTAACTTTTTAAATATATTTATCGTGGCTAATGGCGCGTTTTAATGCTCTGATAAAAATTGAACTGTTGCTACAATTTAACCATATTTATCATAATTCGTCAGTTAATGCTAAACACATATGCAACGCAGCTTGTGAAAATTTACACAATGTATGCGTCACCAGTATAGCCAAAGATTAGCATGTGATGTCGGATCAGGGACTACAATGTTATACAAGAATGGGGCTAATGAACTTCCGACCAGTGTAGCCCCAGATCAGCCTGCGCTTCCGCGCAGTCTGATCAGGGACTCCACTGATCGCCATTCAGTCAGAGAAACATCTTGCCTGCTTCTAACAAACAACATCGGCCCTTACCTGTCACAGATCTGTGCTGGATAATCAGGAGCTACACTGGTCACAAATCCCATTTTTCCAATCACAGCCACAACTTATGTTGGATCCTGATCGTGCCGTACACGTGTACACGTCTATCAGGAACTACACTGGTCAAACATTAACCGGGAACATGTTTGCCATAGTTCGAAACTGCATATTTGTCTGGATTTCTTTTCAGTCAATAAACATAGTTGTCGCGTGTCTCCATCATTTAAATTATCACAAATCGATCTAATTTGACAGAAACAACATTTGGGAGTGCAGCTGCTATGCAGAGATGTTTCTTACAACGACTTCCGTACGTTAATAAGTGAGTTACGTTTATACTATGAAGTGGATAGTTGGCGAATATAAAAACAAATGTACTTGTATTTTGAAATGCTGATTAATTTAGCGAATACTCGACCAATGTGCGACGTTATATACACGTCGGTAACTCGCCATAAAGTAGACATATTCCCTATGCACTGGCCCACTTAATATATTAAACGGAAACATAATTGTATGTTACCATGGTAACGTAGTTACACGGTTATTTGCGAACAGTGTAGCCCGGAAAACACTTGCACATCATTGCAGTCTGCCCAGCGACAGCACATTTTAGCATTGTATCAGTGAACACGAATTGCATATTATAAATAACTATTCTGATGATTATCATGTACCCGTTTCACTAAACTTCGTACGAATAAAATGTTCGTAAGTGCATATGCATATGCTCAATAAATGTAAATCCATCAATTGAAATTTCCAGGCGATCCTAAATTTGCACTTACGAACATTTTAGTCGTACTAAGTTTAGTGAAACGGGCCCCTTAATACGACATAGTGGTGAATGGGCGACACGGACAGAACGTGAGCAAGCCCGTATTTGTCATAGAGTGTCATAGATCTACAAACTGATGACTGATGGTGAAGATCGAGAGTGGATTATAATCAGGTAGATATGGAAATAAGCGACCCCCCTACATCGCTACATAACTGCCGTCATGACGTGCAGAAACAATGTGGACTCGGTGCACCCAATGCAGGCTGTATATCGAATGATCTAATAATGAGTTACAAAATTGCAAATGACAGCGAAACCTCTCTAAACCGGACACCCTGGGAGGTCCCCAGGGTGTCCGATTTAGAGATGTTCCACTGTAGATCAGACATTTCACCAATGTGAGGCACGTTTGTGTGCTTTGCAATCAGGAACATGCATTCTCATCTGAGTTAAATGACCAAGAAACCCATCAACATAATGTTTCAGGGGGCCGTTTCACTAAACTTCGCACGGCTAAAATGTCCGTAAGTGAAAAATTATGATCGTAAATAAGTATTGGATTTACATTTATTGAGCATAGGCTGCATATGCAGCCTATGCTCAATAAATGTAAATCCATCAATTGATATTGCCAGACGATCCTAAATTTGCACTTACGAACATTTTAGTCGTAAGAAGTTTAGTAAAACGGGCCCCAGATGTTTCCTCGGTGTCCGGTGTTGATAGGTTCCACTGTATTTTGTTTTCCCAAGCGGTTACCACGAAAGCCAGCATTACCACATCAAGGAAGGGACTACATTTGTGGCTAGGTGCGCGTTTTTTTGATAATTATATGAACAACAATAACAACTGATTTCTACGGAGCCACGCAGGGGATGTAACATTCTTTCTTACTAATTCGTTCCCGCGAAATAACAATTCGTTCCCACGAAATAACAATTCGTTCCCACGAATTAACAATTCGTTCTCTCAATTTAACAATTCGTTCCCATGAAATAACAGTTCGTTCCCACGATATAACAATTCGTTCTCACGATATAACAATTCGTTCCCTCGAATTAACAATTCGTTCCCACGATATAACAATTCGTTAATTCGTTAATTCGTTTCCTCGAATTATCAATTCGTTCCCACGATATAACAATTCGTTAACTCGAGGGAACGAATTGTTAAATTGATGGAACGAATTGTTATTTCGTGGGAACGAATTGTTCTTTCGTGGAAACGAAGTGTTAGTTCGTGGGAACGAATTGTTATATCGAGGGAACGAATTGTTAATTCGAGTGAACGAATTGTTAAATTGAGGGAACGAATTGTTATTTCGTGGAAACGAATTAACGAACAAAGATACGTGTCCCCTGCGGGGCTCGGTAGATTTCGCCTCGACTCTGGTGTACTTAATATCACAAGTTATAACATGTGATCGATTGTGATAACATAACGCACACAAACTGCGCAAAAGTATGTACAGTGGAACATCTTTAAATCAGACAGCCTGTGAGGTTTACAGATGTTCCTCTGTAAATCCGACACATGACTATGCCAAGGTATGCGACTGTGCTTTACGAAGATGAACAGGCATTACCATCATAAATATAGGTTAGAGAATACCAAATGGCGCGGAATCACACAGGGAGTCTGTCTGCAGAAGTAGTCCGGTATACACAAAATAATAGTGCGGGCTCGGTTTACTTGAAAATCTTGATCTGCTACTACCCAGTTTCACTTGAGGAACATTTTTTGGGCGTTTTTAACACCAGTTTTCAGCATATTTGTGGCATTTAAAACAAAATGCTTAACATGTCGGTCACGTGATGTAAACAGAGTTTCCGTGGCCAAAAAATGTAAGCAATATTTGGGGATATGAAGAGGTTGGATTTTTCTTTCTTAGCAGCAAGTGAACCTATTGTTTAATTCATGCAGAACCAGTACAGACTGGCTGCAGATCACAAGTAGTCCCCACAGCATCCATACGAATAGTGAAAGTAGTAGAGACCGGCCTTATTGGATGGCATTCGGTTAAATTCTATAGTAAAACTATTTGGTGTGTTCTAACCTATGCACCAATAAAACCAATACAATGACGGATACACAGACTGTCTGCGTGACCGGGTTAGAGAGATTCTACTGTCGTAGTATCCTCAAAAGTTAACAAAATTATATGTTCCGCATTTACTCTGAATATTTTGTCAACTTTTGACTTTATTTATGAAAATATATTGTAAATTTTGTAACCGTATTTAATGAAATTACGCAGATTTCAGAAGGTACAAAATCACATGGCGTGTCTGATATACACGTGCGCCACCAACTGAGAAAAGTGACCATACGACAGGTGACGTATCTATAATGTAGGCCAAAGCTTTTCATTTTTTTTATCCTGAAGGATCAACAAACGAATTTTTTGGGAAATTGACTCCGAAACATGGCGAGATAGCTTGAAAATGATGTAACTAGGCAGGCAAATGTGAAAGAACACGTTTTCGCAAGCACTTATAAAGACATCGATCGTTTGCATGGGGTCAAAAGAGACGTAAAATGTACCATCCGCAAACTAGTCACCGAATGCGCCCAAAAAAATGAAAAGCTTTGGAAATTGACTCCCCATGTTAATTCCCATAGGAAAATATTTTTTTCGCAATAAAATCAATATTTTATGGAATTTCATCAAATCAATTTGTTTGGGGAGGGTGACTTTTTTGTTATTGATGAAAAAATACTTACTTTTAAATATTTTTTAGATGTAATGTGTTTAATAGCCAATTGTTCGTCGGCAGCAAAACGTGGAACAGACAGTAGTTAGCGGATGGTACATTTTACGTCTCATTTGACCCCATGCAAACGACCGATGTCATTATAAGTACTTGCGAAAACTCCAGTTCAGAAATGTTCCACTGTTATGGATGGTATTTAGGGTAAACATGGGATGGAGGTATTTAGGGTAAACATGGGATGGAGGTATTTAGGGTAAACATATAGAGATGTAATTAGTATCACATTCAGTGCAGAAAACACAGTTGATGATTATAAGCTTAAGTTTGGTCTGCGAGTTACCAGGCGCACCAATCGGCACCCCCTCGGAATGACAGAAAATCACCCAGACAGATTGACGTCGACAATTGGTTCAAAGCGTTAACTGGTTAAAGTCCCAGGATGAACCGCGTCATCTAAGCGCAATAGTAATTCTAGATGAAAATCAAGCGGCTAGGGGAGCATTCTCGAGGACGATTTTGGAAAACATGCTCGGATTGTTTTCTATACGAGTGGGGCCGTGTCCATTGTAGGACATGAACACATGCAGTAAGAGCAGTAACACAGCCTTTGTGACGGCGTGGCGAAACCGTATCCCAAAATCCGACTCCGACTTCGAGAGTGCGCATAATGCTATTATTTTACCGTATTCGCAAATGCCGTAGTGACTCTTTACACTTATCTGCAGATACTAAGTTATAGTAATTTCCAATAACCTCCGAAGGAAGTACATTTAATACACATTGTTTTAAAGTCACTCTTTTTATTAAATTTTCGACCACATAGTGGTCGAAAATTTAATAAAAAGAGTGACTTTAAAACAATGTGAGAAAAATTAATAAAAAGAGTGACTTTAAAACAATGTGTACTAATTTATATATTGAAATTCGGAAAATATCCCACTCGTATTAGTATAAGGCATATTTCCTCATGAGTGTGGTGCATTTTAATGATAACGCCGTATTAATGCAGCTACATTAACGTTTGTGGGGAAATGGGGCAACCATAAACACGTACAGCACATATGTTTGATCTTCATATATTCCGCATAATTATGCTCAATGGGTCAGCCGTTTACATTGTACAGGGTGAAGTGATGCGGTGACCTCTGATCTTTGTGACGCCTACCATAGACAAGTACATTACCGCCTGCGTTAATCTTGCCAATATTTGTCAATTTATTTATTGAAAGTACTTATAACTTATTACACAAAGTGGTATTGTGCTTGAGATGAAGCAGCTTGATTGGCTGAGCATGAGCTGTGCTACAGCTCAGGCTCAGACAATCAAACTGCTTGATTGCGAGTTGGCATTGCCAATAGACGTTCAGAAACGTTGATAACCCGAGCAAGATTAACGCAGGCGGTTGTGTATTCCGCAAACGGGGTCGGATAGATGGATTTAACGTCAGCGGTAAATGCCCACGTGGAGATCCATCCGACTGGTGCTGCAATATGCGCCGGTGTAAAATGTTTCACGTTGAATAATGCACCGGTTTCCTGACGAGATGCCACTCAGCGGTAAATACGGTAAATTTTGTAAATTTTGTAAACGTATTTGATAAAATTTCGCAGATGACCGAAGGTACAAAATCACATGGCGTGCCTCAAATGTATATTCTACTATAGTGAGGTTTCTGCATATTTTATTCATCAACTGCTTCACTGACTTACATGCAGTTCCTAAATGATCAATATAATAATGTCCCGCTTTGATGTTTCATAAAACGGACACCATACGCAGTCAGACAATTATTGCTAAATGGGTCATCATTTTAATTCGTTTTGATGATCTTTAAATGTATATTTAAATCAGTTTGTGGGATGTGGATATTGACAAGTTTAATCATAGTAATGATTTATCGTATACGTGTAACTATAATAATTTCAATACGACATACGAGAAATTGCTATATACGTACATATATTAAGGTGGAATAGGACTAATGTAATGTACTGGGATAAAACGCAATACGTTGAATGGGCGTTACCATTTTGAATTTAATGACAGTGTAACTATTTCTCAATACAATATGCATTTAAAACAATATGTCACCATATTCGATTTCCAGATATAGAGAGAATAGTAGGTTAGTGTCGTGAATGGGAAAATATTTCTGGTAAGGCTTAGGAAACGGGATGGGCGAGGCTCTGCCGAGCACATCCCGTTTCCGTGCCGCGCAACATATGTTTTCCCATTCACGGCACTAACCTACTATTCTATTTATCCCTTCAACACCTACAAATGGCTTTGAAATGCAAAAAAATAATATAACCCCAGCCACCGCACATATTCATATGCAGTGATTATGTCGTATTGACAGGATATCAAAAATGTTTCACGGCACCGTGTTTCACGGCACATACGCACGGTGTTGACGGGATAAATGCGTTTCCACGATTACAGGGGTGTATTTTGCGGGCGTCAACAATACCACGTCTTCGTGCAAATTGCTTTCTAAAACACATAAACGACATACGTTTGGGCGAAAATACAGAGACCACCAAATGCAGCTTAACAAGACGCGTTTGATGCGCCATATTTCATTAAAATCCGTTACGTAATAAGGACACTATACAAGAATACGTACTTTGAATCGGTACTTGTTGTTGCTGTTAGTACCACGTGAACATACACCTTGAATCGGTGAGAGTCAGAAGGTTTGGTTTTGTTAGTCATACATGTGTACTATAATAAAGGGCGTCGCAATCCGTCCGGACAGAGTGGTACAATTCGATTAGTTGCGAACGGTAACTCTTGCAATCTACTCCCGTACCGTCCGTAGCTACGGACGGTACGGGAGTAGATAGCAAGAGTTACCGTTCGCAACTACAATTCAATCTGCAAGTACAATGCACCCTCTCTAAACCGGACACCTTTATCATTTATTTTTATTTTAATGGAACTTAGATAAGTAAAACATTGCATCATATTTTAATTATTTGGTTCATGGAATATAGTTATAGAAAACAGTTGAATGTGGCAGTGACTGGAAAAATGGAGAGTATGGGTTTTGCGACCAGTGTAGATCCAGGTCAGCCTGTGCATCACTGCATTATAATTATCGGGCGTGTGCTATTTGATCAGGAGCTATACTGGTCACAAATCACATTAGCCCCATTTCTCCTTTGACAGCCACACGAGCATCCACATGTATGTGAAATATGGCGTGATAAGTAGCTTTAGGCCATTTTGACAGCGATGAGCATCGCGGGCCAGCTCTTTTTGGGTCCAATTTTAAATGACTACATTTGAACCATTGTATTTATGTACCAGGTTTATGTTAAAAAATAGTTGATGCACGTCTCATCAAATGTCTTAATATTAACAAGTACAACAAAAGTATTACAAATGCATTTCACATTTGCCATTCTATCTAGCACTATAAGAGACGTCATACAAACATAGTATATATACATAGCGTGACTATAAAAGTCAATGATTGGTAGTATCAATAGTCATCAATACTAGGTTGCTTACTTGTATCACTAAGTGCACTTTAGAAACCGCATATTGTTCACAAACGCCTATTCTCCACGTGTGATGACGACATGAATGACGACACGAATCACGTAGTCATTTCTGAACGTTTTATTACCAGTACTATTGATACCAGAAGAAATTATTATACGATGAATGGACATCAACGTCGAAGACTATTGTTCAGCATTTAAAATGTCTTCACAATTAATTAATTCACACCTGCATCACTAGCTTCTTTTCACACGTAGACAATAGCAAGGTGCGTGATCACGTGGTTACGACAACAACAACAATGGCTGAAAGTGTTGAAATCTTGCCGACTCCAAAGTAAGTATTATTTGATGTGTTCCTTAATATGCAGCGGATTTTGATGAATTATGGCGCAGCAAACGCGTCTTCGTGGGCTGCATGTGGTGGTTACGGGAGTTCGGCGCATACTTATGTCGTTTTTGCGAAGAATCGATTTCCGTGTCTACCGACACGGAAATCGATTCTTCGCAAAAACGACAGAAGTTTCGGCCAAAGTACAGAGACCACCAAATGCAGCTTAACATTAATGAACAATTGGCGGCTCTACAGTGCTCGGTCTTTTTATTAAGAACACGGCCAATAAGAACTACGTGAACATTATCGTCGTTTTCAATTAACATAATTACTTGCATGCTTGTTGTATGCCTCAATGCGGAGTACCACATATGCATAAACATACATAAGTCATTTTTGCCGAAAATCCAAAATACACATGGAAGTATAGATCTTACTATAATATGTGTTAACAATGCTATCCATACGTACCATGCGGGGACATAGAGATATATCTTGAATTCAAATGGTCATATATTATTGCTTTGTCGTCTCGCAACCATTTACAGTAAACACATACTTGTTGGAGTATCATGAGAACTGACCGTGAATTATAAGTTTCAATATTCTACATCGGTACCCCATGATAGATGTTCTATTGACTGAATGACATGTTCCCAGGGTGTCCTGTTTGGAGAGGCTCCACTGTTAACCAGGCATTTGATCACGTGTATGCAGTTTTATGTGGCTTGCGAACATGAACATATACTATCAAAGAAAATACACGACAATATACACATGCAATTCAATAGGCAAACATTTTATCTGTGTCCGGTTTAGAGAGGGTCTACTGTATTGGAATAGTATGTCATCAGTCACGGTTACATTTAAAGAACGCCATATACAAAGATGCTGTACCAACATCACATATATACATATATATATATATATATATATATATATATATATGTATATATATATGACCCGGTGTAAATGTACTCGTTTGCGATTGCTAAATTACTAATGTGATCAATCAGATTACTTCAATATAAATATATGGGTCATAAAATCAAACAGTATCTAGAATAAATATTTAACAGAAACCTTGTCATATAACTGACTAAAATACGAGACAACCCATGCGATTGTGTACCTAAAACGATATGCGATATCTCGTGGAAATATTTACAAAATTTACGATATTTTGGCATTTGATATGAAAATTTCACCGCCTTTCGACGTCGTTTGTGGCTGTGACTGGAGAAATGGGGCTGATGGGATTTGTGACCAGTGTAGCTCCTGATCAAATAGCACACTCCTGTAGACTGATAGTGAACTATATTGCTTGTTAGACGCATGCCGTGTGTTTCATTGATGGAATGGCGAACAGTGCAGATATTGATCAGACTGTGCGGATGCACAGGCTGATCTGGATCTACACTGCTCGCAAAAACCCATAAGCCCCATTTCTCCAGTCACAGCCACATTTACAGAACATATCACAGTTTCTGTAAATAGTTTTCGTGAACAATCGCACATTATCTTAGGTACACAATCACATGGCTTGTGTTACATGTGAATTCAAGCACGGGTTTGTCCACTATGCTGGACATATGGTAGTGAAGTATGCACGGTAGACACAAGTCATGGTATGCGTCTCCAATAGCCAGCTCGAACCCGCCACCCCCATCTATATGGAACGCCAAATCTACATAAACTCAAATAATTAACGCTAGCTCTAAATAATTAGAGCCAGCATTAAATATTTAGAGTTTGCCCCAAATCATTTAAAAAGCTCTGTAAATCATTTGGACCTAGCTCTAAATAGTTAATGCTGGCTCTAATTATTTAGAGCTAGCAATACTGATTTTATGTAAATTTGGCGTTCCAGGAACGCCAGATCTACATAAGCTCAAATAATTAATGCTAGCTGTAAATATTTAATGCTATCTCTAATTATGTAGAGCTAGCATTCATTATTTGAGTTTATGCAGATTTGCAAAATCCACATAAACACAAATATAATTAATGCAAATATTCAATGATAGCTCTAAATATTTAGTGCTCGCTCTAATTATTTATGTTTATGTATATTTGGCGTTCCATACATCTCCAAGAATTTAAAGGTACAGATAGCATGTTGACGATATCATGATGTAAGCCACAACACGACGATATTCCCAAAAACACACCAATCACTTTAGACATATAAAATATGATTTTCACTTTAGCATTTAATATTGAATTTCACCAATACAGTTTTATGATAAATTAACGTGATAAAGTAACCAAATGTCTGTATACTTTGTATATGGTTTGATTGGAGGTCGGATCAAGCTGGTACGCGCATTATGGCGATAGAGCTAATGCCCGTATGATTGAACAGGTATTGCGCTTCCTTTGCAATAATTCTTATCATAAGTAATAATAAAAGTAAATTATTTGATTTAACGACGGCACTGGCTCGCCGGGACCGACTATTTAAGTCTCCATCCGATAGGACTAAGCTAGGCTAGGACACACCGAAGAGGGCATTTGCAGCGGTCGAGGTGGAAATCAAACCCGGGCACTCCTGAGGGCCGTTTCACTAAACTTCGTACGACTAAAATGTTCGTAAGTGCAAATTTAGGATTGTCTGTAATTTCAATTGATAGATTTACATTCATTGAGCATAGGCTGCAAATCCAGCCTATGCTCAATAAATGTAAATCCAATAATTGTTTACAAGAAAACATTGTTAATGTGAAATTTACAATAAGTTTGCACTTACGAACATTTTAGTCGTACGAAGTTTAGTGAAACGGCCCCCTGATCCGCAGTCCGACTCTCTACAATCAACATGCTTGTAAACAATTGAAGAGGCAAGTTGAAGAAGTTCTTCCACTGGCCCTTTCAAATGAGGGTTATTCGTAGGAATTCATAATGCCCAGTAACATTACCGTTTTCTCACCACCCCGTCATAACTAATACAAGCGAAACGAGGTCAGCGGTCGCAATCCAGATCATCTTCATAATTGAGTATTATTACATATGTATTGTATATATGCATCTCAATAAAATCACATATAGTAGAACCTCTCTAAACCGGATACCGATCGAATCTCTGCCTGTTGAATTTCATGTGTGTATTGTCATGCATTTTCTTTGATAGTATCTGTTCATGATCGCAAGCCACAGGAAACTGCCTAGACGTGATCAAATGCCTGGTTAACAGTGAAACATCTCTAAACAGGACACCCTCCCAGGGTGTCCGGTTTAGAGAGGTTCCACTGTACAATTATTTTTAAATGAAATATCAGGGTTTGAATTAGCACTCAACATAAAGTTAAAGAGGCCCGTGGAAGGGGGCTATACCCGTTGAGAGAGTTAGCCCCTCTATTCCGAATGGCCCATTAAATTGTTTGTCATTAGATTGGCGCTAGGAATTTTGAAATTAATGGCCAAAATGAATTGATATCGCGAAACCAGACAATGCCAATTTACATATTCTCTAATATCTGTAACAGAATAGCAAATAATTTCTGAAGATTTTAGTGGCCAACATGTTATTTCTGAATAGTGGTGTAGCCAAATGGCTACTGCGGTTAGTAAAAGCTCTAACATATTGTCACTCCTGTCAGCTAGGTTGCCTATAGAAATATAAGGGTTATGGCCATTACAATTGCCATATGAAACAAAAACACATATACGTGTATGCACTTATTAAATTATAGCATAAACATAGGTAATCATTGACAATATTATACCTACTCAATAGAGAGTTGTGAGCTGGACGCGAGATATATTATCATCTGGACCGTATATTTTATTAATAGTCGGTACTTATATAACACTTACATGTACAACACTAAAGTCGCTTTCTCAATATTTACAAACAGTGTTGATCCAGATGAGACGGCTCGTAACGAGCCGTCTCATCAGGATCTGCACTGTTTATGGACATTGTCTTAATTTACACAAAACACCAATGTTCTTATCAATGGAACTGTTCAAACGTCTACATTGAAGAGTATATGCCGGTTACTTACGCGTGAAATGGTTGATAACTCATCACTTAATATACTAGAGGCATGGTTGAACCTTGCAAAGATGTGGTCAAAGCATGTATCGTGTTTCGACAAATCGGACTTTATAGGTTTCTTAAGAAAAATAAACTTGCAATATTCAAACTAGGATTAACGAATGCAGCAGTAATGTGTGCATACATATTACTATAATAGCTTAAACATGAATTCTCCCACAAATGTCAAAACCAATGCCAGAATATTAATTTGAACTGGTCAAGTGTTGTGGCCAACACTGACCGTTAATGTCCTTACCTGTGACCATTACATGTCCATAACTCTTAAAACGTCTACTGTTCACACAACTGCCAAGTGTCTGGCGTATTTGTCAACCTTACACGTCGTTTAACAAATTACAACTTACTTAAGAACCAATACATGTCACAATTAAAACTACAATGACTAAATGACAAGTCTCCAATCTTGCATTTTTGTTAGATTAGTCTAGCCTGTGTCTCGTTGAGATTTTAAGGACAGTGTTTACTGAAAATCGGGATTCTAGTGCTTGGAGTATGACATGAAAATTGTGACTGTGACTGGAGAAATAGGGCTTAGGGATTTGTCACCAATGTAGCTCATGATCCAACAGCACACGCGTATGCTGCTAGCCCTGTATATTAATGGTTAGAAGTATGGCGGGTGTTTCATTGATCGAACGGCGGATAGTGCATGTCCCGATCAGACTGTGCGGATGCACAGGCTGATCGGGACATACGCTGGTCGCAAAAACCTTAAGCCTCATTTCTCCAGTCACAACCGCAAATAAACAAACATACGGGCAATGTGAATGTGAAAGAATTATCCAGCTTCTTGATGGCGTTATTAGAAACGGGTCATTTAACTGACCACTGATCATGAGTGATATGCAAATATGTAACTGAAGGCATTTTGGCATGCGTCACTTAAGAGACCGTTGGTCAACGGTTGATAAAGTGACGCATGCCAAACATCCCACAATGTCAAAATGAAACCCACGTCTGTTAAACTGTTTTTGACGGAGTACTTTGGTAACGTTCTCGGGTTCTTGAAATACTTTACCAACTTTCAATGACATTAAGGAAACCGAGGGACAAAATCGCCCTAGCATGCGGTATTATCTGTTCGATGATATTCGATGTACAAAGAGCAAGGTGCATGATCACGTGGTTACAACAACAACAACGTCGCCCACTTCAAAGTAAGTATTATTTGATATCTTCCTTAATATGCAACGGATTTTGATGAAATATGGCGCAGCAAACGCGTCTTCGTGAGCTGCATTTGGTGGTCTAGGGAGTTTGGCACAGACTTATGTCATTTTTGCAAAGAATCGATTTCCGTGTCGGAGACACGGAAATCGATTCTTCGCAAAAAACGACATAAGTTTGGGCGAAAATACAGAGACCACCAAATGCAGCTTAACAAGACGCGTTTGATGCGCCATATTCCATCAAAATCCGTTAGGTAATAAGGACACTATAAAAGAATACGTACTTTGAATCGGTACTTGTTGTTGTTGTTAGTACCACGTGATCATACACCTTGAAGAGGCAGAATGGCTGATAATTTATCTGATATCCATACACATACGCAATTTACAGAAAATATTGTAAATTGTGTAAATGTATTTCATGAAATTACGCAGATGTCCGAAGGTACAAAGTCACATGGCGTGTCTCATATGTACAATACTATTTATCTCGCCAACAGTGTAATGTTCATTCCCGCAGCCACGGCCCAAAAGAAACACGATGACGAGCTACTGACCCATTTCATTCTGAAAACATACTATTTTAGACTTGGACTATTATAAATGGGTTCTTATTTCAACTCAAAAGTATATGTTGCTACCATCATTCGAATAATAGTTTAAAATGTACGTGTACATACGGATGAAAGTGTGTTCCAAATGAAACATGCAACGAGACAACTTAGTCGACGACCACCGGACCTCATTAAAAATACTTTATCGTGTATCTCCATTGATAAATAGTGGTTGGTCATTAAAAATATATTTAATTAAGTTTATTCCGGTGATAAATGAAACGAACACAATGGTAATGCGCTGCAACTGTATCTTTTTGTCACATCTTCGAATCAGACTTTCACATTTATTATATTTTCCATTATAATAGTCATATCCGATCAGCGATTGTGTTACTACTCTTTTAACAAAACGGAGGTCAATATATCATACAAGACATAAGAAACACAAATGGAACGGTAACAATACAAACCAACACATCCAAAATAGCAATCAACTGTGTGGTGTTACAGTGGAACCTCTCTAAACCGGACACCCTGGGAGGTCCCCAGGGTGTCCGATTTAGAGAAGTTCCACTATAGTTAAGCCACAATGGCGTCCACATGTTGTCCGATTCAGAGAGGTTCTACTGAACTTTTCCATTATGTTATTTTATTATTTGGTACAGCACACGTCTGTTCGTATACGTTGAGAAAGCGTGTGGTATCGTATGGGTTTTGTGTAGTTTTTAATTAGTGCTACGTGTGTGTCTTGTGAAGTAATACTTTCTTTCTCTTGAGGATGGATATGGAAGGAAAGCTGTGCACGTTGAAGATTCCGTGTCAGGGGCTCGTTTGACTAAACTTCGTACGACTAAAACGTAATTATTGGAGTTACATTTATTGAGCATATGCTGCATATGCTCCATAAATGTAAATTCATCAATTGAAATTTCCAGACGATCCTAAATTTGCACTTACGAACATCTTAGTCGTACAAAGTTTAGTGAAACGGCCCCCAGTATGCTAGTTGTATATGTTTAATATACTAACCTGTGAGCTTCAGCTGGCTCCTCGGTTCTCTTAGGATATGCCTTTTGTTTGTAGTTCTGTGTGGCCGTTTCACTAAACTTCGTACGACTAAAATGTTCGTAGGTGCAAATTTAGGATCGTTTGGAAAGTTCAATCGATGGAGTTACATTTATCCATTAATTGTTTACGAGAAAACGCTGTTAATGTGCAATTCACAGACTATAGCACGTTTGCACTTACGAACAGTTTTGTATTACGAAGTTTAGTGAAACGCCCCCTGCTTGGTGTGGTCGTTTTTATAATTATTATAGATACGATTAATTAACACATTAATAGGCATATTACAGTGGGGTCAGCGTGTAAGTGCACACACGAACGAACACGACAGGTTGGAACCAACCTGTCGTGTTCGTTCGTGTGTGCACTTACACGATGACACCACTGTATGCATGTACTAGTATGTGATGCATTACGAGTAAAGCGTTGTGTTTTTGCATAGCTGCACATACATACTATATCTGTATGAAGTAAGTATTCAACGTCTTTACATAACTCCTTGCCTTTGATATTTGTTTCCAACAGTTAATCATCACAAACGCATGCCTCCAATTATTGAGCATTTTGTCGTTTTACAATTAACCACTATAGCTGTAAACTACGAAGCCCCACACGTGACGTAGAATTCTTTTTTTTTTATTAATTCGTTCCCACAAAATAACAATTCGTTTCCACGAAATAACAATTCTTTCCCACGAAATAACAATTCGTTCCCACGAAATAACAATTCGTTTCCACGAAATAACAATTCTTTCCCACGAAATAACAATTCGTTCCCACGGGAACGAATTGTTAATTTGTGGGAACGAATTGTTAATTCGAGGGAACGAATTGTTAATTCGAGGGAACGAATTGTTATAGCGTGGGAACGAATTGTTAATTCGAGGGAACGAATTGTTAAATTGAGGGAACGAATTGTTATTTCGTGGGAACGAATTAATAAAAAAAAAAGATTCTACGTCCCCTGCGGGGCTCCGTACGAACGCCTCCCTCCGATTATTGAGCATGTTTTACAATTAACCACTAAAGCTGTAAACCGTCTCATGTTTCAGTGTAAAGGCAACACTATCACAATACACTCACATTAATATACTTTTAATCAATATTTTGACACCTAGTGATCGTATCATGCATTTGCTGACTTTTAATCACTAATATATAGTCACCATCCTCACTATCAGCTGCATCTGTAAGTCATGTGCCACGGGAAAGTCAGTTATATACCTTACTAATCTTGTGTGTGTTCTATACAGCTGTTTAATACGCGAGTGTAACGTTCTGGAAAATGTGAAAGGGTTTTATCCTACTAAAAACAGTTTAGGTCATATAGAGACTCGGTTTCACGTATCTTCCGAAATACCAGTGGGATGAAAGCAGTGTGTCATGCCTAGATCGGGGATTGAACCAACTATCCCTGGTATGGAAGCCAAATGCTCTTCGCACGAGACTATTAACCCAACCCAATAACGTCCTGGAGCTGGGAGTGCAAAAATGGGATAACTTCATTTTGAAGCTATCCCCCATGTTGCACTCCCATCTCCATCTTTAGCAGGAACGTCACCGTAGATCACAATTAACCCGCACATGTGCACTGATTTCTGCACGCTGGATGCTGTTATGGTTAGAGATTACCAAATGGTGCGAAATCACAGAGGGTGTATGCAAAAATAGTCCGGTATAAAAAAAATAGTGCGGGTGTTTTGAGGTCACAGACACAGTTTGCATGCAAATCTTGACCCATTACTACCCAGTTTGACATGAGGAACATGTTGGGGTGCTTTTCATACCAATTTTAAGCATATTTGTAGCATTTAAAAGAAAACACTGAACCTGTTCGTCACGTGATGTAAACAGAGTTTCCGTGGCCCAAAAATGTAATCAATATTGGGGGACATGACTAGGTTGCATTTTTCTTTCTTAGGAGTAAGTGAACCTACGGTTTAATTCATGCAGAACCAGTACAGATTGGCAGCAGGTCATGTACATGTAGGTCCCACAGCATACATACGAATAGTGAATATAGGAGAGACTGGCCTTATTTTTATTATTTTTTTTAGCTTATATTTAACGGCGGCACTGGTTCTAGGACCTTGCATGCCGTCTCCCAAGAAAGGGAGAAAAAACGGAGGTAGAGATTTTTTAGAGAAACCGGTAATTCGTATTTACAGAGCAACTACGAATAATCGGTACCCATTTACAGCTGGGTGAACTGGAGCAGTGTGGATAAAGTGTCTTGCTCAAGGACACAACGCACGCCGCTAGTCCGGCTCGAATCCACGACCCTTGGATCAGTAGTCCGACACACTAACCATTACGCCACGGCGCTCCACTCCTTATTGGATGGGATTCGGTTAAATTATATAGTAAAACTATTTGGTGTGTTCTAACCTTATGGTATTTACAGTGATTGTTTAGTATGTAATTGTAGTTTAACCCTTTCAACACCACAGGCCTGTATAGTGGTATTGGCAAACAGAGTGATGAGCCGTCTCATCAGGATCTGCAATTTTTGAAAGTAATTTTCATTTTTTAGAGCGAAAACACTCCCTTTTCATAAATGGACTAATCTGAAAATCATTTTGTGACGATTGGCCAAATCCATTCCAGTTACTTAGGGTTAAAGATATGTTAATTGACTAGGTTATTAAGACCGTCCCAGAGAGAGTGGAGAAATGATACGGACCTGCGCAGGGATATGGGGGCCATAGAGACTGAAGGAAACCGTTACATTTAATCAGATGGCGCAAACACAGTTTCAATACATTGGTTGATACGTATTTTGTTTCAAATAAAGTGAGGACCTATTTGTTGGGCACGTGCACATATACCCGAATTATAACGACACTGCATAAACTTTCCGTCGTTTGCAAACATTCTAAAGAAAATCAATGAATACAATACAACAACTGCATTTGAATAAACTATACATTTAACAGATAAACCATGTTCGCCTATTTTCAATGAAATTGCAGATTTGTATCTTTGTTTCTTCAAAAGAAAAACACATATCTGCTACAAATGCTATTTTTGCAACGTGGGGCTATATATATTTTATGTTCATATCCACACGTGCCTGAAGACAGCGAACAAAGGTGTGTATCAAACGGGTCAATTATAATAATGCAAATATGATACATTGAGCGCATCGGGCAGGTGATAACAAAACGCATAAACTACGAAACGGGCCCGGTTGTCCATAAATCTATCAGATCGCAGCTACGGGTTTTGGCTTTAAGTGGTTCTGAAAATGTCGACACTTTACGTAAATGTGGCTGTGACTGGCGAAATGGCGCTTATGGGAGGATTTGTACTAGTATTACTCCTGATCAAGTACAGTGAAACCCCTATAAACCGGACACTCGGGTAAATAATGAGTTTTACATTAACTATGTTTCGCTGTTATGTATCTCAAATTACAATGACTTTTCATGATTGCAAAACACTATAATGTGCCATGAAGTGCTCACATGTCTGATTTACAGTGGAACATCTCCAAACCGGACACCCTGGGGACCTCCCAGGGTGCACCGGTTTGGAGAGGTTCCACTATATGACACTCCTGTAGACAGATAACCATCTATATTACTTGTTAGAAGCATACCGGGTGTTATATGGACAGAATACCGAGCAGTGCAGATCCTGATCAGACTGTGCGGATGCACAGGCTGATCTGGATCTACACTGGTCGCAAAAGCCATACATTTCTCCAGTCACATCAACGAAAAACGAAATGACGAGCAAAATTGATCATCAATTGAACGTGTATGTTACAAACAGTCGTTGACTCCTACTGTATAGATAACGGTTAGCAGTATCGGTGCACTGATATAAGCCATTTATAAGTATACCAGCCTGACATGGCGTTGTTTACATGCTTTGTTTGTATTGGTGTATAAACAAACATGGAATTCCTGTAGGTATTTCCCTGTTTATTATGGCGCGTCGCTATAGTCATGATCGATATATTGCGATTGACAAAACAGTTTCTAATACTGGAGCAGTGGGTAAACTGGCGGCCAACGGTGGCACTTGATTTTAATTTTGCACTGCATGCGTTCGATCCTCACTTTGGCCATTATATATATATATTTATTTTTTTTAAATATTGTTTTTATGTTTTCTTTTTCTTTTTAATGAATCTTTATTACATGTAACAACAATTGACATGGTAATTATGAACCACATGCATCCACGTTTATTTATTTATTAGTTTATTATCTGAAGTGAGAGGTTTATTTTCGACATGGTGTTCTCCATAACATATTTGCATTTGTAGTGAGTCGAGCTGGACTTTCACAATAACACACGAATGTGCAGAATGCATTTCACAATGATTAGGTTCAAAGTGAAGTGTTTTATAATGTTGTGTAAAAGTAAATGCACGACTGTTTCGGGATGTGTGCGTTATCTCTGGCGCCAAAATCGTAAAAGCGAGAGAAAAATGTATTCCTTTGGCAGGATTCGAACTCACGACCGTCTGATCACCAAACAGTAGATCTACCCACTAGAGCACTAAACGATGTTACTATTATTGGCAATTCTATCGAATGTTAATGCATTTGCGCTGGTATACAAATACCATGTCTACAACATATGACGTAAACTATTTAAAAATATCACGTGTTTACAATAATATTTACAATAATAACGCGCCAGCTCAAAGCGGTACACCTCTACATTAAAACATGTGCACATACAATATACAAATACATGTAAGAATTTGACGTAAATAATAACTACGAATTAACTAACATTAACTCATGGAACATCGGGTGAGAAAATGATACGGATCATTTGGGACGTAGGCTAGAAAACTGTGTCTTATGTTGTTATTTTTTGTTCAACAAATATAGGTCCCGGTCTTCCTGCACGAGTGTAGGACAACACGAGTGTAGGACAACCCCCCCCCCCCCCCCCCCCACGGACATAATCCCCCTCATGAGTTTTGACACTGGAGGACAACCCCCCCCCCCCGTCTAAAATCACTGGTAGGACATAATCCCCCCCCCCACATCAAAAGTCAAGGTAGGACAAAATCCCCCCTCCCCGTCCAGAATCAAGGTAAATCATATTCAGTACTTTTATTTGCACAATAAACATCAAACATCAAGCACATTTAATGAAGTATTTTCAGTTGCACAATCAAACAAGCACATCTAATGAAGTATTTTCAGTTGCACAATAAACTTCAAACAAGAATTTGTATGTATCGTTTGTACATTTGTATACTGATGTCGGTCCCAAACCATATTGTTTTTTAATTTTGATGGGGGGGGGGATTATGTCCTACCTGTGATTTTGGACGGGTAGGGGGGGGGGATTTTGTCCTACCTGCATTTTTAGACGGGGGGGAATTTTGTCCTCCTGTGTCAAAAATCATGGGGGGGATTATGTCCGGGGGGATTTTGTCCGTATCCCTTCCTGCACACCTCCACGGTTCATCATGGTCGATTCCTTTTTCCGACGGCAGTGCGCATGACTGAATGACTGAATGGCGAACAGGGTGAACCCTGATCAGACTGTGCGTATGCACATGTTGATCCGGGGCTACTCTGATCGCACACGGTACCGATTCGTTTCGGCTTATATTTAAGGGTGGGGAATTGGCTCGAACATTCCATACCCGGTGGTACATATTCGCAACCGGGTGCCCATTTATACATTTGCCTGCATGATGCAGGATGTAAATAAGCTAGCTATAATTTACACATGATGTTTGCATACTTTAGTAGGACGTTGCCATGTTAAACGATTATACGTCAGACCAACATACGGATGTACGTGGGTGCCATATTTCATTACCATAGTGAAATGTGTGGATGTGGTTAGAGAAATGGGGCTTATAGGTATTGCGACCAGTGTAGCTCCAGATCATCCTGTGCATCCGCACAGTCTGATCAGGATCCGCACTGTTCGCCATTCCACCGGCATGCTTCTAACAAGCAATATAGATGGTTATCGGCTACGGAAGTGAGCTATTTGATCAGGAGCTACATTGATCACCATACGCCCCATTCTCTAGTATCAGGAACATAGACAATAGGATGATACTGTAATCGTGTTTTATGATCGTTTTTGTTGTGGTTAGGGCAGCTTGAGTACACTGTAATATGTCTATTTTCTATTTTCCATTTTTATCATAAAAAACATGCTTTGACAACAATTTAGAATAATTTACAACATTATTTGACAGCGCTTTAGAATCATTTCCATTGGAAATGATTCTGAAGTGCTGTCAAACCATGTTTTTATTGAGAAATAATGCAAGATACAAAAGCAACAGCAGACGACAAGTGGTGTGTGTAGCGGTATATGGGTTGAACGATTATACGTCAGACTAACATATGGATGTACGAGGTGGGTGCCATATTTCACTAGGACAATTGCAGTGAAATATCATGACAGGCGACAGATGTACACAAGGTGGCAATTGCAACTGGAAGCCGGGGCAGACATACTGGTGAAGTTTTTAATTTCACTATCTGGCATTTCCAATCAACCTTCTTGTATCGTACTACGTATTATATCCATTGTAGTATACTCTGAAACAGCTAGAGTTGGCGTGCGCAGGAGAATAAACTTGCGCAAATATTTTTCGTGGGTATTAAATTTTCACGAGTTGTATAATGCGACATGATGGTTGAACTGGGGGTCAAACTAACGTCTGATTAGACTTGATAGTCAAGTGACAAACCAAGGACATAATACAGTGGAACCTCTCTAAACCGGACACCGGTGTCCGGGTTAGAGAGGTTCCAGTGTGAAACTTGCATATAGCTACTTCAGTATTCGCGCGTGTGCTTTGCGATCATGAACATACATTATGCTCGGAGATATATGGCAACGAAGCTTATCGAAATTAAGCACAACTTACTTGTCCCGCTGTCCGATATACAGAGGTTCGATTGTATTATACTTGTGGAAATAAGTCTATGCTCAAATATATAGTATATACAAATCCAGGGCGTGTTATTGGGGAGTGCGGATAACATTTTCCTCTGGCCAGTGTCTTATATAGTCAAACATATAATGCACTAAGAAAAGGAAATACGAAATTAACTTTATTCTATATAGAGACATTTTCAGATCTGCTTAAATGGATGTCGTCGTAAGACTCCAAAGATACCCCAAATCCCTGTTCCGTATAAGACACGCCATGCGATTTTGTACCTAAGAACATGTGCGACTTTTCATGAAATATATTTACAGAAAATGTGATATTTTCTGTAAATGACGTGGAAAGATGACGAATTTTTTATAGCTCCGCATTTGCTATGACAATTTCGTCATCTTTCGACATCATTTACAGACAAATATCGTAAATATTTTTCATGAGATATCTCACATTTTCTTAGGTACAAAATCGCATGGTGCGTCTCGTATAAGGTAAATTCTAGTTATTACAACTGAGGGGTATACCGACTAGAAAAGGCGCGGATTTGGTACTTGGTACTTTGTATGTATAACCAAGAAAAGCAAATATGAAATGATCTTTGTTCCAAAGTCGGTCAATGGTACTCATTACGTACTAGTAATCACCATTACTTTTTAAAATTTCAATTAACAAGCTAGTACATATATGTAAATATAGCTGGGGGCCGTTTCACTAAACTTCGTACGACTAAAATGCTCGTAAGTGCAAACTTATGATAGTCTGTAAATGTTACATTAACAACGTTTTCTTGCAAACAATTAATGGATTTACATTTATTGAGCATATGCTGCATATGCAGCCTATGCTCAATAAATGTAAATCCATCAATTGAAATTTCCAGACGATCCTAAATTTGCACTTACGAACATTTTAGTCTTACGAAGTTTAGTGAAACGGGCCCCGGATGTTCAGAATGAATTCGGAACGTCCTCCTCTAGGAGTAAATTAAGATTGAAACTCGAGATGAGCTCCGCAGATTGGTGTTAAAGGGATAACTGTCACGGTCCAGTTTGTATCCAATTTCCCGATGGTAGATATGCTGCATATAAATATTTATATGTCACCCGTCACGACAAAACGGGATTGTTAATTAATGGGCCAATGTGACTCGAAAAACGCGAGAAAACGTATACAGCCTTATATCGATCTTAGTGCTTCGCTACCTGCATCGATAATCTGTCAGGGATCCGTTTCACTAAACTTCGTACGATGAAAAAGTTCGTACGAATATTTATTTTATTTGCTACTCACATTAACGTGACTACATAATGCTAAAACATCGCCTATTGAGTGTAAATTGTATTCTGAATTTCAATTTTGCACTTACGAACTTCTTAGTCGTACGAAGTTTAGTGAAACGGGCCCCTGTGTCGCCATGAGAAATATACGATATTTGTAACCCGCGAACTCCATACGTCCATGTCGGATCCGGACGGATGCAATAGTGAACAGTATATGAGCTGAAAGCGCAGGCACATGCGAAAGCTGGTATAGTGAATTAAGTATACGTTATTGTTCACATGTTGCATTCTTTATAGGAATGAATGGCCTTTTTGTGGAAATTATCGGGGTATAAACTTGGAAAAGTCGCGGGAATACTGGACGAAGGCCGGAAGGCCTCGTCCAGTATTCCCGCGACTTTTCCAAGTTTATATCCCCGATAAATTCCACAAAAAGGTCATTCATTCCTTATAATTCCAGCATTTGAAATAAATTCATGAAGAAAATGTGTTTATTTTCAGTTTTCTTAAGAATTATTTTAACTGCGCCTCACGGTTACGGAAAGTAGTTCGGCGGAGTTTACTGGGATATAAATTTTGGACAGAGACTTGCTACGGGCCAATCAAATGTTAGGGAATTGTGTAAATATTTTTGTGCTGGAATTATAAGGAATTGAATGCGAGGGAGCGTCAGCCAAGCGTGCAATGCAATGTCCCATCCGAGTACTGCTTTTCCATTTCATGTCGAACAGTTAATCATTAAAACTGGTAATATATAACTTATTGGGGGTTACACGTTGCAATATGTGAAATAAATGGAGCACAATGCTGCCCAGTGATTGGTTTAGAAAGTAGGGCGAACGATAAGTATACTATACTAATAGTATTACCATGGCGAGACAGACGAAGGTGGCCGGATTAGCTCAGTAGCGCCGGACTGCAGATCAGGAGACCCCGGGTTCGATTCTCACTTTGACCTGCTCCGAATGGCCAATTCGGCGTGTCCTTGTGCAAGTCAACTTCGTGCTAGCCTAGTCCTATCGGATGGGGATTTAAATAGTCTGTCCCGACATGCAAGGCCATCGAGCCAGTGCCGTCGTTAAATCAAAGCATTTACATTTGCGAGACAGATATTTAGATGAGACCCGGTATGCCAAAATAAAGTATAATAAATACGTTCTGATCAGCCATACCACTAACGACATTGATTTCATTCGAACTGCAGAATCGACAAAGTTTCTCTTATAAAATGGCGAAAACATGGGTCATGTCCAGACTGCATTAAACCAAACCGAAACTCCTCATGTCGTATATACATGTTGCAATACTTGTCAAATATAATTTAGTTCGTGAAATACTCGTACCTTAACTGATACAAATATGCGGCATATTTAATTCCCCATTCCAGTTTTTTTTTCAAGATTGCCATATCAAATTTCTAAATATTTTATCAATATGATACACTGCCAAAAAGTTAATAGGAAAACCAGCTAGTTTGCATTCACTGACATATTTCTGGCTGTGACTGGAGAAATTGGGCGTATGGGTTTTGCGACCAGTGCAGATCTTGGTCAGACTGTGCATCCGCACAGTATGGCCATGATATACACTGTTCGCCATTCCCATCCTTCTATCAAACACTATATATCGCTATCCGGCTACAGGAGTAGTTATATCTGATCACGAGCTACACTGGTTTCAAATAGCACAATCCCCATTTCTCCAGTCACGGTCGATTTTAAATAAAAATTGCAACTTATTTTTGCATTATTATGCAGATAACGACACACTTTTGACGGGCGTGCTCCAGGTTTCCTCAAAAGGTCTCGTCACGGGGGATGCTGCTCCGTATCAGATATCATAACGAATTTAAATTGCCATGATAACTTTTTGGTGTTGAACAAGCTTAAAATATTTTAATTAAACTTGCACTTTCCACAATATTCAATCATGGCCGATAATTTCTCACGCTTGTTATGAACGATTTCTGTTAAAGTGCAGGGTATGTAAACACAGGTCTTGAAGAACGGTTCATATTTCGGTGTTTATGGGTTATTTCGGTATATCTGGTGGTTTGGGTGCATTGTTACCAGAACACAATTTACGTCACCTCCCTCCCGCGAGCTAGTATGCGTATAAGTACGGTAATTCTTGACAGCATAAAGGGGATCCAAAAGTTTGGAACGGTGAACGTGTAGATAATTGACAATTTCTGTCGTGTGTAATTAGTGAGCTTAAGTATTTGCACAAAACTATGTAAATCACCCAAAACCTGTGTATATAAATGCTTGGATTAAAAGACAAAAAAAAGTACATGCCAGGATTCCACCTTTTTTAAATTCCATTTGTCTACATATACACGAACAATATTTTGCTATTCCAATAATTTGCGACTAACGCGCGTCACTGTATATATGCTAATGAGGCAATGCATTCATTACGTTATGCGAGGGAGTATTGGCTGGTGCTAATTCATTTGCATCGTTGGGTTTGTATGGTGGGCTACAGAAATTGGGCGACACAGTATACGTCAAACTTCACACTTGTGGAGCATGAACGTGATATTGTAGTAGTGGGTGCACTGCTCAGATGACGGGCAATTTGGCGTTACAGTGATTAATCGCCTAGCATGCGTAAAATAACCATTCACGTTTGCATGTGTTATTATCGTTTTCGTGTTACTATCCACTGCACCATTTGACAAGATCCCAAATTTGAATCAGGCAAACAATGTAGACCCTGAGTATCAGGGTCTACATTGATTGCCTGATTCAAATGATGGGATAACCATGTACACGACTCAAGTCTACGCTGGATGCAAACGGCAGCATGTATGCATTTGCTCAAACTCCCGCCAATCAGCATCCAATACCGCACTGTGCAGTACAGCGGTGATAATGTTACCTGGTCGTAATTCACGGCGAAACCATGTAATTCAACCTGTCCAAAACACCTCTAAATACGCCTAATTAATGCCCGGTACTTCATAAAATTTCTTAAAATAAAAGTGTCACACCCGGGGTACGGGGGTTGCACAATAGGCGATGCAAGAGTGTCAAGCGTTTGAATAAGTGGCTGCCAAAATAACCAGTCGTTACTGTGCCAGAAATAAACATTAGGATTGGACCAATTTCACGCTGCAATTGATTCGCATATTGTGACCTGAGAGGGTCACTTTAATCAGTGTGAAACTGTGGAATTATTAATGCGCAATTGGAGATGGTAGAGAGCGGAAAGAGACACGTCGCTCTACTAGGCACCGTGCCATTGACGGTCCATGTAAATATATGCACTTATTGTTCGAGGATTCTCTCAAACCGGACACCCTGGGAGGTCCCCAGGGTGTCTGGTTTTGAGGAATTTCACTGCAATGTTGTCGACTGGCATTCCATAACAGGGTGCCGTTTCACTAAACTTCGTACGACTAAAAGGTTCTTAAGTGCAAATTTAGGATCGTTTGTAAATTTCAATTGATGGATTTACATTTATTGAGCATAGGCTGCATATGCAGCCTATGCTAAAAAATGTAAATCCAATAATTGTTTACAAGAAAACATTGTTAATGTGAATTTTACAGACTATCAAAAGTTTGCACTTACGAACATTTTAGTCGTACGAAGTTTAGTGAAACGGCCCCCAGTTGTGTGTGCCATAACCATGCGTGGATATCATATATATGTACAACAATGAAAACAAGTGTGTATATTGTTTAGAAATAGTTTCTGTTCCGTAATTCATATGTAATGGAATTCGGCATTTGTTCCTACGCTCAGTGTCTTATTGATATTCTTTGACTGGAGACTATCGTTCTGATTATTAGAACTAGCTGAACATTGAATGTACCACAAAACGGTCATGTATCGTTAACCGACATCAAAACATAGTCATGGTTTCATAAATGAAATGATCTTACAAGCATACCATGACAAATACTGCTATTTATCCCGTCAACACAGTGCGTATGTGCCGTGAAACACGGTGCCGTGAAACATTTTTGATATCCAGTCAATACTATTTTTGCATTTTACAGCCATTTGTAGGTGTTGACGGGATAAATAGAATAGTAGGTTAGTGCTGTGAATGGGAAAAATATCTGGCGCGGCACGGAAACGGGATGTGCTCGGCAGAGCCTCGCCCATCCCGTTTACTGAGCCTTGCCAGATATTTTTTCCCATTCACGGCACTAACCTACTATTCTCTATCTATTTTCCTTATTTCTGAACCAAAGTATATGTTGTGACCGCTCATTTGAACCGTCTCGGCGAGACGGTTCAAATGAGTGGTCACAATATATACTTCTGATGAGAAATAAAGAAATTCTTGAGCCTTGCCGGATATTTTTTCCCATTCACGGCACTAACCTACTATTCTCTATATAATCCCAATGTGCATCATTACAATATATTGTGTAACTTTGAAAATGTTTCTAAATGGACAAAACACACATATACGGATGTGAATGGAGTCAAGTGGCTTATTGTCTTTGCCTGATCGCCATTCATTAAATGAAATTCCTCTCACAGTATAGATACATATCACGCTACAGGAATGAGCTAGAAGATAAAATACAACCATAGACCAGGGGCGTCGGAACAGGTCAGGCGACTGCCGGACCAATAACTTTGACCAAACAAATATGACTTTTATTGGAATATTGAGAATTCATATACATATTATACAACACAAACGAAATCGGTAATTAATGTAATTATTATTATCGATAATAAGTTTATGATGTTACCACTCAGTTGAACCGTCTCGACGAGACGGTTCAGCTGAGTAGTAACACCATACACTTTGAGTGGGTGAGTTGTGGGAGGGGATCCCGTACCTTCGCCGGACCAATCTTACGATGTTTCCGACGACCCTGTAGGCAAGTTATACGTATAATATCGCCATTCGTCTATGCTAGAACATGGACGTTTTCGCGGTATTATCTTACACTGTTGCGGGGTTGGGGTGAGCGGTAGGACCGACACTGGAGTAGGGACGAGCCACAAGTACCCTGACCCATAGATGGCCAATGTGATCGGGCGGAATAAACGATTGCGATTGACCAAACAATAACGCAAGAATACAATAGAATTTTCAAGTGTCAGACACTGGGCGAATGCCTTAATGAGAAATCACCAACGCATGCGACAACACGCTTCTCGAGATTTTGTTCGTTAAAACCAGACCGTACGTACGTGTATGTTTACGTATGATTGACAGTTTTCCAGCAACATCTTGTAGAATAGTTATATTATACTCACACAATGCCCGATGAGGCAGCATGCATACAGTGAGAGTATGTAATAAAACTGGCATATATTATAGCAGGTGGTATGGTTTCTCACTCATTGGCGACGGTGCTGTGACACAAATAAACATTATATAGAACTCGAAGCATTTGGCACCATGCACATTCCCTTACTCGGATATAATATAATCCGTTCCATTATCGCAGCCATGATACGTATATCGCTGAATGCCGACCAGTTTATGCCCAGATCAGCCTGCGGAATGCCGACCAGTGTATGCCCAGATCAGCCTGCGCGGACGCGCAGGCTGATCTGGGCTTACACTGGTCGCGAACGTCGCTATGTCCTGTCCGAATTCCCCGTCCAGTTGTAATCAGTGGCTGAATGAATGGTCATTAAATACGACCAGGAAAACCTCTTGAAACGGGAAGACACTTTAGAAGGCGGTAATTTGTCTTTGCCACTGCGATGACTGCTCGACATTTACTGGACCGATCTTGGCATAATTTGAACTAAGATTAGCAACCTGGATGAGGACATTCAAAATGGTGAATAGTTCCCTATTCCCTAATATAAGAAAAACTATCTTTCATCACGTAACATGGGCTTTGACCGTGTAATAACACGGTGTATTAATAATAATAATAATACACTAGTGTAATAAATAATTAATATAATGTCGGCTCTGCATGTGATAAGTACATCTTCAATGTATGATGATGTGTTATTATTATTATTATTATTATGCTGTAATGTCGTTGACCGATATAAAATGCTCGGCATAGGCTCGTTTCTTATCAAATCTTCAAATTCGCTTAATAATAAATGTGGCGGTGGAAAAATGGGGAATATTGGTTTTGCGCCAAGTGTAGATCCAGATCAGCCTGTGCATCCGCACAGTCTGATCAGGATCTGCACTGTTCGCCATTCCATCAATGAAACACCCGTCATGCTTCTAACGAGCAATGCAAATGGTTATCAGGCCACAGGAGCATGATATTTGATCAGGAACTAACCCTGTCACAAGCCCAATAATCCCAATAATCCTCATTTTTCCAGTCACTGCCACAAACACCATATTAAAACATCATTCATGTAAGATCCTCTATTTCTTCTGATTGAACATGGATACGAATACTAGCATAGATTGTCAAATATATCTATCAAACTATCCGTTTTTTAACCACCCAGATACCAGTGAATCCCGCGACATGTGTGGAATAAATTCCGGGGAATAGGGGACAAGAAGCGATCTATACAATGGCCCCTCGTTGTGAGGGTGGGAACGATGCATGTCAGCCCCGGCCGGGGCGATAATTACATGTAAACAAGCCTCTTCTCCATTATCACATTGTCTTGTGGCCAATTTCAGATAATTTCTTTCGAATTAGTTTCAGAACATAGAATAATAGCACCGCAACCGTGAGAGACTGCCTTAACGGTGCTCCTTGTTTGGCCGTGTCAATTAAATCTTTTTTTCCGCGAATTGCAGTTTCAAGTTGCCAATAATTTCCACGTGAATTTGCATAATTAATGTATTGGCGCTGAATTAGGTGCTATATGTGGCTGTGGCTGGATAAATGGGGGTTTATATAATTTGTGGCCAGTTCAGCTCCTGATCAAATAGCACATTCGTATAGGCTGATAACGATCGATGTTCTTGTTAGAAACATGACGGGTGTTCCATTGACGGAATGGCGAACGTGCGGATCCTGATTAGACTGTGCGGATGCACAGGCTGATCTGGATCTACACTGGTCGTAAAATCCATAGGCCCAATTTCTCTAGTCGCAGCCACATATTGAGACGTTTTCAGATTATGCATAGGTCACATTTAGAAGCAGTTTGACAAGTTGCAGGTTCTGCCTGCACAGCTGCACCAACTTATGCAGCATACATAATTGCCTGTAGCGTCGGGGACCATTGACACGTCAAGTCTGTCACCCCACAGAAGTGGATTTTATTCTTGGGACCTCTTTAAACCGGAAATTCTGGAAACTTACTTCTGTGGTCTAAACCAGACGTGGAACCTGTCTAAACCAGATGTGGAATATCTCTAAACCAGACGGCCTAACAACTTTCGACAGTGGAATCTCTCATCGGTCGTCCCGGGAATTGTCTACACAGACTCACTTCAGAAACTCGTTGACTGATTTCGTAAGAAATTCAGCAGTTATGAAATTAGTAAACGAGTTTAATAAATATCGTATTAAACCATCACTCATGAAAGACCCTCTATTTGTTACAACATCTGAAAGTTGCATGGTGATTGGTGGGTGGCGATTTCGGTTTAAAGAACTTTTCCCGCGTGATTTGGCACGCAAAGATTTTCCGCGTGTTTACGTAATGCGACTTGTCTCAATATATCCAGACCGGGTGGATTAGTCTGAAGTGGCTATATGTCAGACACACCGACGGTACAGCGGATACAACTTTGTTCAAGTACCGAAAAGTGCAACATAGCTGAACTGTCAATACCGCGGCACGTGCGCCGCTAGTGAAGTATCAAGAATGTTACAGTAACGTGTTTGGAAAGACACACATAATCCATTATATTCTTCGGCGTAATCCGGGGGTTACATTCCAAATGTAAAGGTCATATTGACTCACAGAAGCAACACGACGACAGCTAATATCTCAATGGCGCCAAAGAAACCGCTTACGCCAGAAGGTGTATGCATTGTTACTGTGCATGCAAACATATCGGCTATGATACATACAGCTTAAAATGGTGTACATTGAAAACGCTCTAAACCGGACACCCTGTGAGGTCCACGGGAACGAATTGTTAATTCGTGGGAACGAATTGTTATATCGTGGGAACGAATTGTTAATTCGAGGGAACGAATTGTTAAATTGAGGGAACGAATTGTCATTTCGTGGGACCGAATTGTTAATTCGAAGGAACGAATTGTTGATTCGTGGGAACGAATTGTTATATCGAGGGAACGAATTGTTATTTCGTGGGAACGAATTGTTATTTCGCGGGAATGAATTAATCAAAAAAATCCATGTCCCCTGCTGGCCTCCGTAAATCTATACCCGTTACGTTTCATAATACGGACATGTCGAATGCTTCATACATAAGGATTGATTGTCTTTTTGTCCAACTGGTTTGACCGATATAATCCAACGACAATACTTTCTAAAGACATCAAATATCAAAAACTGGCGAAAGTGAAGTAAGATGAATATGGTTGTTAAGTCATTTTAATGTTCCCTTACAACGTATTGATAATCTAAACGCAGCTAACCCCGAAGTCATGAAGGGACGATCAATTTAATTTTAACAAATTTATTTTATGTTTTCTGTCAAGGGCCATCGACCGAATAGCGGCCATAGGGGTCATATAAGATAGCACAGACAATAACAGGGAGCCGGGGACACAATAGATTGACAACAGAGTGGGCTAGAACCGACGGAAGTACCATGCTATGTTAAACCTATCAGTGAAACCAAAGGAAGCTTCGAAAATCATGACACGTTCCATTAAAACGTAAGTTATATAGTTTGAAATGGCACCGGGACAAGTTAAAGATGAGGGTATAATAAATGGTGAAACCTTATATATGTGTTCTCAGGATTTTTGAATTTAGAAGTTGTATTTTGTTCAATCTTCAAGAAAACTGACACCGACAATGCTGCAGGGTATAATTCCAGATAATTTGCGGAAATGGTCTACTGCCGGTGCTTAGATTACATGTAGAGTTTTGGATGTTTTAGAACATTTGATACCGCTTTTGAAAATATATATGTGGCTGTCACTGGAGAAATGGGGCTTATGTGTTTTACGGCCGGTGTAGATCCAGATCAGCATGTGCATCCGCGCAGTCAGATCAGGATCTGCAGTGTTCGTCATTCCAATAATGAAACACCAAGCATGCTTCTAACAAGCAATCTAGATCATTATCATGCTACTTGAGTGAGGAATTTGTGATATCGATGGTCTAGTAAAGTAAGGTCGTAACTGCTATGCTTTAGCATAGCAGTTACGACCTTATGTTACTAGACCATCGATATCTCATGGAATATACAAACAAAATTTACGATACTTTGCGTAAATGAAGTTGAAAATGGCAAAATTTTCATAGCAAATGCAGAATATGAAAAGTTCGTCATTTCTGACGTCATTTACAGAAAACATCATTTTCTGTAAATATATTTCATGAAAAATCGCGCATGTTCTTGGGTACAAAATCGCATGACGTATCTCATAGTATATAGCTACTGCATGCCTACTGATGAAATCAATGCATAATACACCATGCGATGTTTATTTTACTTGGAAAATTTCTATATTTGCTTTTAAATTGTTTTAACTATTACTGCTTTAACCAATATATCATCAGAAACACACATACAAATCGTGCATACCTTCTTCCTGGCCGTATTGCCGTTTTAATGGATATTTCGTTAGATTAGAAATAAATATTTGCCGTAAATGACGCCAAACGTTGACAACAGCTTCAGCGCTCATGCGATATCAAATTCCGCATGTGCGCTGACGTTTTCGTCAATTTTAGAAATCATCTACGAACAGTACTGCTGACTTTTCAAAATCAACGTCGGTAAAATACGGTGATATGACCAGAGCGGCAATTCCAGAGCTCGTTTCAATTAAAGAGGTCAGTAGAAGAAAGGAGCAAGCCCATTAAGCTCCTAGCCCTCTTCTTCCACTGACCTCCTCAATACGGCTAGTCTGAAAATGGACACCGGCTGAGAAAATTTGAAAATGACGTGTGCGCCCAGCATAGCTCCAGATCAGTCAGCATCAACGCAGTCTGACCAGGGCAAACGTTGCTGTTCCATGAATTGCGAGAAAATGACGTAAAAGAAAATGATTCTTAATGCTAACACTATATTTGGCCATTTACTTTGTTATATAAGTAATAATACCATGGGCTGTTACGTTTACTATAGGAATGATTGGCCTTTTTGCGGAATTTATCGGGGTATAAACTTGGAAAAGTCGCGGGAATACTGGACGAAGGCCGGAAGGCCTTGTCCAGTATTCCCGCGATTTTTCCAAGTTTATATCCCCGATAAATCCCACAAAAAGGCCATTAATTCCTTATAATTCCAACATTTGAAATAAATTCATCAAGAAAATGTGTTTATTTTGACAGACGGCAGCCATTTGTTTACATTGACAGCACTGACAGCGCACCTGTAGAAAGTAGTTCGGCGTGGGAGTTTACTGGGATATAAATTTTGGACAGAGACTTGCTACGGGCCAATCAAATGTTAGGGAATTGTGTAAATATTTTTGTGCTGGAATTATAGAAGTATGAAACACAATTGGTCTGTTTAAAGTTTAAACGTTAAACAGACCAACTGTTTTTCGCACTACAGTCAACGCAACAGCCCATGGGTTTATTCCTTAAATGATAGTTTCTTAACTTTCATCTCTTCGCGCCATAGAAAAGAAGGAACGAATGTTAATGGAAGGTACGAAGTGACGCGGTGTTAAAACATCTCTTATTAATAACAATTTATTCGCATTGGGTCTAAATTAAAGGCGGAACGTTAATACATAATATGGAAATGTATGTAACATACGAGCCCAATTACGAATAGCGGTTCACGCATTTCAAAAAAAGTAAAACGATGTCTTTGAGTCGTAGAATTGAAACTATTGTATTTTTGTTTACATCACCAGGGGCGTGGTTAATACAATGGCCACCTGCAACTTCACAGACATTTGTACAAAAGGCAGGCGGAATAGAAATCATGGCAAATGAAATATAAAGTAGTACCAGCGTGTTGTTTCATCTTTAGCATCCAATAACCTCAAATGTATTCCTCCGCGTCTTGATTAATGAAAATAAATAGTTTGTGGAAAGAAAAGCCACGACTATGTGGTGTATTCGGTTTGTTTCAGATGTTCTGATATTACATTATATATTGAATGAGAAATAATTATTTAGAAAGGTTTTCATTTACATAAATTACGTAAAATCTTTGTAACACCTAACTGCCAGTCAATGAGACGCGTGTGGTATTATTTGGATTGCTGCTTGACAAAACCGGACATACAACCCTCTGCGACCAGTGAAGACCCATATCAGCCATGGCGAATGCTACCATTTACGACCAGCGAAGACCCAGTTCACCCAGCAAACCATCTATAGCGAATCAATCGAAATACGACCAGGCTACATTGTTGCACAGGATTATCAGAATCTACACTGGCGAGTTTTGTAATGAGACCGGTTTTGTGAGAGGCTTTTCCATTTGAGACAACCCTTGCGATTTTGGACCGAAGAAAATATTTACAAAATTTACGCTACTTTCCGTAATGACGTCGAAAGTTGACAAAATGTTCCGAACAAATTCGGAATAGAATACCGCATTTGCTATAAACATTTCGTCAACTTCCAACGTTATTTACAGAAAATTTCACAGTTTCTGTAAATATTTTTCATGAAATTTCGCACATCTTCTTAGGTACATATTCGCATGGCTTGTCTCATAATTATGTGGTAATTGTGTGACGTCGCCAGGTCCCATTTCGCAAGATCATCATGATTCTCCCAAATTGATGGTATCAATGCAAGGGGATGCATGTAACTCTCTATGGACCTTCTTGTACGGACGTATGTGTCACCAAACTGCGTACGAAGTTCGAGTCCCGCGGCTGTGTTCGCTTCGCTTTTTTTCTCGACCGATGGCATAAAGACATTAAAGGTACATGCCCACTCAGTAGGCACAAACTGTACTTTATATCAGCGACATCATCCAATACATTTCCTGGAAAAATAAACATTCATTAACCATTCCCCCACGTACTGATTGGCACTATTATACATTTTATATCAGACGCAAATTTCCACACTGATCAGGGGCGATAACCGCGTTTCCTTAAAATGTTAACGGACATTACTATTTATTCTGTTTTTATTTTTTTTATGTGCAATGATCATACTTTATAATCTGTCGAAAATACTAGGTGAGGCATTTAATTTGCATAAATAATAAAAATTATCATACCTCATTATCTACTCGGCTATATATGCTATTTATTAAATTCCTTGACTGATATCATAAGAAACTCGGCTATATATGCTATTTATTAAACTCGTTGACTGATATCATAAGAAACTCGGCTATATATGCTATTTATTAAACTCGTTGACTGATATCATAAGAAACTCGGCTATATATGCTATTTATTAAACTCGTTGACTGATATCATAAGAAACTCGGCTATATATGCTATTTATTAAACTCGTTGACTGATATCAGTCAACGAGTTTAATACATATCATATTAAATCATCACTCATATAAGATCCTTTATTTCTAGCACGACTTTTGTTGAGGACAAACATGTCCGACCGTGCACAGACAATGCCAACTGTGGAACTGACTTGAGGTCCATTCATTTTAATATTAATTTATATGATATTAATATTCAGGTACATGTGTATTTTCGTCGCTTTGAATGAAATGAAATGTCATCTGAGGTGGAGCTCCCGAATACACAATTACGCTGCCAGTTCTCATAACGAGAAACGAATTAGAACTGACCCCTGACCAGATCACGTGATGACGGGTCATCTCGAGGATTTATTTGTCCGTGACTAAAGGCGAAAATCGTTTTGAACCCTCAGGTCATGTTTGATTTCCCATAACTTTCCATGGCCTTTAACTTGCTACAATTTTTGGAATAATTCACAGGTGTCAGTGGCAAAACTGGCCCCGGACTGACAGCTTCAAGTGGGGTCTACTCCGTGTCCCCAAATGCACTATAGGGGCCGGGTAAAATAAACAACATTTATAACTAATAAATAAATGCCACAAAATAGAGTGGATCGATACTTTTTTACGGCTAATGAAGAATTAACGATTTATGAAAAAAGGACATTGTTTGTTGTTATTTATCTTCTGTACAGGACCTGAATAGAATTTCCGGTCACCCGCATTAAACTGAATCTCAATGGTCAGTATATGTGGCTGTGTCTGTAGAAACGGGGATTATGGCATTTGTGTCCAGTGTAGGTCCTGAGCAAAATAGAAGAATGTTGTGACCTGCTAACAATATATATTGCTCGTTATAAGCAAAGCCGTTATTTCATTGGTGGAGTGGTGAACTGTCCAGGGGCCCGTTTCACTAAACTTCGTACGACTAAAATGTGCGTAAGTTCTATAAATTCTAATCATGTAATGGATTTACATGTATTGAGCATAGGCTGCATATGCTCAATAAATGTAGATCCAATAATTGTTTACAAGAAAACAAGAAGACTACCATAATTTTGCACTTACGAACATTTTTATCATATGAAGTTTAGTGAAACGGGCACCAGATCCTGATCAGACTGTGCGGATGCACAGGCTGACCTGGATCTACACTGGTCGCAAAACCCATAAACCCCATTTCTCCTGTCACAGCCACACCTGAAAATAGCGGACATCGTTAACAGTGAATACACAGATCAGTCATCCATACCAACACAGTCTGCTCAGGCTCTACAATGTTTGTATTTTGGTCATCGAAATGGCATTATGTTTGTGACTGTGACTGGAGAAATCGGGGTTATGGGATTTGTGGCCAGTATACTTTTGGAGCATGATACTGATGTGTATTTCTTGCTAGAATCACGATCGGAGTTTAATTGATTCCGGAAGTCGGCGTGACGTATCACTAGTCACGTGACCCGACATGGTTGGGGGTAAATCGATACGTTTTGCTCTAAAATACATCATTTTTATGCCAGAATATTTTACGTTTACTACGAAAATACTAAATGGTGATAAGAATATTTTTTAATGACTATTTAGCTTTATAAATCTGCATTTAAATTTGATTTAGCGATTTTAATTTAGTTGTTTGAAGCATTCAAAAATGATTAAATTATATAGGAAATGGGTCAGATTTCACCCTGCGCTCCTCGACAGGGGAGATAATTATAACGTGCAGGTGCGCAAAATAGATGAATTGAAACACCGATCATAATGAGGAATAATACCTAGTTATTTCCCTTTGCAAGTCTATTTATAGAGATCCGGTCCTCAGCGCTTATTTCTTACTGAATAGCACAAACAAATGAGTTTTGTGAACAGAGTAGACCCAGATCAGACTGCACATCTGTGCAGTTTGATCTGGGTCTGCACTGATCGCAATGCAAGTGTGGACATATGAATCTGGCAAATAATGTAGTCCAAGATCAGATTCCTCTGATATGTATGAAGATCTGGATCAACACTAGTGGAAATCACTATAATTGCTCCATTTCACAATAAATCATGCTACATTCGCCCTTTGTACACGCAATAAGGCACTAAACTATATAACGGATTTCTATAAATAAATTCAATGGGAGATCTAGCTACGATCCCCCATTCTAACAAGCAATATAGAAGAATTAAAATACATGGAATCCTCAAGAGAATCCTCATGTATAAACTCTTGTCATGTGCGACCAATACAAATGCTCAGAAACCGCAAATGTTTTGGAGCTGAAATTATTCTTGCCATATGAAGACACGCCATGTGATTTTGTACCTTCGGACATCTGCGTAATTTCATGAAATACGTTAACAAAATTTACAATATTTTTCAGAAATAAAGTCAAAGTTACTCTGAAAATTTTGTCAACTTTTGACGCCAATTACTGAAAATGTTGTAAATTTTGTAAACGTATTTCATGAAATTACGCAGATGTCCGAATGTACAAATCCCATGGCAGTATATTATATTCCCTGACGTCACTACTCGCGGCGGATGCAAATTCTAAAACCGGTTAACCCGTTCTGGACGTGACATTATTTACACTTGTACCCCACCATGCATTACCTGTCCTAATCCCGGGCGGCGGCCCATTCCCGGGTGTACCGAGGCGACAAACCGACAGTGACAGACGTGAAACCCGACCCGGTCGGTCGGCTGCCGCTGTCGTCTGCGGAAAGCCAAATCACATGGTACAGTTATTTATGAGCACGTGCACTGTATTTACAACTGGCGAAATTACCCGTTGTGTCCATCCGGTGAATTTAAGTACCCAGAAAACAATTACTTCGCTGCATAAAATTGTCTTTGAAGAAGACCAACTTCTAGTTACTGGTACGACGTACGACATGGACGCATCTTATAGTAATAAGTATCTCATAAGTATCCTCATATAGAGGCACACCTTCCTAGTTCCCCATATACGGTCGTACGTATTCGTAAATGTATTCCATTTGTTTAACCCTTTCACCCCTAAGTAACTGGAATGTATTTTGTTTGTTAATTTTGCAACCAATCCAATGGTCACAAAATGACTTTCAGATTCGTCCATTTATGAAAAGGGGGTGTTTTTGTTCTAAGAAATACGAAAATTACTTGCAAAAAGTGCAGATCCTGATGAGACGGCTCGTTACGGGCCGGCTCATCTGGATCTGCACTGTTTGCATAAACCGCTATAGCGGGCTTTCGGGTTCAAAGGGTTAATGAACACGCATTGAATATTCGCAGAACAGAGAACGAACGTACCTTTCATTGATACCAGAAGTATGCAAGCCAGTAATAGGGAATGTTTTATATAAATAAGACGTCACATCCGGACAGTATTCTCCGTTAGCTAGCGAGCACAATTGGGCTACAAGTTGAAATATTAAATGTACATGCCCACTCAGTAGGCACAAACTGTTCTTTATAGGAATTAAATAAGTGTATAATTGTGTCACTATTCCACCAGTTCTAAAACTTGCGAGTGCCCGCTATGCAGATGTAATCATTTAGTAATATTTATTTTACTGATAGTGACGCGCCGTGGTATCAGGCTATTTTCATATGCAAATGAGGCATCATATTTTTTAAATTAATTATAGTAATTAAAAGCGTCACCTGAAAACAATCATATTTTCGACGGATTATAAAGTATGATCATTGCACATGAAACAATAAATACAGAGAATAAATAGTAACATGCCCGTTAACATTTTAAGGAAACACAGTTATCACCCCTGATATCGGTGTGGAAATTTATATCTGATATAAAATGTATAATAATGCCAATCAATACGTGGGGTAATGATGAATGAATGTTTATTTTGCCAGAAAATATCACAGATGATGTCTCTGATATACAGAACAGTTTGTGCCTACTGAGTGGGCATGTACCTTTAAATGGGATTGTGTATTTGAAGTGGTCAGTGGAAGAATATAGCAAGTCCTTGTGGACCATTTGCAAACAGTAACTCTTGAAACTACTCCCATACCGTCCGTAGCACGGTACGGGAGTAGGTTGCAAGAGTTACTGTTCGCAACTATTGTGGACGTAACGCCCTTCCTTCATCCACTGGCCCCTTTCACGTTTGCTTTTAGTCCCATCTCGAGCTTCAATGTTTCACGGCACATAGGCACTTTGTTGACGGGATAAAACACAGTTAGACCACGTTCTTCCGCATGTACGGTCGATAATCCACTCGTTAAAGATTCAAGATTATTTCCTTGTACTTGCGGACGAACCGTGATCTAACTATGGCATAATACATTACGCTTATACAAATCAGTTCCCGTTGACCCTATTTCGCACCGTGTATACAATAACAACATGGGGGGCGTTTCGCTAAACTTCGTACGACTAAAATGTTCGTAAGTGCAAATTTAGGATCGTCTGGAAATCTCAATTGATGGATTTACATGTATTGAGCATAGGCTGCATATGCAGCCTATGCTCAATAAATGTAAATCCAATAATTGATTATAAGAAAACATTGTTAATGTGAAATTTACACACTCTCATAATTTTGCACTTACGATCATTTTAGGCGTACGAAGTTTAGTGAAACAGTCCCTTGGATATTATGATATGGTTTATGTATTGCGACTAGTGTTTCCCTGTCAATGGTACATTTGTACTAATGGTGAATAATTACCCGTAATTTTAGCTTTTCTACAATTTTGGGAGGGCAAATGTCCGCCTTAGTTACATGACGCTGATAATGGGATGAACTGAGACAGAAAGGTATGGCATGACGAAACAGATAGTATGTCTACCTCCCCGAGGCACCCGTTCATCCATGCGAGAGAATTATCATGATTATAGTAGTGCACGCGCCAAGTAAATATTCGGCGCACGCATGCCGTGGACCATTCACAAGAAACATAATGCATCGCCATTTGCGGTAAATCTCCGTTGATTGCGTCTGATTATCAAATGTCTGGTCAACCGGTGACCTGTCTTGAGCGTACGTAGTCCATAGCAATGGTTTTCAAGGGGAATGATTTACGTCATATTAAGCATTCGGTGCTGGAAAGACGAGATACATTTAGCGAGTTAACGATGTTTTGATTGATAGTAACGATGTTCCTGTGAAGATGATATCTCTGACGACGTTTGTATGTCGCGCTAATGTTAATGTAACAAGAATATAGAGTTTAATGGCCTATAGTTTGGAGGGACATACATGTATTTCCCGCGATGTGTGTTAAAGGTACATGCCCACTCAGAAGACACAAACTGTTCTTTATAGGAATTAAATAAATGTATATTTGTGTCACTATTCCACCAGTTCTTAAATATACGAGTGCCCGCTATACAGACAAAATCATTTAGTAATATGTATTTTACTGATAGTGACGAGCGGTGGTATCAGGCTATTTTCATATGCAAATGAGGCATGATACTTTTTAATTATTTATACAAATTAAATGCGTCGCCCGAAAACATAATATGTTCCGACAGATTATGACGTATGATCATTGCACATCAAAATATAAATACAGACAATAAATAGCAATGTCCGTTAACATTCTAAGGAAAAACGGTTATCGCCCCTGATATGATTGTGGAAATTTACGTCTGATATAAAATGTATAATAATGCCAATCAATACGTGGGGACATGGTGAATGAATGTTTATTTTGCCAGAAACTGTTAAAATGATGTTGTCTCTAATAAAAAGAACAGTTTGTGCCTACTGAGTGGGTATGTACCTTTAACGTACAACACGTATATTCTACAATCCGACAGTATTGACCACGGTTGTTTCGGATTTCTTCACCCTTACAATACTGAATTTAGTTTTGTCGTCTGCTGTTTATTGTTTATTTTTCCATTTTTCTCATCAAAAACATGCTTTGACAGCACTTTAGAATCATTTTCATTGGAAATGATTCTAAAATGCTGCCAAACCATGTTTTATTGACAGAAAAGATAAAATATGAAACAACAGCGGACGACATTTTTCGTTCCCCGCATTCTAAGGGTTAATCCTTTTACAGCCGATGCAACGTTCATAGACATCCCAGTTTGCTTTTGTTTGGAACATACGAGGTACGCAACGGACTGCGTTAATATTGCCAAGATTATCAACGGTTCTGAACATTTATTGGCAATACCAACTGGCAATCAAGCACTTTTATTGTCTGAGGTCTGAGCTGTAGCACAACTCAGGCTCAGCCATTTAATATGTTTGATTTCAAGCAGAATATTAAAGTATTTTGAAATAAAAAAAGACACATATTCGCAAGACTGGCGCAGGCGGCAGTGTATGAGCTATATATAGAGCAAAACTGGGGCCGTTTCACTAAACTTCGCACGACTAAAATGTTCGTAAGTGCAAATTTAGGATCGTCATTTAGGATCGTCTGGAAATTTTAATTGTTGGATTTACATGTATTGAGCATAGGCTGCATATGCAGCCTATTGTCAATAAATGTAAATCCAATAATCGATTACAAGAAAACATTGTTCATGTGAAATGTACAGACTATCAAAAGCTGGCCTTTACGAACATTTTACTCGCACGAAGTTTAGTGAAACGGGTCACATGTTAATATCTTTGATGACGTTCGGAAACGGTAAGCACTCCTCGACGAGCCTCGTAATTCCTACGCGTTTCCTAGACACGCTTTTGACTGCCATTATATTTATCACCTACGTGGTGTGCTAGGAAATGCGCATACGTAAACTATGTGGCAATGCTGGGTGCTAACATACGGAGCCCCGCAGGGGACATGGATCTGTTTTTATCAATTCGTTCCCACGAAATATAAATTCGTTCCCTCAATTCAGTAATTCGTTCCCACGAATTAACAATTCGTTCCCACGATATATCGTGGGAACGAATTGTTAATTCGGGGGAACGAATTGCTATATAGTTGAGAACGAATTGGTATTATCGTGCGGGGGAACGAATTGTCATATCGTGGGAACGAATTGTCATTTCGTGGGAACGAATTGTTATTTCGTGGGGACGAATTAATAAAAATAAATTCTACGTCCCCTGCGGGGCTCAGTACTAACACACTTATACATTAGCACATCTTCCATGGAACGTGATGTAATGAGAGGTCATACGCTATACGGTGCATCGAGTCATTGTTATAACACATTTATCACGGTCGTATTCCGCATAATGTATTTCGACAAGGAAGACCTGGTTATGGTTTTGTGAGGACTAAAAACTGCAAGTGCATCGTGAATATCTCCAGGATAGGATTTCAACATCTACAGTGAAACCTCTCTAAACCGGACACCAAGAAAACACATGTGATCTTATTGTTTACGAGTTTCGTGGTCCTTTATCTCAGGTGATAATGTCTGTTCATAACACACAACTATGGCTCAGAATGATCAGATGCCTGATTTACAGTGAAACCTCTCTAAGCCGGACACCCTGGGGACTCCCCAGGGTGTCCGGTTTAGAGTGGTTTCACTGTACTTCCGTTTGTGCTAATAACATAACGGGCATTTCATATAACAATCTACATATGCTGCTCTTATTAGAACATTGTAATATAGAATAAACAAGGACGAACACGATAAGTCGAACATCGTTAAACTGGAAACCAAGAAACAATATGTCGCTTAATGTAGATGGGTTTCCCCAATAGATATGTACAGGTACAACGATAATGTTCGTGATCGCAAAATATGGAACAAGAATATTGTGTCGTATTTTTATGTCTACGCAATTAGGAAATGAAACAATGCTATGCTAATCGTTTAGCTGACGACATGCTGAGAATACTGATATAGTCGTGGATGTTTGATGCGAATGTTGCGTCTTGGCAAAGCTTGGCTTGGTAACAAACATGAAATATTATACCCCGGACTAACAAGAATGGCGCCAGTATGGAAGCGACCTGTAGCCGATTTCATCAAACTTGCAAAGTATACTTATCTAGCAAAGTATACTTTGAGGGACAAATTTTCAATTTAAAATAAATTTATTAATTTATATTATACTGAATTTATTACATTATCACAGCCAAAATGGCTGTGATAATGTAATAATTTCAGTATAATAATTCTGCATATTTTTAATCATAAAATATATGCAGTCGTTAGTTCTATATGAAATAATGCATTTCGGAAAACATAAATGATTACTCCCTCAAAGTATACTTTGCTAGATAAGTATACTTTTCAATGTTGGTGAAATAGGCTACTGGTGCCAATGGTAAACTATATTGATACTGTCTCCTAATTTGGAGATACTAAGTCATAACTAGGAGATGGTAACTCCTAATCAGGACTTGCTATCTCCTAATTAGGACTTATGATCTCCTAATTAGGAGATAAAACAATTTTAGCAGTGACACAGCTAGTAAGTCCTAGTTAGGAGATACTCAGTCCTAATTATGAGTTACTATCTCCTAATTAGGCTTATTATCTCCTAATTAGGAGTTAGTATCTCCTATATATAGCTTGATCAGACTGCGACGTATTGCGTCAAGTTGCGCCTGCATCATGTTGACAACCACCGTAAAACAACCAGCGACGTTTTCTATGACGTCTCACATACATGCGCATGTATACCCCAAATATGTTCACTTAGCAACTAGTTCATGATATACATATTTCATTGTTTCCATGCCGTGTTCCTTTCAACATAAAAACTATATCTATCCATGTGATATAGCTAATCCAATACATTTAAACTGTTGCTTTTACGTAACTTGCTGACAAAAAACACATGTATTCATGGGACCCAGCTTCAAATAAAATACATGACAATTTTATCGCCAACGAGAGCACGGGCCAGCCGTCAACGTCCTAGTTTTCATATGCATAATCCTTGCAAAATGTGGTCTAATAGCCAAATGTCGAAGTACATGTCACTTGTGGCTTTGACTGGAGAAATATGACTTGCGAATGTTGCGACCAGTGTAGATCCAAATCAGCCTGTACATCCGCGCAGTCTGATCAGTTCGCTATTACATCAAAGAAACATCCGCCATGCTTATAATAAGCGATATAGACTGTTATCAGGCTACAGGTGTGTGCTATTTGATCAGGAGTTACGCTGGTCATACACCCCATAAGCCCCATTTATCCAGTGAAAGCCAAAGCCACATTTATAAATGTACGTGCGATTAAATATGCAATCGCGACCATCAAAGTCGCATCCTTTAGGCGTGGCACACGTTTCATTAAATTTTAATTTCTTTTTAAACTTGAAATTCAAAGAATAAATCAAAAGGCTTCCGCGGTATAAAGCTGGCATCAAAATCAAATAAAACTGTAGAATAGAGAAATCTACGGAGCCCCACAGTGGACGTAGAATTTTTTTTTTTATTAATTCGTTCCCTCAAAATAACAATTCGTTCCCTCAATTTAACAATTCGTTCCCGCGAATTAACAATTCGTACCCACGAGTTAACAATTCGTTCCCTCAATTTAACAATTCGTTGTCAAGAATTAACAATTCGTTCCCAATTGCTATATCGTGGGAACGAATTGTTTAATTCGAGGGAACGAATTGTTAAATTGAGGGAACGAACTGTCATTTCGTGGGAACGAATTGTTAATTCGAGGGAACGAATTGTTATATCGTGGGAACGAATTGTTGATTCGAGGGAACGAATAGTTAAATTGAGGGAACGAATTGTTATTTCGTGGGAACGAATTAATAAAAAAAAATCCGTGTCCCCTGTGGGGCTCCGTAGAAATCTGCATTTACGTCACATGACACGAAACAGAATTGTATCAGTGGAGCGATTGCGGCAGGTTTGGTGAACAGATGGTCTAAATACTGCCGTATGATGTTCGGGGCTGTGTAGGCATGCGCAGTCAGTAACCTCCATGGTCAACCAGCACTGGACTGGCATGGACATACGCGGCTGTATCTGGAGACATGGGGCTTATGGCATTGTGAACAGTGAGCTCCAGATCAAATAGCACACTCACATGATCTATATTGCTTGTTAGAAGCAATACGGGTGCTAAGTTTATGGAATGGCGAACAGTGCAGATCCGGATCAGACTATGCGGATGCACAGGCTGATCTGGATCTACACTGGTCGCGAAACCCATAAACCCCATTTATCAAGTCGCAGCCACGTAGTTGCACGCTTATCAGGGTCAACATTGCGATGGTCATTCTGAACGACAGTCCTGGAATGGCAATGGTGTTCCAGATTCGATATGCATAACCAAACATCATCACTTGGCTTGCGTCTATATTTATTACCATATTGGTTGCAACAGCCGAAAATATAAAAGTCTTATACTAACTTAATACGTTCGATATTCGGATTATTTAGTAAGTACTCTGTCATTGTAAATTGACATGAATAACCGAATGATTAAAACGGAAGCCATCATGGTCAGTAGAACGTTATACATTTTATTTCAACATACTTGAATAGTGTGCTTGCACGCACTCAAGTGTCTTGATTGGCTAAGCCTGACCTGTGCAACTTCTCAGGCTCAGTTAATCAAGTTGCTTGTCACAATCAAGCATTTTGATTGGCCGTCCTTGAGCTGTGTCACAGCTCAGGCTCAGCATCAAACTGCTGGATTGCGATTTGAGATTGCCAATATATGTTCAGGAACGTTGCCAACTGTGCTAAGTTAACGCAGGCGGTTGTGTAGTTCATTTGATCTAGACGAGTTTAACAGTTTCTCTGAGTACATAACGCTAATTCCATTACATTACATTGTAATACATAACAGTTAAGATGGAGTATTTACAAATGTGTGTTTGAAGATTTCTTTGTTTACATTCTACTTCGTGTAGAGTGACATAATACATTTGCTAATACACGCTTTATTATATGAGTGTATGATACATGTTTGTATACATGAGTTGCCTTCACTATCAAAAACTATAACGATGTATGAATGTTAACGTCGAGCGGAGTATCGCTGAATGTTAGTGCGCGAAATGTAAACCTTCTTCCGTAAATCTATACTGTTAGTTGCAGTGTAGCAGTATAGAGCAATGCATCGCCTATACAGCGGAACACGTGCAGCTAGCTTAACCCTTTCAACCCTAAGGAACTGGAATGGACTGTGATATGCTAATGTTCCGACCAATCCAATGGTCACAAAATGATTTTCAGATTCATCCATTTATGAAAATGGGGTGTTTTTGTTCTAAGATATATTAAAATTACTTTTAAAAAGTGCAGATCCTGATGAGACGGCTCGTTACGAGCCGGCTCATCTGGATCTGCACTTTTTGCATAAACCGATATAGCTGGATTTCGGGTTCAAAGGCTTAACAGGTGCACAGATCGATACCAAGCCAGATCAGACTGCAGTGCACTTTCTGACATCCGGCCAACTTCCTCTGATGTCCAAGTTTATTAAATTTTAATTAAAATATCTCGGTTACCCTGGACTTTGTAATTATCCAATCGAGCGGCTTGGTTAATGTTTAAATACACACACATTCCTGTACTTAAACCTGGGAAATTGGAAGATACGCACGCAATAGAGAGCTTGATGACAGTGCATGGTCAGTTATATTCCCGCCTCCGTCATGGTCAGCAATTTGTTGACCATAAACTATATGCAGGCATGGACATCATACGATAAGTATTCGGTAAAGTAGTGGTTGTTGCGTTTACAAGATATTCGCCAGGCGCTGGTATTTCCTTCCTTATTACAAGCTCTTCGCCAGTATTGATTTCGAAAGAACATGCAATAACTACGGTAAGCGTAAATGATATTAATATGATATTGTAACTCGTTGAAAGATTTCATAAGAAACTCGGCATAGCATCGTTTGTAGTGAAATCAATAAACTCTTCTTGTAAAGAGCATGTTAAACCATCACTCATGTATATGGAACGCCACATCTACATACACTCAAATAATTAATGCTAGCTCTAAATAATTAGCGCTAACTCCAAATCAGTTGAAGAGCATTCTAAATCATTTGGAGCTAGCTCTAAATAGTTAATGCCAGCTCTAATTATTTAGATCTAGCAATAATTATTTGAGTTTATGTAGATTTGGCGTTTAAGTTTGTGAACTTAATACAGTCAGTAAATAAGAAATATGTATACAATGTGGCCATGTTCATATTTCACGCATGCAAGATTCGGAACAGACTACTGCAGGTGTAAATTCCACCCTCAGTATACAGTTAATGCTTTCGAATACGAATTTACACGGTATTTGTCTACATGGATGCGGTTTTGTTAAACGTGTGCATGCAGTGTGTTTACCAGTGTGGATGTCGTGAGCGAATTCATTATCAGTATAAGTCACTTTTGTTACTATGTGAACATACACATGTATTTATATGTAAATATTCTTTTGTATGTAGACGAGAAACTATTTAGTTTAAGTCGTTAAATAAATTATATTCTTAAATAAATTTTATTCATAAACTCAAATAATTAATGCTCGCTCTAAATATTTAATGCTAGCTTTAAATATTTAATGATAGCAGTAATTATCTAGAACAAGCAATACTTATTTGCGTTTATTTAGATGTTGTCTTCCATACATGTAAGATCCTCTATATATAGCATTATAATTCCATCATAAAAACATTTACACAATTCCCTAACATTTGATTGGACCGTAGCAAGTCCCTGTCCAAAATTTATATCCCAGTAAACTCCGACGCCGAACTACTTTCTACAGGTGCGCTGTCGTCTGTCAAAATAAACACATTTTCTTAATGAATTTATTTCAAATGCTGGAATTATAAGGAAGAATGGCCTTTTTGTGGAATTTATCGGGGATATAAACTTGGAGAAGTCGCGGGAATACTGGACGAGGCCTTAACAAATTACAAAAAAAAAAAATTGATTTTTTTTCTCGAAAATTCTTATTTTTTATCGCTTCGTCCAGTATTCCCGCGACTTTTTCAAGTTTATACCCCGATAAATTCCACAAAAAGGCCATTCATTCCTATAAGAAATTTGATATAGTCAGAGTCATTCTACTCGCATTGCCATAACATATCATACACCATGCATTCAGAAGGCAACATAATACAACAGCGCATACTCATGCATAGCATGTAAATATGACTCTTTCAAAGTATCGTTAACAATACTTCCTTCAAAGGAATAGTAATTATCCTGACAATCTGTGTATTATACAGTCCGTTTCTGATCTAGTTACATAAATATTAGTGCTCCAAAACTTTATTATTATAATATCATCAATGTGATAGACCAGATGCGTTTTATTGACATTTCTCTTGTAAACATGATGAACAAAGCCACGAATTGGATACCCGCCAATTTTATGTAAGGGGAAATATGAAATCGGATATCTTAGAATTCGCTAGAGTTGTATACACTGACCATAATTCTTATTACGCACGTTCATGAAGACCGTATCTAGTCACGATAGAAACAACCATATACTATTCCATTGACGAACATGATAACAGTGTGAGCACTGATCTGTGTTTACCGTGGTGACAAATGTAATACGTCCCATTATGTCACAGCACGGCTCTTATTTAATACAATTTTGCTACCGAATACTCGTTATTATAATATGAAAGACTAATTTTCCTGGAGTTTATGTCCGTTTGCCATTGATCTGCGCGTCCCATTGAGCTGCGAGCATGCTTCTATTTTCCAATTCATGATTTACAACATTTCGCGCGGCAACTCTATAATGAATTCAGAAAGCGCGACTTAAATAATGTGCCCTGGTATTAATCGGCGATACTGGTATGATATTCAACACGGACTGGTCCTCCAAGCGCAAACTCACGGCTATCCATTATGGACCAGTGTAATAACGGGCGCTATTTTGTGATTGCTATGTTCATTTGCTAAAGAACTCAGACGCATTTAAGACTGTGGTGTATATGAGTAAACTGATTATCTTTATAGAGTTGAAGATGAAGTAGAAGGTGGTTTTAAAGACAATTGGTCTATACTGGTAGATCATGTCGGAATGAGGTATTCAACAGTCACCCGCATCTTAGCTCATTTGGGCCCCCGGCTGGTGAACATGGACATTATTCATTTGTGAAAAGCATAGCCACAGATCAGACTGCGCATCCGCGCAGTATGATCTGGGGCTATGCTTTTCACCGTTCACTCAATGAAGTGGCGTCATCGTCATCAGCAAAGCAGACCAGAATCACAGAGAGCGACGGTGCAAGATGATATGGATCTTGAAATTTCGAAATGTCATAAGGTATAATTTCTCACTCGGTCCCATTTAATATTGATCGAGACTTTGTTCCTCCCTTTGAAGGAAGGCAGGGATAAAATGAACCCTTATTGCGCGCCCAGTCGGGGCCGGGGAATATCGTTCAGCTATCATACTTAACCCCTTATAGACATCAGCCATATTATAGTGTGTACGTATGTGCGCCGTCTATTTGACTTCCAGTGCTGCTGTCGCTGCGTGTCTATCAAAACTGGTGTCATAAGCATTTAACAAGATCGATCGGAAAATGTAAACTTTAAGAATAAATCAATCCATGATTAAATCAATCCTATGCTGGTCCTGTCACTGCAATAGAATGTGGTTTGTCACACACGCTCGCCTTTTATATCACAGATGTGGCGAAGGTCCCATTTTCCCCCACCATCTGTTAAAAACCCAGAGTCAAATGGCGATACACGAAATTCCTATACACGAGGGGCGAGTTTATACAGAGGTCCCTCCCAATGCGGGCGCATTCAAACAAACCAAGTTTGCATACGGGCATATAGCTATTAATCAGGGAGTAGACATACAATAATATATTGCTATAACTGCTTCTGTTGATCTTAGAAAGAATGAACAGCAACACTTATCAAAGTATAACCATGTATTAAAGTTATTATTGAACAATACCCACAGTTACAACTATTTACACAATATTTCCGAGTCAATATAGAGTAGAAAGAGGTTGAAAGTACACACTTGACCTAACTTATTAGATCATTTAATATGTAATATGTAATATACCGAATCGTCTTGTGATTCACTTTAATTTTGAAATAATGATATTATCTAGCTGAAAACGTGCGAACTGTTTGTGGCATGCTGGTCCCTCACTAAGATCCGTGTCATTTGTTGTTTTAACACTTTCACCCTTTCAACTGGAATGGATTTTGATATGTAAATTTTGCAATCAATCCAACCGTCACAAAATGGTTTTCAGACTAGTCCATTTATGAAAAGGGGGTATTTTTGTTCTCAAAAATATGAAAATTACTTTCAAAAAGTGCAGATCCTGATGAGACGGCTCGTTACGAGCTGGCTCATCCGGAACTGCACTGTTTGTATAGACAGGTATAGCGGGCTTTCGGGTTCAAAGGGTTAAAACAATGTTTCGTATTAGTATATATAGTATGCATATATCATATATATCGTCAGTGGTTGTATATGTTTAATACGTTGATTGATATACGTTACTAAAATGTTAACGTCTAACGCAGTAACTGCAATTAAGAGACGCTTGTTTAGATAAGCTAACTGTTCAGGATTGACTCGTGCAGGAAATATCAGTCATTAGACGTCCGACGTCATAAGCGATTGCATCTAATAGTATTTCGTAAATTAAATACATAGATACTACCATGCTAGTGTCTTTTGATATCAAGTTTATCAGGCAAGGCTAGGAAACGCGTAGGAATTCCGAGGCTAGCCAAGGAATTCTTACCGTTTCCGAGCCGAGCCTAATAAACTTGATATCAAAAGACACTAGTCTGGTATTCTATTTATCAGGTAACATTTTATGCTGGAAGATGACCACAGATGACGTCGTTATCTATGGACAGAACGCGAACTTGTTTACGTTCCATCATGACACCAACGTCATTCGGTAACGTCACGTGACGTCATCCGACCAATAAAACGTCAGTTTTCACTTCGTTGTAACCCGGATGTTTGTATCAGGTCAATGCCTGATACAACAGTATGTTATAAGTCAGTACGTATTCGGTCAATACAGGGCAGGTTACCTGATACAGGTTTGTAATGGATAGAATAGCTGTTAGAATTCGCCGATAGATTTACAAGATTTCGATGTATAAGATAGTAATACAATAGATAAACTATGATTCTTTACGGGAATAATTGCATACTTTAAAGGTTCAGCTGTATAAGGGGGTTAACTCCATGAAGGAGTTAGCCCGCTTATAACACTGAGCCATGTTGTATTGTATTTACACATTAAGATGCAAATATGCAATGTACTATAAAACAATTTAGTAGTTTGTCTGCTATGCTATCTATGGCGAGTATGTTCCCTTATAAGTTTATCCAACCTATCAAGAATATTTGCATTATTTATAAATAACATGGGATGTATATTATTAGATAATAATTATATTTTCTACATAAAACAATATTTAAAAAGAAACGCATTTATTGTATATTTAGGTTTATGACAAGAAACTGGGGGCCGTTTCACTAAACTTCGTACGACTAAAATATTCGTAAGTGCAAATTTAGGATCGTCTGGAAATTTCAATTGATGAATTTACATTTATTGAGCATAGGCTGCAGCCTACGCTCAATAAATGTAAATCCAATAATTGCTTACAAGAAAACACTGCTAAATTAAAATGTGAAATGTACAGACTATCATAATATTGCACTAACGAACATTTTAGTCGTACGAAGTTTAGTGAAACGGGCCCCTGGTATATAAGTTGAATAGATGATCGTAAATGAATGATGATTTAATATGATATTAGTTTAAATACGAGTTTACTGATTTCATACTACGAGGCTAGATCGAGTAACTTGTGAAAGCGGGCAACAGGTTTGATAAATATACTATTAAATCAATGCAAATGTTAGGGTATATTTATTGAATAAACATATAATGATGCATCGAGGCTCTACTCCTCACCTAACATGTTTTCTATATCTGTCTCATTTGCACATTTAGAACACTAGTGTATTATGATTGTAGTGTGTTAATACACTGCAAAAAGTAATTTTATGCAATAATATAATAAATTATATTTAAATTAGTTGTACATGTATTTATCATCCACAGAGCAAAGCGCTGTCAATTTGGTTGACTATGCAGGTGTTGCTTCATGTTTGCGCCTTCCTGACAAACCTTCCCTTATTGTCGGCGTTCAATATAACGCCTCGTTTGACGGCGTGACAGTACTATGAGTCATGCTGAATCCATCATTTAGTCTAGCAATAGTTTTCTTTTGTGCGTATGAAACGTATTTGTTTACACGTATTGCACTGAAAGTCGGTGCAGTGTATGTTTGTATATATCGCATACCAATACATGTACATGTATAACGGACATGGCATAAGCACTGCACCTTGTTTTTGTCCTTACCTAGCACAATAATATTCGCCCATCTCTGGGTAAACACACCTGATAATTCTGTATTTTTGTCTACCACCCACAGATGGTGTTGTATAGATACTAGTGAATAAGCTTGCAAAATATCAATGGCGATTGGTAGCGCACGAACATTTGCCCATCTCCGTGTACACGTATAAGTATTTTGTGTCTAAATCCACGGATGCTGTTGAATAGACGACTGTCAATAAGCTTGCAAATAAATCACATACACTTGAAGTAAGAGGTCAGTGCAAGAAGGGGACTAAGTCCCCAAGGGACTTAGTCCCCTTCTTCCACAGACCCCTTCAATTGTTGTCGACTTCGTTGTGAAACACAGAACGATAGACGCAAAATATAAATACGCCATTATACTGACGTCATTTGAGGAGATGATTACAAAACATCGTAGGACCCATTTTGCTGTAGCACAGTCCCATACACCCTTTGCATAATGGATTATCCTATTCTACACGGATCACATCGACCAAGTTCAAACCATTTAAACGTGAAAAACAGCCCTTGAAACTGAGTGCACCAATGAACGCCTTCATTGAGCGACCAATAACGTCCACCTTTGAAGCCGACAATTAGAAAGCCGCTGTCATCGCCGCCATTGTGTGATGCGGGCATGCCTAAATGGATTGAAACGTCGAACTTCATAAATAAAGCAGATACAATCATACCGAGCCCATCTCGTCAGAACGCACCGAGAGGCAACGTGCCGACAGACACTTCTTATGTCACTAACGGCCATTAAACTGTTACAAGATTTATATGAATGTTATAAAGATATACCACAGCGCACGGTGTAACCTCTCTAAACCGGACACCCTGTGAAGTCCTCAGGGTGGCCGGTTTAGGTGAAGTCCAGTTTAACCATTTGAACCTGAAAACCCGCTATAGCGGCGTTTGCAAACAGTGCAGATCCAGATGAGCCGGCTCGAAACGAGCCGTCTCATCAGAATCTGCACTTTTTGCAAGTAATTTTCATATTTTTGAAAACAAAAACACCTTATTTTCATAAATAGACTAGTCTGAAAATAATTTTTGTGACGGTTGGATTTGTTTCAAAATTAACATATCAAAATCCATTCCAGTTACTTAGGGGTGAAAGGGTTAATACTGGTGGGTGAGCACGTTATGAAATATATGTGTGCTCTTTACTACAACTATACTGCAGTGGAACACCGTATGTGTAATCAAACAAACTGAAATGTTCCGATTGTCCGTTATAGTGATTTCTTCCTGTATTACAAAATAGTAAACCTCCCTGTGAGGCGGTTTTGTGAAAATTAGGACACCTTCAACGAAGGCCCGCCAAAATTGCCACGCGAATGAATATTGGTCGCGTGCTGGCTTTTTCACTAAACCCAATAAAGCATAATCAATGCGTTATCAAATAGTATTAATAAACGATATCGGCAAATACAGACGTTCGCAGGCGACTTCGCTCGCTCGCAACGTTCGACTCCTTCACGAGAATTAACGCGGTCGCAGGCGACCGTTAATTCGGGTGAATGAGTCGAACGTTGGCGACCGCGTTAATTCTGGTGAAGGAGTCGAACGTTGGCCACCGCGTTAATTCTGGTGAAGGAGTCGACCGAGTTACAGTGGGGTTAGCGTGTAAGTGCACACAAGAACGAACACGACAGGTTGGAACCAACGTGTCGTGTTCGTCAGTGTGTGCACTTACACGCTGACCCCACTGTAATTCTGGTGAAGGAGTCGAACGTTGATACTATTCATATTTGTGATGACTGCACTGTGATAAACTGCTAAACACGTTACATTAGAATCAGTACGGATCCGCTGATCTAATCCTTTAAACACTACATGCCTCTATAGCAAATACATATATACCTCACGAGCCGTCCCTACTTGTCACAACACATCATGTTATTCATTCGCCTTTTTTACAAGCAATAAGGCCCTAAACTACACACTTTGTATCGCATTGTTATAAGTAAATTCAATGGGAGATAACTAGCTAAGATCCCTCGAACCGAGTCCTTGCTGGTCGTCAACGAGAGTTACGTGCGTTTACCGTGAACGGAACGGTAACCCGTCATGGCGATGGCTTACCTTTGAACAGCATGAAACAACAACTAACCAAAGAAAATTGTATAAACACAAATGTTAATGCGCGAAGACTTGAAGGATAGGCTATATCAGTGTAAATATTATGAGGGGTATTCATTGTGTTCACGGCGACTCAATCGAATATCGCCCATGTCGCGCAAATTCCTTAAATACAACGTCAGGAAAGGGCTGTATTTAGAGTCACCAGCGCGTGCTACAACAGATCATGCACTGCATATAAAAGAGGATTTAGAACATGAAGGTGAAACCGGGTATGGAAGGTCGTCGAGCCAATTCCTACCATTAAATATAAGCTAAATAAACAAACGAAGAAGAAATATACAGCCGGCTGATATCATTGCCCTTGAGCGTCTATTAGCGGTTAGAATACACCAAATAGTTTTACTATACAATTTAACCGAATCCCACCCAATAAGGCCAGTCTCTCATACTCGTCACTATTCGTATGGATGCTGTGGGACAAACTTGTACATGACCTGCAGCCAGCCTGTACTGGTTCTGCATAAATTGAACAATAGGTTCACCTACTCCTAAGAAAGAAAAATCCAACCTCGTCATATCACCCAATATAATGAATATTGTTTACATTTTTTGGCCACGGACACTCTGTTTACATCACGTGACCAACATGTTCAGTGCTTTCTTTTAAATGTTACAAATAAGCTGAAATAATAAATCAAGATTTGCAAGCAAACTAGGCCTGTGACCGCAAAACGCCCGTGGTATTTATTAAACTCGTTAAACTCATTGACTTAATTGCATAAGCAACTCGGCTCTCTGTTGAGTTTCTTGGGAAATCAGTGAACGAGTATCTGGGGGCCGTTTCACTAAACTTTGTAAGACTAAAATGTTCGTAAGTGCAAAATTATGATTGTCTGTAAATATCACATTAACAATGTTTTCTTGTAAACAATTATTGGATTTACATTTATTGAGCATATGCAGCCTATGCTCAATGAATGTAAATACATCAGTTGAAATTTCCAGACGATCATAAATTTGCGCTTACGAACATTTTAGTCGTACGAAGTTTAGTGAAACGGGCCCCTGAAGTGGCTGTATGTCATAAACGTCCACGATACAGTAGATAAGTGTTTTGTTCCAGGGGGCCGTTTCACTAAACTTCGTGTGACTAAAATGTTCATCAGTGCAACATTATAATAATCTGTCAATTTCATATTAACAATGCTTTCTTGTAAACAAGTATTGGATTTACATTTATTGAGCATAGGCTGCATATGCAGCATGTGCTCAATAAATGTAAATCCATCAATTGAAATTTCCAGACGATCCTAAAGTTGCTCTTACGACCATTTTAGTCGTGCGAAGTTTAGCAAAACGGCCCTCCGTACTGTAACAGGATGTCCGGTTTAAAGATCTTCAATTAATATTATATGTATCATGTTTTGCCTGAGTGTTGATTTAATATGATGTTTATTAAACGAGTTTCTTAATTTCTTACGACATCGGTCAACGAGTATCTGAAGTGGCTCTATGACATAAACGTCTGCGCTACAGCAGATATAATATAGGAATGAATGGCGTTTTTATGGAATTTATCGGGGTATAAACTTGGAAAAGTCGCGGGAATACTGGACGAAGCGATAAAAAATTATATATATTTTTTGATTTTTTTTCGAAAATTGTAATTTTTTAATGCCTCGTCCAGTATTCCCGCGATTTATTATTTCATTACTGGGCAAGTCCAATTGTATGCAACAAATATATAACTATACTGAAGCGATTTAAAAACGCATCACGAAGGTAGACACGTAATTGGACACCACTATGTGATTACTCACGTGACCGCAACTTGACGTGGTGTATCGACTTAGTACAGAGCCCCGCAGGGGACATGGAATATTTATGTTGTTAATTCGTTCCCACGAAATAACAATTCGTTCCCACGATATAACAATTCGTTCCCTCGAATTGACAATTCGTTCCCACGAATTAACAATTTTATATCGAGAGAACGAATTGTTATATCGTGGGAACGAATTGTTATTTCGTGGGAACGAATTGTTAAATTAATGGAACGAATTGTTAATTCATGGGAACGAATTGTTAAATTGAGGGAACGAATTGTTAGGTCGTGGGAACGAATTGTTAAATTTAGGGAATTGTTATTTCGTAGGAACGAATTGTTATTTCGTGGGAACGAATTAATAAAAAACAATTCTACGTCTCCTGCGGGGCTCCGTAACATAGCGTTATTTAGATAGACGATGCATTGGTATTTATTCTCATAATAAACCGTTTGACAAAGTATGCAATGGGTCAATGAATGACACGTTTACTTCCTTGTTGCGTTTTTAAATCGTTTCAGTATATTTTATACATGTCTTCAACAACTAGTAGCCATACATGTAACCATATGTTTAGCAGGACCAATGTCTTTGTTGTGTACAATGTATGTCACGGATGGGCAATAAATCAATGCATCCAACATATGACACTTTTCACGCGCGGATCCAGGATTTCGGGTTAGGAGGGGCGTAACTATTTTTCAATACTTGACTATATTATCGAACGAGCTATGCTCGTTCGATAATATAGTCAAGTATTGCAAAATAGTCGACCGAGCGGAGATCGGGATAGTGCTAGGGGGGTCCGGGCATTCCCCCCCCCCCCGGATATTTTTTGAAATCTACATCGCATTTCCTGCGTTCTGGCGCATTTTGGAGCAAAAATATTGACACTGTCACAGTATGTTTAGACATGATTTTTGATTGAAAACGTTTACATTTTGAAACAATAAGACAACGAACGAAAAATGCATGGAATATATGGCACTTGGCATGAAACGTGCCTTGTAACTTGTAAAAAATCTTTACTCGGCGAATTTTAGGGGGGGGGGGGGTGGCGCGCGCCGGGTCCGCCCCCCCCTGAATCCGCCCATGCTTTTAAACAACTTGTCATTTCATACTTATTATTCGGTTAAAATGGGCATAACGCTCAAATTACCAGTAATTTTATCATCTTTCCCCCTTTATTTTCCGTTTCTTAAGCAGTTAAATGAAAATCCAAGCTGTTTATATATTTACGGAAGATCGATCACCACGCAAACTTTGACAAACATAGAACATTTAAATCGTTGACAAGACACACTTGGGTATACAGCGGAACATCATTGAACGGGATATCAGTGTACGTCACGAAATATGCACGCAATATGCTTTGTGTGTTTGTAGGCAATTAACATACATACATTAAATACATGCGCAAACAGTAGGCACAACATGGTCTTTATAGGAATTAAGTACTAAGTGTAGAATTTGTTTGGTTTGCTCGGAAATGTCTCAGATGATGTCTCTGATATAAAGAACATTTTGTGCCTACTGAGTGGGCATGTACCTTTACAAAAATATTCTTTATATCGGTGACATCATCTGAGACATTTCTGGAAAAAAATACATTCATTCATCATTACCACACGTATTGATTGGCATTAGTATACGTTTATCAGACGTAAATGTCCACACTGATATCAGGGGCGATAACCGTGTTTCCTTAAGATGTTAACGGACATTACTCTTTATTTTCTGTATTTATTTTTTGAAGTAATCTGTCGAAAATATTATTTTTTTCAGGTGACTCATTTAATTAGTATAAATAAATAAAAACTATCATACCTCATTTGCATATGAAAAAAACCCGATACCACCGCGAGTCACTATCACTAAAAGAAATATTAATAACTGATTATATCTGTATAGCTGGTACTCGTAATGTTTAGAACTGGTGGAATAGTGACACAATTATACACTTATTTAATTCCTATGAAGAACATATTTTGCCTATGTGGGCATGTACCTTTAAACGCGCATGTAGCAATAACTATCTTCTGGAGGTTGAGATATAGAGAATAGTAGGTTAGTGCCGTGAATTGAAAAAGATATCTGGCAAGGCTCAGGAAACGGGATGGGCGAGGCTCTGCCGAGCACATCCCGTTTCCGTGCCGCGCCAGATAGTTTTTCCCATTCACGGCACTAACCTACTATTCTATTTATCCCGTCAACACCTTCAAATGGCTGTAAAATGCAAAAATTGTATTGACTGGATATCAAAAATGTTTCACGGCACCGTGTTTCACGGCACATACGCACTGTGTTGACGGGATAAATAATGATTTGCATTTATTCGTAACTCGAGTATAGTGCTTACAATTAATGCTGTGTGGGTGTAAAACATATTCTTTTGCTATTGTTATTATCATAAATGGTGATATCTCGAGATATCAACATAAAATATGACTGACTGGGTTATGGGTTTTGCGACCAGTGTGTATCCATATCAGCCTGTGCATCCGCACAGTCTGATCAGGATCTACACTGCTCGCCATTCCATTATTGAAACACCCGTCATGCTTCTAACAAGCAATGTAGACAGTCACCAGGCTACAGGAGTGTGTTATTTGATCAGGAGCTACAATAATCTCAAACGTCTCAAATGTATAGAAATAAGACGAGCACCATGCACCTTGCCGCAGTCTGATTACGGCATACTCGTATACTTTTCGATGCTTCTAATGAATTACTCTATTGTATCATCAAACTGGGGGCAGTTTCACTAAACTTCGTACGACTAAAATGTTCGCAAGTGCAAATTTAGAATCGTCTAGAAATTTCAATTAATGGATTTACATTTATTGAGCATAGGCTGCAGCCTATGCTCAATAAATGTAAATCCAATAATTGTGTTTACAAGAAAACAGTGTTAATGTGAAATTCACAGACTATCATAATTTTGCACTTACGAACATTTTAGTCCTACGAAGTTTAGTGAAACGGCCCCCTGTTTCAGTGGGCAACTGGTCCGGCGCATGCGAAAGTTAAATTGAACGATGAGATCCATCCTTTGCGGAATCCCGATATACACGTACCTTAATTTGGTCATCAAGTGCATATTATTGGTGGCATTCTTGTTACTTAAGAATTGAATCCGGTTATACCATTATACATGTAGTAAGATTAATACGAACCCTACTATTTTTAGAGAGTTGGGCTAAGTGATTCTGGTGTGGTGAGAACCTGACACCAAATCAGTTTATTCCATATTTTAGAGCTAACTGTATATTTCTTTTGTAAATATTCAGTTCTGATTTCTGTATCCCCCATTCGTACAGGTGAAATATGGTATTCGACTCCGTTAACCCGGCCTAAAATAACCTTAACTGTTGACTGGCCGTTAAACACCATTAACTAAATAATCATGTAAACTGGCTTAGCCGCTACTACAGTTGAACCGTCCCAAACCGGACCTCCAACAAACCACATTGTGCTCAATATTGATGGGTTGCACTGCCATTTATCTCATGATAGTTGACTGACTAGAAAGCAGACATACGTGGGTTGGAGCATTTACATATCAGACACGCCATGCGAGTTTGTACCTAAGAACATGTGCGACATCTCATGAAATAATATTTACAAAATTTACGATATTTTCCGTAAACGACGTCGAAAGATGACGAAATTGTCATAACAAATGCGGAATAGTATTCCGCATTTGCTCTGAAAATTTCATCATCTTTCAACGTCATTTAAAAAGAAAATCACATGTTCTGTAAATATTCATTGCATATTCAAGGTGTATGATCACGTGGTACTAACAACAACAACAACAACAACAACAACAATACTGAAACTTCCATAATCCATCTGATTCAAAGTACGTATTCTTTTATATTGTCCTTATTACGTAACGGATTTTGATGAAATATGGCGCATCAAACGCATTTGTTGGTCTTGTATTTTCGCTCAAATTTATGTCGTTTTTGCGAAGAATCGATTTCCGTGTCTACCGACACGGAAATCGATTCTTCGCAAAAACGACATAAGTCTGTGCCGAACTCCCTAGACCACCAAATGCAGCTCACGAAGACACGTTTGCTGCGCCATATTTCATAAAAATCCGTTGCATATTAAGGAAAATATCAAATAATACTAACTTTGGAGTGGGCGACGTTGTTGTTGTAACCACGTGATCATGCACATAATTGATATTATGCGTTATAATTTATAATTGCACGTGATCATAATTGATATTATGCGTTACTACAGTGTATCTAATACCATGTATTAAATATCATACTACACAAAAGTGTCATTAATAAGTAAGTGGGTACGTTGCAGAAAGTACGTTAACCTATCAGTACGGTTAATCTCTTTGACTGCTTAATAAGAAACTATTTGTTTGCTTAGCAAATTAGTCAAGTCGTTTAATACATGTCATATTAAATCACCACTCATAAAAGATCATCTATATCTATGTTTTGTATGCTAAACAATTGTGAGCACGTACATTTTTTGAAAGAAATAACGTTAGTTTTCTTTCACAACGTTGACACAAGAATACAAATCTGCATGATTATGAATAACAGTGAACGGTATTAACCTATGTTGCTTTGGGCAAATAACTCATTTCAACGATAAAGTGGAAAACGCATTTATATTAACTAGTTTTGCAAAATCTACTTAATGGATCTGTTTTCTAATATATGTACAACTAGTGTTTCATCGTTAAAGTATGCAGCTAAGTATTTTTGCTATCTACTCGACAGTGACGGAATGTGCAGTATACTACGGAGTCCCGCAGGGGACATGGATTTTTTTTTATTAATTCATTCCCACGAAATACCAATTCGTTCCCTCATTTTAACAATTCGTTCCCTCGAATTAACAATTCGTTCCCACGATATAACAATTCGTTCGCTCGAATTAACAATTCGTTCCCATGAAATGACAATTCGTTCCCACGAATTAACAATTCGTTCCCACGAAATGACAATTCGTTCCCTCAATATAACAATTCGTTCCCTCGAATTAACAATTCGTTCCCACGATCTAACAATTCGTTCCCACGAATTAACAATTCGTTCCCACGAATTAACAATTCGTTCCCGTGGGAACGAATTGTTATTTCGTGGGAACGAATTGTTAAATTGAGGGAACGAATTGTTAATTCGTGGGAACCAATTGTGAATTCGTGGGAACCAATTGTTAATTCGTGGGAACCAATTGTGAATTCGTGGGAACGAATTGTTAAATTGAGGGAACGAATTGTTCGTGGGAACGAATTAGTAAAATGCAGAATTCTACGTCAGTTGTCACGATTACAGTGAAACATCGTTAAACCGATCATACTGGGAGGCTCCCCCTACTGTCTAGTTTCACTAAACCTGCCTAAAGCTTGCGGCTATTAAGTAATGCAAAAACAATATATTTTTCGATAATAATAAATTGGCCAAACTTTTTATTTCCAGAAATTTGGTCCAATATTGATTTTATTGCGATAAAGCAATTGTGACATGTTAAATCCACATAAACATCTTCACAGAGTGAAAATATCTAGGGTGATTTAACATGGGGCAATTTTTTTCTAATTTTAGAACTAGTGGACCGATTTTCAAAACGTAACTTTTGTTTTCTTAGTTAGATCATTTCCAAATTATTTAGCTAGATTTCAGAATCAATTTCCAAATTTTTTCCTCTTTCCCCCCCCCCCCCCCTTGTTAAATTCCGATATAGAACTCATTTTCGTAATAAAATCAATATTTGACCAAATTTCACGAACTAAAAAAAAGAAGACTCAGTAGAGCCGACTATTGTTCATCGACGACTATAGGTCACGTGTATGATTCAGCCGGTTTTCCCGACTTAATCAATCATACACTTGAACAATTGTTGCCGATGAACAATAGTAGGTTCTACAAGGCTCATTCTTAAATTTTAATAAAATGTAATATCATTATAGGAATGAATGGCATTTTTGTGGAATTTATCGGGGTATAAACTTGGAAAAGTCGCGGGAATACTGGACGAAGGCCGGAAGGCCTCGTCCAGTATTCCCGCGACTTTTCCAAGTTTATATCCCCGATAAATTCCACAAAAAGGCCATTCAATCCTTATAATTCCAGCATTTGAAATAAATTCATCAAGAAAATGTGTTTATTTTCCGTTTTCTTAAGAATTATTTGAACTGCGCCTCACGGTTACGGAAAGTAGTTCGGCATATGGGAGTTTACTGGGATATAAATTTTGGACAGATACTTGCTACGGGCCAATCAAATGTTAGGGAATTGTGTAAATATGTTTGTGCTGGAATTATCAAACAATATATTGTTTTTTGCATTGTTTTTATGGCCGTAAAATGTTGGCAGGTTTCGTGAAACAGACACTGCTAGGCGTCCTGGTTAAAGTTACAGTGAAACCCCTCTAAACCGGACACCCTGGGAGGTTCCCAGGGTGTCCTGTTTAGAGAGGTTTCAGTGTATTGCAAACGGAAGGGCCTCTGCGATATATACTTATGCGTGCTTTGCATTCATGAACAGACACTCTCATATCAGACAAGCCATGTGAGTGTGTACCTCAGAACATGTGTGATATTTTTCTCAGGAAATATATTTACAGAAACTGTGATATTTTCTGTAAATGACATCGACAATTGACAACATTTTCATAACTTTTTTGTCAACTTTGGACTTTATGTACCGTAAATATCGTATATTTAGTAAATATTTTTGTGAGATATCGTACAACGTCTTAGGTACATGGCTGACCGCATCAGCAATAAGCATATTTTATCCCGTCAACACGGTGCGTATGTGCCGTGAAACACGGTGCCGTGAAACATTTTTGATATCCAGTCAATACAATTTTTGCATTTTACAGCCATTTGTAGGTGTTCACGGGATAAATAGAATAGTAGGTTAGTGCCGTGAATGGGAAAAAATATCTGGCGCGGCACGGAAACGGGATGTGCTCGGCAGAGCCTCGCCCATCCCGTTTCCTGAAACGGGATGTGCTCGGCAGAGCCTCGCCCATCCCGTTTCCTGAGCCTTGCCGTATATTCTTTTCTGAGTGTCCGGCTAACAGAAGCCACCAATACACTCTTTACAATTAACCCTCAGTAGGAAGTAACAACATAAAACAGCTTGCCATTTATATTGGCTGCAGTAGGCAAATACAAGCCAAGGCACAATATGTACAGGCCAATTCGGCATGTCCTTGGGCAGGACACTTTCGTGATAGCCTAGTCCTCTCGGATGGGGAGGGGACTTAAATAGTCGGTGCCGACATACACACGACATCATATCCCAGTACATTACATTAGCCACAGATGACGTCGCGCGACGTTGTTGAGTTTGTTTGACGGTTCATATACATGACGTGCATCGTCGTAACGTCGCTGTTCCAGGAGTTGCAACAAATTGACGCAAAACAATATTATTCTTAATTTTAACGCCACATTGGGTTTATTTACATTTTGAAACTGCAGAAAATGTAGTGTAAATATAAGTAATACAACCTTGGGATGTTGCTTTTAACTTTTAACATGGTCTTATTCCTTAATCACTATTACAAGTTTGATATATTCTAGAGTCAGCTCGAAATATACATATGAATGCAAGTAATGTAACACATTATCCGTAAACTAATCCCCTGGAATGAATTTAAAGGTGACACTTTAAGATACCCAAATTGTTCTACCGACGGGCACTCCACTAATACATTACATGATACATGTACATAACCTGGTACATTGTAGTAATGGTTATAGAAGATGAGCACATCGATGCGCGAGAAGAATACATGCAAACATACACTGGACAGTCCAGTGAACTAAATAATCAAATGAAAAAAGAATACGATTACACATCAAAGAGAATGCAATGTATGCACATGTATTTTTTACCTTCAGGTAGATTTAAAGAGCAAATACAATACTATACCAGTATACATTGCGCGTACGTATCATTGTGGTTGCATCGTCATCTCGTATAACGAGATGATGATGCAACCACAAGGACGTTAACTAATTATTTGGTATCAAAAGCTTTTATTTCGTTTACCGAGACGGGCATACTTCTCTCAGTCAGAGTTTGAGTAACATTGGACAACACTCTGGGATAAACATTTTTGTTAAAAGGTATGTTAGCAATACCCGCATGAATGGTCGCGCGAGCGTTTCGTTTGAAACATGTTTTTATTGCGGTTAACACCAGAAATAAAGAAAACGAAAACTGCAATCAGATTGTCCTCAAGCTAAGTTTAATTTACTTTCTGTCGACGCGCGTGTCTCATGATTGATCACTTGCGCTGTGTTACACGACAAACAAGACACCCAGAGGATATCAGGTATGTGTCTGTTGAGAACAAATTAGACAACTAGGTACATCAAAGAGATCCAACAAACTGGCAGAACAAGGACACCATACATGTCATCACTAATCATGATGCACATGTTTACAATAGTGGCAACAAAATCACAGGATTAATTGGCACAACAAACGCAAACACTCACAATCAAGAGAATGTACAGGAAGTTGTTCTAAGGGAAGTCGCTCGTGATTATCCGGAGTTGGTAACCTATTTATAAGGCTGGTATATACACACACATTTATATACACTTAGGTGAATCGAATTTCCAAGACATGCAATCAACCAAGTCTGGCAACACCCATTACTTATAAGGCTGACCGAGAATAAGTCACATGCGTTTTGAGCAATGTTCCACTATCAAATATATGGAATGTACATTTCATCATTATCAACGGAAGTGTATATCCTTTCGAATCATTTGAGTCGCGGCAACACATTTCTATCTAGATGAAACTAATTGTTTGTTGTCATCAAAAACAAATATTTAGAATTGTGTGTAACAGAACAGTACATATTATTAGTTATAACTCTTGTGGCGCTCATGCCACCGGCGGCGGCGTTCTTGATAGATCGGTAGCTTACGCATTGTACCCAATGGAATTAAGTTTCCAATACTTATTTCATGCCTGTATTAGGTATGCTGACAAGGTAAGTGTGCTGATGTTGTTTTCTCGGTAGTTCATTGAGGAATAGTTGTTGTTGGGCTTTCCTTGTATTTGTTGTATTGCTATGTATTTCACTACTGCTGTTTGCTTTTCTTTAGGACTGCACATCGCTGGTCGTGGAGTGAATGTTTTTATTACATTGCAAGAAATTACGTTATGTAGAAAGTCTATTTAACATGTGGGTGGCAGGTGAGAGCATGCGATGGGTAATTTAACGTCGGGATTCATCCTTACCGGAGTCCGGACCGGAGACCTGGTTTGGCCCTCATATACGGCTTTGGCTTTCTTGTATGTGAGAGTTGAATCTGGTTATACCTCCTATATGAGTAATATGATTATTCGTAATCCTATTACTTTTAGGGGAAGTGGCCAAGTGGCTCTTGTGTGGTTTTATTCTAATTTCAAGGCTGAATATATCAATGTAAATAGTCCGTTCCGATGTTGAGACCCTCCCCCCCCCCCCCCCCCAATGCATCATGTTGACTACGGGATCGAAACCGTTGGCACAGCCTTAAATTGCCTTAGCTATTGATAGGCCGTTAAACACCAACAACAAATAAAGAAACTAGTTAGAAATTGACACACTCAGCATCTCTATTTATGGATGATGCAATGCGATCAAAAGCAACACAATTCATTAGTTCCCGATGTCATAATACTGTCAATGGGTGTATCACAATTGGTCATTACAGAGAAATACGAGACACATACTAGTAACCACACGCAACACCTGTATTCTATTTCCACTGTTGAGTTAAAGAGGTCTGTGGTCTCCCGGTTTGTGTTCATTTTATTGTATACTGTTACCCGGACCCAGTTCCCCATACAATTCTCATCAATTCGTTGTGTTTTAGACGAGTCTCGCGTCAGACAGGAACACATGTTTCATGTATTTTCCTAAAACACAATCTCATTCAACACTTTATTTCAGTACCCTTTCCACTAAATATTTCAACGTTACACGCCATCATTAGTTTGATATTGTACCTTCATTTCAGTTCTGATGAGAAATACATTATTTTGCGACCAACTGAAGCCAATTCTGTACTTAAGTTCGATAATCAGCGTCCGTATGCGGGACGTGAATACCAGTATCCAGGAAAGGTACTGTCACCTTTGCTATCAGCTTCAATCGGTAACATTCTAGCGATTGTATCTCGCTCCCCATTATGATAACATCGCAACAGATACAAATCTGGCATAATAAAACAGTTTAAACCTCCATGGTAGATGGATGTGTTTGAATAAAAATAAAATTATATCCGTTTAATGCAGAAGAGATACTAAAGCATTCGTCGCCATCTTTCACGTTGTCATCTAAATGAGTTTTGCTACATACCACATACACATTATATGTTGGTGAGATATTGATACGCCTATGTATACGCTATGGAAATAAAATGATCAATGTTTTTATTTCGAATTAGTAACCGTTCCGTATGGACTATGCATTGTTTAGCACCATTGTATTGTCAAAAATGCTAAACAACCAGCTGTTTCGGTTAGTTACGTTATTCTGCAGACATTGGTGCCACCATTGTTCATTCTTAATCACATTGTTACTTGAATTTATGAAACAATGATAATCTTGACCGCAATTGCAAACAATATGTTTGACACTGACGATAAATGACATAATTATAAGATCGATTATGAGCAGATGCCAACACTGTTTGGCGAATAATTATGTCATATATTAGGTGTTGATTTTTCCCACGAATTTCAATTTATTAACGGCAAACACACATGTACGGAACACGGCACAAGGGGTACAGAAAAGTATCGATGGGTACTTCTACTCCTGTCTAAATCCTAGATGGTTGTATAGTAATATATTGACGGTAACCATATATTTATAACCGCAAACATAAACATACAGTATTAGAATTGGTCTAAAAATGTTCAGAGTGATGCAATTTTGGTACTTCTTATATATCTATATTGCAATAGCTGTGATCAGATCAAGGCAGCCAGTCTCTGTTGCTGAAGGCTAAATTAAATCAACGTCAGTGTATCCTCTCTGTGGCTGTCCTTCTTGCCATTCGTAGTCATTGGACAGACATAGCTAGCATACGAATAGTGGTCATATATTCGCTTGGATGGTGTTAGTTTTGCCAAATACAGTCAACCTTGTAGACAACCCGTTCAGTCTATTGATTATATAGGCCATCGTTATATTGATAGGAATTCAGCGATTAACAAGCTTAATGTCATCATCAACAACATACGCATTACTGCGTCTTGTGTCACACGTAATCTCGCTGGTAATGTCCTATGCAAATTGGACGAAACATATCGCATAACCATTACCTAATATTGCTGAGTCGTCTAGTAGTCAGGGTGTTTGAAGCTCCAAAACACATAATTACATAGTGCTTAAAGATGTCACACAGGGCGTTATTGTGTCGTATAGTAGGACCACGTCGGCACTCTACTCCATTAAAACCAACATTGTATACTAGAGTCTGTTTGAACTCGATGTGTGAACTCTAGATATATCGTACAATTGTAGTGAGTACATGCGTGTCATCCGCCGGGTCGTTCAACCCCACTGCCCACGATTCATCCAGTCCAGTAGAAACTGCATATTAACCCATTTCATTCTAAGGATACGACCGTTTTTGTTGAAAAAATATCACTATGTTGTTTACTTCTCCATAAAGGTATATGTTGTTACCACTCATTTGAACCGTCTCGTCGAAACGGTTCAGATGAGTGGTAACAACATATACTTTCGATATGAAATGAAGAAAATAGGATTTCACCTCCCACCCCGCACCACTAAAATAATTCATGCTACTATAATTGTATCCAGTAATGGGTTAAACATTTCACTCCTCAATAACTGGACGAGACTCGTCCATGCTAATTTCAAAGAGTATTCAATTAACCAGATGAAGGGTAAATACTATATAAATATCCACTAACCTGCAAATCCTGATGCAACAGCTCCCTGCTATTGCTCAAATTTGCAAACATGAATGCATGGGTATATAAGGTATTGCTAGCGTTACCACTCGTGCTATATCGTCATCAGTTATATATTCCGATCTCGCAATGTAGACATATTTGTTCAGTCAATTGAGAACGGCTTCACGACCAATGTTTCTGTCCATTTCAATCATGAACACACATTATCATGAGAGATAATGAACAGTAAACCTTATTAAATCGAACACTATAAGGGTTTACGGGTGTCTGGGTTAACCAAATCGGTGTTATACCGAGTTTTTCCTTCCGTATATAATACCGAATCTCGTTATGGAAACTAGAGCAAATAGGTCCACATGTTGAAGACTCGGACCTAGGACCCAATAATTGGCTCATTTTAAAAACGTTACCCCACCCACCCATTGCCATACACTATGTATCACAGTCTTTGCAGGTGGGTCCAAGGTCCAAGGTCATGCTTTCAGCACTTATATAAAACAATATCACAATTTCCATAACCAACACGAAATATATATTTCTGCTAAATCGTCACTTTATTTATCAGCGCCTACTGTCTGATCCACGTTTTGCTGCCGACGAACTTTTGGCTATTAAACACATTAAATCTAAAAAATATTTAACAGTAAGTACTTTTTCATCAATAACAAAAAAGTTACCCTCCCCAAAAAAATGTATTTGATGAAATTCCATCAAATATTTATTTTATTGCGAAAAAACGATTTTCCTATGGGAATTTAACATGGGGGCTAAAAATATTTTTTTTTAATATTTTTTTTATTTGTGGACCGATTTTCAAAATCTAACTTTTGTTTTCTTTGTTACATCATTTTCAAATATCTCGCCAGGTTTCGGAGTCAATTTCCAAAATATTTCTTTTTTTTTATCCCATGTTAAATTCCCATAGGAAAATCGTTTTTCGCAATAAAATAAATATTTGATGGAATTTCATCAAATAATATTTTTGTTCGGGATGGTGACTTGTTTGTTATTGATGAAGAAGTACTTACTTTTAAATATTTTTTAGATTTCATGTGTTTAATGGCCAAAAGTTCGTCGGCAGCAAAACGTGGAACAGACAGTAGGTCAAATGTAATAAAGCAGCGATTGGGGTGACATCCGACACTGGGACATTTAAAATTGTTCTTCTTCAGTTACAGTGATATACCCGATCCACCGCAGTGTAACCAGAACCTACTTAAAATCTACAGTGGAATTAAGAACATTCTTAAATCATTATAAGAGCTCGTCAGTGGAAAAACTGTTGCGTGTCATGCGCAACCATTGTCGACTTAATAGAATACTAATTATATGTTAGACGTACTATACTTACTTGTCATGGTTTTGTCAGTGTGTCCGATCATATTGGTCATTCGCTTGCCCTTATCCTCTTTGTTGGCAATATGGGTTACATTTATGTTTAAACAGAATAGTGCTGAATTAGATTTTTTCGTCTGTTGTTTATATTTTATTTTACTCATCGAAAACATGGGTTGACAACACTTTAGAATCATTTCCATTGGAAATTATTCTCAAGTGCTGTCAAACGATGTTTTTATTGAGGCATAATACCAAATATGAACCAAGAGCAGACGACAATTTCGGTTCCCGCCTTTTACGAGTTACTGCATGTGTGACATTCTGTGTATATATATGCGATAGAGAACATTTCTTCTGGACGCACTGGTATGTCGGTTTCAATTGTCCCCAGATCGCAAAAAAGGTCTTACAAAATGTGTGGCCTACATCCGCACAATCAGTAGCCTATTTCATCAACATTGCAAAGTATACTTTCCTGGCAAAGTATACTTTGAGGGAGAAATTTTCAATTTTATGATAAATTTATTAATTTTTATTATACTGAATTTATTACATTATCACAGCCAATTTGGCTGTGATAATGTAATACATTCAGTATAATAATTCTGCATACTTTTAATCATGAAATATATGCATTTGTTAGTTCTATATGAAATAATGCATTTCAGGAAAAATAAATGATTACTCCCTCAAAGTATACTTTGCTAGTAAAGTATACTTTGCAATGTTGATGAAATAGGCTACTGGCCAGGGTATATGCTGTTCGGCGTTCATCATTGAAATATTTAGTGAAAATTCATCAAAGCAGACTTACTAAATGTCGTGGCATCAACAACGTTCGTTCCAGCACTAATTGTGTAGCAGTTCATAAGGAGCAAGATCGGCAGATGCGAACTGCGTAAGGCATGGTTCTCCCCGGTTTGCCACCCTTTTGTCAAACTGGAAACGTTGTTAGTACTGAAGAAGAATTTGTAGCCTGATTTAAAATTCAATTACATCTTATTACAGATCGTATACAAACTGCGGTCGTCTCGTCTTACTAGTTTACATCAACGTGTGAAAAGGACGAGACCTAGTCAAAACATAACCTATGACCTAGGCACGCTCCAGATGAGGAAAAGCCCTCAAACCAAAGACTGTGACCTCATTTTAACCTGAGACTGTGTGCTGTAGTTGAAAACGTGCCTCACTGTATTTGTGAGCCAATCGATAGTTTGGTCATCTACGACAATCTTTTAAATATCTGAATGGTAAAACAGTAAACATTATGAGCTATAATCGGAAATTATATACTCGAACGCAAATTGAAAGAATAAATACAGTTCTCTATACTGTACACATGGGTCTGTACAGCATAACAATACATCGGCTTAAGTCTGGTTAATTTCATGTTTTTTCTATTCACAAGGTATCACTTATGTCAACGCAATTGATCGCGGATTCGGAGCTCTCACTGGCGAGACAAGTGTGTGAGGCCAGCGTGACACAGATCGGCAAATACATGTAACTGGGCCAGTAACGTTCGCATATCGGAGGGCCCACGGCCGCATGGAGCCGCTTGTCGCCATTGACAGTCACCAGTAGCCGATTTCATCAAAATTTCAAAGTATACTTATCCAGCTAAGTATACTTTGAGGGAGGAATCATTTATTATTCCCGAAATGCATTATTTCATTAAGAACTAACGACTGCATATATTTGATGATAAAAAGTATGCAGAATTATTATACTGAATTTATTACATTATCACAACCAAAATGGCTGTGATAATGTAATAAATTAAGCATAATAAAAATTAATAAATTTATCCTAAAATTGAAAAATTCTCCCTCAAAGTATATTTTTTGTGAAATAGGCACCTGGATAGGGTCGAACTAAACTGTGTCGGTGACAGGAGAATTGGGGCTTACATAATTTGAGCTTCAGATCCGCTGTTGTCCTTCCCTAGTCTAATCGGGATGTGTACTGTTTGTTATGAGTATGGCAGATACTTTACTAATTGTATGTGGAGAAAAGTACATGCCTCTATCAGATTGCGCGCATGAGCATGCTGATCTGTGCATATACGGTCACGATTATCTAAATCACTTTGTCGTCCTTCTGCGATCTGATAGGAATCTACACTATTTGCTTTAAGTATGACTGAATAGTGTGGGCCCTAATCAGACTGCGTGGTTACGAGAGATGGTATGGCACCCCATGATCACAATTACCACACAGCCCATCCGTACAGTCACATCCAGAAAAGAATGTTTTAATGCAGGAGGGTATCGTCTTCTGGAAAATGCATTTTGAAATAGCTGTTAGCTGTGTCGGCATTGTTTAGCGTGTTGCAACGATAGTTTATTCATATGTTTGTGACCTTAGGTACAGTGGGATGAGGTTTACAGGTCTTACTAAATTCACGCACACTTCAACACTTCGAACGGTCTCACGATCATTTAAAGTTGATAATTTCAATTGTCTTTGTCTTTGCTGCTGTCGCTAATGTTCCGAACCGTTTATGAAAGTGGAGACAGACACCCGATACCTAAATCTCAAGACTTGCCACTTACACGAAGGTCACTGCCATATTTTGGAGACACTATTGGGAGGATGTCCCTTCGTACAGCATTGTAAAGACGCGGGCTTGTGTATTAAACATGGCAGAGAGAGTCTGGAAGATGACTCTTGTCAGACAACGTATACCACATGGAACACAAGAAACCATTTAAGATTGGTAGATCGACGAATAGTGCACGGGGCGTGTGATTTCCACATACCTATCAAGCACCAATGAACTGAACATGAACCATCTATTAGATCACTTGGGTCCAGAACTCAATGAACCTGGTCAGAAGCGGATTGGACACAACTTGACAAAAGACAATCTTCCCATAATATTTGATGCGAATCCATACATATGTCTCATGAAATTGACTTCAATCCACGACCTCCAAACTGAGATGAAAGAATAACTGAAACAGAAAACACCCAGCATGCCCGCCTCCCATAAATTCCCAGTCTGCGATGAAAGCCTGAGGTGTGCTGCTGGTAAAACATGGTCACACTATAACCAGTAGCCGATTTCATCAAAATTGCAAAGCATACTTATCTAGCAAAGTATACTTTGAGGGAGTAATCATTTATTTTTCCCAAAATGCATTGTTTCATATAGAACTAACAATCATAATTATTATACTGAATTTATTACATTATCACAGCCAAAATGGCTGTGATAATGTAATAAATTCAGTATAATAAAAATTAATAGATTTATCATATAATTGAAAAATTCTCCCACAAAGTATACTTTGCTGGATAAGTATACTTTGCGATGTTGGTGAAATAGGCTACTGGTCTTCCATTAGTGTGTCCTCTTTTCACGAATAACTAATCCACTACAAGATTTCTTGAGACAGACACGCACGAAATAAACACATAGCAAATATATACTTTATAGCATGACTGAATTACGTTCTCTAAAATTCACTCCTACCTAAAGGGATTCATTATTAAAAATAATATATTGAAAAATGATAGTGCACTATATACGAAGGGCAATGTTATCCATTACCCTTCGTAATAGTACACTATCATTTTTCAATATATTATTTTTAATAATGAATCCCCATTGTCAGCAATAGTAATTGATTTTTAATCCAATCGTATTATGTATTATGTATATGCTATGTTTGACTAGGGAAGTCATGCCGGCAGGATTAGCAGGATGTACATGGTGTTAGATAATATAGTATCACCGACTAATGAGTACTTTGGCCACAGACCATTTCAAGATATCAATGTCGTCATATGTATTGTTATTACCGTGATTATGTCATGTGTCGTGCGTGTCACGAAGCATCACTAAACTAGACATCACTATGAAAGCATCCCCGTTTCAACGGTCAATTATATTAAACTATACTCTGTTTCGCGAAAGCTGCCCAAATTTTGCGGCCATATAAACAATTAAAAAACAAAATTTTTTGATGATATTAAATTAAAGGAAAATTTAAGAATGTGCCTTCTTTTTATTTCGTGACATTTGGTCACATATTGATTTTATTGCGAAAAAACAATTTCCCCATGTTAAATCCCCATAGACATCTTCACAGAGTGACAGAGTGAAGATGCCTAAGGGGCTTTAACAGAGTGAAGATGTCTATGGGAAGAAATTAACATGTAGGAACATTTCCCCATGTAAAATTCACATAGTGAATTATGGTGATTTAACGTAGGGAAATTGTTATAATTTCAGAAGTAGTGGACCGTTTTTCAAAATCTAACTTTTGTTTTCTCAGTTAGGTTATTTCCAAGCTATCTAGCCAGGTTTTATGGTCAATTTCCATAATTTTTCGGTTTTCGACTCTTCTGTACACGCAGCAAATAATTTTTCGTAATAAAATCAATACTTGACCAAATTTCACGAAATAAAAAGAGGGCTGATTCTTAATTTTGCTAAAATTTAATATTGTCTAAAAATATTGTTTTTTCATTGTTTGTATAAGCGTAAAATTTGGTCAGGTGTCGTGAAACAGACAGTAGACTAGCTGAAGCGCAGGGTCAAGTGCGTGTGCTAGGTCACATACAGAATAACGACGAACAGTGTGCATGATAGTCTTGTAGCGCTAAAGAATTACTGTGGGCCGTTTCACTAAACTAATAAAATTATGATAGTCTGTAAATTTCACATTAACAGCATTTTCTTGTAAACAATTACTGTAGTTACATTTATTGAGCATAGGCTGCATATGCAAATCCATCAATTTCAGAAATACTCGACCGATTTTTAAAAAGAAATTCTCTTTTTTTTTTCTTAGTTAGATCATTTCCAAGCTATCTATAGCTAGGTTTCGGAGTCAATTTCCAAATTCTTTCGTTGTTTGACTCCTCCCACAACTCTACTACCTCTTTTTCCCCCATGTTAAATTCTCATAGAGAAATAAATTTTTCGCAATAAAATCAATATTTGACCAAAATAAAAAGAAGGCTCATTCTTAAATTTTCCTTTAATTTTAATATTATCGAAAAAAATAATTGTTTTTGAATTGTTTATATGGCCGTAAAATGTGGGCAGCTTCTTGAAGCAAACAGTAGCACACTCTAAAATACCGAAACAGACAACTGTTCATTCAACAGTTGCAATAGCTAGCAAATAGAAGAATTTATCCCGTCAACACAGTGCGTATGTGCCGTGAAACACGATGCCGTGAAACATTTTTGATATCCAGTCAATACTATTTTTGCATTTTACAGCCATTTGTAGGTGTTCACGGGATAAATAGAATAGTAGGTTAGTGCCGTGAATGGGAAAAAATATCTGGCGCGGCACGGAAACGGGATGTGCTCGGCAGAGCCTCGCCCATCCCGTTTCCTCAGCCTTGCCAGATATTGTTTTCCCATTCACGGCACTAACCTACTATTCTCTATAAGTGCGGTAACTATATTTGAGAACACCAGTAAATATTGCAAATGTGAAAGCCCTGGTTGTAGCCGGTGTACACATTGGAATCGTTAGTGAATGGGTTGATGTTTAATCTGTGTTAATTGTGATATCGTCTATACAATTATTCTATAAATGCTAAAACGTACATTTCGTTAAAATCTAATATATTTAATCAGTAATTACATGTTGATTAGTATATATTACTCAGTATGTAATCTAAATGGCACCATTGGATTGTCTAGTTAGTGAATCGGCAGCAAAGCTTGCTACATGATCTTACGAAGTATAGCACTCACAAATTGCTTGACTAATTGAATGTCGAACGAAACAAATAATACCAGCATTTAATTCGAACCCCTACGCCCACCCTCCCCAGAACCCGTCCCACGTTTGAGGAAGTGGCGGCGCCCCGTAATTCCTTCACTGGTAGGACACAGCCAAGCAATGAAAACTAATGTGACCACGTTCGTGAACTCCATAATTTACAAGTGCACCCCAATATGTACATCATTGCAGTTTCATGGATAATATAGTATAACCACAACGGTCTTGGACGAGATTGTCTGCATAAAGGCTGCTTTTTAGTCAGATACTACGGTATCGGGACGCCCTGTCGACAACCGCATCACTTTTGTAGTTTGGTCACTGAGGCGAAGATTAACAGAAAAGAAATGAATAAATTTAGCCATGATAAACCCCATAGCACGTGCCGCATTATTGTGAAATTCTTTTCAAATGTGAACTATTAGATTTCGCCCCATGACGTTCTAAATCGAAAGCGATATGCGTTCATTGCAAAGCCTTTGCATTTCATACGCCAGCTGCAGTCATATAACGGGGAATTTAGGGATTGAATGGTGAACAGTGTATAGGTCCGGATGCGCAGGTTGATCCGGATCTAAACTGGTCGCAAAGGTCACAAGTCCCATTTCTCTGGGGAAAAAAAGATACATACAAGTTATTTGTAACTGTATATACATTTCATACCTGAGATCTAGTCGCGTTGGAGGCATGGGGGCCGTTTAACTAAACTTCGTATGACTAAAATGTTCGTAAGTGCAAATTTATGATGGTCTGGAAATTTCAATTGATGGATTTACATTTATCGAGCATACAGCCTATGCTAAATAAATGTAAATCCAATAATTGTTTACACGAAACAATGTTGCTGTGAAATTTACAGACTATCATAATGTTGTACGTACAAACATTTTAGTCGTACGAAGTACACGTAACGCAAACTGATATTTTTCTCGAAATCAAACAGTTTTATTGGTCTATGCTGAGTTGACCATAGTCATAATAGTCAGCAGATCACATGGTCCGTTTTCTATGCCAAAATACATACAGCTACAAGCTGACAATATAGGAATTAATGGCCGTTTTGTGGAATTTATCGGGGTATAAACTTGGAAAAGTCGTGGGAATACTGGACGAAGCGATACAAAATTACAATTTTAGAAAAATATATATTTTTTTTTTCGAAAATTGTAATTTTTTAAGGCCTCGTCCAGTATTCCCGCGACTTTTCCAAGTTTATATCCCCGATAAATTCAACAAAAATGCCATTCATTCCTTATAATTCCATCATTTGAAATAAATTCATCAAGAAAATGTGTTTATTTTCCGTTTTCTTAAGAATTATTTTAACTGCGCCTGACGGTTACGGAAAGTAGTTCGGCATGGGTGTTTACTGGGATATACATTTTGGACAGAGACTTGCTACGCACCAATCAAATGTTAGGGAATTGTGTAAATATTTTTGTGCTGGAATTATAGTGTTATAAGAACGTAGTTGATAAACATAATAAGAAGTAAGTAAGTGGAGATAACTTAGTAATACAAGAACAATTGAAAAGCAATATGTGTCTTCCTCTTGCTATATAATTCCAGCACAAAAATATTTACACAATTCCCTAACATTTGATTGGTCCGTAGCAAGTCTCTGTCCAAAATTTATATCCCAGTAAACTCCCATGCCGAACTACTTTCCGTAACCGTGAGGAGCAGTTAAAATAATTCTTAAGAAAACGGAAAATAAAAACATTTTCTTGATGAATTTATTTCAAATGCTGGAATTATAAGGAATGAATGGCCTTTTTGTGGAATTTATCGGGGATATAAACTTGGAAAAGTCGCGGGAATACTGGACGAGGCCTTAAAAAATTACAATTTTCGAAAAAAAAAAAAAAAAATAAAAAAAAAAAAAAAAAAAAATCTTTTTTGAAAATTGTAATTTTGTATCGCTTCGTCCAGTATTCCCACGACTTTTCCAAGTTTATACCCCGATAAATTCCACAAAAAAGGCCATTCATTCCTATAATGAATGCCGAATTTGGTTAAGATCCGTCTAATAGAACTTAATTTATCGCGTGGACAAGGCGTTTATGACTGAAGTTTTCGTATGAAACTAAGACTACTTTACGCATGTGGTGTATTATTACATACATATATAGTATTACGCTTATATAGGCTGTCAAACTTCACGCTTATGTTGACCTTGCGTGTTTTCCTTCAACTGACTATTATTCATACTGAATGCACTAGGTTATCCGTCTCCAACCGTGATGTGGAATTCCATGGTGACGTTTTGATTGTGAATCCGAATTACTGTCTGTTTCACGAAAGCTGTCCAAATTTTACGGCCATATAAACAATTCAAAAACAATAAATGTTTTCGATAATATTAAATTAAAGGAAAATTTAAGAATGAGCCTTCTTTTTATTTCGTGAAATTTGGTAAAATATTGATTTTATTGCGAAAATCAAAATTTCCCCATGTTAAATCCCCATATACATCTTCACGGAGTGAAGATGTCTATGGGGATTTAACATGGGGAAATTTTTTTTAGAATTTCAGAAATACTGGATCGATTTTTAAAATTTAACTTTTGTTTCCTTAGATCATTTCTAAGCTATCTAGCTAGGTTTCGGAGTCAATTTCCAAAAAAAATCGTTTTGTGACTCCTCCCACAACTCCTCTACCTTTTTCCCCCATGTTAAATTCCCATAGACAAATCAATTTTTCGTAATAAAATCAATATTTGAAAAAATTTCACGAAATAAAAAGAAGGCTCATTCTTAAATTTTGATAACATTTAATATTATCTAAAAAATATTGTTTTCGAATTGTTTATATGGGCGTAAAATTTGGGCAGCTTTCGTGAAACAGACAGTAGGCGTCTACAATACACGTACATTTATACGCATAGTAACACTAGTAGGAATTTTGATGTTGGCACTTAACCCTTACTAAGCTGAATTATTTTTTGTCATCTACCGGAAATGTTTTATTTTCAATATTTCTCGACAAAAACCTGTTTTGACAGCGCATGAGAATCGTCTCCACTGGAGACGATTCTCATGTGCTATCAAAACAGTTTTTTTTGCTAAGAATTAAGGCAAACATGAAAAACAGCAGACATAATTTTCCGTCTCCAGCGTAATAAGGGTTAAGACCAGACGCATTTGCGCATACGGATGTTTTTTCGTTAGACACATATATTATGAAATTTTCATATAACAATAAGACTACTTTACGCATGCGATGCATTACATACCAATACTAAAACGTCATTAAAATATCAGATTCCTCTAATTAATAATTCGACTGATATTGGGTGCATATACCGTTCTCGTGTGTATTTAATTGAAAAGGCGTGCTCCGTTTCATATTATTTTGTACTATCTCCTCTCATTACGGCCCAAATTACATAATTCACTGCACAGGAAACATCAGAGATTGCTCGACAGGTAGCATTATTTTCTCCGGATGCCGCCATTCAGGCAACGAGAAAGCGAATGGAAAGGGTGTCGGCTAGCATTAATTCGGGGCACATTCTGGTCTAACCTCGGTTATTTTATTTATGACCAGTATAGAACATGATAGCAGATAAATTGATACATAGAGTTTATTCTACTAACATTTTAAAATATCAGATTTAAATCCCGAGAAATCTGGAAATCCGATAAAGAAAGGGATTCTTTGTCGGATTTACTGATGCCAAGGGAAATAAATCCGGTATTTCGAAATGGTAGTGGAATAAATTGTATATTACATGCTCTTCGAAAAATGTGAAATTTGCTCTTAGACCAGCTTATATATAACGTCAAAATTTACAATTTTGACGTTAGGGTATGAATTGTTTCTTCGCCGGAAATGACGTCAACACGTGACGTCAATTACGTCTCGCGGACGTCTAGGAGGAAATATTTCCTTCAAGGAAATAAATCCGTCCATATCACGTTAGAATATAATATATAGTAAATACATGGTTAATGCCGTCGAATATAAAATATATTCGGTTGAGCCTTAGACAGCTTTATTGGGGCGAGCTTTAGCGAGCACCTATAAACTTGTCGGGGCGAAACCGAATATATGTTATATTCGACGGCACTAATCATGCATTTAATTTATACCGCATAATAAACTTAATTGTTGAACGTGCGTGACGTCATCTTTTGACGTCATTTCCTCGCCATACGTCACAAATCTAACGACGTCATTCAAAGCAAAATGGCGGCGTCCACACTAGGTAGATTCGGTATTGTATCTGATTAAATCTCCGATTTATTTACGATGAGCTTCAATAATGGCTGGTTTTAGACTCCACAGTTGTCATAATAAGCATTACAATCATAATGGACATATCCATGTCGTTGGTTACATCGCATATACTGTAAAAATGGACAAAATTCAGCTGAACCGACAGCGATTTCGATTTTATAATTCGCCGCCATCTTGAATTGGCTGTTGAGACTGACCAATCAGAGGCCACGGTTAGGGGTCAAAGGTGAACAAATAAAGGCAAAAACGGCACTTTATGTATATTAGGCTACTTCAGGTATATTAGGTTACTTCAGATATAAACAACATTTATTAAACCCCATGTGTTATGCTACATGGAGTAACGGTTGCGGTATAAAGATATTTATTCACTCTGATCATTTATATATTATGAAATGTGTTTAACCTACTACATTTGGCATACACCTGTACGGGTATGACATGCTTTAAATGCATTTATTGAATTTCTATTTTTTTTTCTCAATGAAAGTATATGTTGTTACCACTCATTTGAACCGTCTCGACGAGACGGTTCTAATGATGGTCTCAACATATACTTCTGAACAAATATGAAGGTAAAGTTGTGAAGAGCGCATATCCAGATCAGTAAACATACTGTAGCCATGTACTACATGTGCAAGTAAGCACGCAGGTGTTTCAGTTGACGAAAGGTACATATGTCGGTATTTTGCGAGGTCTTTCGGTAATTTCTGGCGGTTTAGGTCATGTCATCGTTACCAACATACAATACCTCACGTTTGCAGCACCATCCACGAATTACACGTACAGTATAAATGAGGCATGGGATGTTTTAAGTAAATATCAGAACGGTGAATGTGTTATTACTGACGATTTCTGTCGCGTGTACTGTTTGAGTATTAGTGGTTGCACAGAACTATGTAAATTACCCACCCCCCCCCACCCCCCACCCAATGAATCCCCAAAATTGTTAAAATTTATATCAAGGTGTATGATCACGTGGTACTAACAACAACAACAACAACAACAAGTATTGAAACTTCCAGAATCCATACGATTCAAAGTACGTATTCTTTTATATCGTCCTTATTACGTAATGGATTTTGATGAAATCTGGCACATCAAACGCGTCTTGTTAAGCTGCATTTGGTGGTCTCGGCCCAAACTTCTGTCATTTTTGCGAAGAATCGATTTCCGTGTCTACGACATAAGTCTGTGCCGAACTCCCTGGACGACCAAATGCAGCTCATGAAAACGCGTTTGCTTCGCCATATTTCATAAAATTCCGTTTCATATTAAGGAAAATATCAAATAATACTTACTTTGGAGTGGGCACGATTTCAATACTTTCAGCCACTGTTGTTGTTATAACCACGTAATCATGCACCTTGAAATACACAGGCACGTTACCACATGACATGATGTCATACACACATGTGGCTGTGCATGGAGAATGGAGAAATGGGGCTTGTGGGTTTTTCGACCAGTGTAGATGCAGATCACCTGTACATTCGCATAATCCGATCAGGATCTACACTTTTCGCCATTCCATCAATGAAACACCATGCTTCGAACGAACGTGCAATATAGTTCGTTATCAGTGGCCCGTTTCACTAAACTTCTTACGACTAAAATGTTCGTAAGTTCAAATTTAAGATCGTCTGTAAACTTTCAATTTATGGATTTACATTTATTGAGCATAGGCTGCATATGCAGCCTATGCTCAATAATGTAAATCCATCAATTGTTTACAAGAAAACATTGTAAATGTGAAATTTACCGACTATCATAAATTTGCACTTACGAACATTTTAGTCGTACGAAGTTTAGTGAAACGGCCCCCTGGTTACATGACTGTGCTATTTGACCAGGATCTATGCTGATCAAATATCCCATAAACCATTATTCTCCAGTCACAGCCACATATTTCAGTAGATATACTGTATATAATAAACGTAATCGTAAAATACTTTAAAGTTACGACCACAGGTTCCATATAGTAGTGATATGTCAATCAATTTGAATTAAAGAATGTATTTTATTTGAAACTGAAACTTAATAAAGCTGCAGTCCAACTTTTTGGTATCCAGTTTCACTAAAATTCACGGCATGAGAAATGGAGAATACCAGGCTAGTTGTCTTGTGAGATCTTGTTTGCCAGACAAGGCTAGATAATGCATAGGAATTCCGAAGTTCGTCGAGGAATTCCTACCGTTTTCGAGCCGAGCATGATGCACATGGTATCAAAATTCACTCTATGCTCTCGGGTATCACTGACTGAATGGCGAACGGGGTAGACCCTGATCAGGCTGATCTGGGTCTACGGCGCTCGCAAAAGCGATAAACGCAATTTGTCTAGTCACTCAGAAAGGGGCTTACCGTTTTTTATTGGCACATAATTGTGTCAGCAATCTGGGGATTCGAGATTGAATACGCGATGCGCTGTCTGGGAATTGTGTGCATTTACTCTGGTGGAAATGGGTGCAAACGGGGCATATTCTGTTCAATCCGCGAGCACCGCGGTCTAACCGCCAGATAGCATATACATATGTCTAACCCTGTATGTTCCTTTCCGAGTATGTGACGACCGAGGGCTGATTCCGGGCTTAAAGGTACATGCCCACTCAGTATATAGTCACAAACTGTTCTTTATAGGAATTAAATATGTGTATAATTAAGTGTGTCACCATTCCACCAGTTCTAAAAATTACGAGTGTCCGCTTTACAGCTATAATCATTTACTGTCTGTTTCACGAAAGCTGCCCAAATTTTACGGCTATATAAGCAATTCAAAAACAAGATTTCTTTTGATAATATTAAATTAAAGGAAAAATTAAGAATGAGCCTTCTTTTTATTTCGTTAAATTTGGTCAAATATTGGTTTTATTACGAAAAATTGATTTCTCTATGGGAATTTAACATGATGGGGGAAAAAGAGGTAAGGCAGTGTGGGTGGAGTCAAAAAACGAAAAAATTTGGAAATTGACTCCGAAACCTGACTAGATAGCTTTGATATGATCTAACTAAGAAAACAAAAGTTAAATTTTAAAAATCGGTCCAGTATTTCTGAAATTCAAAAAAATTTCTCCATGTTAAATCCCCATAGACATCTTCACGGAGTGAAGATGTCTATGGGGATTTAACATGGGGAAATTTTTTTTCGCAATAAAATAAATATTTGACCAAATTTCACGAAATAAAAAGAAGGCTCATTCTTAAATTTTGATAACATTTAATATTATCGAAAAAAATATTGTTTTCGGATTGTTTATATGGGCGTAAAATTTGGGCAGGTTTCGTGAAACAGACAGTAGTAACATGTATTTTACTGATAGTGACTCGCGATGGTATCAGGCTATTTTCATATGCAAATGAGGCATGTTATTTTTTATTTATTTATATTAATTAAATGTGTCACCTGAATATATAACATTTTCGACAGATTATAAAGTATGATCATTGCACATCAAGATATAAATACAGAGAATACATAGTATTGTCCGTTAACATCCTACGGAAACACGGTTATCGCCCCTGGTATCAGTGTGGAAATTTACGTCTGATATAAAATGTATGACAATGCCAATCATATGTGGGGTAATGGTGAATAATTCCAGCACAAACATATTTACACAATTCCCTAACATTTGATTGGTCCGTAGCAAGTCTCTGTCCAGAATGTATATCCCAGTAAACTACATGCCGAACTACTTTCCGTAACCGTCAAGCGCAGTTAACATAATTCTTAAGAAAACGGAAAATAAACACATGTTCTTGATGAATTTATTTCAAATGCTGGAATTATAAGGAATGAATGGCCTTTTTGTGGAATTTATCGGGGATATAAACTTGGAAAAGTCGCGGGAATACTGGACGAGGCCTTCCGGCCTTCGTCCAGTATTCCCGCGACTTTTCCAAGTTTATACCCCGATAAATTCCACAAAAAGGCCATTCATTCCTATAATGAATGTTTGTTTTGACAGAAAATGTATCATATGATGTCTGATATGAAGAACAGTTTGTGCTTAATGAGTGGGCATGTACTTTAATACTGTTTGCCTGCTACCTATACTGGATTTAATTTATTTTTTATTTTTGCTGACGGTTATTTTGATAAAATATTTACGTTTGACTATTATTATCCCTTGCGAATCGGTAAGAATGGATATAGCGTTAGTCCATGTACGTACGTACGTTAGTAACGCCTTTCATTTTTCAATATCTTATGAATCGCTTCACCGATGTTGATACAATTTGGCCACAATGTGTGTCAATTGATGGTGCTTTCTTTTGCATACGACCCACGTCCGGGGATTAGCTTCGGTTAACGATACCATTTCTTGTTGTCAAGTTATGTTCAGTGTTATCAGTCTTTTGTTTTATTTATTGACAACTGTTATTTTGCTGTTATCCTGCTAATGTAGCACATGCATATTGATTCAACAGATCCGCCGTTAGCTTCGCACGCGATGCTAATCCATACATTGTATTGGCGATAACACATGCTTTTTGAATTCAACAACAAAAATACATGAACTTCAGACAATAACTTGTTTTAAATTTCCACTGCAGCGTACGCAAGGTGTATGATCACGTGGTACTAACAACAACAACAAGTACTGAAATTTCCAGAATCCATCTGATTCAAAGTACGTATTCTTGTATAGTGTCCTTATTACGTGACGGATTTTGATTAAATATGGCGCATCAAACGCGTCTTGTTAAGCTGCATTTTGGTGGTCTCAGTATATTTGCCCAAACTTCTGTCGTTTTTGCGAAGAATCTATTTCCGTGTCCCCTCCGACACGGAAATCGATTCTTCGCAAAAACGACATAAGATAATAAGTCTGTGCCAGACTCCCTGGACCACCAAATGCAGCTCATGAAGACGCGTTTGCTGCGCGATATTTCATCAAAATCCGTTTCATGTTAAGGAAAATATCAAATAATACTTTCAAGATTTCAACACTTTCAGCCACTGTTGTTGTTGTTATACATGTAACCACGTGGTCATGCACCTTGGTACGTCTGGTATTGCATGTACCACGCGTGTGTTTATAGGTTAGAAGACACCAAATGGTGCGAAACCGCCCAGGGTGTATGCAAAAGTAGTCCGGTATAAAAAAATAGTGCGGGTGTTTTGAGGTCACAGACACCGTTTGCTTGCAAATCTTGATCCATTACTACCCAGTTTCACTTGAGGAACATTTTGGGGTGCCTTCAACACCAGTTTTCAGCATATTTGTAGCATTTAAAAGAAAACACTGACCCTGTTGGTCACTTGATGTAAACGGAGTTTCCGTGGCCAAAAAATGTACACAATATTGGAGGATATGACAAGGTTGGATTTTTCTTTCTTAGGAGTAAGTGAACCTATTGTTTAGTTCATGCAGAACCAGTACAGACTGGCTGCAGGTCATGTACAAGTGGGTCCCACAGCATCCATACGAATAGTGAAAGTAGGAGAGACTGGCCTTATTGGAAGGCATTCGGTTAAATTATATAGTAAAACTATTTGGTGGTGTCTAACCTATAAAGACAGAATACGACAGCGTCTGCAAATAGCGTCAGCCATCTCCATTGTCCAGGGGAATAATTTCTACTCAATTGTGCGAATAAAAAGCTATTTTATTTGCGAAATATAAATAATTTGATTTTCCGCCGAATTTAGTTATGACAATAACGTGAAATTATACTTGAACTTTAATTGATAAAGACAGTATTTATAAATGACATGCATTACGACGTTTGCAAACAGCGTAGCACCAGATCAGACTGCACGCTTTCGCGCAGTCTGATCTGGTGCTACGCTGTTTGCCTTTCAGTCCCAAAGAAATCGCTAATATTCCCACAGAGAAGATTTGGCCATTCTGGAACTATTGTCTAGTATTACTGTTCACGAACTACACTGGTATGGCGTATCGTAACCTGCTTTGCGTCAACCGGTGGACAATTCGTGATTAAAATTGAACGCATCATGTCGGTGTGATTTATTATTTGTCCTGTCTGTTTTGCAATTTTCATAATTACGCGTGGAGAAAATTGGAAAAATTGGCTAAATAAGTTGACAAGGGCTTGCACACGAAACGTGATCAATTAAGCGGCCCTTCACCTTGAGCTCAATGGTGGGTGTAGATACTCAAGATAATATCATCACTTCAACCTGTCCTATTATAAATATTGTAAAAAATGAGCGAAAATTAAGAGCGTTTAAATACATAGAGGCGTCGCCGTTTTGTTCGTGGAATTTGAGACACTTGTAGACATTGTGAAAATGAATTGTGGTTTTAAATATTTCCGTTTTTAAGGAAACCGATATTCAGTTATCGAACCGTTTAGATATCTGATAGCTCGGAATGTGGGTCGTCTTCTATGGTAGATTGACAACGCATCTGACCGCGGGTCAGGGGATATGTCCGACTGTGACGTGAGAAACTGGGCTTACGTCACTTGTGGACAGTCTGGTTTCTGGTCCGCTATGGGGATTCCCGTGGCCTAATAATGGTCTGTATGTAAGAAATATGAATGATGTTTCCTTGACAGACAAGTGAACAGTGTAGGTCCAGATTATACTTTCCGAATCCGTGGGGTTATTTGGGTTTACACTGATCACAGATGCCACACACGACCTGCCTTCAGTCATAGACAATCATTATGAAATCTTCCATTTGTTTGGGCAAACATACTTTTTAAAGAAGCGTGATGGCAAATTGTGATAATTGTCCGTAATTGAATTAAATTGCCTGTTATTTCTGAACGTTGTTTGTAATAATGGCATTGTACGCAAAATCTTACAGCTAACGGGTTCATACTATTTTTTTGCAAAATACGTACACAATGGCTGTGATCCATAATGTTGTAAACAATACGTACACAATGGCTGTGATCCATAATGTTGTAAACAATACGTACACAATGGCTGTGATCCATAATGTTGTAAACAATACGTATTTCCGTTAACCATTATTTTGCTCATGGAAAGAATATATATCTAATTAGTATCACGTTTTTATTGCATTTTTGCGTTTGTGTTTACGCTGCACTTCGGTAAGGTATGGACAACAGGGGCCCGTTTCACTAAACTTCGTACGACTAAAATGTTCGTAAGTGCAAATTTAAGCATATCCAACTTTCGCGGCCATCGTACCTGGACAAAATTCATAGCGACCACATGGTCAATTTCAGCTGACCAATATGTGATGGTCAGTCGGCAATTTCCGTGATATCGGCTTTTTCCGTAATCTCTCGGAAATCTACAGTTGTCACGTGATGTACGCAATTTTATCGATATGTAAATCGATAATCCATGTACATGTAGTGTGGCCATTCCACCATTGACCACTGTGATATTCTAATTAACGTGTCAGGCTGGAAATCTCAATTGATGGATTTATATTTATTGAGCATAGGCTGGATATCCAGCCTATGCTCAATAAATGTAAATCCAATAATTGCATACAAGAACAAATTGTTAATGTGAAATCTACAGACTATCATAATTTTGCACATACGCACATTTTAGTCGTACGAAGTTTAGTGAAACGGCACCCAGGATGTGATCACAGACCACGTTTCACCTTATGTACCATCGCTAATCTACTAGTTATAGTTCATTGATAATCCGGTGCATGTATGACAATGTATGACAGTAGACCCTCTCTAAACCGGACACGCATGCAGTCTCTGTATCCTTAATTTTCTGGGTTTCATTATCATCTATCTCTGATGACAATGCCTTTTCAAGTTCGCAAAGCACATCCGCATGCCTGGCATGGTCATATGTCTGATCTACAGGGTGCTTTAGGGTGTCCGGTTTAGAGAGGCTCCACTGTACTGCCCAGTGGCGGATCCAGGATTTCACCAACGGGGGGGGGGGGAACATGGAACTTGAATGAGGTATGCTCGTTCGTCGACTGATCGGAACGAGGGAGTTTGCTAGGGGTTCCGAGTGCATGCCCCCCCCCCCCCGGAAAAGTTTTAAATTGAGGAAGCCATTTCCTGCATTCTACTGGATTTTTTTCATATATTTGAAGATCATAACAGTCCATACAATCGTAATTTTTTTTTAAAAAATCGGGATTTCTGAAGGGGGGGCCGGGCCCGCCCCCCCTGAATCCGCCTCTGCTGCCATGTATTAACAACTATCACTAAAGTGGTTTGTTTGAATTCATGCACATGTAACTTCAAAGGGAGACTGAGTCATATTACACGCTAGTAAAACGCTACAAAGCTTTATGGTTATCAGGGAAGAAAATGATCGACTATTTTTTCCAGCTATAAAAACAATCACATTAAAGCGATTTATCCTGGAGGCAATGTCCCGATTGTATTTGCTAATTTAAATACCGGTAGTGGAAATTACACATGTCGCGTGTACCAGGTCCCACGGTCGTGATAATGATCCGGTGAAGACACACCGTCTCCGGTATAGTCACGGCTGGACTCACCTATCAATCTCCGGAAACTAATTGTTTATTATTGACTCAATTAATTTCAGGTAGGTAGCTGATTGTAAATCAATGTTTTAATTTTATTATTTTCTCAATTTAAGTGTAAGTGTGTTGTTGTCACTTACACTCGTACTGAGTACACTCGTTAAAGGTGGGGTCCCATCTAGTAGGTATAAACTGTTATTTACAGGAATTAAATAAGTGTATAATTGTGTAAAGATGAATTACGAGTGCCCACAATACAGATATAATCATTTAATAATATTCATTTTACTGATAGTGACTGGCGGTGGTATCAGGCTATTTTGATATGCAAATGAGGCAGGACATTTTTAAATTATTTATACAAATTAAATGGGCCACCTGAACAAAAATAGTTTTATCGACAGATTATAAAGTATAATCATTGCACATCAACATATAAATACTGAGAATAAATAGTAATTCCCGTTAACATTTTAAGGAAACACGCTTATCGCCCCTGATATCAGTGTGGAAATTTACGTTAGATATACAAAGTATAATAATGCAAATTAATACGTCGAGTATTGGTGACTGAATGTTTATTTTGCCCGAAATATCTAAAGAATGGACGAATCAATATGTCTCCCTACATTATAACCTGCCATGTGGGACTCTAGCTTTAACAAGTCCAGTAGCATATTTCACCAACATTGCAAAGTATACCTTTCTGGAAAAGTAAACTTTGAGGGAGAAATTTTCAATTTTAGGATAAATTTATTAATGTTTATTATACTGAATTTATTACATTACCACAGACATTTTGGCTGTGATAATGTAATAAATTCAGTATAATAATTCTGCATACTTTTAATCATCAAATATATGCAGTGGTTAGTTCTATATGAAATAATGCATTTCAGGAAACATAAATGATTACTCCCTCAACGTATACTTTGCTAGAAAAGTATACTTTGCAATTTTGGTGAAATCGGCTACAGGGGAGTGAATAAAATACTTTGAGTTAAACAAATTAATTTAGTGAGAGTTGTTACATACAACAACTTGGGACCAAGAATTTGATTTCGAGTCAACAGTACAGTGAAACCTCTATAAGCCGGACAGCCTGTGAGGTCCCCAGGCTGTCCTGCTTAGAAAAGGTTCACTGTAAAGCAGGTATTTGCTCATTCTGAACCATAGTTGTGTGCTATGCAATCACGAACAGACATTATCACCCGAGATAAATGACCAAGAAACTAATCCAAAATAAGATCACAGGTGTTTTCCTGATGTCCAGTTAGAGAGGTTTCACTGTAGTTTGACTTAACCCTTTGAACCCGAAATCCCGCTATAGCGGTTTATGCAAAAAGTGCAGATCCAGTTGAGCCGACTCGTAACGAGCCGTCTCATCAGGATCTGCACTTTTTGAAAGTAATTTTAATATTTCTTAGAACAAAAACACCCCCTTTTCATAAATGGACGAATCTGAAAATCATTTTGTGACCATTGGATTGGTCGGAACATTAGCATATCACAGTCCATTCCAGTTCCTTAGGGTTGAAAGGGTTAAGAGACTTAAGAGTTCTGACAACGTTTTATTCTCAAGATGGACTAATATACAAATACAATGGGTAAAGTGGGGCACTCAAAAAGTCCTCAATGAGTTTAATGACGTTTCTGTGATTTCATTTTTATTATGATAATATCGGATCATGATTGCAAAGCTAGCAGACCGGTCCTGGTTTGTCACACTCCTGATTTACAGTGAAACCTCTCTAAACCGGACACCCTGGGGACGCCGCAGGGTGTCCGGTTTGGAGAGGTTACACTGTGTTATGTTTGTATTAGTAAAAAACTCCGTAATAACATTGCTATATCATAGTTGGCTTCCCATAATATTTGTATACAAACGTTTACCTGTATGGGTTATTGATATCCGCATATACCAGTAGTCGATTTCATCAAAATTGCTAAGCATACTTTGAGGGAGTAATCATTTATTTTTCCCGAAATGGATTATTTCATATAGAACTAATGACTGCATATATTTGATGATTAAAAGTATGTAGAATCATTATACTGAATTTATTACATTATCACAGCCAAAATGGCTGTGATAATGTAATAAATTCAGTATAATAAAAATTAATAAATTTAACCTTACAATTGAAAATTTCTCTCTCAAGGTGTACTTAGCAAAATAAGTATACTTTGAAATGTTGGTGAAATAGGCTACAGTACCGTGACCATTTATACTATGGATGCTCCCTCATCAGTTTCTAAGCATGTACACGGTGTATGATCACGTGGTACTAACTTGCAACAACAACAAGTACTGAAATTTCCTGAATCCATCTGATTCAAAGTACGTATTCTTTTATAGTGTCCTTATTATGTAACGGATTTGGATGAAATATGGCGCATCAAACGCGTCTTGTTAAGCTGCATTTGATGGTCTCTGTATTTTCGCCCAAATTTCTGTCGTTTTTGCGAAGAATCGACTTCCGTGTCGGAAAATCTATTCTTTGCAAAAACGACATAAATCTGTACCAAACTCCCTGGACCACCAAATGCAGCTCATGAAGACGCGTTTGCTGCGCCAAATTTCATCAAAATCCGTCGCATATTAAGGAAAATATAAAATAATACTTACTTTGGAGTGGGTGACGTTGTTGTTGTTGTTGTAACCACTTTATCATGCACCTTGGCTACAGTACCGTGAACATTTATACTGTGGATAACATTTATACTGTGGATAACATTTATACTGTGGATGCTCCCTCGTTAGTTTCTAACAGGCGCGTAGCTGCATTAAGGCACTGCAGGCCCGGGCCTGCAGAATTTTCGTGAAAATGGAAAAAATAATGTGCCAGAGTGCATCATTTACCTTCTAGTTTCGATTTTTGTTTCAGTGGGGGGGGGGGGCATGACCTCCAGACCCCCCTAGCATACTCGCACCAACGGTGCTCGAAGTCGTCAACCGGGCCTGCAGATTCAAATTGGCTAGCTACGCCCCTGTCTAAGCATGTATATATACATATGCGATTCGCCACGCGTCCACACAATCAGACCACAGGTGGAAGACTCCGACTTGTGACACACAAAAAATGCCCATCAAGTGGGTGGGGTAATGTGTTGTTTTTTTAATAGGCATTTATTTGTTTGTGTAACATGTCCGTGTCTTCCACCTGTGAATCAGACCAGTGTCTACACTGTTTTTTATAACCCGAACTCCCTGTCTGTAACGGAGGGTGAAATCGCTAATTGTGACAGTGACAGCGAATTATTTTCTATTCAGCTTGTTATACGCATAAATACACAAATTTAAACCCAAATAACCTGTTCATATAGCAAAATAATCGCGCTGAGATGGTATTTCACAATACATTAAACTCCAGCGAACTCTCATTTGATTTGTTTACAGTGCAAGGGAGATAACTAATGTATGAACAAACTCTGTATTTCACTGAATAGTTATCTTTCCCGTGGCTGTACCGATATGTTTCCAGTGAGTAAACTGCCATATCTAGCTTGTTACTTAGTTGTATACTATCTCGTTGTATATATGTGATACGAAAAGATATATATTTCAGTGTGTAAGAAAGAAATGAAAAAAAAACATTTTATTTATTTGGGTCAATAAGATACTTTATTAATTCAGGGATTTAGGGTGGGTAATATGTATGTGATTAATTCAAAGAAGTACCTGCTTGATACAGTTTAGTTAGATATATGCTACATTTAATTCATTAACGCGTTGAACCCGAAAGCCCGCTATATCGGATTATGCAAACAGTGCAGATCCAGATGAGCCGGCTCGTAACGAGCCGTCTCATCAGGATCTGCACTGTTTTAAAGTAATTTTCATATTTTTCAGAACAACAAATACCCCCTTTTTATAAATGGAATAGTCTGAAAATCATTTTGCGATGATTGGATTGGTTGCAAAATTAACATATCAAATTCCATTCCAGTTACTTAGGGGTGAAAGGGTTAAATCAATGGGATGCACATGCAGCCTATGCTCAATACATGTAAATCCAATAATTGGTTACAAGAAATCATTGTTAATGTGAAATTTACAGACTATCATAAGTTTGCACGGACGAACATTTTAGTCGCAAGAAGTTTAATGAAACGGCTCCCAGGAGTGTAATATTTGACCAGGAGCTACCTTGGTCATAAATCCCATAAGTCTCATTTCTCCAGTCACAACCACATATAATTATATTGCGTCTGAAGTATACATGTATAGTAAAATTTATTATTTCAATAGTCACTATTTTATTAAATTTTCGACCACATGGTCTGTATCAAAATGGTTAGAAACTGTATTGTCAGTCCTATGATTAAATACAGTAGAGCCTCTCTAAACCCGACACGCATGCAGTCTGTGTATGCATAATTTCATGGGTTTCATTGGTGTATATTTATTATGATAATGCCTGTTCAAGTTCGCAAAGCAAAGCAGCATACCTTGGCATAGTCATATGTCTGATTTACAATGGAACATCTCTAAGCCGAACACCCTGGGGACCTCCCAGGGTGTCCGGTTTAGAGAGGTTCCACTGTATGCATGGACCTCCCAGGGTGTCCGGTTTAGAGAGGTGTTTAGAGAGGTTCCACTGTATGCATGGACCTCCCAGGGTGTCCGGTTTAGAGAGGTTCCACTGTATGCATTAAACGTGCTTCCCTTCGGTTGTTATTGGAAATTACAATTGCAAAAATGATTGTCAAATACATGTGACGAAAACCTGCGGTACGGACGTGTCAAAACATTATGTAAATCACGAAAACCATGATATGCAATGTAGATATTCATTACGAAAGATAACATCGTTTCACTTTACCGACAAAGAGAAACGCTTTAGTTGATTAATTGGCATATGTAGATCACAGTGTCTCTATATGAGAAATTGGCGGCAATCTTTATTGTAATTACCGTCTTGCTTTGTAATCTGTAAGCCTTGCAGAAATGTCGATTGTGCTTAGTTATGCTATGTTTCACTGTCAGTTACATTCAATGATAATGTCTGGTCATGATTGAAACAGATTTGAGTTGCATTTTCTTTCTTTGTATCTTTACTTTTAATATCGAGCTGGGTTCCAATCCGTGTATTCATATTTATTCTTCCCACAACAGAAATACAGCCCTTATAGATTTAGTACAGTCTTACCCTGAACTGTTAGCCAGTGGGTGATGATGATCATGCTGGTGATTACAATGGTGTTAAGTTACAGCGATAGTGATGATCATGGGTCATGATGATCATGATGGTGATTACAATGGTGTTAAGTTACAGCGATAGTGATGATCATGGGTTATGATGATCATGATGGTGATTACAATGGTGTTAAGTTACAGCGATAGTGATGATCATGGGTGATGATGACCATGATGGTGGTTGCAATGGCGTATAGTTCATCATTGATGATGATAAATGTGACAGTGGTCACAATGATGTTTATGTGCATGCTTAGTGCGTCACATATGTTTTGATAAGATATTTATGACACCGTACCAATAAGGTATTGCCGCTAATTAAGGTACCGAGCATGGAAGTTGCCCGTACGGAGGATTGTCATTGGTTTTCGTGGCCAAAATCGCTACCGAGTTTGCGCATAAGTAGCGCCTATTTTACCCAGTACTGGAGAAAGTTAGGGTCTTAGTGGCCCACAGACATTAGCAACATTGCTAAACAGAATACAGAGACAGATTACAGAACACAGATTATAAGCCGATTGTCGTACAGAATTATACAGAATGTTGGCGGTACTGAAACCCGGGTCAGACCGTCATGTACAGTGTAAATAGATACATACCTAAGCAATGTTGATTGTCGCCGACGTATCATGACCACCGACAGCCATTGGCACCGGTATGCGATGCTGACAAGGCTGATTGACTTTATTATTCGCTTTATAAATTTTCCCCACCCACTTTTCCGCGAGAAATTTACTTTCGTCCGCCATAATGGCTATGCGGAACACCTCGGCTCCCGAATGTTGCATCATGGGAACTTGGGTAGTTATAAAAGCGCCTACATTTCAAACTCCCATTTGAGCCGAATTCTCTCTCACCACGTGGTAGCACTCAAACAGATTCACAGATTATCTCAACCCAGAACCTCATTTTCAAAAATATTATATACAGCACAAGGTAATTATCACCTCAAAAAGGACCTAATAGGACCGCAGCACCTCGTCTCCTTGACGTATATACTGATTCCCCCGGAACCACACACAGAACCTCAGAACCTCATACAGAACCCCAGCACCTCGACTCCTTGACGTATAACCGATTCTCCAGAACCTCAAACAGAACCCCACAGAACCCATATCACATTACCGTGTCATACTCGTATAAGACTGGTTCCTCGGAACCTCGTACAGAACCCTAAACCAGATGCCCACAGATACAGATATAGAGAATAGTAGGTTAGTGCCGTGAATGGGAAAAAAATATCCAGCAAGGCTCAAGAATTTCTTTATTTCTCATCAGAAGTATATGTTGTGACCACTCATTTGAACAGTCTCGCCGAGACGGTTCAAATGAGTGGTCACAATATATACTTTGGTTCAGAAATAAGGAAAATAGATAGAGAATAGTAGGTTAGTGCCGTGAATGGGAAAAAATATCTGGCAAGGCTCAGGAAACGGGATGGGCGAGGCTATGCCGAGCACATACCGTTTCCGTGCCGCGCCAGATATCTTTTCCCATTCACGGCACTAACCTACTATTCTATTTATCCCGTGAACACCTACAAATGGTTGCACGGCACATACGCACTGTATTGACGGGATAAATACAGTTCTTCTTGACACAGTTTACTATTGCATTACACGTGTAACCTTGACCGTAGGCCCGATCTAACATAATTGGGTACAGCGAACGGTTGTTTATTTTGAACATAGGCTTACCGCTTGCCAGCAAGGTCTCACATTTATTTTCCGCGTAAGCGCGTAATAAACAGAAACACTAAGTGTATACAATAAACACAGAACATTTATAGCATACAGAATGCAGTGAAATATTCCAGATATATATTAAACACCGGTCCGCGACTTTTTGACATAAATTGATAGGATGTTTTCTGTCTGAGACACACTGCCGGCATCGCCGTCAATTATTTAGTCCCACACATTCTATAAAATACAGGCATACAGTTTTCATACAGATTTACATATTTTCACAGACACAGATCTACAGATTCTCACTGACACAGGTTACAGATTCCAACAGACACAAGATTACAGGTATACATTTGTATAACAGTTTGAAAGATACAGCCCGTCACAGACACCCCATACCGAAAGTGGACGAGCCTGCGGGACACCGAATCTGACCAGAAATGGACGAGCCAGAGGGACACCGAACCTGACCGAAAGTGGACTAGCCTGAGGGACACGAACCTGACCAGAAGTGGACGAACCTGAGGGACACCGAACCTGACCAAAAATGGACGACGACGACCACAACATTATCATTCACATTTTACTGTTCATTAATACTTAATACATTTGTTAAACCTCCTTATTCTTTGTATTTCGCTACAGGTCCATTGCTTTAATAGATGTGTCTGAGCAGTTCAGCGATAGGGGACAGTTGTCAATACTGCAGTGATTACTGGTGGCAGCATACTTTTACCAAACTCAGTCTCTACATTTGTAATCACTGTGTATAGAAACATAGTCCCCCATCGTCGGCACGCTACAATGATCACAATGCATTCACGCTTTTCTTCATGAAGGCATATGTCTCTTTGACAGTTGATCCTCTCTAAATCGGATGTCCCGGGGTGTCTGGTTTAGAGGGGTTCCACTGTATATAAATACCGTAGGTTACATGTGTATGCCCATGCAGAAACATTTAGTTGTAAAGATAGACGTGTTCACTCCGCTACACAGTTAGGCTCCATTTTGATATCAGAAATCGTACTTCGTTGGTGGCGAGATTTGACATGTCTCACGAGATCTCGTTTCCGTACAAGAACTTTCCCACAATGTCTGCACGTGTACGGCGTGTCACCTTCCGAATGTAACCGAATATGTTTATTTAAATTACTAGGGTCACCGAAAGGTCGGAAACAAACTTTGCATTTAAGCGGTTTGTAGCCTGTGTGTGTCCGTAGGTGTATTTTCAGGCCATATTTCCGGGAGTAAAACTTGCCACAATACACACACAGATGGCCTTTACTGGAGGACATCTCAATTAGGGAGTTATGTAAAATGTCTATTGGTTCTTCATCGAACTCACTTTGTAGACAACCATCGTCGTTTTCTGGCAAGCACTTTAACTTTTCAGAGACACCTCGATGGTTTTGTAAAACATTCTTTTCCGCCATTGGCGTAAATGAGAATCTAGTTTCGAATGTGTATGGACACATGATGGGACTACTTCTCATGTTACACGTGACCTGGTAATAATTGATTGGCTGGTAACGCGGAGTCATATATGACGGATCTTCCGAGAACCGCATGTCTATGTAACCCTGGCCAGTGGCGTATACGTCTTTAGGCCGGCAGGGTATACTGCTTAAGTGATTGCATTGCAAACAATGGTCAACATGGTCAATAGCACATGGCTTCGTATCCACGTATCCTTTGGTGGGCTCGGACTTCTTTTGATGTGAAGCAGGCGACGGATGTCGTAAAATCGGGATTCGGGAGTTATCGTTCTTGTCGGACGGGTCTGCCGCTGTTACACAGTGGAACCGTATATGTGATTTCAGACTGTTCGGGTACCGAAATGTCTTCGTGCACGTGGTACATGTGTAGGCTTGCGCACCTGTATGGTGAGAGATAGAACAGGTCCATGGGTGTATTATAAATACATGTGAGAGTTGCTGCCGTATTGCACACTGATGTAGAATAATTGCCATAATTGGATATGAAGTCGTCGGAAATTGACACATGTTTCAGGGCACTCCCGCGTGTGTTCTGAAACATGTGTCAACTTCACACATCATTTGTAAAAGATATTGCAGACATTCACAATCAACATGTTCATATATGTGATAATGTAAAGATATCATACACATATCAATATGTCATATATAATAATCTAACGCAGTTTCATGACCTTTGTTTTCGAAAATCAGTCGTAATGTCAAAACTTATAATATATTGATCCAACGATCGTTGTAAAAACATGAAGTATTACAAGGGTCTGGTTCCGATCTGATGGAATGGTATTGAAGCAGAGAAATTGAGTAGCAGAGGAAATGAAGAGATAAGGAATCGGACATTGGGAATTGTTACTCCATCAGTTCCGTGTCAATTGGTTTTGACAAAATTGGGATTGAGTAAATTAAGAACTCCACTCCATTGTATCCATGTCATTTGCGTATGTTCATGTTTAAGCTACAGTGGAACCCCTCTAAACCGGACACCCTGTGAGGTCTCCAGGGTGTCCGGTTTAAAGAGGTTACACTGTAAAACAGACGGATGTATACCTTAGGACTCGCTTGGCTGCTTAGCGATCATGGACATACATTATTATCGGATGTAAATGGCAATGCAACATATCTACATTAAGTTCAACTAACTTTCCTCTATGTCCGGTTTAGAGGGGTTCTACTGTATTATTGCAAAGTATGGGCCACACTAGTTCATCAGATAGTATATCGACATTGAGATCAGTTTAATACTGTGGTTGTGACTGGAGAAATGTAGCTTATTGTAATTGTGACCAGTGATGCTTCTGATCAAATATCACACTCATGTAGCCTGATAACGATCTATATTGATTGTTGGAAACATGACGGGTGTTTCATTAATGGAATGGCGAACAGTGCAGATCCTGATCAGACTGTGCGGATGCACAGGCTGATCTGAATCTACGCTGGTCGCAAAACCCATAAGCCTCAGTTCTCTCGTCACATCCACATATGGTATACCTTGAATATTTGCCGGTGTCAGGAAGGGGATTCCCCTTTCCATTGCGAAACTGTCGTGGTACCATATCAACATTTGATCCCCCTGCCTGATTGGTCGAATTGTGCGGATGTATGTCTGGTTGTCATGGTGACGGAACACCTCCATGTTCTGCTCGTACCTGTCTCGGGCGGCGCCCAGTAGCGATGCCCATGATAGGCCCGGCATGCACGTGCATTTGAACGTTCCTTCCTCGTACAGCACCTAGAGTACAATGTAAAATAAGGGGATGTTACCAGAAAGTTCTAGAAGTTCAAAAGTGAAAAGAAAATCCATTTGATGAAAGTTTTGCTAAAATCTTGATTGTTTTGTTTATTTTCATCCTGAGTACAGCAAAAAGAAAGTCCGTTTGATGAACGTTTTGCTAAAATCTTTATTTTTCGTGTTTAATTACATCCTGAGTATAGCAAAAAAAATGGTACGCAATGCAAACTAGAGAGCTGCATATCCTAAGGCGACTAAAGCGCCAGAAAGAAAAGAATGCACTTTTTCTCATTTCTCATAAAAAAGTGTATATTGTTACCACTCAGTTGAACCGTCTCGGTGAGACGGTTCAACTGAGTGGTAACAACATACACGTTAGGTTGGTTGGTTGGGGGCACCTCCTACCATCGCCGGACCAGAGACATAGAGAGAGACTTAAAATCCTTGGCGACTAAAGCGCCAGAAAGAAAAGAATGCATAAAATCATAGAGAACTATCATGGTGTGTGTACAGTGGCGGTTATGGGTGGCCCCTGAGAGAAATCAGCAATCATACACACACTTAGAGAGTCTGTTTGTAAGACATGGGTATGCCCACTGGCGTACTGGATCATAAAAGTGAAACTAAACTGTTACATACATTTTGCCGTAAACATATGCTTTTGATAACCTTGTGAATGCCACAAAGGTCACGGTCATGTTAATGGTTGCGTGAGATTGTCGCACATGTCACACATAGCAAGTGCACGTATTGTATTTAAAGTAATGCATCCCGTAATGTTGGAGTTAGTTTAAACAATATGTATTTATGAATTACAAATAACAATATACATTACAATACAAGAAAGGTGGGATTCGAAAACAAGTCATATGACTTATATGAATTCGTCTCCCAGATCACGTGACAGCATGAATGTTGCGTACATGGCATGGCATATTATTGTGATACATTATATTACTAGTATAAACCAATTTTGTATGCGATTTATGAAAACAAAATATACAAGCATCAGTATTTAACAATATATATGAAGAGAGGGAGAAAATAAATGCAGGGGTAGAAATATTGGAGTTATGGCATGATGAAGAAACTCTTACAATGTCCAATGTATTCTAGGCGTACGGACGGATACACCTCAAGAACAAAGCAACTGAAATATGCCCACACCCTTACTATCGCACATGTGATTGGGCGTAAAAAAATGCACAAAAGCAAGACAAGTCCCACTAGACAGGATATATGCCCATCAAGCATTATTTATATCCTTAATCGCACGTCATCAACGTCGTCAACTATTTCAAATGTTTAATCGTTTCATGCTTGTATTTCAAAATTAAATATCCTCGCCGATATTACTATTTTATACCTTGTTAACGTATAATGGATAATCTATTTTATTTCATCGATAATCTTAATGTAGCAGCACGCGCCATAGCCCTTAAGCGTCTGATTCAATCTGATAAGATGCGGTGGTCTAGGCAAACAAATAGCTTGATGACATTTTAGTCGTCGGCTGCGAAACTGTACCTAAACGACGTATACGAGACCAGCGTAGCCCCAGATCAGCCTGCGCATCCGCGCAGTCTGATCTGGGGCTACGCTGGTCGCCATTCCGTCAATCGAACCTTATGTGTGCCCTTAAACAAATGACAGTTTATATCAATATATGACTGTCTGAGAACACATGATGACAAGGGTAACACGAGCCACCAACTGTCAATAACTTTCAATAAGATGCCATCTCTCAGTCGGTGGGACCCTTCTCTTTCACTGACGTTTGAATATGAAACTGTATAGTCATCGGGGTAATTATTGCTACTAATTTCCATCGTTTTTGAAATGTGTTTCATTTTATTCGTAGATATTTAACAAATTAAACTGCTATTAAGTGCATTTGTGTATTTTGATCGCTCATTTGTAACCCGATACCTGAACAATTGTAAATGAGACAAGCTGGGGGGAATTGAGATTATGTATTTTACGAACAATGCCCTGATCAGCCTACGCATCTGGGTAGTCTGATCACGATATACACTACTCACAATTCAATATGTGATATGCCCTTAATACTTCAAACAAGTAGTGTAGATCTGTATGAGGATATAGAAGTGTGTTAGCCCGGCTGGAGCTAGACTGGTCACAAATGAACATAAGCTGCATTTCTCCGCATTCCGTTTTAGCATTACTCTTAGTTAAAATCGTATAAGGAACATGATGGGTGTTTCACTGACTGAATGGCGAGCAGTGTCGACCCTGTCAACACGATATGTTGATTCTACTCTCGATCAGCCAGTCAAACAGAGTGATTTTGGTATTAGTGTGTTGAGCTGATATCAGTGCACACGCTTATAAAACTCTGAGTATTTACACCATGCTCATCCTCAATCTGATACACGCCATGCGGGTTTGTACCTAAGAACATATGCGATATTTGTGGCCGTGACTGGAGAAATGGGTCTTACGGGATGTGTGACCAGTGTAGTTGCTGATCAAATAGCACACTCATGTAGCTTGATAACGATCTATATTAGAAGCATGACGGGTACTTCAATGATGGAACGGCGAAAATTGCATATTCTGATCCGACTGTGCGGATCTACACTAGTCGCAATGCGCATAAGCCCCCCCCCCCCCCCCTTTCTCCATGCACAGCCACATTTATATATATTTAGAAAATTCACGATAATTTCCGTAAATGACGACGAAAGTTGACGAAATGTTCATCGCAAATGTGGAATTCAATTCCACATTTGCTATGCCGGAAACACTTTGTCATCTTTCGACGTCATTTACAGAAAATATCATACCATCTGTAAACGTATTTCATGACAAATCGCACATGTTCTTAGATACAACATCACATGGCGTGTCTAATATCAGGAAGTGTAATCGGACAAGGCTGTGCTGAACTCAGCCTCGGAGTAGTACACGTGATTACATAGAGGATATTCCATCGTACATTTTGAATAGCGGGAAATAATACACGAGTGTGCGTCGGCTTCCGCGTACGAAATGAGTGAGCGTAGCGAACGAGTTGCTTGCACGGACGCCTACGGACTCGAGTGTATTATTTCCGCTATTCAAACATGTACGATGGAATATCCTATTTATTACACTTCCATGGCGGATACATATGCACATTTAGTCTATTTTTGAGATTATAAGCAATGAATTGTGATGTGCGCATGAATAGTTATACAATGACGGGTTTCACGCGTTTTGACGTTACGCTGTGTGACGTCAAATGTGACGTCATGTAAACGTTTTGAAATCCAAATTAAGCAGCTGTTTCTATGAACCAGATATAGTTGAGTGCATGTTTGGAATGTGTTCAATCACATTAATATTCTAGATTAGTCGAGACCCTTTCCACATTTTCAAAAAACTTTATTTTGACTGTAATACAAATTAAACATTTTGCATGGTAGCTCATGGTTTCCAAGAAAAACAGGCGCGCAATTACGAGTGTTCTCTTCACGGTGTATTATTTGTAAGGAGTTGATTACGGATTTTCTCTCACAGCGAAACCCATGCAAATAATTTGTAAGAGTGTAATAAACGTACGTATTTACAGAACGCACTCAGAACGTTGTACTGTGAAACCTCTCCAAACCAGGGTATCCGGTTTAGAGATGTTCCACTGTAAATCAGGCATATGACCATTCTGGGACATACTTATGTCTTTTACAATCATGAACATGCATTATTATATTAGATGCATTACCAAGAAATCTCTCAAACTGAGATCACATATAATTATCTTCTTGGTGTTCGGTTTAGAGAGGTTCACTGAATACATATAACTATTTGTATCAAACTGTTCACTGTACATAGCACAGTTGAGACAAGCCATGTAATATTGTAAAAATATATTTACAAAATGTATCACATTGTCCGTAAATTACGTCGAAGGTTGACAACATGTTCAGAGCAATCTGCGCATTTGCTGTGAATATTCTTAAACTTTCGACGTCATTTACAGAAGATATATAAGTGCCTGGAAATTGGAAATATAGGTACAATTTATACATGGCTTGTATCAATTATAATCAGGTCCTACATTGGTTAAAACTGCTATACATGCCATTTTCTCATCCGGCGGTCCATGTGAATACAAATACATGTATACAAGAAAAAACCGTCAGGAATGTTTGTATTATTTCTGCAATTTTTCTCATTTCTCATAAAAAGTGTATATTGTTACCACTCAGTTGAACCGTCTCGGCGAGACGGTTCAACTGAGTGGTAACAACATACACTTTGGGTGGGTTGGTTGGGGGCACCACCTACCATCGCCGGACCAGAGACATATATATATATAGAGAGAGACTTAAAATCCTTGGCCATACTACTGTTATGATGCTTCCGACGCCCCTGTGCCAGGTGTCTACCGTCCCTGTTCTACCACTCATCGTGCCATTGCTGACATTTCGGCAACGGTTGTCAGTACATGCCGTTGTCAGTACATGTCAGTCAGTACATGCCGTTGTCAGTACATGTCAGTACATGTCGTTGTCAGTAGTTGTCAGTACATGCCGTTGTCAGTATACATGTATGGAGAGTTGCTGTATGTGTACCTGTATTCGCTGTTTCACTTCCGCGTCGTCGCCAGCGTCTCTTCCAAACGTGAGTTCCCCAGATAAAGGCCCGACCGTGGCACCGAGGGGAATTCCCGACCCCGCGACAACGCCGCTTAATGCGGGTTTCATTGTTCCACGCCGATCTTGTAATACTATCTAGTCAAAAAGTAGGTCTTAAAGTTGTCTAATTAGTTCCACGTATGTATATGAAGTAAATGACGCATTGCCAAATTCTTCGTAAAGCGTCGATCTTGCAATAAAATAATAAAATCGTGGATTTTAAAGTCACTATTATATCTATAAATAGTTCCACGTATATGAAGTAAGTAGCGCAAAATACAGTGATAGTGCATTTCCAAAATACATGTAGTTGGTAAAACGCCGCTCCGTAGTGCAGATATGTTGGAAAATAGCAATCTCTTTATGTAGTGTCCCAAATGACCACAAAGGCGACGAAAAAATATCACAAGCTGTTACCACGGAGTTGGTCAGTAGAATCATCACATTGGTAATGAATATGACTATTGCGAGTCGGGACCGCCTTATATAGGGATTCCGAGAGCCATGTGAGAAAATCCGCACCACGTCACAGCTGTGGGGCCGGCCACGTGCGCATGTTTGTGTTTTCCACGGATTTGTTTCTTCGCGCACTTTTCATTCCATAACGGAAGCAATTGATGACACGCGCATGCGTCCATGTCGGTGTATCATTACGCGTATCCGAACATAATTGCGGCTGTCTACGCGAAAAGGACCCGGCTGGCAACGTGGGTCCGTAAAAAAGGATTCTAAACATGTGCCGAAAATAAAGTCAAAAATAATTTATGAAGCTATCACAGAGTTCTGTATAATGTTATAGAAACGTATAAAAGGTATATTTCATTTTCGAGAAAAGAAATCAAAATTTGATTCAATAACAAACTATTTTAAAAAAAACGGGTCAAATTGTTCAGTTTTAATTAGATTTTCATGATACATTTATCACAAAAATCATATTGGAAATTGGTCTGATCGACTTAGTGAAACCACGACGAGCATTAAATGCGTTAATGGTTCGGCGACACAAGATAAAGAGTTAATGATGTTCATTTGTAACGCCAATATTGTTTTTTCGTCGCCCGTAAATCGACTCTAATGTGCCGAGGAGATAATTGTTAAAGTACCATTTGATCGGACTAACTCATCGCCTCAGATCGAGTGGAACACTTCGGCTCTGATTTCTACGGAGCCCCGCTATAGTCTGTTTCACGAAACCTGCCCAAATTTTACGGCTATATAAACAATGCAAAAACAATATTTTTTTCGATAATATTAAATTAAAGCAAAATTTAAGAATGAGCCTTCTTTTTATTTCGTGAAATTTGGTCAAATATTGGTTTTATTACGAAAAATTTATTTCTCTGTGGGAATTTAACATGGGGGAAAAAGAGGTAGAGGACTTGTGGGAGGAGTCAAAAAAACATTTTTTTGGGAAATTGTCTCCGAAACCTATCTAGATAGCTTGGAAATGATCTAACTAAGAAAACAAAAGTTAAATTTTAAAAATCGGTCCAGTATTTCTGAAATTCTAAAAAATTTCCCCATGTTTAAAAATCCCCATAGACATCTTAGCTCCGTGAATGTCTATGGGGATTGATTTAACATGGGGAAATTTTGTTTTCGCAATAAAATCAATATTTGACCAAATTTCACGAATTAAAAAGAAGGCTCATTCTTAAATTTTCCTTTAATTTAATATTATCGAAAGAAATCTTGTTTTTGAATTGTTTATATAGCCGTAAAATTTGGGCAGCTTTCTTGAAACAGACTGTAGATAATAATTCGCCTGACCAACAAACAGGTATCTTACAACGTTGTGGATGGTTTAATATTGCATATTATCATATTATTAGTAATTAGTAATTAACATTTTTTATTAAATAAATGACAGGTCCTCTCAGTTCAACAGCAGTGCATTAAACATCAAATACTACACTGGTGAAATGTATGAACATGTAAACTAGATCGCAACAGAAAGCACGTTTTGTAATAAATAAAGCTGTTTGCATGCACATTTCCCCTATTTTGGGCACAGGTTGAAGTAACGGACCGAGGTCTATAAATACATTAAATGTGCCTAAAAGCATCAATACATGAAGAAAAAAAAAATTCTTCATTTATTGATGCTTTTAGGCACATTTAATGTATTTATAGACCTCGGTCCGTTACTTCAACCTGTGATTTTGGGTACTACATGTATTTGTGATATTCGTATACCCCCGCCACCGAGTGCATGCAACGTTACCGGCGTTCGTACATCCCGTCCCGGCCCGTGCGTACATGTACGTCCATCACATATGTAACGATCGGATAATTTCTTGTAATGTATGTTTCATTTCACGTAACTGCTTCAAATTTCACATATGCATTCTGCTGATGAACCTCAATGATACTGTGACAAATTCATGATCCTGAGGCCGTTTGTGTTTTCAAATGTGCCCTCGTTTTCTTTGGCTACCAGCAGGAGCATTCGGGTGCCGACAAGCCTATTTCTAGTAACATTCACTTTAGCTCAAGCCGGTACCAGGAGGCGTTTGTCACATGGACTGTGACAATACAACACAGTCCATGACACAAATAAACAAGAGCAATAAAACCGCACTTGCAATGTTTATGTTTCTGTAGCCGATTTCACCAACATTGCAAAGTATACTTATCTAGCAAAGTATACTTTGAGGGAGTAATCATTTATTTTTCCCGAAATGCATTATTTCATATAGAACTACCGACTGCATATATTTGATGATTAAACGTATGCAGAATTATTATACTGAATTTATTACATTATCACAGCCAAAATGGCTGTGATAATGTGATAATGTAATAAATTCAGTATAATACAAATTAATAAATTTATCCTTAAATTGAAAAATTCTCCCTCAAAGTATGCTTTGCTAGATAAGTATACTTTGCAATTAATTATTTTTCCGTACATGTATTGTAAATATTGCTTTACCAAAGCCAGGGATTTTTTTCAGGCAAATTGTATGTACACTTGGGTTCAGACATACAAATTTGCAATTATGAATGTATGTTTTATGAATCTGTTTAATCCCTTTCTGCGAATATCTGGGAACCAGCGTATTTGGAAATGTTATTAACTAAACTAGTGTGTTGGTTGCTTAATGTGAATTGTATAAATGCAATTCACCTATATCAAACAACACACTAGTTTACTAAAGCGAAAATCACATATTGAATATTAACCCGAATGTTCTGTCTGAAGCGCAGGGCGGCTTACTTATAAGTCGCCATGAGTTACAGACAGAATTTTCGGGTTTATGTTTGGTGGTCTCTGTATTTTCGCCCAAACTTCTGTCGTTTTTGCGAAGAATCGATTTCCGTGTCTCCGACATAAGTCTGTGCCAAACTCCATGGACCACCAAATGCAGCTTATGAAGACGCGTTTGCTGCGCCATATTTCATCAAAATCCGTTTCATATTAAGGAAAATATCAAATAATACTTTCAAGATTTCAACACTTTCAGCCACTGTTGTTGTTGTTGTTATAACCACGTGATCATGCACCTTGTTGAACATAGAGCTCGAAGAAATGCGAAGATCAATACAACAACAATCATAATAAAACATTCATCAAGGATTTCATTCGTTGTTGTTTTTTTTTGCCAAATCATGAACGCCACAAAGATCCCGTGGGAAAAGATCCAGTGCCGCCCAACTGCCACCAAACAGGCAAGTGCCCGAGTGAAAGCATAATGAAACTAAATTGGTTCTTAATTAGCGAAAGCAAGTGTGTTTTCTTGAAGGGACTTCTTAATAGCATAGTATGTTGAGATGGGAGCACGCATGAGAGATGAATAAACGGTGCCGATGTCACATTTGTGGGTGTACTGGAGAACTCGGGCTTATGTGATATGTGACCAGTGTAACTCCTGATTAAATAGTGAATAGCACACTCCTATAGATCTGTATTGCTTGTTAGAAGCATGATGGGTGTTTCATTGATGGAATGGCGAACAGTGCAGATCCTGATCAGCCTGTGCATCCGCACAGGCTGATCTGGATCTACACTGGCCGCACAACCCATACGCCCTATGTCCCCTGCCAGTCACATGTAATCACCAACTCGCGTGATGTTAAATCCATATTGTAGAGGGTTGATAGGCGTTTGGTTAGCGGCACGTGTATTGCACGTGTATTCGGGTGACTAAACTTAGAGAGGATCGGTCGACTTTGCCGGTGTTTTTTTCTTTCTCCGTTTTCTGAGCCTATACATGTAGATATACTATCCAAATTTTGAATTCTCCAAACAAGAAATTGTATTTCGAAATACATGTACATGCTTTAAAGGTACACGACCACTCATGCAGTAGGTACACAATGGTCTTTATAGAAATTAAATAAGTGTATAATTGTGTCACTATTCCACCAGTTCTAAAGATTACGAGTGCCAGCTATACAGATATAATCATTTAGTAATATTTATTTTACTGATAGTGACGCGCGTTGGTATCAGGCTATTTTCATATGCAAATGAGGCATGGTATTTTTTAATTATTCATACTAATTAAATGCGTCACCTGAAAAATAATATTTTCGACAGATTATAAAGTAAGAAAATTGCAAATAAAAAAATAAATACAGAGTATAAATAGTAATGTCCGTTAACATTTCAAGGAAACACGATTATCGCCCCTGATATCAGTTTAGAAAGTTACGTCTGATATAAAATGTATAATAGTGCCAATCAATACGTGGGTTAATGGTGAATGAATGTTTATTTTGCCAGAAAATGTCTCAGATGATGTCTCTGATATAAAGAGCAGTTTGTGCCTATTGAGTGGGCATGTACCTTTAAGGGATTTGTGTTGATGTTGTACGACTAGCTGGTCGTACAAGATGCATTTCGGAGTCTAAAATGGGAGATAACTCCAAAAGGATTTGACGTGTAGCGAAAATAATTGCATCTTGCACTGAGGTACTGGAGCCCGTTTCACTAAACTTCGTACGACTAAAATGTTCGTAAGTGCACATTTGGAATCGTCTGGAAATTTCAATTGATGGATTTACATTTATTGAGCATAGGCTACATAAGCAGTCTCTGCTCAATAAATGTAAATCCGATAATTGTTTACAGGAAAACATTGTTAATGTGAAAATTACAGACTATCATAAGTTTGCACTTACGAACATTTTAGTCTTACGAAGTTTAGTGAAACGGGCCCCTGGATAGTATACATGCATGGGACGTATGATATTGGTCAATTGCAAACTGAAGGACTAGTTGTACAGTACAGGACTAACATTTACAGACAGACGGATAACGCCGTAACATAATATGTGACGGACGTTTCGCTGACTGTATCCGATTTGATTTGATTTGTTGGTGTTTACGGCCTATCAACAGCTGATGTCATTTAAAGCCGGCCAACGAGTTCGTTCTCGCACGACACGACCTGGTGTCAGGTCCATACCACACCAGTCACTTGGCCCCTTCCCCTACAAGTAACAGGATTACCAATAATCGTAATACTCACAAAAGGGGTATAACCAGATTCAACTGTCACATACAAGAATGCAAAACCAGGTCTCTGGTCGGGATTCCGGTAAGAATGAACCCCGATCGTTAAATTACCCATAGCATGTTCCCACCTGCCACCCAGACTGTATCTGAAACAGTGCAGACCCTGATCAGGTCGGGTGGATGCGCATGGCTGACCTGGGTCTACACTGACATGGTTAAAACTTACAGTTGAGAAATGAACAAGTGCCATTTTGCCAGTGTCATTCAGCATGTACATACATTATGTGTACATATCATTACTATACACATTATAATCGTGTCCTGTACTCTCCCCCGAAGGGTACTAGAATTCTTTTTTTTTATTAATTCGTTGTCACGAAATAACAATTAATTCCCTCAATTTAACAATTCGTTCCCACGAATTGTTAAATTGAGGGAACGAATTGTTAAATTGAGGTTGTCATTTCGTCGGAACGAATTGTTAATTCGAGGGAACGAATTGTTATTTCGTGGGAACGAATTAATAAAAAAAATCCATGCGGGGGCTCCGTATGTTCTGTCTATTGGGGAGGGGATACAAATAATAAGTATAATTTGGTATTGTTTGTTAACTAGTAATCGGGTCTGATCGCTGGAAAATGAAAGGAAAGATAAGCAAATATATCTTATATTGGCTTTATTTTTTTAAATAATAATATAACTTTTTTTTTAATTTAATATGTTGTAAATATATGTTCACTGTGTTAATTTATAAGCCAACCGAATAATATCTCGAGAAACCTCCAACATAATCGATGACATCGGTCCTAGAATAATCTAACCGTTGCCAGCTGACCAGTAAAATGAGATCAAAACTATGTGTGGCAAAGTAGAGGTCATATGTGGCTGTGACTGAAGAAATGTGGCTGATGGGACTTGTGACCAGTGTAGCTCCTAATCAAATAGACCACTCCTGTAGAATGATAACAATCTATTTTGCTTGTTAGAAGCATATATTGGTATCATCATGATCTGCCTGTGCAGATGCAAATGCTGATCTGGATCTACACCGGCAGCAAAACTCCTAAGCCCCATTTCTCCAGTCACAGCCACATATAAGAATGATCCATACATTCTAGAAATACAAAATGTGTTTGTTTGTTTATTGGTGTGTTTAACGGCATATTAACAGCTAAGGTCATGTAAGGCCAGGCAAGCGGGTTCAATCCCGTTTTGCATTGGGGGTTTGGGGGTGGGGATCTCAAAATCAGAACGGAATATTTACATCGAGAACAAATATATTCAGCCCTGAAATTAGAATCAACATGACCTGGTGCCTGGTCCATACCACACCAAAGTCACTTGGCCCCTTTCCCCCAAATAGATTACAAATAATCGTAATGCTCATATAAGGGGTATAACCAGATTCAACTGTCACATACAAAATGCCAAAGACGTATATGAGGGCCAAACCAGGTCTCCAGAGATATACAAAAATCCAAATATGTGCCACGACCAACATAAAGGACATCATGACAGTGTAGACCATGGTAGATCCTGATTATTTACACTGTTGTAGTTTCATTACCATTTAAATGTTTGCTCATGCTAGTATTTTTTTTCTGACAGAATGTCAAGCAAGGCAGGTCCTAATCTGCAGGACAGGGGTGAAAGACTAGGACCTAGGACTGTTCAAAAAATTACCCTACTCATTCACTTCTTTAGAATATCAACAGCTAAGGTCATTCGGGTCAATGGGTTTAGTACTAAATCCCCTATATTACATGTACAAGTTCATGTACATGTTCAAGTAAATGTACAAAAGGGGGGAAAATCCCAAAATCAGAACTGAATATTTACAATAACAAAAGTATATATTCAGCCCAGAAATCAGAATAATCCTGATCTGATGCCAGGTCCTCGCCACACCAGAATCACTTGGCCCCCTCCCAAAAGCAGTATGATCAGTAATAATCTTACTGCTTTTATAATGGGCAATAACCCAATTCAACTTCCAGGTAACAAAAGAGCCAAAGATAAAAACGTACCTGTGGGCCAAACCAGGGAAATCGTGATTCATATAAAGAGGAACCCAACTGTGACAAAATCTGACCTACCAATGACATCAGACCTTACATGGCAAATTTAATTGAAGATGTCAGTGGAAGAGGGGGACTAACTCCCTTGGGGGAGTTAGTCCCCTTCTTCCATTGACCCTTCAATTGTTTCAACTTAATACTAAAGTAAATTTAACGTTAAACTAACAGTATATATATGCATCATAAAGTGCGTAAATTATTTACAACAATATCATATCAATCCCATGTTAATTTAACTTGTTGGGAGAAAATAACTTGACAATCCAGATTTGATGAAGTACCACCATTTTGCAAGGATATCAAAAGTTGGAAAACATTCAGTTAAAATGGTGATTGAAACAGTAACAAATGGGACCCCTGGCAAGTATCGAGATATGTGATTCTTGAACATGAATGTGCAGCAATTACACATAAATTCAAATGTACATGTGTATATATATACATGTACTTGAATGTCAATCTCGATATCAAGTTACGCCATGCTCAGAAAAAGCCCATCAAGAATATCCTCAGAATTCTTTAAGATCAACGGCATAGTTCAGTTCTGACAACTGTAGATCCAGCGAGACCTTCAGACAATATCCCAATAACAATATGCACCATTTGCCAATGCAAGGCCAAACGATCTAGCCCAAGTGGGGGCCGTTTCACTAAACTTCGTACGACTAAAATGTTCGTAATTGCAAATTTAGGATCGTCTGGAAATGTCAATTGATGGGTTTACATTTATTGAGCATAGGCTGCATATGCAGCCTATGCTCAATAAATGTAAATCCAATAATTGCTTACAAGAAAACATTGTTAATGTGAAATTTACAGACTATTATAATCTTGCACTTACGAACATTTTAGTCGTACGATGTTTAGTGAAACGGGCCCCTGGTGAACAGATTATACGATTTTCAAACTGTGTAGGAATAACAAGACAATTTTCATACTGTGTGGAATAACAAGACAGTCATAAACTACACAGATTGCAAATGCTATTAAGACCGTATTTGTCTTACATTGTCGAAAGATGGGGTCTGTCAATATTGCATGCGTGTTATCCTCACTTGCAAGGGTCCACCCATTACCACTGGACAGGTAATGTATTGCATGTTACTGATCCCAACAAACAAACTACAAATGTACAGTCTACACATGTTACCTCAAAATCTCTTAAGTTAAAATACTGATAACTCAAAAATCAAAATGTTGGTCCCAAATACATGTTTTCCTAATAACTCTTGTTAACTCAAATTTTCGTTTAACTCCCAAGATTTTCCTCAGTCTCCTGGACTTTGAGTAAACGGATGTAGACTGTACATAGGTATACTACCAATAAAATCACAGACAGTTTGACTTAAAGCATCAATGCTGAATAACATACGGTTGCTGGCTGCACTTTTATGATGGAGGTTCATATACATTATTGTACACATGGCAAATGCCAACAAGAAATTGCCTGTGTTAAATTGTTATTTCTGTGCAACATGAGAATGACAATAGCTTGACAGCAGAAATATTAGCACAATTACAGATAGGATACAATTGCAGTAATGCAATTTTTTTTAGAAAAAGAAATCCTATTTTGTTTATTTCTTCACGAAACTATATATTGTTACCACTCATTTGAACCGTCTCGACGAGACGGTTTAAATGAGTGGTAACAACATATACTTTTATTGAGAAATAAAAGAACTGAGAAATAAAGGAACTAATGAGATTTTTGTAACAAAATGTATTGTATCCGTGGACTGTAATGGGTTAATACAATAATGTATGGGCAAATAATTACCACAGTGTTTGTACATGTTGTAATCAGTATAGACATGGGTCTGTTTGCAAATCCATGACTTCTGACAATTGTGTCCAACAATGTTTCTCAGAACCATATTTGGATACTAGGGTATCAGACAACAAAGACTTTTCGACATTTGCAACCAGCATGACACAGATTAGCCTTTGCATCTTTGCAGTCTGATCAGGAGCCACATTGTTTGCCAGGATTTAATATAGGAATGAATGGCCTTTTTGTGGAATTTATCGGGGTATAAACTTGGAAAAGTCGCGGGAATACTGGACGAAGGCCGGAAGGCCTCGTCCAGTATTCCCGCGACTTTTCCAAGTTTATATCCCTGATAAATTCCACAAAAAGGCCATTCATTCCTTATAATTCCAGCATTTGAAATATATTCATCAAGAAAATGTGTTTATTTTCCGTTTTCTTAAGAATTATTTTAACTGCGCCTCACGGTTACGGAAAATAGTTCGGCGGAGTTTACTGGGATATAAATTTTGGACAGAGACTTGCTACGGGCCAAGCAAATGTTAGGGAATTGTGTAAATATTTTTGAGCTGGAATTATTCACTGAAGTAAATAGTCTTACTGCCATCAGCCGAAAAAAAAATCTGACATGTCAATGTGCATAATCAGCATGATCTATAATTGTTTCAAATGTCCCAAGGTCGCTTTTGTCACACAGTGACCAGTTAAGCAGGGTTTCACAGTAATATTTTACAGTAATTATCAGAGAGGTATGCATGCCAAGAAATATCTACACTTGTTACAAAATGTAAATACTGTAGTATACTTCGCCATACTCGGGATAAACGATAATTTGGATTTCATGATCAATAATGTTGGTCATTTGTAGCCAATGATAAAGGAAAATGATTTGTGCTTGCATGCTATTGGGGCATTGAGAATAGGGACACAAGCGATTGCTCGATATGAACATTTCGTCTCTTTGTATTCAGGTTGTGCAACAATGAAAATTAAAAACCTTAAAGTTTGCCCCAACGTTTTTCAACACGTGGAGATGGAAATTAATAATTTGTCTCTATGCAGAGTAGAGACAAAAAATTTTGTTTCTACATGGCGTAAGAACAAAATTTAAGGTTCTTAATTTTCATTTATACATGGTGAAAGAACGAATAGGCAAATGTCCCTAATGAGCCACCACAGACATCTGCATGTCATGGGTCTCCAATGTACGATATCTGCCAATATCAGGACCAAGAACATACACATGTACAGCCCGTATACAGCCCTATAACCTATAATATGAATATATGTGGCTGTGTCTGGATAAATGGGGCTGATGGCATTTGTCACCAGTCAAGTGCCTGATTTTAGTACCTACCATTCCAGCAGCCTGATAAGGAGCTATTCCGTCTCCGAGATGCACGACGTGTGTTTTACTGATTGTATGTTTATTGGTGTTTAACGGCCTATCAACAGCTAAGGTTGTGTAAGGCCAGGCAAACGGGTTCGATCCCATTTTAACCTGCTGTATTGGGGGATTTTACTGATTGAATGGCGAGCAGTGAAGACCCTGATCAGCCTGCGCGGATGCGCAGGCTGATCTGGGTCTACACTGATCGCAAACGTCATAAGCCCGATTTTCTCCAGTCACAGTCACACACATATATTACTGAAGTGACAGTGTGTTAGGTATAAACTAGTGTAATGAATGAACAATTGTACAAATGGAGACGAACAACACATGTATACACCTGTAGCCGATTTCAACAAAATTTCCAAGTATACTTATCTAGCTTTGTACACTTTGAGGGAGTAATTATTTACTTTTATTGAAATGTATTACTTCATATAGAACTAACGATATTTGGTGATTAAAATTATGCAGAATTATTATACTGAAATTAGTATATTATCACAGCCAGTTTTTTTTATAATAAAATATTTTATTTCATTAAATGAAAAATTAATTAATGTATGCATAAATTGAAAATTTCTCCCCCAAAGTATACTTAGCTTGGTAAGTGTACTTAGCGACTTTAGTGAAATTGGCTACAAGCAACACTTACACACCATTTCACTAACATCTGTAAAACTAAGAAGTTTGTGTGTGCAAAATTAAAATTTACAAAAACATTAGCACCGACAGCCGATGTTGCAAATCATGAATGTTTACAGGATTTGCTCAAACTTACTGTAATCCAATCAACAATACAGCTCCCTTAGTAACATAGTGATGTTTGCAAACAGTGTAGATCCAGATGAGCCGGCTCGTGACGAGCCGTCTCATCAGGATCTGCACTTTTTTAAAGTAATTTTCATATTTTAAGACAAAAAAAAACAACACAATGTTTTCATAAATGGACAAGTCTGAAAATCGTTCTGTGGCGACTGGATTGGTCGGGAAATTAACATCAAAATCCATTCCAGTTATTTAGGGGTGAAAGGGTTAAAGACCGTACAAAGATGGAAATTGGTAGCGTTAGTGAACCACGATACTGTGAGAAAAATATTCCGAAAAACATCTTGCACACACATCCATACACGCCATCATATCGAGGCCATGAAAATACACCAGTCCGAGATGCGCTTCAATGACCTGATCTAAATCAGACATATTGATTGATTGGTTGAGCCTGAGCTGTACTATCACAGCTGTTTGATTTGGAGCAGACATTTCCAAGGCATGCTCAGAATGGTTTACTATCACAGTGTTGATTCTCTACATCAGCAGAATAGTTCTTTACCAACAAGGATAGGTAGTAGATTTCAATTGTTACTTCACAGAATATGAAATTTTAGAGATTTATTTTCTCCATTTTCTTTATTTCTTCTCAAAAGTGTATGTTGTTACCACTCATCTGAACCGTCTCGATGAGACGGTTCAGATGAGTGGTAACAACATATATTTTTCTATGGAGAAATAAACAACATATTCAGGAACAACACGGGTTATCACAGCAATAATCCCCATTTCTTCGGACACCGAAACTTTTCACTACGAAAATGTGTATGCTGGTGGTTTTGAATCATCTCATAGAGGTGGTTATAAATAATTATTACCTCCTTTTCATGTTTGCAAGGAAATCAGAGAAAGCCACTTGATGTCCACTGAACTATGCTACACTGCAGCTCATACATGTACTAACATTAACCCTTAAAAGGCAGGAATCAAAATTTGTCGTCTGCTACTTTTTGTGTGTCTTATTCCTTTGAAAAAACATAATTGGCAACGCATGAGTATTCTCATGGGCTGTCAAAACATGTCATCAAGAAAAACAGAATACAAAATAAATAAACAGCAGACACCAAAATTTAATAATGCAAAATAAGGGTTAAGCATGAAACTGAAACACACAACAAAATGACTCATGCCACAAAAGTAATACTTCACAAAGTGCAGATGCAAAGAAATATTTTTTATTAAATTTTTCATTTTTTTTCTTAAAAATAATTACAATGAAATGTTGGCCGACCATAGACGATAGAACTGTTACAAACTACATGTACAAGGTATTGTCATTAACACGTGGCAGGTGTGAAAGTTGAAATGTGTCCTTAGTTACGGGGGCGTGGTTTAATCATCGGTACCGCCCTCCTCGTCAGGCTGTTGGTCACCCTCCTCCCCGTCCTGTTTGTCGTCTGGCTCCGCCTACAATACATAAACATTGAGATTTAAGTCACTGGCTGGATACAGTCATTAGGATGTGTGTGACATTGCAGATCCTGATCATACAGCTCGAGTGAATGGTTACCCGTGTAGATCCTGATCAGATGAGAATGCACAGTCCGATCTGGGGCTACAGTGGTTGCATATTGTGGAGGCGAATTGTTGCTGTGACTGAAGAAATGCGGCTTATGGGTTTTGCGACCAGTGTAGATCCAGATCCAGCCTGCAGTCCGATCAGGATCTGCACTGTCACACACCCGTCATGCTTATAACAAGCAATATATCAGGCAACAGAAGTGTGCTATTTGATCAGGATCGACACAGGTCACAAATATCATAAACCCCATTTCTCCAGTCACAGCCACAAATATAATTTAATTAGAACTGGTAGATGAAGGTATAGATGTACAAAAACTGGGGCCCATTTCACTAAACTTCTTACGACTAAAATGTCCGTAAGTGCAAAATTATGATCTGTCTATAAGTCTGTAAATTGCACGTTAACTATGTTTTCTTAAGGTTTAGTGAAACGGGCCCCAGGCCACCGGGGTCTAGGCGCTAGTCACAGATGGATAAATGGTTAAATTTACATATACATGTACCAACTTTTGATGGTGGTGTTCCACTACACCATCACCTGCTCTGATCTTGGCAATATTTGTCTATTGTTTTATTATAAAATACAGTGGAACCTCGGACAAATCGGACAACCTGGGAGGTCCTCAGGGTGTCCGGTTTGGAGATGTTCCACTGTATATCAAGCATATTAGCGCTTCATGACACATTCTAGTGTTTTGCGATCATGAAAGTCATCGTAATCAGAGATACATAACAGCTAAATACAGCTCAGTTAAACATCCATATTTTCCCCGAATGTCCAGTTTAGAGGGATTCCACTGTATTTCAATATTGTACTTGAAAGCAAGTAGCTTGATTGACTGTGCCTGAGCTGTGCTACAGCACAGCTCAGGCACAGTCAATCAAACTGCTTGATTGCGAGTTGATATTGCCAAATAGATCTTGGCAAGACTAACGCAGGCAATGGTGTATACCAGGATTTAAACACATTATACTTTAATTTGTTCTCAATCATTATGACCAGATGTCATACCCATTTCGTATTACAACATTTGGGACTCAATTTTTGCAATATTCTACACGAAGTGTGGTCATAATTTAGTCACATTCTTATGTATATCAGCCTGATGAACTGGGTAAATAGATGGAAGTCAATTGTAAATTCTCAAAATTTTACTTATATGAACTACCTTGCTATAGAAATGGTCACATATTTATTATCAAATTTGTCGCCTTTAAAAAATACATAAAATGCAACAATAAAAGTTATAATATTAAACGGCAATATTTTTATGACAATTCAGCATATATACAAACGTTTTACAGTAAGTCTGTCAAATATGAAAATTACAAACTAATGTAACTTCACTCAAACGTGTATAAAATCATCATAACATCTTATTGATATGATTACAAAATAATTGTCTCCCCTGAGCTTCAGGTATAAAACTTTTATCCATGCTCAACTGAGAACCATGCTTAACCCGCACTAATACATAATGTATATAGTATTGGATTTACATTTATTGAGCATAGGCTGCATATGCAGCCTATGCTCAATAAATGTAAATCCATCAATTGAAATTTCCAGACGATTCCAAATTTGCACTTACGAACATTTTAGTCGTAAGAAGTTTAGTGAGGGCCCATGGGGTTGATTGTTGTGTTTTTTCTACTACTGGTATATAATATTACTGAAGAGGGTTTCTTTCTGGTTTAATCTTATTGCCAGTGAAGCGTGACCTATGATGCTACTGAATAGCTTCCAATGGATGAGTCTGAAAATGTTAAAGTTTTCAAACCAGCAATGTACCATTCCGACCACACATAAATGTAGCGTGATCAAATACTACAATATTTGCGATATAAAACGTCACACAAAAGTATATTGCAACAAGCGTAGACCCAGATCAGACTGCACATTCGTGCAGTCTGATATGGGTCTACACTGGTTACAAAACTTAAAACATCTTTTCACTCAGTACTGTGAAACTCTCTCATTAAAAGACCAATATCCATTACACTTCTAACTTAAGGGCGGCTGTCACAAGACTACGATACGTGAGAGTTCACAAAGGTTCAAGACTTGGGCTAAAAATACCCGTGATGAACAACACAGACCCGAGTCCTACCATAGCGTGTTGCAGAAGTAACAAAATTTTCATCTTCAAACAAATTGACATTTATGTCAAAATTATGCAGGAAAGAAAGAACATTGAACAAATGAGCAGTGCGAGCATAGATCTATACTTGTCACGGACGAACAAATATAGCAAGACCCATTTCCAGGTGACACACAGCTAATGCAATTAATCCCCATTTCAAACCACATGTAATATTCACATGGTGTTAAAGAGAACTATTCGAAAAACACACTCTTTCTGTCTAATAGGAGTAATAGCAATATTTTCATTATAATATTAGACAAATGACACACAAGTACGTGGTTGTTTATGAATATTGGGTCATTATTTAACGGCATTAACTCCAGTGGCCATGCACATGCAAAGATTAAGAGTTTGAAATTACAACCATGACAGTTTGTATACTGGAGAAATATTAGGAAAATGGCATTTACGACCAGTGTAGTGCCTGTGAATCTGCAGTCATGTGTGTATCAAACAGAATAGATCCTAATCATACAGCACGAGTGTGAAAGCAAATCAGCAGATCAGGGGCCTATTTCATCAACAGTGCAAAGTATACTTTCCTAGCAAAGTATACTTTGAGGGAGAAATTTTCAATTTTAGAATAAATTTATTAATTTTTATTATACTGAATTTATTACGTTATCACAGCCAATTTTGGCTGTGATAATGTAATAAATTCAGTATAATAATTCTGCATAGTTTTAATCATCAAATATATGCAGTTGTTAGTTCTATATGGCATAATGCATTTTGGGAAAAATAAATGATTACTCCCTCAAAGTATACTTTGCTAGAACAGTATACTTTGCAATGTTGGTGAAATCGGCTACAGGAGATAGACAGGTCAAAATTTCAAAAAATGTTGTCAATGTGGAGGGGGGGTGGGGGGTGGGGGGATTTCCATAGCTATACTAGCAGATTTCCCAACAAATAAAGAACAGTGTCGCCCCTGATCAGCGCAGTCAACAACAACACATGAGAATCGTCTCGCGTTTTCGCGATCTCGCCTACCGCTTTGGAAAATAAGTTGTGCACTCGAAATCTACTTATTGTTTACCAGCCCAGTCGCAAAGCTCTGCCCCTAACAGTGATTTCAATAGCTATACTAGCATGTGATTCGCGGTGTGACACGAAGTGAGCGCGTGTGTGGGCAGTAATATGCTTTGTGTCTCGTGAACTGATGACAAGGCATAAAATTATTTAGAAATATAGCGCACTGAACATTTATTTATTAATTTAATACATAATGGCGAACGCGTCGCAATATGCGATGAATTGAGACGAAATGCCATGCTTTCATTGGTCGAGAAACTATGGTAAACAATAAGTACACGTATCCACAGACTACATGAATGGCAAACAGTGCAGACTTGGATCAGACTTTGTGGCTGTGATATGGCTGATCTGTGTCTACACTGGTAGCAAAGGAGACAAGCAAATTACAAACTGTTGTTACATCAGACATAATATAGGTCCAGATAAGCAACAAATTTCAATCTTACAATTCCTACATTTCTTTCATAAAAAAGTGCAAACGTAAGCAATTACTGCATAATGATCTTAAATTGTTATTGATGAATTTAAAAAATGTACTGACTGAATGGCAACCAGCGTGGGCACTGGTCAGACTGTGCATGTGATAATGCACAGGCTGATCTGGGGCTACACTGGTCGCCCATGTACATATTCTCAGCAATGATAAATGGTAGCTTCTGATTTTTCTATGAATACAGTGTATTAATTATAAAAAATACCTGCTAGCTAAGTGGATCTACATGTATATTGTCTGCCAGGTCTTATTGAGTTTTGGACTAGGGTAGCTCATGATAAGCTAGATATATGGTTGTGACTACTAGCACATTCAGGGATTCCGCTGGGGGAAATAAAAAAATCGCCACTTCCAAAAAAAAATCAACAAAATCAAAAAAAAAATCTTTTTTTTTTTTTTTTTTAGAAAATTGTATTTTTTTATCGCCAATTATTTATTTTTATCGCCCAATGCGAAAGTGGCGATCGCCAGCGGAATCCCTGCACATTACCTGGTAATTGTCTATATTCCGGCAACAATGTTTGGTGACTGCAAATATTCACGCCATGACATTTTCGTCATTGTTTATTTGCATAGTGAGTTTGTACTTTTTTAGCGAATGAAATCGTGCAAAGCAGTCCGGCACACACATAGGCTTTTCACATTGTTTGCACTCCATTGTTGTTTGTTTTCGCTTGAAGCCCGTCCTTTTTTTTCCCTCCACATTGCATACGATGCAGTCACGGATTGGGTTTTGTCGTTTGGCCCCCTCTTTCGGCTGGATCTTTGCAGGAAAGTGTCTGCCTGTGAGACGCCCAATATCTTCCGACTTACGTCTCCCGGCTGATGGAGTGGGTGCATCAGGTGCCGAACTCGAGCAGTGACTTCACCAACTCTGTTCAAAACTCGCGATGTGTCCGTTTCTTGAGGCGTTCCCCATATTTCCGGTAGAGTGCGTACGCATTCACCATCATCAAATTGACTGCCATCATCACCACTGTCAGAGAAGTCATCATCGTCCAAAATTCTTCACAAAACTTCATCGGCATCAAAACCGCTTACAATTTTATTCGCCATTTTGGCGGAATTCTCTCGAGGATTACACGTTTCTATATTGGGTTTATTGCTCGGTCGATTTACCGAAATTCACCATCATCAAATTGAATAGGTGGAAAAATAGCTTCTTCCACCATTTGACAGACTTTCGTAGCACATCGTAGTATTGAACGATTTGGTCGCTGAGGTCCACCCCGCCCATTTGCTTTATGTAGTCGATGATCGCGATTGGCTTCAATATTGGCTCGTTTGTTCGCCTGTCAATCCGATTGGTTATGCCGAGTTTGGCTTCATGGATTGTCGTGAGCATATGAACATCTCGCTTATCATGGTATGTCAAAGCCAGCATGTTTTTGTTTCGACGATAAATGCTTTCACCCTGTTTCAGTTTCTTCACCACAGATAACACTTTTGGAGTCCCTTTCCGATTGATACGGAGTGTTCCACATGCATATGTGTCTAGCAGGTTCAGTTCTGTGAATAACTCGGGTGATGTATAATAGTTATCCATATACACGTGATGGCCTTTTGACAGCAGACCACACTGACCGAGCATTCCGATAACTATTTTTGATGTCTGTGTCAGATCCGAGTAAACATCGGTGAGCTGCCCATTTTCATCTTCTGGTTCCAAAGCATGGACATATGATGTGCATTCTGTCTCACCATGGTACACGTCGAAGCCTACGCAATAAACGGACGATGCCTCACATACTTGGTACAGTTTTATCCCAAACTTGTTCGGTTTCATGGGATTGTACACTCCTTGAATGGACATGTACCCTCGCCGAAGCTCAAGTTCATCTGCCATCATCACCACTGTCAGAGAAGTCATCATCGTCCAAAATTCTTCACAAAACTTCATCGGCATCAAAACCGCTTACAATTTTATTCGCCATTTTGGTGGAATTCTCTCGAGGATTACACGTTTCTATATTGGGTTTATTGTTAGGTCGATTTACCGAAATTCCGACATCTATTGGTTGATATTTTTATGGAAACATTGTGATTGGTCATTTCTTACTCTAAATACCCCACGTGATCGAAAAGTACATGTCTAAATATAACGTAAACAAAGCGAAAGTAGAGGTACCCCGGAGCACGACTTGTAGTCGCGCTTGGCAGTAGCAGCGAGTATAGCGTATAGAACGACCGATAGTCGCGCGCGGCGGGATAAGGGTTAACTGGTCATTTAATCTGTACCCTTCATATGTGGCTGTGACTGGAGAAATGGGGTCTATGGGTTTTGCGACCAGTGTAGATCCAGATCAGCCTGTGCATCCGCACAGTCTGATCAGGATCTGCACTGTTCGCCATTCCGGCAATGAAACACCTGTCATGCTTCTATCAAGCAATATATACCTATATCAGGATATATGAGTGTGCTATTTGATTAGGAGCTACACTGACCAGAAATCCCACAAGCTCCATTTCTCCAGTCACATATGAGACATGTCATGTGATTTTGTACCTTCGGACATCTGCGTAATTTCGTTAAATACGTTTACAAAATTTACAATATTTTTCATAAATAAAGTCAGAAGTTGACAAAATTGTCAGAGTACATGCAGAATATACTCTAAAATTTGTGTAAACTTTTGACGCCATTTCCGGATGTAAAAAACATGTTTCATGAAATTACGCACATGTCCGAAGGTACAAAATCACATGGCGTGTCTCATATGTGACAAATCAAAACAAAAAGAAGGTTATTGAGAACAATACTGAGTGACACTGAAGTTGTAGCCAACACTGATATGTATCTAAGGATTTATTTAGAGGAAGGTTTCCCAACAAATAAAGAGTAGCCCCTGATCATCACAGTCTGTTTGTGACCTGCAAAGGAAATAAGACCATTTTTGCCATGATGAGTAACATAATTATTGTATTCATATTTTGTACTTAATTAACGATGCAGATTGAAGAGAAAATCAACAAGATGGCATTTAACTCGGCATTGTCGGCGAATATACATTAACCCTTTCCCTGTTTTGCGATATTTCGACTCATCCAAATCCAAAACATCTGAATAAAAGAATCAAATGCTGGGTCAAATGATGGTTAAACTAGATTGGTCAGTAAGCGAGGCTTACGGAATACCCCCCGCGTGGGCCCAAGTACCCCTAAATATGTAAAATGTTCCAAGTGTGTGGGCTTGTGACCTTGACTCTGGGGTTAGCGGGGGTGGCACAAACGTGAATGTGAAGCAGATCCAAGCAACGAAATAGAAGTTATAACATATTTCTCTGATGTTAGTTTTGTAAATAGACCATGTATTTGACCTTGACCTTGGGATCAGTGGAGCCTTACAGGAATGAATGTGTGAAATATCAAGCATTTTAGATGAAGGAAATAAAAGTTATAACAATATTTCTCTGATGTTAAGTTTTGTAAAGAGACTAAGTATTTGACCTTGACCATGGGATCAGCAGGGGTTGGACGGTCGTGGATTTGGCACAGTATGGTAGTAGAGCCTTACAGGAATGCATGTGTGAAATATTAAGCATTTTAGATGAAGGAAATAGAAGTTATAACAATATTTCTCTGATGTTAACTTTACGGACGCACGGACGGACGCACGGACGGACAACCTGACTCCAGTATACCCCCCCCACAACTCGTTGCGGGGGGGTATAATTATCTGATAGAGTAGAAAACAATGTGGGAAAAGGAGAAATTGCTTATTACAAGCAATTTCTCCTTTTCCCACAATGTTTTCAAAAGACATCTTCTGCAGAGGCGTGAAAAGTCGTCTCTATCAGGGAAAGGGTTAAGTTACAGCTCGCCGTCTATACTGTTTCACGCCAGGTGTTGCCCATGTGACAAACAGTATAGTTCATGATAAGCCACATTCGTATGGTTACCAATGGTGGCCTCAAATTTAAACAAAACACCACAGTTAAAAATAAAATATTGTAGCATTTATAAAGTTTGCCACCACCAGGGCTCCAGACAAGCTGCGTATTGGCGTATTTTCCGCAAATATTTTACCTGAATACGCATCGATTATCAAAATACGCACAGCAATGTACAAATACGCATTGGATTTCAAATTGAGTAGTGAAAATACTGTCATAAAGTTGAACATTCACTTAGTTGAGCTGCAAAAAGCAAACGTTGTTTGCTTTTTGCAGCTAAAATAAGTGAATGTTTAAATTTGTTAAAAAAAATTATCATTTGTTCCCTATTTAGCAATGAAAAAAATCAACAATCCACTTGGAAAAGTGATTTTGAATCAGGGGGTATAGTACACTTTATACACAAAGCTTATCTGGAGCTTTGGGCACCACCACTGATTTTATTTCCTGAAATAACGTTTATATTACAACGAATGTATCCATTTCTGAATATTATAAATTGCAGTGTTAATACGCTGACATTTACGATCTGAACTGATCGTCATAAAACAGATATTAATTTCGCGCTTCACATTTATTATTATGTAAAAACATCATGAAAAATGAGTACAAGTGGAGTGTGATGAAAGACAGCGTAGAAACGGCAGCTGCTGAATGAACAAGACAGGAAAACAATTTATCAACCGTGACCAGTATAAACACTGCTATACCACCAAAACACGAGAATTCCATATAATTGGGAGTCGCAACCATGAACACCATGAGATTTTGTACTTTCGGACATCAGCGTAATTTCATGAATTGTTTTTACAAAATTTACAATATTTTCCGTAAATGGCGTCAAAAGTTGACAAAATCTTCAGAGTACATGCGGAATTATATTTCACCAACATTGCAAAGTATACTTTTCTAGCAAAGTATACTTTGAGGTAGACATTTTCAATTTTAGGATAAATTTATTAATTTTTATGCATTTTGGCTGTGATAATGTAATAAATTCAGTATAATAATTCTGCATACTTTATATCATCAAATATATGCAGTGGTTAGGTCTATATGAAATAATACATTTCAGGAAAAATAAATGATTACTCCCTCAAAGTATACTTTGCTAGAATAGTCTACTTTGCAATGTTGGTGAAATAGGCTACATGTTTGTGTTCAACCCTTTCCCTGTTTTGCGATATTTCGACTCATCCAAATCGAAAACATCTGAGTAAAAGAATGAAATGCTGGGTCAAATGATGGTTAAATTATCTGATAGAGTAGAAAACATTGTGGGAAAAGGAGAAATTGCTTGTTACAAGCAATTTCTCCTTTTCCCACAATGTTTTCAAAAGACATCTTCTGCAGAGGCGTGAAAAGTCGTCTCTATCAGGGAAAGGGTTAATACCAATGTGCGTATCATGACAACTCATGTGTGACTGAAGAAATGGGGCTTATGGGATTGTGACCAGTGTCGCTACAGTAGCCTATTTCACCAACATTATAGGAATGAATGGCCTTTTTGTGGAATTTATCGGGGTATAAACTTGGAAAAGTCGCGGGAATACTGGACGAAGGCCGGAAGGCCTCGTCCAGTATTCCCGCGACTTTTCCAAGTTTATATCCCCGATAAATTCCAAAAAATGCCATTCATTCCTTATAATTCCAGCATTTTAAATAAATTAATCAAGAAAATGTGTTTATTTTCCGTTTTCTTAAGAATTATTTTAACTGCGCCTCACGGTTATGGAAAGTAGTTCGGCGTGGGAGTTTACTGGGATATAAATTTTGGACAGAGACTTGGTACGGGCCAATCAAATGCTAGGGAATTGTGTAAATATTTTTGTGCTGGAATTATTGCAAAGTATACTTTTCTAGCAAAGTATACTTTGAGGGAGAAATTTTCAATTTTAGGATAAATTTATTAATTTTTATTATACTGAATTTATTACATTGTCACAGCCATTTTGGCTGTGATAATGTAATAAATTCAGTATAATAATTCTGCGTACTTGTAATCATCAAATATATGCAGTGGTTAGTTCTATATGAAATAATGCATTTCGGGAAAAATAAATGATTACTCCCTCAAAGTATACTTTGCTAGATAAGTATACTTTGCAATTTTGATTAAATCGGCTACTGGTCTTGTAGCCGGATAACAATCTCTATTGCTTGACAGAAGCACGACAGGTGTTTTATTGATGGAATGGCGAACAGTGCAGATTCAGCTCAGCCTGTGCATCCGCATCTACACTGGTCGCACAACCCATAAGCCCCATTTCTCCAGTCACAACCACATGTACACACAGTACGATATGATGCAAGTCACCATAGATGAGAAGTAGGTGTCCATGGCTTGAATAGCTAGGTAGAGCAATCATTTTAAGTGCGAGGCAGAGGGTTTGAGTCTGGGAACCTGTCTCCGCATTTCACTTGCCCTGTGATGGACATACTTACATCTGTTGTTGTAGCAGGTGCTTCTTGAGGAGCAATTTCGACCTCAGGTTGAACTACAGGCTCAATTGTTTCTTCCGTCTTCTGTTCGCTACTATAGACCTCTCTCTCTACGGGCGTTTCGATTCGTTCGTAAAGTTCCCGGCGTTTGTTGACGGCCTCGCGCAGTAATCCATCCAGCACCATTCGGCCAATCTCCGACTTCCTCAGCTGGTCCTGCACCTGGTCCATCAACCACGGGAGGAAACCCTGTTCTATATCTGTCGACACAAATGGATGGCTGGCGTTTGAACATAGGCCAGGTGATGCAATTATGTACAGGGCTCCAGATAAGGGAATTAGTTTTTGTTTGTTAGGGTTTAAAGCCCCTATACGGCTCAAGTTGCCGAATTTGGCCTCCTATTGGGTTTTACCACAAATAAATCCAACAGGTTTCTATTTACACACACTTTGAAACTGTTTGCATTCATTTTGGTACAAAATATTTGTTGATAAACAAACAGCAGGTGCGTGTTTCAAAGCCCGATCGATTTTCCGAAAGATGCTCGGGTCAACTCATCAACTCCCCGATTCGCGGCCGATGAATTCCGATAGCCGGAGTTTATCGACTCGCTTCCGAGCCGAAGCCGCTGGGTTACGGAAATGAAATTATCAATATTGACATTTTGCACTGAGTGGTACACAAAACAAGTTTTTGTTGTCTTCACATTGCGATTAAGATGTAAATCTCAAGACTTGAGATGTATCTATTAGGCAGTATATGTTAGTTTTGCGTACTAAATCAGTTGCCAAACATGTTTTTGTGTTTGAAAAAATCAGAAAATTGTAATACTGAGCCGTTCAGGGCCTTTAACGGCCTATCAACAGCTATGGTCATTTAACGCCGGGTCAATGGGGTTATTACTAAATCCCATATATTACCTGTACAAGTACATGTACATGTTCAAGTACATACACAAACTGAATATTTACAATAACAAAACTATATATTCAGCCCTGACATCAGAATAATCCAGGTCCTCAGTAATAAGGAATTAGTAATTGAGTATTTTCACTCCATCAGATCTGAAGCAATTAGGTATTTCAATATTTTAATTGGGTAAAACAAAATCACACTACTGTTTACACATCAACAGACAGCAATTATTGAATAGTTTGCTTCGAAATGAAAACATGTCTTGGCATTTCATTAGAATTGTCTCCTTGGAGACAATTCTAATGAAATACCAAGACATGTTTTCATGGAAAACAAGAACAATATGCTATATTTGTGGTCTGTTTATTGTTTTCTGTAGCATGATGAAGGTACCACACATTTGTTATTGCTTTTTGATACTCGCTACTTCTGATTTCAATTGGGTTTTTAGCAATTTTAATTGGGTATTTACGCAAATACACAACTTATCTGGAGCTTGCTATTATATACCTCTTTCCACTGGATCATAGAAGTAGCCATTGTCTGACAACGTTCCAAACACTGTTGGTACCAGGTCTGCCAAGTAACTCTGAGCAAACGCTCTTGCTGAAATCTTTTCCGCTGTTTCTTTTTCTTTTCGTAAAACTTCCCGCTGTTGTTTCATTCGTCTGTCCTGAAGAAAAGATTAGTTATGGAACAAGTATTAGATGTTGCAAAAGATGTTAGGGACTGAGTCATCCAACTTGGAAACAGAGCAATGTCCATGCGCGGATCCAGGATTTCGGGTTAGGGGGGGGGGGCGTAACTATTTTACAATACTTTACTATATTATCGAACGATATCGATAATATAGTCAAGTATTGTAAAATAGTCGACCGAGCAGAGCTCAGGATAGCGCTAGGGGGGTCCGGGGGCATTTTCGCCCCGGAAATTTTTGAAATCTACATCGCATTTCCTACGTCCTGGCGCATTTTGGAGCAAAAATATTGACACTGTCACAGTATGTTTAGACAGGATTTTTGATTGAAAACGTTTAAATTTTGAAACAATAAGACACAACGACCGAAAAATGCATGGAATACATGGCACTTGGCATGAAACGTGCCTTGTAACTTGTAAAAAATCTTTAATCTGCAAATTTTAGGGGGGGCGCACGCGCCGGGTCCGCCCCCCACCCTGAATCCGCCCATGATGTCAGAGATGGAAGACATGGTGTTGTACGGTACGCTACGGGTTCTCAGAACCGTAGTTCACAGTATGACACCATGTGGATGGGGTAATGGAATTTTTTCAATGGCCATTTTTTTTAAGTCACAGGTCCGCTTCCGGCACTGTCCATTCACAGTGTAGGGGTGAGTTGGCAGCAAGCAACAACTGATTGTATTAACCCTCACACCGCTATCTTAATTTTAGTTTATTTTCTGTTGTTATCATCAAAAACATGCTTTGACAGCACTTTACAATAATTTACAACATGCCTTGACAGCACTTCAGAATCATTTCCATTATCATTGCCAATGGAAATGATTCTGAAGTGCTGTTAAACCAGGTGTTTTTTTTTTGAGAAATAAGGCACGATATAAAAGTAACAGCAGACGATAATTGTTGTGTGTAACGGTCTAAGGGTTAATTTCTGCCTCTTGTAAATCCCTATCCACTGTTATTTGTCTGTATAATTCCCGCCTCTGGAAGTGTCTTTTCTAATTACCCGAGTATGACCCACACCCATCCCCTGGATTGTGATGACATTGATAGGACAATAATTCGGGCATATACACTCCAAGTCATGCGTATATGCGCTTTTGCATCATGAACAGACATTATCACCAGACAAATCAGTTTTCAATGTGTCCAGTCACACACATGTCTACAGTACGTTACATATACAGTGGAACCTCTCTAAACCGGACACAGAGAAATGTTAGTTGTGCTTAATGTTGATAGGTTTAATTACCCTTTAACTCCCATGTTAATGTCTGTTCATGATCACAAACCACTAACGTGTGTCCTGAAGTTGTTATTTGAATGTTTCACAATGAAACCTCTCTAAACTGGACACCCTGGGATCTCCCAGGGTGTCCGGTTTAGAGAGGTTCCACTGTGGTACATATTCCTCACGATGTCTTCGATCCTGCTCCTCTCATCTCTGTTGTTATACAAACTGTCATGTTTATAATGTGTTTTGCAAGTATGAACTGACATTATCAGCAGTAGCCTATTTCATCAAAATTTCAAAGTATAGTTTAATATCTTGCTAAGTGCACTTTGAGGGAGAAATTTTCAATTAAAGGTACATGCCCACTCAGTATGCACAAAATGTTACTTACATCAGAGACATCATCCGACACATTTTCTGGCAAAATAAACATTAATTCACTGTTATTCCACGTATTGATTGGCATTATTATACATTTCATATTAGCCGTAAATTTACACTGATATCAGGGGCTATAACCGTGTTTCCTTAAAATGTTAACGGTCATTACTATTTATTCACTGTATTTATTTTTTGATGTGCAATGATCATACTTGATAATCTGTCGAAAATATTTAGTATATTCAGTATAATAATCATGCATACGTTTAATCATCAAATATATGCATTCGTTAGTTTTATATGAAATAATGCATTTCAGGAAAAATAAATGATTACTCCCCCAAAGTATACTTAGCAGAAAAATGAGTTTTCAGTGTGTCCAGTTCCATGCAGCAATGTACAAAAGATATTACCTTTTCGTCGCGATGTCTTCGTTCCTGCTCCTCTAATCTCTGTTGTTCCACAAACTCTGCATTGCGGAGTTCCTCGAAGGCACGTTGTTGTGAACGGAGGTTTGACAACTCCTCCTCCTCCATCACCTCCAGCAGAGACTGCTCCACCGTCTTGCCGATCAACACCTCCAGAATGGGCTTCACTTCAATGTCAAAGTCAAACAGCTGCAATGGCAATACAGTGGATGTTAGAAATAGTGAAACAAGTCTGATTTTGCACCTGAAACTCAGATGAAAACGATTTACCAAATTTACGATATTTTCCGTAAATGATGTCGGAAGTTGAAAAATGTTCACAAAAAATGCAGAATCATTGGGCATTTCTAATTTTGTTAAAGCGATCTTCTTAATTTTGTGCTAGACAGGACGAAACCTCAAATTGTTATTTTTTCTCACAGACAGTGGGTCACAACTTTAACTTAAATGCCAGAAGAAATGTGTACTGACAGTTGATATTTAGTCAGATCGGCATACACATTCAATGATCACAGCTGAAGGAGTCAATAAAAAACGGGGAGCCTCCTTATTCCACTGACCCCTTCAAGTTGTATCCATCCTCAAGCATTACAACGAGGACAGAGGCTGTCCAAATGAAAGAATAGAGGCTATCCAAACGAACAATACCATCTATAAACCCTTACTATGCTAAATTAAACGTTGTCGTCTGGTGGAAATGTTTTATTTTTATTTCTCGACAAAAACCTGTTTTGACAGCGCATGAGAATCGTATCCACTGGAGACGATTCTCATGTGTTGTCAAAACCGTTTTTCCCGTTATGAATTAAGCCAAAAATGAAAAACAGCAGACGACAATTTCCGTCTCCCGCTTAGTGAGCGCTGAATGTCAACTTACATCTCCTTCCAAGATCTGTGTAGCGAAGTCTTTGCCAGTCTTCGATGGTACAAACAGGGGTGACGGCGGTCTGTCGAGGAAGGCATCTGTCTGTACATCAACGTCAGCCTCTTCCACACGATCACTCAGCTCCTCTAGGTAGAGCTCAGTCTGGACATCGATGTGTTTACGGCCTTCTACTGGCTCAGGTGAGCGTGGGCGGAGCTGTTCCTTTGCCCGCTTCTTCGCTATGTGTCGTCGACGCTGTTCATTTTGTCGCTGTAGCTCTATGGGGTCCGGCTGTGCATGCTGAAAAACAGATTTTCTAAGATTTATTCATTCATTCATTGTGGTTATACGTCCGTTCATATGTGGCTGCGACTACAGAAACTGTGTTTATGGATTTTGTGACCAGTGTAAATACAGGTATACAGGTCAGCCTGTGCATCCGCACATTTCAGACATACATTAGTAACTCTGTCAGGATATCTACAATGTTGCAGGAGCCTAATTCGCTGCAAATTATCAACCGTCCCCAGATGGAGAAGATATCAATGGGTGTATTATGGAGCAGCTCAGAGGGAAAACTCATTGAAACAGTTCAGATGTTAATTAACATGCAACATACATTCATGGACAAATTAACCATTACATCGCTATCTGCTGTTTATTTTCTATTTTCCATTTTTATCATCAAAAACATGCTTTGACAGCACTTTAGAATAATTTACAACATGCTTTGACAGCACTTCAGAATCATTTCCATTGGAAATGATTCTGAAGTGCTGTCAAAACATGTTTTTATTGAGAAATAAGGCAATATATAAATTGTTTTCAACCAAATAAACAGGATTGTGGCATGAACTGATAGTACAATACACAATTGTAGACCTTTACCCTCCATATTAATTATAATACATGTAGCATGCAGAGCTCCAGATAAGGTGTGTATTGGCGTATGTACACACTTATTTTAGCAGAATATGCATTGATTATATCAAAAGTGGGAGTACCAAATACTCACAGCAATGTGAAAATACACATTTATTTTCAAATTGAGTAGTGAAAATAATGTAATAAAGTTAAAAATTTACTTAGTTAAGCAGCAAAAAGCAAACAGTGTTTGCTTTTTGCAGTTCAGATAAGTGAATTTTTAAATTTGTTTTATTTTTATCATTTGTTCCGTATTTAATAAGGAAGAAAATCAATAATACATTTGTAAAAGTAAAATTAGCATTGAATTTGAAATCTGGGGGCATAATATGCTTATGATACAAAATTTATCTGGTGCTCTGAAAGGTTTTAATGGCAGTTAACCTACAATACCGGTAACTGAATGAAGAATAGTGTATGCCTTAATCAGGCTGTGCGGATGCAGACTGATCTAGGGCTATGCTGGTTGCACATATCGTAAAGTCCCTGTTCTTAGTTGATGGCTACTTCATAACACTGTGTAAGGATCAGGGCTCCAGATAAGGAATTAGTAATTGAGTATTGTCACTCCATCATTTCTGAAGCAATTTGGGTATTTCAACATTTGAATTGGGTAAAACAAAATCACACTATACTGTTTACACATTAACAGACAGCAATTACTGAATAGTTTGCTTCAAAATGAAAACATGTCTTGGCATTTCATTAGAATTGTCTCCTTGGAGACAATTCTAATGAAATACCAAGATGTGTTTTCATGGAAAATAAGAAAAATATGCTATATTTGTGGTCTGTTTATTGTTTTCTGCAGCATGATAAAGGTACCACAAAATAGTTATTGCTTTTTGATACTCGCTACTTCTGATTTCAATTGGCTTTTTGGCAATTGTAATTGGGTATTTAAGCAAATATGCAGCTTATCTGAAGGTTACTTACTGCGGGCAGTGTGTGTTGAGCATATGTGTTTCCTCTGACAATTCGACGGTCGTACATAATATTCCCATATTGAGGTGGATTAGAGCTGAAAATAGAAAATTTTATTCATTGTTCTGCTATTGTGGTACGATACAATTAGGAAGAATATTTGACGCCATCGTTGCCAGTTGGGGAGAGGTGAATTTGATGTTAAAACAATTTGCATATAACAACGGACTGTGTGCCCATATCCTCTCCACTCTCTCTCTTTATCGAGCTATAATTCCAGCACAAAAATATTTACACAATTCCCTAACATTTGATTGGCCCGTAGCAAGTCTCTGTCCAAAATTTATATCCCAGTAAACTCCCACGCCGAACTACTTTCCGTAACCGTGAGGCGCAGTTAAAATAATTCTTAAGAAAACGGAAAATAAACACATTTTCTTGACGAATTTATTTCAAATGCTGGAATTTTAAGGAATGAATGGTATTTTTGTGGAATTTATCGGGGAAATAAACTTGGAAAAGTCGCGGGAATACTGGACGAGGCCTTCTGGCCTTCGTCCAGTATTCCCGCGACTTTTCCAAGTTTATACCCCGATAAATTCCACAAAAAGGCCATTCATTCCTATAATAACAACGGACAGTGTGCCCATATCCTCTCCACTCTCTCTCTTTATTGAGCTGTGTCTCTGGAGATCTTACATGTGGCTGTGACTGGAGAAATGGGGTTTATCGGCTTTTCAACCAGTGTAGATCCAGATCAGCCTGTGCATCCACACAGTCTGATCAGGATCTCACTGTTTGCCATTCCATCAATGAAATCGCCATTTTTCTATGATCTAACAAGCAATATTTATTGTTTTCAGGTTACAGGAGTTTGCTATTTGATCTGGATCTACACTGGTGCTCACCAATCCCATCAGCCCCATTTCTCCAGTCACAGCCACATATATGTAATGTTACAATGTCTCACCTTCACACCTCTCTCTCCCTCTGCATCTATAGTTTAAGAATTTAACCGTGATTACTAGTTTTATATAAGAGACTTTGGACTATATATTACGCTCACTCCAATGCTTTCTCTGTCTTTCTCTCTTCTTTGCTGTGCTTATCAAAATATGACTCATCATTATACAGATGAAAGTAGTACACTTGTGCCACCACAATTACTTTCAGCTGTGTTCCTGAAGTTCGCATCTACCTACTGTCTGTTTCACGAAAGCTGCCCAAATTTTACGGCTATATAAACAATTAAAAAACAAGATTTCTTTTGAAATATAGCCGTAAAATTTGGGCAGCTTTTGTGAAACAGACTATAATCATTGCCATTGGTATAAAGCTTAAGTTTAAGTTTCTAAAATGAATGGACTTAAACTAATAAACAGCTTATATTATGAATATTTGGTCCACGATTTACATTTAAGTTTAACTGGTGTGCTCCCTTGTTGGCGCCTTGTGGATTGTCAGATTGTTTTTTGTTTGGTTGATTCCATTGATCCACGAGGAGTTGACAGGTAGGTCCAGTAATGACACCATTAATTAACATGATAAATAACAAGTCTGAACAAAATTGTTAGTGTTGTACAATACTGATAAGCCCACTTATTTCAGTAGTCAAACTGCTATCATGAGATTTGTTAATTTGGAATAATGTAATGGTATTCCTAGAATAGTAATTACAGAAACACATGCGCGACTGCGAGGGTCACAATGGAATTTTAAATGCATTGTACATTTCAAATATAATGAGAAAACAGTTGATGAAACTCTGGAACACTATAGAATGAATAATGTCATCCAGATTTGCATCAGAAAGGCGACTAAAAATACTAGAACATAGAACAGAACAGTTTGTTGGTAAGACAACGAAACTCCACGCTGGATTCTAACGATTTTGACTCGCATAGTTTTATCAAAAGTTTGGCAATGTCTTAAATATTGAATAAAAGGACTTCATTGGCATCTTCTCTTGATGAAAGATGATGAGTTTTTGATGTTACAAGCATACATGAAAAGATCCGGAAACACAAGAGATCTTGCGACCCCCCGCTATGTCTAGAAAACAAAAGTTCTCCAAGTGGTCTATTTTACTACAGGTAAATTATTAAAACTTGATATATTTATATACTGCTCAGTTTTAACGTGATCTTGGAATCTACAAACACAAAAAATCACAAAACCTTTACACTAGCCAGAAACTGAGGGTCTGGCAGAAACTGGTAGCCCACCAGTAGAGTGTCAGGTGTTAATTATGGTGGAGATAATTATCTTATAGCAAATATTGTATTACATCGGACCTCAAACTTTTAACGCAATGACACACAGATGCATGTAGCCTATTTCACCAACATTGCAAAGTATACTTTTCTAGCAAAGTTTGTTTGTGTATTAGTGTTTAACGGCCTATCAACAGCTACGGTCATGTAAGGCCGGGCAAACGGGTTCAAACCCATTTTAACCTGCTGCATTGGGGGGAAAATCCCAAAATCAGAACGGAATATTTACATCGAGAACAAATATATTCAGCCCTGAAATAAGAATAACCCGACCTGGTGCCAGGTCCATACCACATCAAGTCACTTGGCCCCTTCCCCTAAAATAGGATTACGAATATCGTAATACTCACATAAGGGGTATAACCAGATTCAACTGTCACATACAAAATGCCAAAGACGTATGTGAGGGCCAAACCAGGTCTCCAGTCGGGATTCCGGTAAGGATGAACCCTGATCGTTAAATTACCCATCGCGTGCTCCCACCTGCCACCCACTTCTAGCAAAGTCTACTTTGAGGAAGCAATCATTTATTTTTCCTGAAATGCATTATTTCATATAGAACTAACAACTGCATATATTTGATGATTAAAAGTATGCAGAATTATTATACTGAATTTATTATTAAATTCAGTATAATAAAAATTAATAAATTTATCTTAAAATTGAAAATTGATTTCCACTTCGACTAAACCGATATCGAATTATCAGGAGTAAAATATATGATCTGTATAGGGAATTCTGCAGGGACCTGGGACGTATATCGAGATAAGCAGGTATATCGAGATAAACGATATCGAGATTCAGCTGTATTTGAAATACAGGTACAGACTGTATAACTTTATGAAATAACATTGATATCTATGTTAGCTTATAGACTATGTTAACTATTGTAACAGAAAGAGAAAAATATGCACCCGACCCGGGACCCGAACTCGGCACCTCCCACTTCCAAGGCAGCCGCTCTACCGACTGAGCTAACCGGGCACAGATACATATCTTCTGATCTCTCCTGAGTTACTAGATGCGTACTCCCCCACCAAATTAAAAATTTGTCCACAAATTACACATTTTTGGGGAACAGTGATTATCTGTGGGACAATCTTAGTCGTGACTTCATGACTGTCTTGATATACAGTCATGATGGCTTAGGCCAGTTTTTTTTTATTAGTTGGTTTACAGATCCTCAGACCCGATTTTTTGACAATGTGGAAAAAAATAAAAAATTTAATTTCCGATTTTTTTTTAGATTTTTTTACCTCCGATCCGTGGCGGAAACCGGATCTTAGCAGCAGCGACAACAACAACAACCTGCGAATGGACGATTCGATATGATTTGATATATATCTCCAATATGATTTGATATATCTCGTTTCAGATTGAATGCAAAAATTCAAAACCTTAACGCTCGGGTAAATGGCCTATATTTTCTGTTTTCTTGCTCCGATGTGCTTCATATTTCATGTATGCGTTCTTCCTAGGGTCCTCTACCGCCCTGCCAAAAATCTACACTCGTGCCACCCCCACTGATATTCGTTTCAACTATATCGCCGCTTCGTTGTCTTGTATTTAATTATACCAGATACGGTATTAATGTGTACGCATTACGCAACCCATTCACAGTGATCAACATTCAACAGTATGTGAATATGAAACTGAGTTGCTATGTAGAATATAAAGAAACTTGCTGAACCGACTCCCTACGTTAACCGACAAACTCTTGGTCCGAGACGATGCCGGTTAACACAAGTTTCACTCTATCACAATTACTGGCCTTTTTGTTTTTTACCGACCACAAACCGACCCAACCATGAGCCTTAAAAAGGTGAACCGATCCAACCATGTGCCTTAAAAATGTGATTTTTATGGTGTTCGGACCGTCCGTCTGTCCGTCACACGTTCGGTTAACCACTGCGTAACAGTTTCTCAAACCGGCCATATCTTCTACATAAGTTGCTCAAGTTCTTCAATATTTCAACACATCATTCATTGGTATGTGTGCTATACCTGCCTTGTCATACTTTATATTACCTTGACCTTTTGACCTTCACAGGGCTGCTGAAAGGACTTAGCAATTTCGGTTAACCAGTTTGTCACAGTTTCTCAAACTGGCCATAGCATCTACATAAGTTGCTTAACTGCTTCAATATTTCCATACTTCATTCATTTGCATGTATGCTACACCTGCCTTGCCATACTACATATGACCTTCACCCTTTGACTTAACACTTTTGGTTCACCCGTTTGTCAGTTTCTTCAATATGCCGCCGGTGGCATCCGCGTTACACTTTTTTTTTTTTTTTTTTATTTCCCCGACCGACCCAACCCTGTGCCAAAAAGAATAAAAAAATTGAAAAAACTTTTTTTTATTTTTTATTTTTTTCCGACCGACCCGATCTCGCGGAAAAAAAATCCGTAAACCAACAAATAAAAAAAAACTGGTCTTAATCTTGTAAAGTGGTATTTTCCAGTGGAATTTTCAAAAACAGTGATAAAGTATCAAATTTGCATATTTTTTAATTAAATAACTTGATAAAATTCATGAATATCTGAGAAAAATAATATAATGAAATAATTGAAATCAACAATATACTGCTGGTGAATGTTTGTAAATGTAAACTAGGGTTCAATTCAAGTATTTATACAGTTAGATGCTGTATATATTCAATTTTATTGAAAAATATAAAATTCCAATAAACAAATAGCAGCTATCACGACCCAACTTGATTGGGTCGGTGATGTTCTTGACTAGGACAATCTCTGAGTATATGTAGTCACGGTCCCTCGTTGGGCGCCAAATGTAACAGGAAGAGAAACATATGCACCCGATCTGGGACCCGAACTCAGCACCTCCCGCTTACAAGGCGGTCGCTCTACCGACTGATCGAGCTAACCGGGCACAGATACATATCTTTTCTCCCGAGTTACTAGATCCGTACAATGACACTATATAAACTAATATCTTGTGATGAAGGAGTACAAAGCCATTATTGTGAATGCTTATGAGACATTGGAGAATTATCTGTACAAGAAATGTGATATGATGGTGTGTCGAGTTTTCGGGGTATTAATAAGTTCATCAACTAGCGGGTTTTATAAAACATAACATATGAGCTAAATTCAATAGAATTCAATAGAATGATAAACATTTCTTTCAATGTTTCTTGCCTTCAAAATAAGATTGTTGTTAGATTAAAATTTGCGTTAGTGCGTTTGGCAACACATGAGTCAGCCATCTTGAATATTGACTTATGGTTGGAGTTTTCGGGGTATGTTCCGAAAGTGTCAATACATTTGCTAATTCGTCCCAAGTTTTTATTGGCTATACGATCATCTCGCAGATGAATGAGGCACAGTGAAGGAAAACTTGAAACGTTTCTATTGATTATGATTTTAACAATTAAAGAGCAGATTACTGGCGGACGCAGAAATTTAAATCACGAAAATCACGGTAGGTTCGTGAACAAAATGACCTAAATGGTAACAATTACCAGTATTTAGTCCAAACACTGGATTTGGTGGCATTTTTAAGAACTTCCTATAGGTAATGCCATGCTTATTTTAATCACCTGATGTAAAGCACATCGCGGCTGCATGCAGCTAGGTCTACAAATTACAAAATATGCGAGTACCCCGAAAACTCTGACTACCCCGAAAACTGGCGTCAAGACCATATATGTTAATTTTAAATTATATGCGCACCCCATGTTATCATCAAATACAAGTGTGTGATCTAATTGGTGAACATTTACAAGAAGAGTCTATCTATCTATCTATCTTCAGATAATGCTTTCACGCCCCTTTTGGGTATTATGAGCATGGAAAAGTGCACGTCGGTGTTTTAGTAGTCATGAGCTATACTACAAGTGAGTGTGTCTACTTCGGCCTGAAGACTTAGCAGATTGAAGAAATTGGTCCCAAGCAAGGGCCAATCTATGTTTATGGACTGCAGTGCAGCATTACATGTAGACTAACATGCCATGTCTCTATATCATGTTTAACTTCTATGTTTCATTATCTGACTTTTTTTTTTTTCTTTGCTATAGATTGTAACGGTAGCCTGGAACTGCCAGAAATCGGTCACCTAGCATGTTTATCAACATAATTCTTAATTAAAAGACATGTCATGAAATTAATGTTATACACACTTATAATACAACATTTCATTGTTATAAAGCTGAAACTTTAACAAAGATTACCTTGAAATATGTCCAGTAATCAGCTGTGAACACCGGTGACCCACTTTCCAATACTGCAGAAATTCACAACCAGTTTTCCGTCAATTTTACGACATCTACAGGATATGCCCAAAATAACACACACTCACAATGAAACTTTATTAAGTCTTTGGAAAAGTAAAATTATTGTAAATGTAACTCGAATTAACTTCAAATAACTGATTTCACTTATTTACAATGTATACTCATGAACTTAGTCCTGGGTTGGAGTGATGGCAGCATCACAGTGTGGGCACAAAAATGTGTCCCCAAGCCTAATTACTCTCACTGGTGTACAAAATGCCAAATTGACCCACCGTTTGCATTTTTCACATTCACCCCAAGTGACTAAAATGATGTATGGCCTCTTTTGTTTGTCCGGACTGTGCCTCTTACAGACAACACACTTTTCCGCTTCAGGAATGGTTTCACACATATATGTCTAAATCATCGGTGAAAAAAATTAATTTGATAACTCAACTGCATAAATTGTCTCTCACTTTTGGCCAACACCTGTACATTGACACCGCTTGGCAAGTGTGTGGGCCCTGGAAAATATCCATTTTAGCAGACGGTGAATGAAAAATTTGATAAACTTGTTATTTTGAGGATTTTTTGTGGTATTTTATGAATGGGAATTTTTGGTCATAGTGAAAATGCATTAAATTAGGACTTGGCATGATTTTATAACAGTTATTACCTTTCTAATCTCCATTTTCACGCAGCAAACAACTTTGACAGCTCGGTAGTCAGCGTAAACAATGTGGTGCGCGCGCAACCAGTGTTGTCGTAAAAAATAAGCCATTTTTTTAAAATCTCCGGGGCCGACCGGAAACAGGCAGTGACCGATTTCTGGCAGTTCGACGATAGTGAAAGCCATAGTGCTATGTCTACATTACATGCACATCCCATTTGAATGTTTCAAGCAGAACGTAAGGTAATGTGCATATTGACATATTACTTAATTTAACCTGGAAACACACTGATCATATCATAGTGGCTGTGATGGTTAGAGCGTCAAACTGCTGATCCAAAGGTCGTGGGTTCGAGCCTCACCCGAGGCGTTGCGTCCTTGAGCAAGACACTTTATCCACACTGCTTCAGTTCACCCAGCTGTAAATGGGTAGTCCCTATTCTCATGGATCCGTGCCCCTAAGCACATAAATTCATATTGTGTGTTATTTCGGATTAATTCCTGAAAATGTATACATCAACATAAAGTTCAAACACTTGACTATGAGTGGGCATAAGGAATTCACCAAAATTATTGTTTATGCAAGTCTTAGAGTCCCTAGAAATAACCCACCCAAGTCACCTAATTGATCTTGAAACTTCTCATCAGGTTCGTGCCCTACAACCTTTTTCACATTCGAGTGACATTCCTTGATCACTCATACAATAAAGAAGTGTTGCTGCCTAGATGAATCAAATTTAAATATGGTGAAATCCAGATTCACCTAGAAATCAACATTTATCACATTTTATGCATAATTTGCCGACAGACCCTCTTCAAATTAAGGAAATATGTAGAAAATCACAAAATAGGTGGTAAATCACAATTGTATGCAACTGTAACTTAGAAAACAGTGGGATATAAATAATAATACCTTTTTAAAATAATTTTCAATTAACACTATTCTTAGAATATGCTTATTCACTTGTTTTCTAGGGGCACGAATCAATGAGAAGGCACGAATCCATGAGAATTGGGGCTACCGGCTAATTACCGGGAACATCGATTGTATTTGAAATTGTATTTGACATTGTATGTCATGTATATATATAATAAAGGAATACAATCCTGCTCATAATACCCGCAAGTGGCGTGCAAGCAGTATCTATAGATAGATAGATAGATCATTCATCACCATTCGCTTATCCATACCCCACCCACTTTGTATGGAATCAGTTTCATGATTTTGTAAACATACTCGTCATGTTCAGGTACTGCATCTCTGTACTTCTTTCTTTGTGGGACAGCTCGCGGTTGACTTGCAAATGTGTAAGTTCCCTGCTGTTTCGGCGGTAAGACTGTTGTCATTTTTGCGTTATTTGTATTTTCTAAATAAGTTATTTTCTTCCTGTATTTCTTCCCTTCCGTTCACCGACCGTGTCCTAATATTTATGTGCGTGCGTTGCTATGTTACCAGCGCAACGAAGTAAATAACTTTTTTTTAATAAATTACTTTCTTTATATTAACAACGTTAGTGCGCTAGATATAATAATCTTGGAAATATGACATTGAAGAAATTAATATTTTAATTGTTATTTTTATTAAAATGCATTTATAATGAAAGGTTCCAGAGCTATTTTCGCATGTTCACCGTTATTTAGGCGTTTGATATGCAGTTCATAGACAGAGAGCAATACTGTAAATAGCAAATCGATAACCAGTCTCAAAGTGGATTTCATAAAACTGGAAAGATTAAAAAGGAGAAATATTATTTAAGCGAATTCAATTTATAATATGAAATATGCACTACCGTCGGACTGGTGGCCACTATAAACAAACTGACCCGGTAGTAAATATGAAATAGGCACAACCTATGACGGGCGACGTTAGTGTATGAAACCAAATTTACCAATTGATAGCTTTACCATTATAGACCTTGAGCCAGCAATAACCCCCTCCCCCATATGGAATTTTTGGTGAGTATGATTTTCGGATTCAGTAGCCTATTATCTATCAATCCTGGTTGTCTGCGCTCAAAAAGCCGCTGGATGAACAAATGGCGGCCATTTTATAAGATGGCCGCCGAACAGTATTATTTTGTTGTATTAAGGACTGTTAACTTTCAATCTGATCAATATTAACCGGGTAAATTGCTATAATTAAGTCGCAATTTGAATGTAAAATTATTTAGAATACATCTTACATTTAATTACATCCGTAAATGGCAATATATTTCAAAATGGCTGCCGAAATAAGCTGTTTTACAACATTTGTCTGCGAGTCGTGTGCTGTTACGAACAAATACAGACATTCATAAAATTGAAACACATATATATATACATTGCTTTTCTTCACAAATAAATGGAAAAGACAGGAGATAGTGATGCAATATCCTTCCACAATTGTCAGAACAGACAAAATGGCCGCCAGAATGTTCTTGTTTTGCTCTATTCTTTACTGTAAGGCGTTGTTATAAACAGCATTTCATGCACCTATTACATATATACATATCAGTTTGAGGTATACAAATCAAATCATTTGATAACATATACATATCCAGGTATACAATACTATAATTATATTTTCAAAATGGCCGCAAAAATTATCAGATGTTCAATAATATTGATGATGAAGCTGCAGTTTTCAGTAATTAAACAACACTAACATTGTTATGTATATAGTGTGGTATTCTTCTTATTTTCAAAGACAAATACGGATTTATTTCCATCAGTTGGAGTATTGAAGAACAGTTTCAAAGTGTGTCCACAATGGATTGACTGTTGACAAGGAATACAATGTTAGTATAGTTAACGAGCACATTTCTCACAATTAAGCGAACATGATGATCATTGGCCAAGGCAGTATGTAGTATGGTATGATGAATGGCATGGGGATGCTTATTGCAAACATGCATGGCTTTCTCCCACATTAAGCATCCCGCATATGTCTTCACATGTGACAATAATTTAAATTGACCCTTGGTCATGAGTTGCATTGTAAAATATACAATACATGGCAACGATATGTAATTCATGCAGCCACTGGTGTAATCAGTTCTGCATTAACCACTATATGTGCTGTATTCGTTCTTATAATTAAACATTATTGAAACGAATACACCAAAAACCTAATCATATACAGTGTCACCATGACTGTCGATCAGTTTGAAGATGACCATCATCATGGTCGCTTTTGCAATTAGAAGATGTGATATGTACGGATCTATATGTACACTTTTAATACAGCTTAAATTTCTAAAAATAGTTGATAATACCCTTAGCCCGAGTAGGTCCCTCATCTTGCGATGACACCAAACTCTGCTAGCCCATGACATATACTCGAATACATGTCTCTGATTGATATCGTAATGGAATATGATTGTCCATCAGCGGTGTAATACAATTGAAAGACAACCATTGCGATTGTTTTGCGGATTCAATGCCCGTATGGGTATATGGAGGCAAAGACATGTATATTAGCTACAAACTACGTGTGGTATGTATGTGCTAAACAGGTACAATGTAAATATAAGTCTGCATTCAGTAAATAAATGTACACACATGGTATATGCTTATAGAGTTGTTATCATTAGAATGACATTACCTGTTGTCAGATAGAGAAATATATATTCCGACGACACCAATGAGCCAGTAAAATACACAACTGTGGTACAATGCGACAGAAAACGCCTTCCACAAACCTGATCCTTACCGCTTCGGCTTGCGTAAATAGTTAGAATGTCATGTAGACAATAGTTCAATTGCATAGTAAAATCCAAAATGTAATGTGTCTCGATAGAGGCTATGTGATATTGTTTTGTTGAACATGTTGATACATTGCATAATATGTCACGAAGATACTTTTTCATTCATGGGGATTTAAACGTATATTGATAGTCCTATGAGTGTGTTTGGCTACACGTGGTAGATGTGCATACTTCTTAAAAAGGACTAGATTGATGTTTGAATACCCCGGAATGGCTTTTTCAGACTACATACATACTAATATTGGCTTGTATGTATAGTTATATAATTATATACATGAACTTGGAGGACATATACATCTTTTCAGAAGTCTTTTCGGCACAGTATGAAATGCAAATACTACATTTAAGCGATGTACTTGTATATATGAAATCTGTAATGATGCTGTTATCAAAATGTTATACAGGTACATGCCATTCGGAACTATTACAAATTGATTACAAACCTACATCCTGTTTGGTTTTTGGTAATTTGACACAACAGAATAACACGTGTGCTATAATTAAGAACCCCGAATGTTGAAACATATTGGACAAAATAGTTTATGTATGCTTACATAACAGCTATATGAATATAGTCGATATATTTGAAGAGCATATGCATGCTTTTAGAAAGATCATGCACCTTCAATGTCTTTGTTTATATGAAAATTATGAAATGGTATATCAACCTTACAGGTTATCAAATGTCACTATTATGAAATCATGGTTAAATATTTACTTACAACGCCTCACTTACAAAATACAATATCGTCATGGGTACCTCTCAAATAAGACTAATGGAGCAATACACCTGCATGTATTAGGCAATGGCCATGATGCATGCACTTGTATGCACTTACACTGGTAATGGATGACGGTCATACACATTGGAACAGATATGTTCTCGTATGACACATAGTGCATTTCAGTAGTAATACACGTTATACATTTTTACTATAAACATGATTTTAAAAGTACATGTGCCAACTACACATTTGAAATCCTGTTCCAACTGATGACTCGGAATAGGTTGAGGGAATATTATTGGAATGCACGATAAATAGTGTGTACATTATGTGGAACCGGGATATATCTCAGTTTCATCGGTTCAACTACCTAATTTTATTTTTATGTCACACACAAATTTCATTTACTTACTGGCTGTCGTCTTGAAAATGTATACCAATATATTTGTCCTGTTTTACTCATTCATGGAATAATATGTGCTACAATTCGTTCATTCAGCATGGTAGAAAAGGTATATTTTCTATATCCAATTTGCAAATTAGTACCTATACTATTGACAGTAATAATTATATTTATTTTACTTAATGGTGTTTAAAGGCTTGTCAACAGCTGAGAGTAAAAACTATATGTATCAGAGACATTCATGTTGGAATACACAACATAGTAAACATGGTAATTGTCATGGTTGCATAATATGAAATGGACATATAGAGAGACGAACAGACATTCATTCTGTATCTGAAATGTGTGTGGATAACTAATATGTGGCTGTGGCTGGAGAAATGGGACTTATGGAATTTGCGACCAGTGTGGCTCCTGATCAAATAGCACACTCCTGTAACCTGATAGCGATATATTATGCTTGTTAGAAGCATGGTATGTGTTTCACTGATGTAATGGCGAACAGTGCAGATCCTGATCAGACTGTGCGGATACACAGGCTGATCTGGTTCTACATTGATCACAAAACCCATAAGCCCAATTTCTCCAGTCACAGCCACATATACAGGTGTTAGTAGCTACACGTTCATCTGAAGTACATGTAGTTGCATATACATTTAAATAATTTAAAAAGTAAGTGAAAGTGCATAACACAAATAAAATTAATTACATGTAAAATTCCCATTGTAAAATGTGTGTGTGTGGGGAGTGAGTGAGTGAATAGGGTTTAACGTCCGCTTTGTGTGTGGGGAATGGTTAAAATACTTTGTTTTTAACATTGTGTCATAGACTGCAGACATCAGATAATCGGCATATATGCAATTAACATGTCTAATTAACACTACTAGGTACCATTGACACAAAGAAAATACAAAAGTACCATACTTTTATGGAGTTTTTAAGGTAGGTGTTTTGCCATTGAAATTCAGTGGGTGGGGTAACAAAACATGCAAAATTCTTCATCTGAATTAGCAGATATTATTTAATTGAACATTATTCCATTGTATAGTTATGAACACATCAGCAAACATGCAAAACTGCCATATCAGTAGTTTCTAATGATAAAAAAACAATTGAAAAGTCTGAGGGTGGTATACTTCAAAATGGTGCCAAACATTCATCCAACGGGTTACAGAGCGCAGACATACGGCATATCACTCGTAATTGAATTTAGTTTCAGAAAATATATGTCTGCAAAAATCCCAATAAAATTGTAATATAAAATAGGCACTGTCTATGACGGGCGACGTTAGTGTATGAAACTAAATTTACCAATTGATAGCTTTAGCATGATGTTAGTACGCTACGGCATTAGTATACATTTTATATCAGACGTAAATTTCCACACTGATATCAGGGGCGATAACCGTGTTTCCTTAAAATGTTAACAGACATTACGATTTACTCTCTGTATTTATCTTTTGATATGCAATGATCATACTTTATAATCTGTCGAAAATGTTATTTTTTTAGTGACGCGCGGTGGTATCAGGCTATTTTCATATGCAAATGAGGCATGATCTTTTTTAATTAGTTATACTAATTAAATGCGTCACTTGAAAAAATAACATTTTTGACAGATTATAAAGTATGATCATTACACATCAAAAGAGTCGAACATATGAGTAACCTTGTCAGGTGTGGTGAAAGTGTCTTTTATAAGGATATGATAGAGTGTACGTCTCTCTGCAGTGAGCACACACTTACATACAACATTGTTTTTGCAATATCTAATAAGTCCTGTAACAGGTGTAGTCTTGCAGAGAGAGAGAGAGAGACAGAGAGACAGAGAGAGAGAGAGACAGAGAGAGAGAGAGAGAGAGAGACAGAGAGAGAGCGAGAGAGAGAGAGAGAGGGGTAGGATGCAATAATGCATATAATGTATAAATAATTGAAGGAATAAAAAAGAGAGTTATCCCAAACATGCTCTCCGAACCATTGGCATTGTCTTGAAGTGTTACAACGATACACGGCTAGCATTTAACCCTCGGTAGATGATTTATCAACTGAAGGGTGAACAATGTGGACCTACAATTGACTAACCAGATGTACGGGTTGCTTTGGGTATACACTCGTGGCGCATGTAACAAGTCCAGTTTTGTTAAATCGTAAACCATATGCAGTATTTTAGTGTTAAGTTTGCGATCTACATGCAAGTAGTGAAACCACTCGAGAATAAAAAGAAAGAATATTAGTAGGCTTGTTAAGTGACTATTGACTTCAAGTCATGATGCAAAGGTCCCCTTTGGTATGGAAGTACCTAAGGACCATAGAAACTTTTTTATCCAAAGACACACGCTATATCTCATTTTCAAGACGGCCGCCGACGACCATATTGGAAAATGTGGCCGAAAGTAAATAGTCGTTTAGCTAAATTTCAATTCAAGATTGATTAATTGTTTTTTTCTGTTGTATGTAAGTTTCTAATGGTAATGGAAGAAGGACTATTCAAATATGAAAGTTTTATCTCATATTCAAGATGGCCGCCATTGGCTATATTGGGAAACATGGCCGACGATGTATAAGTTTAGTTAAATGTCAATGGAAGCTGAATTGTTTCTATGACTTTGCTTTATCTATTGTATGCACATGTCTAAAGGTCATGGAATAATGAATAGCAAAATACAGAATTTTTTTCTCAAATTTAAGATATATTAGAAAATGTGGCGGATAATATACAAGTTTACAAAATTTCATTTAAAAGTTGTAATTCAACTTTCTTTCAATAGAAGAATAAATGTCAAAATATGGAAATTTTAGTATAAATTCAAAATGGCGGTCGTCTGTCATTTTGAAATAAATAGCCAATTCATAGCTAGCAAAATATATGTCGTTTGCACTCTTATAGTACAGCTTTTCTAGCTATGTTGAATGCCATAAACTAATTTCTTGAATCATTTTTACAACTGAAATGCATTAAAAATGATATCCCGGAATTTATGCTGTAAATAATGTTAACTACATGAACATATTATAAGAATTATAAGAATAATGGAATGTAAAATGAAAATTGAGAACAGATATGGAACAGAATCACCGAATTAACAAAACCTAGGGGATGACATTCCTTCATGCATAATTTGCTGGAAAATATATTCCATGGGCATATTCTGTTTCCTTTATACGTACAATGCTGTGTATTTCAGATACATGATGCATTTTTTTAAATGAGTGAAATTAAAATAACTGAGCAGACTGAGATAGATGTTATTTTAGAATGAGCATTATAATTATATGTATTGAATGCATGAGATACAGCCACAGTGTATGTTGGTTTTGTGAAGGTCGTGGATTAATTATTGATTGCATACAAGTGACCAGGCTAACATAATTATTACACTTTTGTAAATGGATATTATGTGAATTACAGATGTAAAAGAGGCGAGCATATTCAAATACTAGTATGTAATTTATAGGGGTAGGTGTGATAGTTGGGTTGAGAGCATGTGCAGAGATAAATATAAGTCATATGGGTGGAGAACTATAGCCAGTACATGCGAGCAGGAGCTTCGTGTGTCTTGAAGTGCATATTGTATGAAGCACATGGCAAAATCACTATTGTGTATGTGAATATATATTTTGTTTGAGAGTGGCTCATTTTATTGCAACACATATTGTATTGTATGAGCAAGCAGAACAGTACACACCTGTAGTGCACAGTTTTGTCCGGCTCACTAAAGAACCGGATTTATACAATATGGTGTGTATGCGACTTATACATGTATGCATATCGCAATATAATGTGATCTCGGAAGCTAAATAGTCACTCGCGTGAATTGTGTTGTAGATAACATATATTATGGAAACAGGAATAATCCATGTAAATGTATATATTGCACACATTACATGATATAATAAAACTAATACGAGACGAAACGAAATTCAGTGCGCAAATACATAATGGTTGGCATACATCACAATATAATGGTCAACGTCACGTTCTTTTATAATTATTCTAGCTACGGCGAGATATGATTCATCCGCTACTATGTATAATGGTGACTATAACACTATCCCCTGCTAATAGAAACATTGCTACATATCGTGGACTGAGTTTAAACTTTGATAAAATGACGCCAATAATATGCAATGACAATGTAAATTGACGAATATAGCTATATTGGGTTCAGGTCGGCTATTGGTATTATTAAGTGAGTCTGGGTTTCTCTGAATCGAAATTGCCTCTGTGAGACAGATACTGAATATATGGAACATTACACAAATATGCTTGCATTATGACAAAATGTCATGCATAATATAAATATGCATTGTAATACTTAAAGTACTACACCATTACACTATGTGCTTATAAATGATTAATATGTGGTGATTTATATTACCATGGAATGCATACATTGCATCTTCGCATACATTGTAAGATTTTATAAGATTATATGTGGTTGGTATATGCATAATTTATTATTATACCGTATACATATATTGCTGAACGATGCAGTGTACATTTTGTTGTCATTCATTCCGGTCGTCTGTTGATCTGTACTGCTGACAGTGACACTTTTGTTAAAGCATTCACAGTGTCAGTGCCAAATGCTTTAAGCGGTATGTGTATGTGCAGGCGGCAGCCCCTTTTCATTTCCCCAAATATCTTTTGCATTACAAGTGCCTATATTTCTGGCTTGCAATTGTTTTCATCATGCCATCTAATTTTGTTTTCATAACTTTTACTAAGTTGTCAAGTTTATACATATACATGCCTAATATGTTTCCGAATGATTGATGGCAGCCATCTTGGATTTCAGATTCAGGGTTTGCTTACATATGTTATTATATACCTCAGTTCATTTATTTCAAATGAAAACTGTCTACACATGGAAGAGATGTTTATAATACCATCTACAACAAACAGTTAGCGAACTCGGATTTAATTGAAAATTGGCTGATGGCGACCATCTTGGATTCGAGATGTAGCTTACTAATTATGTTATACAGTGTTCTATGACACATATGTAGTTCAATATCTTCCACATGTGCCCAGAAGTTGTTCTAATGGAAGTAAACGGTTATGTTCCAGGGTTGGTAAACTATTTGTAAGACTAGTGTATTTTGTAGACTACAATAACACTACTTCAGGGACCAAACGGCAAACAGTATAGGTCCTGATCATACAGACAATGGGCATGCTGATCTGGGACTACGCTAATAGCAAGTTCATTTTATCAGCCGATGGGGATAATATGGCCTCCAACCGCCCGTTACAGCCATCCATGCTACACCTTTGAAAAGAAACTGACCCACGGCTGAACAAAATATGTGTCGTTTGCACTCTTATAGTACAGCTTTTCTAGCTATGTTGAATGCCATAAACTAATTTCTTGAATCATTTTTACAACTGAAAATCGAACATGCGACACATGTAAACAGGACCTGCACTGTTCACCATAATATCACTGAAGTAACTTTACTGTTGGCTAACAAACACTAGTGCGGACTGACAAAAACCGACTTATTGCATTTCCAATCATTGATGGCCAAGATAAGTATGCACATCCATTCGGTGCGAGTCTTTACTGTTATAACGCCAATGAAATATCCAGAGAATTAGTATCAGGTAACCCACAATGAATGGCTGCCATGCAAGGCAACTGTATATGTCACCTTGCATGACAGCCATACAATTCAGGTTAACTATGTGGGTACAAAGGCTGAATAGGGTATACAGTGGTCAGCAATGAAACACAGTGTACACCAAGTGTGACTAAGATATACAAATATATCTTTTTTGTCCATTAGCCTCCAAATTAACTGGATATGACCTTGACAAGGAAAGAAAATAGTTGAGGTTTATATGTTTACAATGTTCACATAAAATGACAGCATTTTTTTATCCAGGCACATATTTTAGCATTTTCATATCCAGGAAAAAAGTTTTAGCATTTTAATATCTAGGCACAAAAATTTACGTTTAAACAATATATTTGTATAAATCCGTATTCAATGGTTGATTGCAATTTAAAGCATGACTACCAACCAGTGTTGATGGATGCGCAATATACAACAAGATACCCAATTGTATAGCATGCTATTGGTGGCAACATACATAAGGAAAAATATTAAGTTAATTGACAGCGGTTTTGCATTTGATAATTCCATAGTGGTTTTATTATTCAAATATCCAAGAAGCATTTTTCTTTGTGACAAATAAAACAGTCACAATTGCTAGGGAAGGTTTGTCATGACAGTATTTACATATCATGCATTCACAACACGGTGGGAAGTGATCTTCTGGAAACAACATGAGGGGCGTTACAAGGAGAATGAAGAATGGTTCGGTGTGGGTGAATTCAGGACACATGCAGTGGAAGTGTAAGACACCAAGTGATGCTATCTTGTGTTCTCCAACGGGTTTAAATTTTGTATCAGTACATGTGCCAGAAGCAGAAGCCAACTAATTTCTTTACATTTCCTTACATGCAGACCCACACCCAAACTATAAGAGAAGTTTAGGTTAGTTCAGTAAATAGTTACAAAGTAAAAAGAAAGGCGATGTAAAGGAATAAGACAGCAATGCCACATTGTTTGCCATACCGGTCTGGCAAACACTGTATACAATTGTCAGACTGTTCCAGACATGTACTGGTGAACTGCGTGCATAAATTGTTCCAAACAGACTTTATATGTGATTGCAGTAACAGGCAAAATGTTGCATTTTAAAACATTATTTCTTAATAAAGAAAACTAACCGTTGAAATACATAAGGTAGCGTCTCTGTATGTTACCTACTTTCACTGCCTGTGCTTGGAATTCATCCCCATCTTACCATGCTCCAAGCTCTTTGTAAAGACACTCATGTTGCATTGGTTACAGACAAATATTTCTCCCCGGGTTCTGATTGTATGTTATATTGATAGTGGGATGGAAACATTAGGGAACAATTGATGTTTTATAAATCAAAAGAAAACCATTTCTTGAATATTTGAACGATAACAAAAGCAGTTGAAATTAAAATACAAGACAGCTGCCGTATTGTTAAAGGGAACGCTCATTTTGGAACTGAAGTTTTCAATATTGTTATCACCAGAATTAGAATGACAGACATTTCAATATCATGTGGTCCATTGTCCATAAACCAACAGAAATTAACATAGACATGCGGAAATACAATCAACCGCAGGATGCGGATTCAACCTAGCTGCTGAAACTACCATCTCACCCATGCGCATATTCAATCCAGAACCCGGTAATGGCCGCATGATACACCCAGATAGGTCCACCGCCCGGCCTATCCGCTATATTGGCAGCCAGGCAGAACCACACGGGTATCACCACAAGCCTGTCCGAGTCCCAGAAGGGCTACACGCATCGGTGGTTGTGTTTTATAAGTGGCAGTCGGATGCACTGAGTAGTCAACTGCCCTACCAGTCCACGTTAAACGGAGGCCAGACAGATCCACAAGGTGCCACAATCAACCACCCAGAACACGCATGGGTTGTGTTCTATAAGTGGCAGTCGGATGCACCGAGTAGTCAACTGCCCTACCAGTCCACCTTAAACGGAGGCCATGCAGATCCACAAGGTGCCACAATCAACCACCCAGAACATGAATCGGTTGTGTTCTATAAGTGGCAGTCGGATGAACACAATGGAAATATATAAGTTAATTTCCAATAATTAAAATGGCTACCGCCGATAACCTCGAGATAATTGCCGGCCGGTAAAAACGATGATGAACATCCAGCCAGGTTCTTCATGTGGAATGTTTTCCTAATTATCGGATAGTGAACAATGCAGACCCTAATCAGATTTTCCAAATGCACATTGGTCAAAACACTAGATACAATTATCTCTGCCATCTATCCAGGAAAAAGCAAAACAACATTATTTTACATCATAATTGTGGTTACAGAATGCAATAGGTTTACAATAGATTTACACGGACATAATCACGCCACTACCATAATAACTACAGCAACTACATTAACCCATTTCATGCTAAGGATACGCCATTTTGTGTGTGGAAATCCTAAATATTGTCTTTCTATGTGCTTAGAAGTATATGTCGTGACCACCAGGCAGATCTACAAGGTGCCACAATCAACCACCCACAACCCATATGAGTGGTGACAATATATACTTTAACTGAGAATTAAGAAAAACAAAAATAAAATATTTAAAAAAAAAATTCCGTAAATGTGTATTCCGAATGTAATGGATATATATGTAGTTTACATTATTGAGCCACAGTTTGTTGTATGTCACATGACACAAAACAAACAGTGTCCCAATATATTGTATAAACTAGTAATGTGACTCAAAATCATTAGGTGAATGAAACCTGCCTTATATGTGTCAGACTACATTGAATTCAATTGTGTTCAGCAATTAAATTCTATAAACAGTCCAGGTCCGGAAGTAGTTGATTTTTCCTATATAAACTAACCAATGACCACACACTTTGCTATTCTCTGCTACTTTCATTTTTCGTATGGATGCTGTGGGACCTAGTTTCCCATAACCTGCACCCATTCTGTTCTGGATATTCACTTATTAAAATATAGGTTTAATTATTGTTATGAAAGATAAATTAAATCTCATGTGACCACCCTGGTGGTGCGCAAAAAGTCAGCGGCTGAAATCGAAACCGCCTCAAATGACAAACATGTTCCGACTTACAAAATATATATGTAAAGTGTTCGAAGCCATGTACACGGACTATATTTATTTTTTGTAAATATTCTGTTGTTATTTTGGAATTTTCCTTCTATCCATACACATGTAATGTGATATTTTACCCTGCTAACCAACCTAAAATGTCTTTAACTGATGATTATTAATAAGGCATGAAACATCAATATATAAATAAAAAATACTTGTTAGTAATCTTGTGGAGCTAACCTCGTTTCAGTACTTTCAGTACTTCGATTGGGGTAGCGGACGAATTGACCGAAATGGCGGACGAATTGACCAAATATCGGACGATTTGACTTGCGGACGATATGACCTGATACCGCAAGGTTTACTCTACAAAAGATAAATATATGTCCTCTGGGGGTAGAGTTGCTTACCCTGGTGGCATGGCATCAGATTATAAACACAACAAGGATGACCAAAACAATCATTGCAAGCCAGCACTTCAAAAAAGGAGAATATTGTTTTCGTTAATAATTATCGTTAAAACTACACATACCCAATAACCCAGTTCTTTCGGATACTCTCGGTTGATTACGTAATGCGACACAAAATGTCAACGATGGTGACTGCACGTTGTTTGATACCATGCTTTGCGCAAATAATAAGTAGATCAACGATATCTACAGCAACAATTATTCCAAGACGAATAAATACAGGTGTCAATAATTTACCTTTCAAGAGGAGATTCACGTCATCGATACCGAAGTTGAAAAAAGAAACGCAAGTATTCCATTGACATTATGTAAATAGTGGGTGGGGTACTGGCATATCTTTGACATTGTAAACGTGTGAAATGAATAAAAGAGATTATTTTCACAAAACATTTAATTGGATCTGAGATATAAAGACCGATGTAAATAAATGTAAGTTGATTTTGTCAAATATTAAATGAAGTAAGAGAAATGAAATGGTCAGTGGAAGAAGAGGGCCAACTGACCCCTTACTCTGGACCTTAGCACTTTCGGCTTAAGGCTTAAAGGTTTAAAGGTATCATAGCGTCCCATATAGCCGCGGATTCCATTTATTCGCAGTAAACACTATTTCCGGCATAAAGAAACAACTGTGCCACCTATCGGTTCTTTACATATGTAAATGTGTAATTAGGACGACATTTTTGCACTGAATCGAGAAATAAATAAAAATGTAACGGTTCCTGGTAAGTTCTGAATGATACCATTTTATTACAAAGAATACAACTTACCAATATACAAGGTAAACCAAGGTAAACATCGTTTTTGTCGCGTGAACAATAAAATAAAACATAAAATCATTGCAAGTTTAAAATGATATATTTTAGTAACATTTTATCCATTTTGCCTTCAAGCAATGTGTCCTGTTGTTGTATGACGTCAGGGGCGGATCCAGCATTTGGGTTGTCCTATTTTCGAGCTCCACAGATATAAATTTGTCCCCGGACCCCCCCCCCCCCAGCATAGCCCCGTACAAACAGTTTTTCGTCCACCCAACAATGTTATTTGCAATTGTTATATTTTCATGGTTGGGTAAGACACATATACTGTATTTCAATACAGTAACATTTCTGTGTAATACTACTGAAAATAAAAATGTGTTGCTTTTAATTTGTTGTAAATCAATGTTTTCTTGCATGACCAACTTCCTGCTGCTCGTCCTAATACACAACCACTTTTCGTCCAATGGTTACGACATCTACACAACTGGCCAAAAAGTATGCAAAGTCAAAAGTAACTCTGATGAAAATGCAATGTTTGTAAACTCCAACTCTAAATAACTGTTTAAACTTATTTACAATGCTGTATATCCCGTTTAATACAATAATTACTGGGTTGTAATGTCACCAGTGCAGTTAGTACACAGAAATGTGTCACCACGCTTGATGATTTGTCATATCGTCGGGGTCGTAAGGATTGTATGGCTGCCTTGCAGATGTAGGCGCATTTTGCTGAAAGAGAATAACTATCATTTAGACAAAACAAAAACATTTTAAATCTATTTTTATTACTCTTTTCTAACTGTATGCAAAGATACTCGTACAGACAATCAGTATTGAAAGTACAAAAATAAAATCAATACCAAAGCTCCAGATAAGCTGCGTATTTGCGTAAATACCCAATTAAAATTGCCAAAAACCCAATTGAAATCAGAAGTAGTGAGTATCAAAAAGCAATGAAAAAATTGTGGTATCTTTATCATGCTACAGAAAACAATAAATAGACCACGAATATAGCATATTTTCTTATTTTTCCATGAAAACACATCTTGGTATTTCATTAGAAAATGCCAAGACATGTTTCATTTAGAAGAAAACTATTCAATAATTGCTGTTTGTTGATGTGTAAACAGTAGTGTGATTTTATTTTACCCAATTAAAACTTTGAAATACCCAATTGCTTCAGAAATGATGGAGTAAACATACTCAATTACTAATTCCTTATCTGGAGCCCTGCACTACACAAATAACAACAGCGGCTGTACTTTTTCTACTTTTTGGCCGACAGTATACTTTTGGCAACCTTCCAGCAGGTGCGCGTGCCCCGAAAAATCACTGCAAGTGGTAATAAACTGCGTACATATAGGATTTTTAAAGTTAATTATAAGATGGAAAACTTTTTGCTTACCAATATAGATAAAGCTGCTATTTCAACTTTTGTGAAAATTAGGATAAGTAACAGTAAGCTTTTTATAGAAGAGGGTAGATTCAGAAAACTGCCTGTAAATGAACACATTTGTCCACTTTGTAATTCTGAGGTTGAAACAGAAAAACATTTTGTTGTCAGATGTGAGAAACTAAATTGTATTAGACAGGACATATTTAGTAAGATACAAGACATAGTCCCCACTTTTATTAGCATGAATGATGATGATACATTTTATTTTATCATGAGTAAGGCCTTTTTTTATTATTATTATTTGTTTTACAAATCCGCCGCCGAAAATTTAGCGTTTTTGGGAAGAAAAAAAAAATTGAAATCTTTTATCTTTTTGATGACTGAATGTTTTATTTCACTTTTCAGTACATTATGTACACTGTATAGCAATTTAACATAATAGTAGCTAATTATGCTACACAAGTTACATACAAAATGTATTAGAAAGTAGTGTTGAGAAGAGCTTAAAGTTATGCGAGATAATCATGAGAAAAAGAAGGAAAGAAATATTTCCATTTGTGTTTAACTGAATATTAAACATATCCCACTTGATAATGTGTTGTTCTCGTTTATCCTTCAAATTTTTATGTGGCTATTTTCTGTTCTATCTGATTTCTGTTCTAATTTATGAATGATTCAAACATTATATCGCATTTTTCATATTTACATTTTAATATTTTCCTAGAGTATTAAACGATGAAATTAAGTTGTGCCAAAAGTGCATTATCATTTATTCCTACAGAAATGTTTTAACGTTCATTCATTATGCATGTTATAACCTTATCATTTGGTAAGTTCTTGGTCGAGACCAGAAATGTTGCACATGGGTACATTCCCAGAATAAGTGTTTTATATTTTCAACATACATAGAGCAAAAATCACATAGGCTTCTAAAAATTACATGTACTATTTACTATATTACAGCGATAAAGTATTTTATTAATTCCCAGATTTTGCATCGGGTATTTGTATTGGACGTTGTGTAATGTGGATCTATAGTACAATTGAAATTTAATGTGTAAATTTGTTGCCAACATAGAGTAACATCTGAAAACTCGCTTGTCCATTTTTGTTTCTTCTTTGTTTTATTTCTTCAATATTTTTCCCATGGCGACGATTCTGATGTGGTGCCAAAACATGATGAATTTTTATGATATATAGCGCACCAAAGACAATGTCTTGTGTGTTTTATGGTTGCACCAAACGTTCTTCAAAATCCAAAAATCCAAAAACTTTCATGAAGATTCAAGTCCTGGTTTAACAGGAAATCTCCCCCCCCCCCATCACCACCTTCACAGACACTGTCCACAAAACTTTTAATGTATTTTCATATACATTGTTGATATTGTTGCTCAGGAGCATACAAAATGCACATGCTAGAACCAGTGTGTTGGTAACAGGATGTAATATCCCTACATGTATACCCAACTACATGTAACATAGTCATAATGTATGTCTGCTTGTGGAGAAGTATGTGAATAGGCGAGGCAGCATTTTCTATAAAAGAGCTATCCAATTTAGTATAATATCTATACATATATATTATATATAGACAATATAGTGGTGGTGGGGCGGTAGAGATTCTATTTACCGGTATATGCAATAATTCCCCATTACCGTACCATAACTATTATGTATGTTGGCTGGTAGAGAGTTCTCTAGGTTAAATCTCTACCATAGCTGCATATGATTGGTATAAATGTATAGCACATGGTGGGGGTGGGTCTAGAAAATAAAAACAGTATATCTGTGTAGAACAGCAAGCATGTGGCATGTATTGGTTGGGGGGGGGGGAGATTTTTCTAGGAAATATTCCCCCCCACCACCATCTACCAGATATGGACGTCTCTTTGTAGACAAGAACAGCCCACGAGACTTTCCTAGGAAATATCCCCCCGCCACCATCTGCATAGTGGATGTGGAAGTCTCTTTGTAGACAAGAATTGCCCACGATTGGGGGAGTATTTCTGATGAAATGTATGATGGTGTAAAACGGATAGCATTTGGCATGCATTTAGGGAGGGGGGGGGGAGATTTTCCTAGTAAATATTCCCCCGCCACCATCTGCCATATGCATAGTGGATGTGGACGTCTCTTTGTAGCCAAGTGGAGTATTTCTGATGAAACAAAATATAATGTATGTTGGTGTAGAACAGATAGCATGTGCCATGTATTGGTGGGGGGGGGGGGGGGAGATTTTCCTAGGAAATATCCCCCCACCATCTACCATATACAAAGAGTAGATGTGATTGTCTCTTTGTAGAGAAGAATAGCAGGTGATTGCGGGAGTATTTCTAATGAAATGTATGTTGGTGTAGAACAGATAGCATTTGGCATGTATTGAGGGAGGGGGGCGGGAGAGATTTTCCTAGGAAATATTCCCCCCCACCCCCCAACCATCTACCATATGCATACTCCCCCAATCGTGGGTTATTCTTGTCTACAAAGAGACATTCACATCCGCTATGCATATGGTAGATGGTTGGGGGGATATTTCCTAGGAAAATCTCCCCCCCCCTCCCTCAATACATGCCAAATGCTATATGTTCTACACCAACATACATTATTTCATCATGAGGGAGGGAGGGTTATTCTTGTCTACAAAGAGACATTCACATCCACTATGCATATGGTAGATGGTTGGGGGGGGGGAATTTCCTAGGAAAATCCCCCCTCCCTCTTTTGGTGGGGGGTGGGGGGGAGAATTTCCAGGGTGGCGGGAGAATTTCCTAGGTCGAGCCTGGAAATATTCCCCCGCGTGTGGGGGGGGGGGAATTTCCTGTGGACACCTGTACTGGGTATTTTTTAAATTCACATAGTATTAAAGGAAATATTTACTGTAAACATATCTAAGATCATAACATCACACTGTTCGGATCCCACACCCTGTAATATATTGTTTAGAAGCTATTGTTGCACATGTAAGTGTTGTATTCAATGTACAATGTCGTATTAATTATACCCACTTTTTTGGGGAAAAAATAGGTATATTGTTTTCGTCACGAGTTTCCGTCCGTACGTCCGTCACGTTTCTTGTAACTTGAAAAACTTTTTCACCTTCATACCTACGCGCCTAATATTTGGTATGTAGCTTCGTTATCATGTGCAGATGCGCAAAGTGAATTCGGATTTTTCATCCGACCCTCCATCATGGATTATCTCCCCCTTTCGGACTCGGAATTTCCCTATTTTTCATTGTAAGTCAAAAAACTTTCTCACCTTAATACCTACATTTCTGATATTTGATATGTAGCTTCGTTATGATGCGCAAAGTGAATTCGGATTTTTCATCCGACCTTCCATCATGGATTATCTCCCCCTTTCGGACTTAGAATTTCACTATTTTTCCTCGTAGGTCGAAAAACTTTTTCACCTTAATACCTACGCGTCTGATATTTGCTTCGTAGCTTCGTTTTGATGTGCTGATGCGCAAAGTGAATTCGGATTTTTGATCGGACCCTCCATCATGGATTACCTCCCCCTTTCGGAATTAGCATTTGAGGAAAGTGGGTATATTGTGATAGCGCCATCGACTTTTTCTAGTTAATGTTTAAAATAACACAAGACTACATATAATTTATGCAAAGATATAGATGTACAAACATATATTTTTCTAATTAATAAAATGACTTATTGTTGAACGTTCTTCCTACATTTTATAACTCTCGACGAAAAAATAAAATTTTAAATTCTTTTTTTTATTTGTTCCCCCCTCCTACGACACTGCAGAGATTTGGTCGTTCATAAAACAAACAATTAAAAAATAAAGGCCTAACATTGAATATGATATTAGTAAAATTTGTATAGAAGGAATTCATAGGATGTATATTTATAAATCAGGAAGTTGATAATAAAAAGAAATTAGATTTAGATTGTTCATGATGTACTTCGCTTTAGTATTCCTCAGGTGTGATACAGTAGAATTGTGTTCTTACATGCAGAGGCGCCAGAGCAGGCCTCGACAAATTTTTATTTTCTGACTCGTCCCACTGGACGAGAGAACCTAAAAATCTACTCGTCCAGACTGGACTTCTACTCGTCCAAACTTTTGGTCAAATAACAAAACATACATTTTTGTATGTACAGTTTGTGATAATATTTTGTGATAACATAATATTTCCACAGTCAATGTGCCCGTGTAGATCTATATTTCCAGCTTTCGGTGCGCGGCTTCAACAAATAAATTATGTAATTTATGTAATTTGTGTAACTGTTGCTACACAGCGTGAAACAATGGTGCCGTGGTGGGAGGGGTACACTGCAGTTTGCATCTTATTGTAAACGGCTTAGCGTAGCGTTGTGTATTGCAGGAATAATAAGATTGCCAAGTTTTAGATATAATTCGCCAGATAACCGTGATTAATTTCGCCTTTTCGAGTTGTTCATTGGATCTATCAATATCTCAATATGGGAATAAGTCGGACACAGTCTACATTGTATATGTGTATCTTGGCAACGCAGAAAGGCGAGTGTAGTAGGTAGTCTCCCTTTACCACGCTCGGTAATCAGTTGAATATTTTATTGGAATTTAGTATTTCGCTTCGCAAAACTTCGCATTTGCATTTTCTCAGTGGTGATCTTCAAATTTCCACTCGCCCGACTGGACGAGCGGCTTTCAATTTTCACTCGCCCAGGCTGAAAAGTTACTCGTAAATACGAGCGGACGAGTGGATTTGTCGAGGCCTGCAGAGCTGGGGCGGCAGGGCCTGCAGCCGCCGCCCCAATAGTTTGCCAAAAATCTTTTTTTAACAAAATCTACAAAAATGTGTATCAAAGTTGTATCTTAAATGCAGCAGAATGCAGGAAATAGCATCTAGAATTTAAAAAATTTGTGAATGTATATGTCTATATCAATGTTTTATGTTAGTTGGCATCGAGCCTGTGTATTAGGTTTTTAAACCATTAAACTTGATTTGATTTGTGATGCGCGCGCATCTCCGCTATGTCGTAAAATAAACGGAAAAAATTATTTTGAAATCTAGATGTCCAGAAATGCACTTTACTGTGTTTTACGGCATTTAAATTCAGACTCCAACTGGTGGTAAACTGTGATCTATGTAAAATCCATGGCTGAACAGGGGGTGGGGGGTTGCAACCCGGAAGCCCCCCTCCAGATCCGCCCCTGGACGTTTATGTTTTACTTCTGAATTCTCTGAAAATCAGACCTGTAGTTTCCTAGAATATCTAAAAATAGTAACATAGCTTCAGAAACCTATGGTGGGCTACTGCTTGTTATAAAATAAGTGTTCTGATGTGGTATTATAAAGCACACATTTTTTTATGGTTACAAACAATTTAATTGATATGTTTCAGTTGAGAAAAATAATTAAAATGTACATCACTTGATTTGTTCCAGTTATCAAGATAATTTCCACTGTTGATATGTTTCCTTTTCAAGTTTTGTTACCCTGAACACATTTGGCACACGTATACTATAGCCGACCATAGTACGTCAAAAACTCTTCTATGAAATTGCCTCGCCTATATGGGAACATATGCAAGATGACGATGCATGCACGTCACTTCCTCTATAGGAAGGTGCCAGCAAGTTTTTGTCTGATATTATTATAAGGTTTTGCTTTTCCGGAGGCGGCGGCATCATATGCATCATTCAATGTTAAGTTTTCGTGTTACGGTCATTACTTCAACACCTTACAGCTAGTCATCAAACTTTATACATACCTTTACTATGATATGTAGATGAATATAGGACTATTCTTGGGGCCCCAGGGTCAAGGTCAGGGCCCCAGGGTCAAGGCGAGACATTTGATTCCGTGGAATTCTTGTTTTATTAAAATATGTGAATCACATGTGGAAGTCAGAAACAAAAGACTAATTTTCAGGATTCTGTTTTATTTCATATGTAATCCTGCTCCAGATAAGTAATTAGTAATTGAGTATTGTCATTTCTGAAGCAATTTGGGTATTTCAAAATTGTTATTGTGTAAAATAGAATCACACTACACTGTTTACACATCAGCAGACTGCACTTATTGAATAGTTTGCTTCTAAATGAAAACACATATTGGTATTTCATTAGAATTGTCTCCTTGGAGACAATTCTAATGAAATACCAAGATGTGTTTTCAAGGAAAAATAAGAAAATATGCTATATTTGTGGTCTGTTTATTGTTTTCTGTAGCATGATAAAGATACCACAAATTTTTCATTGCTTTTTGATACTCACTACTTCTGATTTCAATTGGGTTTTTGGCAATTTTAATTGGGTATTTACGCAAATACGCACCTTATCTGGAGCACTGTGTAATTGATATTCGAAGCACTAGTATACGGACCTGCTGTCTACTTGCCCACTCAGTTAGAAATAGCACTATGGCTTCATACTACCATATAGCAAAGTATACAATTATATATTATACTGTAATTAGTTAAACTAGTTTCAGCTTGTAACTCTGTGACCCTCCCGTACCGTACGTACCAGAGTTACAGTTCCTCCCATAGCATTCCCCTGCAGAGTAGCGAATCAGATCTGATTCGCACTTCAAATGTTAATTATGAGCAATTTTTGATATGGAAGTAAATGTTAGTATTTTTAAACTAGCATATTACATTAATTATTTCATAAATTTACCAATGCACAAGACCTAGTAAGTAAATTTAAGCCAGAATCTATTAGAGGCCCAATCAATACCCGGCCAGCCAGAACTCGTATGAAAGTAGACAAAATTTTATTGCCTGGATATTTTGCAAGGATAAAAACTACTTTAGAACTATTATTTTATATCAGTTTCCTAATTCTAACACAGATTTCAATTGAAAGATATTTTAAAACTGCCATGATCACTATCTAAAGTGCGAATCAGATCTGATTCGCTACGCTGCAGGTGAATGCTATGGGAGGAACTGTAACTCTGGTACGTACAGTACGGGAGGGTCACAGAGTTACAGGCTGCAACTACATTGTATAGTTAAACATATAACGTCCGCCCGTAGCTAGAGTTACAGTTCCACTTACAGGATTCCTCTGCAGAATAGCGAATCAGATCTGATTCACACTTTAGCAGTTAATTTCGAAAGATATTCTATATTTTTAACTGAAATGAGTGTTAATATTATGAAAATAACATATTCAAGTAATTATGACATAAATTTACATAATATGTGACAATGGTAAAAATTGTTTCAGAATTGTTAGTTTGTATTACTTTTATATTTTTTTCAGATGGAAAATATCTCAAAAATGTCACAATTATCTGCTAAAGTGTGAATCAGATCTGATTCGCTATTCTGCAGAGGAATCCTATGAGTGGAATCGTAACTATATAGCTACGGACGGTACGGGAGTAGATTGCAAGAGTTACCTTCGCAACTACCCTAGTGAGTGGTAGACTAACATGCCATGTCTCATATCATTTCTGGCAAAATAAACATTCATTCACCATTACCCCACATATTGATTGGCATTATTATACATTTTATATCGGACGTAAATTTTCACACTGATATCAGGGGCGATAACCGTGTTTGCTTAAAATGTTAACGGACATTACTATTTATCCTCTGTATTTATTTTTTGATGAGCAATGATCATACTTTATAATCTGTTGAAAATATTATTTTTTCAGGTGGCACATTTAATTAGTATATTAAAAAATATTATGCCTCATTTGCATATGAAAATAGCCTGATACCACCGCTCGTCACTATAATTAGCCTGGTTTGGCCCTCAATTACATTTTTATCTTTGGCTCTTTTGTTACATGGGAGTTGAATTGGGTTATTGCCCATTATAAAAGTAGTAAGATTATTACTGATCCTACTGCTTTTTGGAGGGGGCCAAATGATTCTGGTGTGGCGAGGACCTGGCATCAGATCAGGATTATTCTGATTTCAGGGCTGAATATATCAGTAGTTTTTTCAGTTCTGATTTTGGGATTTCCCCCCCATTTGTACATGTACAGGTAATATATGGGATTTAGTACTAAACCAATTGACTCGGCCTTAAATGACCTTAGCTGTTGATAGGCCGTTAAACCCCAAGAAACAAACAAACACTATCATTAATATAAATATTAATATAATTTTTATAAGTGGAATAATGACACAATTGTACACTTATTTAATTCCTATAAGTACAGAACTCCAGTTAAGGTGCGTAATTTGGAGGTAAATTTCTTATTTCTCCATGGCAAGTTGGGAGTGCTTTAGAATCGTCTCAATGAGACGATTTTAAAGGACTCCCAACTTGCCATTTTTGATGAAGAAATAACAAAATTTCACCCCAAGTTGGTCAAATTATGCACCTTAACGGGAGCTGTGCCGGTAAGTAATATTTTGTGCCTACTGAGTGGGCATGTACCTTTAACAGTATGAATGTATTTCTACTTCAAAAGTTTGTATGCAACAATACTGTTATGCATTGGCACACTTCGACCTAGGCTAGACTTGATTTACTACCCTAACTTCACCCTTAGACCACTACTCACAACAATTGTCGTCTGCTGTTGCTTTTATATCTTGCCTTGTTTCTCAATAAAAACATGGTTTGACAGCACTTCAGAATCATTTCCAATGGAAGTGATTCTGAAGTGCTGTCAAAGCATGTTTTTGATGATAACAATAGAAAACTAGAAAAAGTCGATGGCGCGCCATCGCAATATACCCACTTTCCCCAAATGCTAAGTCCGAAAGGGGGAGGTAATCCATGATGGAGGGTCGGATAAAAAATCAGAATTCACTTTGCGCATCAGCACATCAAAACGAAGCTACGAACCAAATATCAGACGCGTAGGTATTAAGGTGAAAATTTTGTTCGACCTACGAGGAAAAATAGTGAAATTCTAAGTCCAAAAGGGGGAGATAATCCATGATGGAAGGTCGGATCAAAAATCCGAATTCACTTTGTGCATCATAACGAAGCTACATATCAAATATCAGAAATGTAGGTATTAAGGTGAGAAAGTTTTTCGACTTACAATGAAAAATAGGGAAATTCTGAGTCCGAAAGGGGGAGATAATCCATGATGGAGGGTCGGATCAAAAATCAGAATTCACTTTGCGCATCTGCACATGATAACGAAGCTACATACCAAATATCAGGCGCGTAGGTATGAAGGTGAAAAAGTTTTTCGAGTTACAAGGAAAAAGTGGGAAATTCTGAGTCCGAAAGGGGGAGATAATCCCTGATGGCGGGTCGGATCAAAAATCCGAATTCACTTTGCGCATGTGCACATAATAACGAAGCTACATAGCAAATATCAGGCGCGTAGGTATGAAGGTGAAAAAGTTTTTCAAGTTACAAGAAACGTGACGGACGTACAGACATACGGACGGACGGACGGACACTCGTGACGAAAACAATATACCCATTTTCCCCCAAAAAAGTGGGTATAATAAACAGCAGACGACAACAAAAATAAGATGGCGGTCTATAAGGGTTAATGTGACTGAGACACCGCTCATGGATGAAGGAGTTATGTGATCACCAGTAACACATACAAATCCACTAAATTAAGGACTCCTTTGTTAATGGAGCAATACAAATCAATATCCTGTTGTCTGCTGATTCTGACATATGCATAAATATAATGAAAATATGCTTGCAAGCAAATTGGCCAGCACAGGCCGTCCTTAAAAAATTGTTTGTTTCCTGTAACCTGACCCAGAATTTTAGAAGTGGGTCGGTTGGTAGGCAATTTTTTTTTTCTGTCACGGGACATATTGAATTTAAAAATTATTAACATTAAAAAGGTACAATATTTTAACACTTGCATTGCAAGTGTTAAAATATTGTACCTTTTTAATATTAATAATTTTTAAATTCAATATTGCAAGTCTTGCAATAAAAGTATGTCAATTGACACTTGGTCTTATACAGTACCATCTTCTATTAACGTCATGTACAGTACGATACCAGGTGGGTGGGGTAATGGGATTTTTCAATAGGCATTTATTTTGGTGTCAGAGTCTTCCACCTGTGGTTTGGTCCGAGTCTTTCACCTGTGGTTTGTATTACTTGTTCTAGTTGATTCCCATTCTGGGAATGAAGCTGTTGCTGATCCAACAGTCGTGGGTTCGATCCTCACCCGATGCATGCATAATTGTGTCCATGAGCAAGTTAAAATTACATTATTTCAACTTTGTCTTGTTGATCCAGCCGATCTGCCCAAGACTGACTTGGGCTTTTTGCTCCAATTATCAAGTTACTGTCCTAATATGTGGCTGTGACTGGAGAAATGGGGGCTACAGCATTTGTAACCTGATTAAATAGCACACTTTGGTGGCCTGATAATGATCTATATTGCCTGTTAGAAGCATGATGGGTGTTTCATTGATGGAATGGCGAACAGTGCAGTTCCTGATCATAATGTGTGTGCGGATGTACAGACCGGTCTGCATGGATGTTGCAAAACACATAAGCTCCATTTCTGCAGTCACAACCACAATTGTTTATAATACGGTACATGTACATCGTTATTTGAGATCATGTCTTTCACCACATGTTTTTAATTGTTTAAAATAGACAATTTCTGTCGGTTATTTATGCTAAAAGGTCCAGGCTGTTCACAATTAAAAAAAAATCAGGCAACAAAAGTATTACCAGTCAACATTTGTACTGAACCCTTCTGTCTGATACATTAATTGCTGTGTTTTGCCATTTTCAGGATCTCCGTCAAATTTGAGTCGTGTGATGGACAAACGAAGTACTCCGTGCAAGCTAAAGTTGGAGACAGCTTACTGGATGCCGTTGTTGACAATGACCTTGACCTGGATGGCTTTGGTTAGTTAACTTACATATTGACCATTTTTATCATTGCCCTCGAGGACAGGTTGGTGTTAAAGTTTAACCCTTAGAGTGCGAGAACTGAAAACTCTTCTCTCAGTCAAACCATGTTTTTGATGCGAAAAATGGAAAATAAAAAATAAACAGCAGACAACAAATTTTAATTCAGCATTAATCAGTGCTCCAGATAAGGTGCATATTGGCGTATTTTACGAAATTATTTTAGCTGAATACGCATTGATTATCAAATGCGCACAGCAATGTGAAAATACGCATCGATTTTCAAATTGAGTAGTGAAAATACTGTCTTAAGTTGAAAATTCACTTAGTTGAGCTGCAAAAGTGTTTGCTTTTTGTAGTTCAAATAAGTGAATGTTTATATTTGTTATATATTTTTTATCATTTGTTCTTATTGAATAATGAAGAAAATTAATCCATTTGTAAAAGTGAAATACTCAATTATTTTGAAATCAGGGGGTATAGTACACTTTTGACACAAAGCTTATCTGGAGCTTGATTAATCCCTATTCAGCTGCAGGTATTGTAAGTGGGTGCAGGTGTTTTGTATAGGCAGCTACAGGGGTTCTTTATCGCCAGAACAGTTGGCCAATCTGACTCTTAGCAAACCCAATTTCCACTCATTACTGCATACACATAATTTTGGCTGTGACTGGAGAAATGGGGCTTATGGGATTTGTGGTCAGTGTAGCTCCTAATCTGTAAACGTTGGCATCAACAATGACGACCGAATGTAAATATCTCGTGTTCCGTTACTGTTAGTCCGATAATTATCAAACTTCATCAATAGCTTCCTCACATGAGGGCTTTCCACCCAGTGTCATTCAGGTGACCTTGAGCTTAGTGGACACTATTTTCATCAGACACTCGTAGTTGATCAGCTTGTCTCGGCTTCAGACTGTCATAAGCCCAAGGCTCCAGATAAGCTGCGTATTGGTGTATTTTACGCAATTATTTTAGCTGAATTCGCATTGATTATCAAAAGTGGGAGTACAAAATATGCACAGCCATGTGAAAATACGCATTTAATTTCAAATTGAGTTGTGGAAATACTGTCATAAAATTGAAAATTCACAAAGCTGATCTGGAGCTCTGTAAGCCCCCTTTCTCTAGATATAACCACACATAAGATAACACGGTCATGTGATTGCTGCTTATTTTGCACAGAATACTCTGTAATGATGATTGCCTCTTTGTTACGTACACTGTGCCAGGGATTAATTTCATACGCACAGATATCGGCCCCTTCCCCAATGCTAGGGTCAGTTTTTTCTTCCCAAACTCCTAAAAAGCTCCCCAATTAAAAATATCAGGTATCAAAACTTACCAACATATTTCTTTTCTATTGGCTTCATATCTCAATTAACATGATTAACCCTTTCAACACCACAGACCTCTATAGAGACAATGTTTGCAAACAGTGCAGATCCAGATGAGCCGGCTCGTAACGAGCCGTCTCATCAGGATCTCCACTGTTTGTTAATAATTTTAAACGTCGTACAGATTACCCTTTTAGAAGAATGGGATAATTTGAATGAACAAAATTAATGAAATAGCGTGAAACATTGGCATGGAATATCCTATTAAGTTACTTGGTGTTGAAAGGGTTAACATGATTAAAGTACATGTCTAAGCTGTTACCACTCATGTGAGACAAGACGGTTCATTTGAGTGGTAACAACATATACTTTTTATGAGAAATAATAAAAATACATGTAATAATTTTTTTATACTTGGACATAGTTTATCCTTGACATGAAATGGATTAACACAAAATAATTGAGATGGAAAATTCCCAATTTGATATTTCCCAAAAATGGTTGAAAAGGGCCCCCCTTCCCTTCCCCAAATGCTGCATGGCTTAATCTGTGAGTACACATGTCATTTATAAGCCCCATTTCTCCAATCACAGTCACATGTGATACAATACTATTACTGCTTCTACATGTAATATTTAACAACGTGTACCCTGTAGTGTTTAACCTTTCCACCCTATTAAGTAACTGGAAAGTAGGCGCCTATGTTACATTTGTATTTTTCAGACTGTTCCATTTATCAGAAGGGGGTTTTGTTTTATCCACAAATGGTGCTGATACTGATGAGACGGCTCTTCATTATGAGCCGGCTCATCTGGATCTACATTGTTTGCAAACATTATGATAGAGGTCTGTAGTGTTGCAAGGGTTATTGTCTCCTAGGTGTTGGTGCTAGGATTTTGAAATTACTGCTAGTAGCCAACTTGAACTGATAACGCAAAACAATACATACTATCTTACATTTGCTTCAATATTTGTGAAAACATTGTAAGTTTTCAAATAATTTCTGAAATTATTAGTTAGTCAAAATGTCCATTTCTGAAATATTAGATGCAAAACGTTTATCTTAATAGCCGCTACCAGTAGTGCCAACCTATGTCTCTGTATTTATAGGAGCGTGCGAGGGGGCACTGGCTAGCTTGATTTGCCACACAAATGGTGCAGATCCTGATGAGATGGCTCGTTACGAGCCGGCTCATCTGGATCTACACTGTTTGCAAAGATAGAGAGGTTTGTAGTGTCGAATAAGTCAATGTCTTTATATTTTGTAGGCGCGTGTGAGGGCACATTGGCCTGCTCGACGTGCCACCTGATTTTCCAGCAGGCCGACTATGATAAGTTGCCGGAGGAACCCAGTGATGAAGAACTTGATATGTTAGATTTAGCATATGGTATAACTGACACGTAAGTATGTTAATCTGAATGTGGTATAACTGACACGTATGTACATCATCATTTAGCACATGGTATAACTGACACGTAAGTACATCATCATTTAGCACATGGTTTAACTGACACGTATGTACATCATCATTTAGCACATGGTATAACTGACACGCGAGTACATCATCATTTAGCACATGGTATAACTAACACGTAAGTACAATGTACATCATCATTTAGCACATGGTATAACTGACACGTGGAATGTACTATTCATCATTTACGCACATGGTATAACTGACACGTATGTACATCATCATTTAGCACATGGTATAACTGACACGTACGTACATCATCATTTATCACATGGTTTAACTGACACGTAAGTTCATCATCATTTAGCACTTGGTATAAAACTGACAATAGAGTTCATCATCATTTAGCACATGGTATAACTGACACGTAAGTTTCTTTCATCATTTAGAACATGGTATTAACTGACACGTGAAGTAACATCATCATTTAGCACTAGGTATAACTGACTCGTATGTACATTCAATCATTTCGCACATGGTATATCTGACACGTAAGTACATGTACATCATCATTTCGCCATGGTATAACTGACACATAAGTACATCATCATTTTAGCACTAGGTATGAATGTCACGTAAGTTTACATCTCATTAGGAACATGGTATAACTGACACATAAGTACATCATCATTTTGCACATGGTATAAAACTGACACGTAGTATATCATCATTTAGCTCATGGTATAACTGACACATAAGTAATTTCATTTAGCCGAGGTATAACTGACACGTTAATGTACATAATCATTTAGCACATGGTATAACTGACACGTATGTACACATCATTTAGCTTTCTAGGTATAAATGACACGTATGATATATCATTCATTTCGCAACATGGTATAACTGACAACGTATGTACATCAAATTCATTTTAGCAAATGGTATAACTGACACGTTTATGTACATCATCATTTTGCCACTAGGTATTAACTTGACACCCCGTATGTATTTATCATCATTTAGCCCATGGTATAATTGACACGTAAGTACAAATCATTCATTTAGCACATGGTTATAACTGACAACATAAGTAACATCATCATTTAGCACATGTATAAACTGACACATAAGTATATCATCAATTTAGCTAATTTAAGGGGTATAACTGACAAGTATGTACATCTTCATTTGCACATGGTAATAACTGGACACGTATTACATGCATCATTAGCAACATGGTATAAACTGGACACGTAAATGTACATGTACATCATTTTTCATTTAGCACATGGTTATAAACTTGACAATAAATATATCATCTTTTTAAGCCACGATAGTTTAAAACTGATCACGTGTAGTTTATGTACATCATCATGGTTTAGCAAACATTGGTAGAACTGACACGTATGTACATCAATCCATTTGCACCAAATGGTATAACTGGACACATAAGTACATCATCAATTTAAGACACAAAGCTATAACAGGACACGTAAGGTAACTGTTTACATCATCATTTAGCACAATGGTATAACTTGAAACGTACGTACTCATCATTTCGCACTTGATATAAACTGACTAATAAAGTAATCATCATTTAGCACATGGTATAACTGACACATATGTACTCATCATTTAGACATGGTCATAACTGGACACGTAAGTTAACATACCAATCATTTTGCACATGGTTTAAATGGACACGTTTGTACAATCATTTCATTTAGCACATGGGTATAACTGACACGCGAGCAGGTACATCATTCATTTACGCAACTATGGTATAACTGAACACGTAATTTTCATTGTTACATCATCATTTAGCACCATGGTATAAAACTTGACAAGGTATAGTTACATCATCATTTAGCATCATGGTATTTAACTGAACAAGTAATGTTACATCATCATTTTAGCACCCAATGGTATATGACAACCGTACGTCATCATCATTTATAACATGGTTTAAACTGACAAGTAGTTCATCATCATTTAAGCTCATGGTATAACTGACGGTATGTCATCATCATTTAGCACATGGTATACTGACACGTGTTGTACATCATCATTTAGCACATGGTATAACTGACACATAATTTACATCATCATTTAGCCAACATGGCATGCGTATACTGCCAACGTTTATGTATCATCATTTCGCCACATGGTATAAGTGACACATAAGTACATCATCATTTAGCACATGGAAAATAACTGACACGTAAGTATATCATCATTTCGCACATGGATAACTGACACGTAATACATCATCATTTCGCACATGTAACTGACACGTAAGTACATCATCATTTAGCACATGGTATAACTGACACATAAGTATATCATCATTTAGCACATGGTATAACTGACACATAAGTACATCATCATTTAGCACATGGTATAACTGACACATAAGTACATCATCATTTAGTCACATGGTATAACAGCACTATGTACATCACATTTTCGCACATGGTAATGACACATAAGTACATCATCATTTAGCACATGGTATAACTACACATAAGTACATCATCATTTACATGGTATAACTGGACACTAATTCACATCATTTAGCACATGGTATAACTGACACATAATACATCATCATGACATGTATAACAGACACGTAAGTCATCATCATTTAGCACATGGTATAACTGACACATAAGTACATCATCATTTAGCACTAGGTATAACTGACACGTATGTACATCATCATTTCGCACATGGTATAACTGACACGTAAGTACATGTACATCATCATTTAGCACATGGTATAACTGACACATAAGTACATCATCATTTAGCACATGGTATAACTGACACGTAAGTACATCACATAGCACATGGATACTGACACATGTACATCATCATTTAGCACTGTATAACTACACTGACACGTAGTATAATCATCATCTCAGCATGGTAATAACTGACACGTAATGACATCAACATTTAGCACATGGAATAACTGACAACGTAAGTATTCATCATTTTAGCACATGGATAATTGACAACATTAAGTACATCATCATTTAGCACAGGTAAACTGACACGTATGGTACATCATCATTTAGCAACATGGTAATAACTGACACGTAATGTATAAAACATCATCATTTAGCACTAGGGTATAACGGACAACTATGATATATTTCATCTTTTCGCACATGGTATAACTGACAACTATGTACATCAACATTTAGGCAATGGATAACTGACAACGTATGTACAGCATCATTTAGCACTAGGTATAACTTTGACAACGTATGGTATATCATCATTTAAGCACATGGTAAAACTTAACAACCTAATAGATCAACATTTAGCACATGGTAAACTGACACAAAGTAACAATCATCATTTAGCACATTGTATTTAACTGACACATAATATATCATCATTTAGCAATAGGTATAACTGACACGTATGTACATCATCATTTCGCACATGGTATAACTGACACGTAAGTACATGTACATCATCATTTCGCACGTGGTATAACTGACACATAAGTACATCATCATTTAGCACTAGGTATAACTGACACGTATGTACATCATCATTTCGCACATGGTATAACTGACACGTATGTACATCATCATTTTGCACATGGTATAACTGATACGTAAGTACATGTACATCATCATTTCGCACTGGTAAATACTGACACGGTAACTAACATTTATATTTAGCATGGTATAACTGACACATATATCATCATAAAGCCATGATACTGGACACTAAGTTTGGTAACAAATGTACTCATCATCACATGGTATAACTGACAGTGTACATCATCGCACATGGTATAACGACTAAGTACATCATCATTTGCACATGTTTATTTATCTTGACACGTAAGTTTACAATGCTAATTCAATCATTTAGCACATGTATAACTGACAGTAAAGTACATTTTCAATCATAGCACAAATGGTAACTGACATAAGTTACATATTTCATAAGCAGTACATGTAACATCATCATTTGCACATGTTTATATCTGACACGTAAGTTCATCATCATTTAGGCACATGTATACTGAACACATAATATATATTTCAATCATAAGCATTTCGGTAATAACTGACACTGAGTACATGTAACATCATCATTTAGCACATGGTATAACTGACACGTATGTATACATCAATCATCGCACATGGTATATCGGACGTAAGTACATCATCATTTAGCACATGGTTTATATCTGATCACTTTAGTAATGTAACATATCATTTAGGCATGTATAAAACTGACACGTAAGTTTTATGGAATACTCATAATTTAGCACATGTATACTGTTACATAAGTACATTTCATAAGCATGTATTTACTGAAACAACGTAAGTTCATCATCATTTAGCACATGGTATAACTGACGTAAGTATCATCATTTAGCACATGGTATAACGTAAGTTCATCATCATTTAGCACATGCTATATATTTGACATGCTATAACTGACACGTAAGTTCATCATCATTTAGCACATGGTATAACTGACAAGTAAGTCTTCATCATTTGCAACATGGTTATAACTGACACGTAAGTCATATCATTTAGCACATGGGTATAACTTTGACACGTCGTCATCATTTCATGCTGGTATAATGACAGTAAGTTCATCATCATTTAGCACAATGGTATAACTTTGATGGTCAACAAGACAGTATCATCATTTAGCACATGGTATAAACTTGGACACGTAAGTTCATCATCATTTAGCACATGGTATACCTGACACGGTAAGTTCAATCTCATTTAGCACATGGTAACTGGGGACAAGTAAGTTATCAAATCATTTTAGCACATGTATAAACTGACGTAAGTCATATCATTTAGCACATGGTATAACTGACCACGTAAGTACATCATCATTTAGAACATGGTATAACTGGACACGTATGTTCATCATCATTTAGCACATGGTATAACTTGACAAAGGTAACATCATTCATTTAGACATGGTATTAATGACACATAAGTACATCATCATTTAGCATCATGGTATACTGGAACTGGAACGTAAGTTCATCATTCTTTAGCACATGGTATAACTGACACGTAAGTTCATCATCATTTAGCACATGGTATAAACTGAACTTAATTTTATTCTCATTTAGCACAATGCTATAATGACACGTAGTTCATATCATTTAGCACATGGTATAACTTGACACGTAAGGTTCATCATCATTTAGCACATGGTCATAACTGACTCATAAGTACATCATCATTTAGCACATGGTATAACTGACACGTAAGTTCTCATATTTAGCACAATGGTAACTGATTGTAAGTATATCATCCTTTAGACATGGTTATTTATGACACATAAGGTTCATCATCATTTAGCCACTTGGTATTAATGACATAAGTATATATCATTTAGCACTGCTATAACTGACCGTTTAGTTCATCATTCATAGGCACAAGGTATTAATTGACACGTAAGTTCATCATTTTAGCAATGGTATAACTGAACACATAGTACATCTCATTTAGCACATTCTATAACTGGGACACGAAAGTTTCATCAATCTTTAGCACATGGTTATAAATGATACGTAAGAATATTTCATTTAGCACTGGTTTACTGACACATAAGTTTCCACATTTATTTTGCACATGGTATTAACTGACACATAAGTACATCATCATTTAGCACATGTATAATTTGACCCGTAAATTACATCATCATTTAGACCTGGTATAACTGACACGTAAGTTATCATCATTTAAGCATGTTAACGAACATAGTACATCTCATTTAGCACATGGTACTGAACGTAAGATCATCATAGCACATGGTATAAACTGACACGTAAGTACATCATATTTAGCACATGGTATAACTGAACGTAAGTACATCATCTTTTAGCAGGTTTTAATGAACGTAAAGTACATTCTTCATTTGACATGGTATAATGACACATTTAAGTTTATCATTCATTTAGCATGGTATAACTGACACATAAGTACCATCATCATTTTAGCACATGGTTAAAAACTTGACACTACGTAATATCATTTAGCACATGGTATAATGACACATAAAGTATCAATCATTTAGCACATGGTTAAAATACAATAAGTTACATCATCATTTAGCACATGGTATAACTGACACTTAATTACATCATCATTAGCACTGGTATAACTGACAAGTAGTTCAATAATCATAGGCACATGGTATAACTGGACACTAAGTACATCATCATTTAGAACATGGTATAACTGACACGTTAAGTTCATCATCTTTAAGCTCATGGTATAACTGGACATAAAGTATATCATCATTTAGCACATGGTTATAACTGACACGTTACGGTTCCATCATGGCACAATGGTATAACTGACACGTACGTTCACATCATTTAGCACATGGTATAACTGGACAACGTGTTCATTCTTCAGGCACATTTTAACTGACAACGTAAGGTTCATCATCATTTAGCACATGGTAACTGGAACATAAAAGTACATCTCATTTAGCACATGTATAACTGACACATAAGTACTTATCATTTAGCACATTGGTATACTGGGGGGGGGGGGACCCCCCCAACATAAGTACATATCATTTGCCACTTTTAAATGATACGTAAGTACATCATCATTTAGCACATGGTTTACTGATACGTAAGTACATCATTCATTTGCACTGGTATAATGATACGTCAAGTACATCATCTCATTTAGCACATGGTATAACTGACACATAAGTATATCATCATTTAGCACATGGTATAACTGACACGTAAGTTCATCATCATTTAGCACATGGTATAACTGACACATAAGTACATCATCATTTAGCACATGGTATAACTGACACATAAGTATATTATCATTTAGCACATGGTATAACTGACACATAAGTATATCATCATTTAGCACATGGTATAACTGACACATAAGTATATCATCATTTAGCACATGGTATAACTGACACGTAAGTTCATCATCATTTAGCACATGGTATAACTGACACGTAAGTACATCATCATTTAGCACATGGTATAACTGACACATAAGTTCATCATCATTTAGCACATGGTATAACTGACACGTATGTACATCATCATTTAGCACATGGTATAACTGACACGTAAGTTCATCATCATTTAGCACATGGTATAACTGACACATAAGTACATCATCATTTAGCACATGGTATAACTGACACGTAAGTTCATCATCATTTAGCACATGGTATAACTGACACGTAAGTAGCATGTGGTGTAACTAACATGTAAGTATTTCATTTAACATATGGTATATACCTGACCCGTATGTATGTCACTTTACATAATATGTAAAGTGATATACATTTGGACATACATGTATGGGTCACTTATTATGGTGCATGTATAACCGACTTGTGAGTACATCATTTAGCATATGGTATTAACTGACACATAAGTACATCATTTCATATATGGTGTTACAACAGTATGTTACTTAGCATTTGATTTTACTGACACAGTATGTACCTATATTAGGGCTCCGCCGAGGTTTCGCCCTAAGTGTGTTGACCGACCACATTTTTTAGTTGTGTTATGTTTTCCTTTATAGTATGATTTGGCAACATTATTCAGACAATCTTAATTAAGTATTAAAGGTACATGCCCACTCAGTAGGCACAAAATGTTCTTTTTATCAGAGACATCATCTGATAAATTTTCTGGCAAAATAAACATTCATTCACCATTACCCCACATATTGATTGGCATTATTATACATTATATATAAGACATAAATTTCCACACTGATACCAGGGTCGATAACCGTGTTTCCTTAAAATGTTAACGGACATTACTATTTATTCTCTTTATATTTATTTTTTGATGTGCAATGATCATACTTTATAATATGTCCAAAAAATTATATTTTCAGGCGACGCATTTAATTACTATAAATAATTACAAAATATCATGCCTCATTTGCATATGAAAATAGCCTGATACCACCGCGCGTCACTATCAGGAAAATAAATATTACTATTATATCTGTATAGCGGGCATTCGTAATTTTAAGAACTGGTGGAATAATGATTCAATTATACACTTATTTAATTCCTATGAAGAATACTGTGTGTGTACTGACTGGGCATGTACCTTTAATAGAAATATAACAGAAAAATGCATTGAAAGCCTTATTTTAACAGTATTTTATTCACTTGTGGTAAAGATACAATATGTACATACACATAATAGGATACAAAAAAAACAAGCCAGTTTACATTAATTCTTCTCCCGAATGGTGAGCATTGCAAAGTGGCTTGATGTCATTAAATGGCTGTCGCATTTGTGTATTGCAGGTCTCGACTGGGCTGCCAGATTATTGCGACCAAGGACATGGACGGTGTCACTGTGAAGGTGCCATCTGGGATAGCCGACGCCCGCGAACCCTCTTAACATTGGTCCGTCTTAGGATCAACATTGTTGTATAGATTGTCTTTAATTTTATACACCATGTGACAATAATCTGTGGCTTGTTCTGTGGCTATTGCCAACCATTTCAACCCTATTGGCTATAGAGCAAACATTTGCAAACACTGTAGATCCAGATGAGACGGCTCGTAACGAGCCGTCTCATCTGGATCTACAGTGTTTGCCATTTCTGTATGTAATTTTAGGTACATATACATTAGTCGCCACCCTGTCCATCTGTCTGTCCGAGATTTACTATAAAGCTTTCGGCTACCTACTATCTGTCACCGATAGTTGGAGTGGCTTCAAACTTCATTTACTAGTACAGTGGAACCTCTCTAAATCGGAGACCAAGAACACACCTGTCATCTTATTTTTAATGAGTTTCTTGGTCATTTATCTCCAGTGATAATGTCCGTTTGCGATCACATGGCACACACACATGTCTCAGAATGGTCATATGCCTGATTTACAGCGAAACCTCTCTAAACCGGACACCCTGGGGACCTCCCAGGGTGTTCGATTTAGATAGGTTTCACTGTACTGATTTGTCACCTTCTATACTTTCATTCTCTACCCCACTTATGTGGCTCCTGTCCTCAAGATTACGTGACTTTGCACAAATGTTTTTGAGGGATACATTCTTTATCAGTGTTAATGAATTAATTAATTCTTGTTAAGATTGTCAAACGACGCCCCTTTTGTTGATTAATGGATTAGTCCAGACATGATATGGAACAGACTATGTAATATATTTAGGGATGAAAGGGTTAAAGCTGTATAATACGGCTATGATGACAGCCATGGAATACGCCACATATTTTCGCATTAAATTTTGGAATATAGAACACACCTGACTACAAAAAAGAAAAATTCTCTCTGTGACCTGGGTATGTGTGTTAATATCCGAGTATGTCCCTTTTATCTCGAATGTAAAAATGATGACTGTGAATCTGAGCTGTGCTCCGGTTTATCAGATCCAACTATTTAATTTTTTAATCGGCATTTTAATACATACAGTCTAGCACCAGTATCTCGAAGTCGAAGGGAGCTCGTCCATATTATAGTCGAGATAGGACTAGGTTCGAGATAGTGATGAAGTGACATGGTCGAATATTTTTGCGAAAAATATGAAATCATTTTACCCATTAGACCACGAGTAAACTCACAAATTAACTAATGACCAAAGGTAGTAAGATGATTCAACATTACAAGGTGGCATAATGACTCTCAGTCACTTGCGTAAATGACCAGCTTGATATGCTCAATGAATCGTGACAAATATATCAGGTAGACTAATTAAGCAAATAACCTGAGGTAGGTGTGAATTTGTTTTGTTTGATAATATGTTTGAAAAATTAGTGTCATACTGTAATCGATCTTGGCAGCCAGGCACTTAAGCGATTTATCCAAGCGTTTATGTGATCGAGATAGCGAAGAGATTTTTAAGGTATTTTTATACAGACATGACCGAGGGGACAGAATGAACAGTCGATATAGAGAACATATACGAGATAGGGCATGGTCGAGATAGCCGAGCGATTTATGTTAAACAAATAAGGATATAATTCGGGACTGTATTGAATCATCGAGATAGGGGATATCATCGAGATACTGATGTTCGAGATACCGGTGCTAGACTGTACCTTTAATCAGATGCTTGTTAGTTTATTGTATATGCACATGTTTGGCCAGTCAAGTGTTTGATTTGTTGGCACACTTGTGCAGCCTTACAATGGTCTATACTGCTCTGTAGAAGCATGCTGGGTAGTTAACTGACTGAATGGTGATCAGTGCAGAACCCCATCAGACTGTGCAGACTGGTACGGGTCTTCATTCAACATTGGTCGCCATAAGCCCCATATCTCCAGGATGATATATGGCTGTGACTGGTGAAATGGGGCTTATGGGAATTGTGGCCAGTGTAGCTCCTGATCAAATAGCACACTCATGTAGCCCGATAACGATATATAGTGCTTGTTAGACGCATGGGTGGTATTTCATTGATGGTATGGTGAACAGTGCAGATCCTGATCAGACTGTGCGGATGCACAGTCTGATCTGGATCTACACTGGTCGCAAAACCCATAAGCCACATTTCTCCAGTCACAGTGACATATGATAGTGCAAATGTGCATGCTGACTTGGTGCTACTGTGTAACATAATACATACATGATGCAGAGCTGCAGATAAGGTGTGTATTGGCGTATTTTGCGCACATATTTTAGTAGAATATGCATTGATTATCAAAAGTGGGAGTACAAAATACTCACAGTTATGTGAAAATAGGCATTTGTGTTTTCTATAAATTGAATAGTGAACATACTGTAATAAAGTTGAACATGTGTTCAAGTGTTTGCTTTTTCTGCAGCTCAAATTTTTTAAAAAATATTGCATCATTTGTCCCCTATTTAATAAATAATAAAATGAATAATACATTTGTAAAAGTAACATACTCATTGAATTTCAAATCTGGGGGTATAATACTCTTTAGATACAATACTTATCTGGAACTCTGATGATAGTATTGTTCAATCGAGGCTTAACGATTGGGTTCATACTTTCCGGAACCCACTATACCGGATTTGGCCTTCATGTACATTTTTGGCTTTCTTGTATGTGAGAGTTGAGTCAGGCTATGCCCCATATATAAAAGTAAGATTAGCGCTAATTCTATTACTTTTAGGGGATGGGATAAATGATGCTGGTGTGGCGAGGGCCTGGCACCAGATCAGGTTGTTCTAATTTCAGGACTGAATATATATTTTGATTGTAAATATTGAGTTCTGAAGTTGGGATTTACCCCCCTCGGACAGGTGGATACGGGACACGACCCCGTTGACCCGTCTGTAGACTCCCTGAGGCTTGTACCTCTATGTCAGAAAAGCGGACGTTAAACCCTATTCACTCATCACTCACTCACTCACTCACTCATCACTCACTCACTCAATAGAGGCACATGTTCCCTCTTGTGTAGTGCAGAGACTGGGGTGCGTGGTTTGGTTGTTGAACTGGGTTCTGTCAGTTGAACTGTAATTCTCATGAACAAACAGGGCTTATTTGTATTTTGCCCATGTCCAGGGATTCTGCTGGGGAAAATAAAAAATCGCCACTTCAAAAAAAAAAGAAAAGGAATAACCAATAGGATAAAAATAAACAATTGGCGATAAAAAATTACAATTTTCAGAAAAAATTTTTTTTATTTTTTTTTCGAAAATTGTAATTTTTTATCGCCAATTGTTTATTTTTATCGCCAATTGCGAAAGTGGCGATCGCCAGCGGAATCCCTGCATGTCATTAAACTGTGTGGAAATTTGTATGTGGAATGCCATTTGCACTGACGGGCAAGGTTGATAACTCTTTAGTGGATGTGTCCACAAGTAATGATGTACACATACATGTATAAGTGGAAAATGGTAGCATTAGTTAACCATCTTTATGTAAGAAAACAAATCAATAAAAAATTGTTGTACAGTTTTTTTTATCGTACAAAGTTTAGTGAAACTTTCCCAAGCTATTTAAATCACATTATGTGTTTTATAGAATTGATTGCTTCATTCTTAACAATATTCTTTTCAGACATCCCTGGTTTGGCCTGTAGGTACGTTGTTTAATTTCTCGTATGTGAGAGTTAAATCTGAATCTCATTATGACAGTAATATGATTAGTACAAATTATAAAATTATATTACTTTTACGAGTTGGGCTAAGTGACTGAGGACCTAGCGCAATATCAGGGGATTTTAATTTCAGGGCTGAATATAAATGAATGTAAATATTCAGTTCTAATCTTTTTATTCCCCTCAACCCTATCCGTACATGTGAAAAAAACGCCACATGTATATGCTATGTCTAACTTAATATTTATTATATTGCTTTATGAATAAACTACACACCGTATAAACCCTAAATATTCGGACAATATTTGCTTTGGGAAACTCTTATTAAATAGGCAAAACAAATGATATCCAAATACATTGTTATTGTGATTCAACCACTACTGCCATTCGAACACTAAATATTAACACTACTCACTGTTTTAGGGAAACCATATATTTTATGTGTTTCCCCAAATAAATGGTGTACAAATATTTAGGGTTATTATGGTACTTCGGATTGACACTTTTGTACGTCTCTTTAGAGTGGCATAATATGCCAGGGCTCCAGATATGCTGCGTATTTGCTTAACTACGCACTTAAAATTGCCAAAAACTCAATTGAAATCAGAAGTAGCGAGTATCAAAAAGCAATACAAATTTTGTGGTACCTTTATCATGCTTCAGAAAACAATAAACAGACCACAAATATAGCATATTTTTCTTATTTTCCATGAAAACACATATTGGTATTTCATTATAATTGTCAAGGAGACAATTCTAATGAAATGCCAAGACAAGTTTTCATTTCGAGGCAAACTATTCAATAATTGCTGTCTGTTGATGTGTAAACAGTAGTGTGATTTTATTTTACCCAATTAAAATGTTGAAATACCCAATTGCTTCTATATTTCTATATCTGGTAACATACCTACATGTATTATCAGCTGTTGGACTGTCAGTGACAGTATATGTGTACACATGTATATAAACATTAGTATACCCCGGCATACAAAGTATGTCGAGGGGTATATAGTTTTCGTAATTCCGTCCGTTCGACGTGAAAGTTTTTATTTGTCGGTCCAGGCGGCGGCCAGCAGTATACATGAGCCTCTGCTCACTTTCTCTTGTTCAATATGTTTAATGGTGAAAATCTTGACATAGTGGTCACAATTCTGGTATAGGTTTCGCCAATTTTGGACATACATTCAAATGTTGGATCATTACCAAACTTCATCAATAGCTTCCTCACATTGATGGGTATCCACTCAGTGTCATTCAGGTGACCATGAGCTTGGTGACCTTGGCCTTTCATGTGTGAGACATTCGCCGATGATCACCTATTTTGTAGTATTTGGTTTTATATGGTGAATCAGAATAGTGGCTGTTGTTATAATTAACCCATTTCATGCTGAGGATATGTCGCTTTGCTTGTGAACAATTCTAAATATTTTCTTTATATGTGCTTAATACAAGTATATGTCGTGACCACCATTTGAACCGTCTCGTTGAGACGGTTCAAATGAGTGGTCACAACATATACTTTCATTGAGAAATAAAAATGAAAGATTTAAAATATTTCATACCCGTAAAGGTGTGTTCCTCATGTGATGGGTTAGACCTTATGCAACCCAATGCAAGAAATAAATTGTGAGAATTTTGGTGCTATAGCTCTGGTCCACATCAAATCTGACGTTTTGAACAATTAGCATGCTAAATCTGCTTTTAGAGTAAGCATGTCCATGTAGTGGTGGAATTAGAACTGACATACGTGTAGTTGTGTCTGAAAGCTCATGGCATTTGTGACACGCCATGTGATTTTGTACCTAAGAAAATGTGTTAATTTTTATGAAATATGTTGTCAGATAGAAACTGATGTTTTCTGTAAATGACATGAAAAGATGACGAAATGTTCATAGCAATTCCGCATTTGCTTTGAAAATGTTGTCACCTCTCGATGTCATTTACGGCAAATATCGTATTTTATGTCATACCCACGATAGTGGAAAGTTGGACATAGCGCCACAATTCCGGCAGCGGTGTCGGTGTCGTAAACAATTTGGGACGTAAATTTAGGACGTTGGCAAATTTCCCATATCTCTTGATCCATTAGTCAAGTCATTACCAGATTCATCAATAGCTTCCTCACATAGATAGCAATCCATCCGATGTCATTCGGGTCACCTTGACCTTCGCTTTCGTGACATTAACCTTTATGGGAAGTAAATTTTGGACGTAGCCAAATTTTCCATATCTCTCCGTTACCCGGATCATTTGGACGTACATCCATAAGTTGATTATCTTACCAAACTTCACCAATAACTTCCTTCCTCACTTTGATGGCTTTTCACTCGGTGTCATTTGTGCGACCTTGATGACTGCCATTTGTATCAATAATTTTTCGACTTCCTCATATTGTGACTTTGACGTTGGTAACCTTGACCTCGTTTAGTGAGACACTCCCCGTCGATCGCCTTGTCATAAATATTTTTCATGAGATTGCACACGTTCTTAGGCACAACATCACATGGCTTGTCTCATTTGTGAACTTCTAGCTTATGATCCCCTCGGCTAGCACTCTCCTGCAGCCTGATGATGAACGCTGCTGCATGTTGCCGACTGTGGTGCAGACATTGATCAGACGGCATGATTGCGCGGGCTGCTCTGGGTCTACACGGATTGCTAATTCCATATAAGCTCCATTTCTCTATTGTGGCAGCCATCTGTATAAAATGATGATCTTGTTGAACATACATGTACATGTATGTAAAATTCCCTCCTGTCACTCGGAACTATTGGAAAGAGTAGGCCGTAGTAAATGAATTGGTAGATCCTCGTCCATATTTTGGAATACATTGAGGTTGGTAGGTTTTTGTTTTTAATGATTTTTTTAAATTTGTGTAAAACCAGTGTAAAAAAGCGATAATTTCTATATTTTTAAAAAGCTGTACAAATAAAACAGTAAATTTCCAATACATTTTTTGTGGCGGGTGTGGATGAGAATCCGAAAATTCATTTTCTTCCTTCTTGTCGCTGTGATTTCACATAATACACAGGAGCCTGTGACTGGAGAAACGGGATTTATGCATTTTGTGACCAGTGTAGCTCCTGATCAAATAACACACTCCTGTAGCCTGATAACGATCTATATTGCCTGTTAGAAGCATGTCGTGTGTTTACGTGATGAAAGGATGAACTGTGCAGATCCTGAACAGACTGTGCGGATGCACAGGCTGATCTGGATCTACATTGGTCGCAAAACCCATAAACCTCATTTCTCCAATTCACAGCCACATATATACACATGTGCTTAGTGCAATCAAATACAATGTTGATTTGTTAAATTTGGACCCCTGGCTAAGAAAATGGACCACGTGATGCATGCTGCCAGTGTTGACATATCATATGCCATTCCGTCAATCTAGCTATGTCTTTGTCACTGAATAACCCTTTTAGGGAGTTGGGCTAAACACTCTCGTGTGTTGAGGACCTAACACCAGGTCACGTTATTCTAATTTCAGGGCTGGATTATATTTTTATGCTCCTGGTAGAGCCGGAGGCATATTATAGTATTTGGACTGCTGTGTGTCCGTCCATGTGTGTGGCACATTAATATTTTTGTCGTAATTTCAACAAATCTGCCACGGGGGGTGAGGGCGTTTGTGTGCCAATAGACCACATTTTTATGGCCCCAGCGAGAATTGGCTGCATGTTCTGGTCTTGTTTTTTTGTCGAGCCCGCTTGCGGAAAGCGAGACATAGTGATCACAATGACATCCGGGTGTCCGTGCGTCCGTCCGTGCGTCTGTCCGTCCATCCGAAATCTGCGTTAATGTTTTTAAAAATACCATCAAATGCCTCGGCGGGCTCGACATGCGGGCCGCGGCCATCTGGTGTATATATTCTGTTCTTTTGTGAATATGAGATTCGACACCGTTAACCCGGCATTACGGTAAATAAATAAATACCGATTAACCCATTTTGACTATTGACTGTATGAGTACATAGGATGATCAGGATGTTCACTGGTCACACATGTGGCCTTTCTGTCAATGGCAGCCCTTTTATCATGTTTATAGTGCATGAGTTTCAGTGTGTGTGGATAGGTGTAAATCACGGGACATAAAGATACATTGATATATATCTGACAAAAGCAAACACAAATGCACAGACTGATCTGGGGTTATGCTGGTCGCGAACGTCCATTCTTTCAGCCAGGAAATATATATATATTTGCTTGTGCATAATTTGAGCATTTTTCGCTCGCAGAGATCTGAATGATATCTGTAGCCTATTTCATCAACATTGCAAAGTATACTTTAGTAGCAAAGTATACTTTGAGGGAGAAATTTTCAATTTTTTTTTAAATTTATTAATTTTTATTATACTGAATTTATTACATTATCACAGCCATTTAATGGCTGTGATAATGTAATAAATTCAGTATAATAATTCTGCATACTTTTAATCATGAAATATATGCATTTGTTAGTTCTATATGAAATAATGCATTTCAGGAAAAATAAATGATTACTCCCTCAAAGTATACTTTGCTAGTAAAGTATACTTTGCAATGTTGATGAAATAGGCCCCTGGAACTGCAGTAATTTGCATACCTGGTTTCCATGTACATGTATAGGTTAGCTCTGCTTTGTTATCTCTCTATCTTACCAACAACCATATAACATACATCAGGGGTGGCAATTTTCAGGATATATGTTGAAATCAGGATTTGAGGTTCCTGATAATTGCAGAAAAATGCCGTTTCAACATGGGAAGCACACATTTACACATACTGCCAAGTGATGAAAATGGCTAAACAAACTCATTTTTGCACCCACATTTGTGGGTGCAAAATAGTGTTTGTTTAGCCATTTTCAGGTTTTGGCGTTGGGAACTGTTCTCACCCCTGATACATGTATGTGTTTGAAGTTGCGTGCGTATACACGCGTATACATATTGTAAATGCAGTTATTGTCAACATTCTGTTCTTTCCTAATTGAGACAGACATGGGATTTTGTACCCATGATTTTTCATGAGAAATATTTACAGAAAGTGATATGTTCTTTAAATGATGTCGAAAGTTAACAAAATTTGCATAGCAATTGTGGAATTCTGTTCTACATTTGCTCTGAACATCAACATTTGACTTCATTTACCGAACATATTCAATTACAATTGCATATTCCGTAAATATTGTTCATGAGTATCACGCATCATCTTTTTAGTACAAAATCACATTGCCAATTATGCCAGATAGAGCGAGATTACTTTGATAGTGCTTCCACTTGTATACCAGTCTGGCCAATAGATCTTTTGTAATCTGTCTGAAACACTAACACCTACATATGTAACAATCATTTTCAAAATGTGTATATTAAATTAAAACTGGAATTCAAAAGTTAAAATCTTTATAAACATGATAAACAAAATTGAGTTGAACTACTTTGTTATGCCTCCTGGGTGAACGTGATGGGACATTGTTTTTCCCTTGTGATCCACTTCATACTTTGAAAACTTGGCAACCATCTAGTGCAGGAGTGCGTATGTATTGTATAATTTGCTCTGCTTCGGATCCATCCAAAGTTTCATATCCTGAAAATGACAGTTTCTTCTTGTCTAGTGAACTGCTTTTACAGTCTTCAGCTGATTGACTTCAGACTTGGTATACTTAACAGTCATTAAGTGCAGTAGCCGATTTCACCAACATTGCAAAGTATGCTATTTCACCAACATTGCAAAGTATATAACTAGCAAAGTATACTTTGAGGGAGAATTTTCCATTTTAGGATAAATTTATTAATTTTTATTATACTGAATTTATTAAATTATCACAGCCAGTTTGGCTGTGATAATGTAATAAATTCAGTGTAATAATTCTGCATACTTTTAATCATCAAATATATGCAGTTGTTACTTCTATATGACAATGCATTTCGGGAAAAATAAATGATTACTCCCTCAAAGTATACTTTGCTAGAAAGGTCTACTTTGCAATGTTGGTGAAATAGGCTACAGGTGTCACTCTGGCAGCAAATAAAAGGTACATTCTGAAGAAGCATCATCTCAATATGGATTCATAGACAACGTATCTTTATTGGAAATGAATTATTTAATTAAACACTTCCATTATTCCACCAGTTTCAAATATTATATAGATCTTTACATAACACCATTGTTTGTCCTTTGTCCAAGTCCATATCTTTTCTACTGCGGGACATGGTCTATCTTTACATGGCACGCTGCGACATTAAAGGGAACTCGTAAACATTCATTCACCATTGCCCCACGTATTGATTGGCATTATACATTTTATATCTGACGTAAATTTCCACACTGATATCAGGGGCGATAACCGTGTTTCCTTAAAATGTTAACGGACATTACTATTTATGTGCTGTATTTAATGTTTTGATGTACAATGATCATACTTTATAATCTGTCGAAAATATGTGGGTGGCAGGTGGGAACATGCGATGTAATTGTAATTTAACGATCGGGGTTCATCCTTAGTGGAATCCGACTGGAGACCTGGTTTGGCCCTCACATACGTCTTTGGCATTTTGTATGTGACAGTTGAATCTGGTTATACCCCTTATAAGAGTAATCCTGCCGGTATTACTTTTAAATAGGAGAAGGGGCCAAGTGACTTTGGTGCAGTATGGACCTGGCACCAGGTCAGGTTATTCTAATTTCAGGGCTGAATATGTTTTATCTCGATGTAAATATTCCGTTCTGATTTTGGGATTTTCCGCCAATGCAACAGGTTAAAACGGGATCGAACCTGTTTGCCCGGCCTTACATGACCTTAGCTGTTGATAGGCCGTTAAACACCAATAAACAAACAAACAAACTGTCGAAAATATAATTGTTCAGGTCACACCTTTAATTAGTGTAAATAATTAAACAATACCATGCCTCCTTTGCATGTGGAAATTGTTTTTTCGCAATAAAATCAATATTGATCCAAAATTTCACGAAATAAAGTAGGCTCATTCTTAAATTTTGCCGTAATTTAATATCGAAAAATGTAGTTTTTGCATTATTTATATAGCCGTACAATTTGGACAGGTTTTGTGAAACAGACAGTAGTACATACCAGTACATATACGCAGGCGTTGTGGTAATTTTGGAAACATGAATTTCATACGTCGTGCATTTGTGTATCCACAGTTTACTTTCAAAATACACGTACTTTATCGGTAGGAAACTGTCCGTTAGACTTCGACCTTCCAAAATAAAACTACATGTACATTTATAATTATACCGACGGCTGACAAAAAGGGTCACAGGGCATTTGTAAAGTTAAGCATAATCTTTACCATGCACATTCGCATACATGTGTTGAAACAGTGGGGGTCATTTTCTTTCCGGACGCCGTACACATTACATTACTACGTTTGTAACTACGTACTATTCGGCAGAACATTGTACGCCCTGATGACAGACGACGTGGATGTACATACTGATCTGCAAACACCATAATGTCCATTTTGTTAGCTAGATGCACTGTTGTATAAACACGTGTTTTGCTTGTATTACTAATAGAAAGCAATGGACTGATTATAGCCAATTTCATTGAGTTCTGTGCATATGAATGCTTACAACGCGGCATTATATTTTGTCATGTGCTGTTTATTAGTTGTTTGATGCAACAAAATACCAATATTAAAAGCAGCTGGTAACAATATTATGTTCCTATTTGATGTAATTAGTCTAAGAAGGGGACTATAACTCCTTCAAGGAATTCGACTCCCTTTTCCACTAACCCCATCAATTATTTAGCTGCCAAGCGCTACACCTCCTTGAAGTTTTCGGGGTCACCCATCCGATCGGAATTGACTTTATTATCGTCGATATTTGGTTTTGCCTGCTCAGCTGCTAACCTGGCCATTAACATCGATAGATGAAGCGATCTTTCCCGCAGGTGAGCCAACTGAAATTGTACATACGGTGACTGGTTATCTGGCGCGTCGGCGCTGAATGGATTGCTGCCAGAAATCTTGTGCTGATCGTGAGACGTCAGATACGCCTCCTCAATGGAGGTCGGTGCGCCAGTGATACGACTGGGATAATTCTGCATGAATTCTGCATTGCGGAGCAAAACCGCGTATCGTGGGTCTGTAACTGGCACAAGTGGTGATAGTAACTGTCCCCTGTCCGGGCCTATAGTGAAAGCAGCGTTTGTTGGTTGAAAATGCTGTGTTGCAAGCATTGGGAATGGCGGCACAACGTTAACTGTTGCAAACTCCCTGCAAGATGCATGCGGTACATGATTGATATCGGCAAGTCTTGGATACTTTATTGGGTTACTGTTTTCATCTGCATCTCTACTGTCAATGTTAGGAAATGAGTGCGATCTCTTATAACCAGGTTTATCGCTATACATGTTAGTCTCGTTTCGTCCCTCGGCGATTCGTGTACAAATACCGGAATCATCATGTACTAGCGATTTACTATCTACAGGCGCGGCAATGGCTTCTGAATCATGTACAGTAGCAATGTATTCCGATTGTTGAGATGGCGTGCCTGGTGCACACCATTCATTCACGGACACAGTCTGGTTGGAATCTCTTCTTGTACAGCAGGGATCTGGGTAGGTACTCGATATAGTTCGCTGAAAAGGAAAAAATGCACTCTATAGAAGAAATGTGTTGCATATTATAAATGTACGTATTCGGTATACAATGCAATACAGACTGTTAACAGGAACTTCTGCTTGGACAAATTGGTTTTCCCACCAGGCTGAATAAACCAATAATATAGACGCACATTGGTGAGGTGACATTACTGGCTGATACCTTAATTCAGTGGGTGGGGGCACGACGGAATATAAACATGAACTTCAAGACTATTTTGTACATAGTTTGATAGTTGTTTTACGTTGCTTTATACTGCATGTATTTGTTATACTATATGTACTGTTGCTTTATACTGCATGTATTTGTTATACTATATGTACTGTTGCTTTATACTGCATGTATTTGTTATACTATATGTACTGTTGCTTTATCTTGGGTGCAATGCTGGTCGGGACGTGACGCCGCTGATCGCAACGGGTGTATACCTATATATATTGCATTATATCGATGACTCTATGGGTGCAAGAACATGCGTCATTGTTACCAAGGTAAACTACGATGAGAGACGACTTGGTTGTACCTTCTCATATACCTTCGCTATATATTGTATCATCTTTATTTCACTGACATATAACCAGGTGAAACATTGCCACCAATTTCACTGACAACCAGGTGAAACATGGCCACACACTATTTCTAAAAAGTTGTAGTATGTTTTTGAACAAATGTGAACAACAAAATGTGGCCTGTCGGCATACGAATACACCCGGTGGCAGATGGCATAGACTGTGGCAAAGTTAATTAACCAAAAGTGATAAGTATTACGGTAATAAGCACAGTTGTGAAGGTCAAGATGTCAATGTCACCATAAGGGCAGCCTGATACAAACGCGCGTCACTATCAGTAAAATAAATATTACTAAATGAGTATGCCTGTATAGCGGCCACTCGTAATCTTTATAACTGGTGGACTAGTGACACAATTATAATTATAATTATACTTATTTAATTCCTATAAAGAACAGTGTGTGCCTACTGAATGGGCACTCCGGCGAACATCTTAATGTGTGAACAAGTTCAAAGTTGTGAAGGTAAAAAGGTCAATGTCATATTAAGGGCAGCATGGGTATGTGGCATTTGTCCACAAATATGATGTATTTGACATATTAAAGTAATCTATCTAGGGATATAGAAGTTATGACAGAAATGAGAAACTCCGGCGAACTTCTTATTGTGTGAAAAAAGTTCAAAGTTGTGAATGTCAAAAGGTCAATGTCATATTAAGGGCAGCATGGATGTGTGGCATTGGTCCACACGTATACTGTGATGAAATATTTAAGTAATCCTTCAAGGGATTATACGTTATGACAGAAAAGAGAAACCCCGGCGAACTTCTTAATGTGTAAAAAAGTTCAAAGTTGTGAAAGTCAAAAGGTCAAGGTCATATTAAGGGCATCACGGATGTGTGGCATTTATCCACAAGTATACTGTGATGAAATATTTAAGTAATCCTTCAATTAAGGGATATCAATGTTATGACGGAAATGAGAAACTCCGGCGAACTTCTTAACGTGCGAAAAAAGATTCAAAGTTGCGAAGGTAAAAAATTCAATGTCATATTAAGGGCAGCATGGATGTGTGGAATTTTTCGACAAGTTTGCTGTGTTGAAATATTTAAAGTAATTCTTCAAGGGTTATAGAAGTTATAACAGAATTGAGAAACTCCGGCGAACTTCGTAATGTGCCGGACACACGGATGAACGGACTCGCGGACACACAGTCCAAACACTATATGCCTCCGGCTCTACCGAGACCGGGGGCATAACGACATTGGCAGTCGTGTATTTCCTGACTTTGGCTTGCATATACCGTTTTCCAGCATACGTATACATACATTGCATTATATACTTCCAAAAGAACATGACGCATATTAAATTAGCACCTGTTCTAAATAGTTTATTTTATGTTATAAATGGTCTTCGAGAGCATTCTATGATGACAATATAACGCCACTAGTCATACCTTTAAGCTGGCCGTGATGAACCGTGGCTCCGTCGTCACCCGCTCCAAGTGATCGAGGTCAAATGTGAGCTGTATAGACGACAAGGCCCCGACTGATGATTCTTGCACATTACCTGCTGGAGATAAAACACGATCTTGCAAGGACTATATATTTTATGTTTGCCGGGCTTGCTAACAAACACATATCTCACGACAATTGCAACCATCGCATTCATTGACTAGCCTGTGTATCCAACCAGAGGCAGAGTCTCCTCCATTCGCCATTAAGTCTGAGAAGAGGGCATTACTTTCGTAAACAAGAGAGTAGACCCCTAGCTCACATTGTTCGAACAATTAACCCTTAAACTGCGGGAAACGAACAGTGTCGCCTGTTTCATACATTGTCTCTTTATCTCAATAAAACCTGCTTTGATAGCACTTTATAAGCATTTCCATTGGACATGATTCGAACGGACTGCCAAACTATGTTTTTGTTAATGAAATAAAAAACAACCAGCAGACGACACAGCTTATACATAATTGTAAGTGTTAAATGTAGGTCACCTGGATTAACTAAATATGAACTAAAATACTGCTAATTTATAACTACATTTGTATTCAATTGGTAAAACAATAAATACACTATAGTCCGGTATTTTCTATTTGTTGCAGGAGATGTCAAATTGTATCAACCATGCATTAGACCACAATGTTTTTGTTTCCTCGTGCAGAAGGACACTGATTTCAAGTGCAAGGGTACTACTGTATGGAGCCTAGCTAACCTCCGCTGTTGCCAGTCCCAGGCTCGAGACTGTGAATCCACCGAACAAATTCATCTCTGGATTCAGAAGTTATGGCAGTAAACAAGCGCCGTACGTTGTCTTTCGCCTCGCTTAACGTCATCTCCTCATTTTCTGAAAATGAGATGAGAACTATATATGCTTGATGTATCCAACATATTCAAGCATTAACGAGTTCGGCCCCGTTTTATAAATAGAAAGTAAAGGCTAATATTACCAATCTCAGGAGAACTGGATACAATTATTATTATGCGATAAATAATTCGCATGTACCGTCGACATTGTACCCGGTAGAACTAGCGAATTGTAAACAACCAGCCGTGCTCTAAAGTATTGTGAATCTCACCCTGCCCATGTGCCAGTGCAATGTCAGCTTATACCATCATACGTTTCACTGGAAGTACATGTAATTGTAGGTACGTTCTTCGTTAGGGCAATCGAGCGACTTGTTGAGTACCAGCTAGCATACGGTATACAGTGCTCCAGATAAGGAATTATAGTAATTGAGTATTGTCACTCCATCATTTCTGAAGCAATTGGGTATTCAAAATTATAATTGATTAAAATAAAATCACACTACTGTTCACACATCAACATACAGCAATTATTGAATAGTTTGCTTCGAAATGAAAACACATCATGGAAAATAAGAAAAATATGCATTATTTGTAGGTTTTCTTTTTTTGCAGCATGATAAAGGTACCACAATTCTTTTACTGCTTTTTGATACTCGCTACTTCTGATTTAAATTGGGTTTTTGGCAAATACGCAGCTTATCTGGAGCTTGCTAGCGGTATGACTGAATATTGTATGAGTACAAATGTACATGTATGTGAAGATAACATGTCTATATGTGTATCAAGCTTGCGAGATAACGGTGTGAAATAGGTACCGGATACCATATTGCTGAATAATCTTATAAAGTGTGCCACCAGTAAATTGAAGAGGTCACTGTATCAACAAGGCTAGCTCCTTCATACAGTTAGCCACTTTCTTCCACTGACCTCTTCACTTGTGAATATGAACTGCACCTAACAAGGACTGTAGAATAAATGTAGTTGTGACTGACTCATGCAGCCTAATACCCAGTGGACACGTCGGTTTCCGACGTCGGATAGACGTCGGATTATGTTCGAAAATGAAAGTTTGTAGACGTCAGAATCAGACGTCGAACGGACGTCGGATCCGACGTCGAACGGACGTCAGAATCCGACGTTGGATATACGTCTAATTCTGACGTCATTTCAACGTCGGATTCCGACGTCTAAAAAACTTTCATTTTCAAATATAATCCAACGCCTATCCGACGTCAGAAAACGACCTTTATCCAACGTCTGGTGCTGACATCAGTTCAACGTCTGGATTAGACATCAATTAAATGTCGGGTTTTATCGTCTAGAAAACTTTACCTTACTTGATCTGCAGTTTCACTCTGGATCAACTAATCAATATCCTGGTTTGGTACCTGGTCAGTAATAAACACATATTTTGGCTGGCAAATGTATTTTATTATACTTTCACATATATGTTTGCCATAAATTTATGGTGCGATTCGTTACTCGATGGAATCATATAGCAGGGACTTAATTCACTTTAACCCTTATCCTGCTGCAGACGACAATCATGCGGATGGAAATTGCTGAATATTCGATCATTTCGCGATAAAAACATACCTTGGCATTTCATTAGAATTGTCTCACGAGACAATTCTAATGAAATGTCAAGTAATCGTTTCATGGAGAAATGGAACTGTGTCCGCGGACACGAATGCCCCCACTGGTGCATCGATGGTCGACCATAAACGTATCGTCCACTTCCACCTCGGGTTCCGAGTCCGCGTCGGTTCTACAAATGCATGAAATGGCATCCTAAAGCGTCGCCGGCGATGTCTTGGGGCGAGCTTGTTTCTGATTCTTTTTCATCTTAGCATCGTGCTTCATTCGTCGCTTCAGCAGTTCTTCGAGAGGATCCTGGGAACGAATTACTAAATTGTTATTTCGTGGGAACAAATTAAAAAAACAAATTCTACGTCCCCTGGGGGGCTCCGTACATGTACAGTGTGATGTCCAATTCGAATAAACTTATATGCGCCATTATCTAAGGCGAATAGTTTCCCAAAGACAGTATGTAACGATGACAAAATATATAATTACTGTAGCTGTCCTACAAGTTTTGAGAAAACGCGACCGCATAGACCTCCATTAAAGGCACACTTATATGATAATGCATGCAGTTTGTAAATGGAGAATAAAATAGCGACAATATATTAACAACACATGAACAGGAATGTGCGAAGTGAGAAGGGGCGAAATAATTTCACGAATTGAAACGTGAATCAACTGATCACGGCGTTGTCATGTATTTTTGTATTAAACATGTCATTGAAAACATGTTAGCTGACACGCATGCATCAATATACTTACATAAGAACGTTGATTTCTTCAAGATTACGTCGATCTTTCCCCAATTTCAAATTAAAATCACAAAGAGAAAACGGAAATGGCGGGATAACCTAAAGACAATCGGAGCACCTCGGGGATTAGAGCATAACCAGACCTCCGCTTTGGCGAAACGATCCGAGATAGTTTCGAATGAGTCAGGTCGGCTGTTTACCAGCGTATTACTGTATCTGTGGCTACCGCTATGCAGTAACGCGGGAACCAGGTACAATGACATTTGACACGGACGCTAATAAAGCATGCGAGTTGTCAACACTCCGCGCAGCAGCAATAGCTCAGTGGTAGAGCATCGGACTACGGATCGAAAGGTCCTGAGTTCCAATCCCGACACTGGCCAATTCGGCGTGTCCTTGGGCAAGACACCTTCGTGATAGCCAAGTCCTATCGGATGGGGACTTAAATAGTCGGTCCCGACATGCAAGGTCATCGAGCCAGTGCCGTCGTTAAATCAAAGCATTTACATTTACAACACTCCGCGCGGGCACGAGAATCTTGACCTATAATTCTGCGACGTTAATGAAATTGCACGTACGCCCAGCCCAACCTAAATACATACGCAAAATTAATCGTCTAGGATATAAAATGATTAATTACATAGGCATAAACATGTCGCAAATAAAGGTTAAACTGCATTAAGTTGGTGTGGAAATCAGATCAGCTGCTCTTCCATTGGCGTATCTATAGGCTAACGTAGAGATAGATCTGCTGACAGTGAGTCACCTTTTAGTGTATACCAATCACGACCTGGACCAGACGTCTATTCGACATCGGAAACGGACGTTGATCCAACGTCGTGATTCCGACGTCAACCCGACGTTGTGTTTGTGTCGCGACGAACTACGACTAGCAAACAACGTCAGTACGACGTCGTAATCCGACGTCGTTTCGACGTCCGGCTGACGTTGAATTTGAGTCGCCGACGTCGCGACCTGGATCCGACCTAGATCCGACGTCGTACCGACGTCGTGTGTATAGCGATATATATTGCTTGCTAGAAGCATGACAGGCGCTTCATTGATGGAATGGTGTAGAGCGCAGATTCTAATCAGACAAGAGTGTGCTATTTGGTGAAGAACTACACCAGTCATCAATTCCATAAGCTCCATTTCCCCAGGCACAGTCACAAACGGAGACGCGATTTCCCTGGCTATAGGTGAACTGACATTTTCCGCGGAAGTTGACGACTGGTCTGTGCTGAGCGTCGGTTGTCTTAGAATTGTCATACATGTTAGATGTATTCAAGATGCCGGATTTGACTACTGGCAGCATCTCTCGATCAGTACGTCATATGAATAAAATTGAAAGTTGCCAGATTTGCATCGGTCTCTCCTATATTTTCCGGTGGACGGAAATGCATGCACCATTAGATAAATGGAATTGTATATAAACAAAGTATTACTATTTGCCAAATACTAGTTTACATATACATGTATTCACTTTCCACATATTTCATTTAAAAATATCATTACGGTAATGAACTTATTAACAATTTCAATAACTATTTTCTGCAAAGAATGGGCCTACCGTAAGGCACAGGCGAGTAACGCGTGGCAGGAACGGTAAAATGGTTCGGAATGCTACGCGTTATTTCACATGTGCCGTAAGGCATGGGGAAACTTTAGACTTACCTTGTGAGTTACCATCTGTCGAGGCGACTTCTACTCGCGGAGGCGACGACACGCAGTCCGTACTCAGTGAACGCCCATTCTGAGAGGCTGTAGCACCAGAGACGTCAGCTCGTCCTGGTGAATAACTGATGGAGGACCGTGGCTCCATGGGCGTAACTGACGAAACTAAGGGTAAAGCTGACATGCCATCAGAGGTTGTGCTATCCGTGTGGGTGACGATCGTGTGAGAAAGTCCCGTGATATCGCGCACCATTCGGACGAGATCGTTCAGCTTATTCACGCCCATTGGCACGGCCTTATACCACGGGTGGTTCGGCAATGGACTCATTGTGGACACGCCCAGATAAAATGGGCTTTCTGGCGCCATCATCTCGCTCGGCCGCTTCCTCGCGTACAGCTTATATATAGAGACGGTATCCCGGTTTGGCGACTCCCCGAATTTCGCCCAGATTTTGAAGTCACTAATCCCCGACAATTTAGGTCTGCAGAAATCGTAATTTTTAGCAGGTTGATAACAAAGATACTCGGCACTATCTGGCATCGTTTTCAGGACGATGTCTCCCCATAACAATTGCTTATGGTCTATAGCTTTCCTCATCCGGAAATGAACGACGAAGTCGAAGCAGAGCGAGTTAATTACGGACATGGGACTGTGGGCGCCGAGCTCTCTGGCGTTATACAGGTGGTTCAGTTTCTCCATCGTTCCCGGACCAAGGGATTCCGGCACACACGTCTTTATCTCCTTTCCCGTTTCGCGCAGCAGCCGCTGTCTGTTCTTTAGCGCATTCCTGGTGCTGAGAAACATGATATCCCTCGTTATGGAATGTGGGTAGTTTCTTGTGCGAAGGAACCGCTCAATGCTGCACAGCATCCCCCGCAGGCTGGCAGGCTCATAGTCGTTGCCGTCATGTTTCTTGACCAGAGAGAAGAACATGGTGAGATATCGGTCCAATTGCACGTCCGCGATATCTTCCGTCCTGCGAGTTTCCCCCAGTGATGTCAAGTACGCGCAGAAAATACGCATATCAGTTTCAGTCTTTCGCTTAGTATTTTTATTTTCGCTAATAGTCTCGTCAATTTCAAATTCGATATCATCTTCTGTATCAACATGATCAACGTTGTTGCGGATTAAATCGCTTCCAGCAACCGCTACCTGTAAATGTCTTTGCATATTCATCAATAGATCTGCTAGCGTCAAATGAAAATGGTAAACTATATAGCAGATGGAAAGTGGCCAGAGATATCAAAGACACAAAGGTTATCACGATAGCAATGGTCGGATAACAGACTTTAGGGCAAACACTTTAGCAGGTCAGTAGATAACACAGAGCAGTTATCATTAGTAATGTTCTCCTAAATATTACATGCATGGACTAGCACACGAGACCTTTCTTCCTTATCGCATGCTATGCTATTCCGAGACCGATTTTAAAGATCTCCGGTCTCTTTTGTAATGTAGATATCAGTCAATGCTAGCGCACATGCGTACGGAACGCGCACATGCGTACGGAACGCCAACTCTACATAAACTCAAACAATTAGTTCTAGCTTCTAGCATTAAATATTTAGAGCTATCTCCCAATCATTTGAATAGTCTCTAAATGATAAATAATTCGGAGCTAGCTCTAAATATGTAATGCTACCTCCATAATTATTTAGAGCTATCAATAATTATTTGAGTTTATGTAGATTTGGCGCTCCATACATGCGGGCCTGTAATTAACCATTGTCAATATGCAATGTCATTTATAGACATTATCGTAATGTTTCGGCATCCACATCGAAATACCGAGTTATGATAAAACTGATGAGCACTATGATTGAAACCGACACGCATTTACTGTCTATTCCACGTTTTGCTGCTGACGATCTTTTGGCTATTAAACACATTAAATCTAAACAATATTTAAATGTAAGTACTTTTTTTATCATTAACAAAAAAGCCACCCTCCCATTTTTTTATTTGATGACATTCCATCAAATATTGCTTGTATTGCGGAAAAATATACGATTTTCCTATGGGAATTTAACATGAGGGCTAAACATATTTTTTTAAAAATACTATATAACCCGGTTACGGAGTCAATTTCCAATTGTTTTCATTTTTCGACGCTCCTGTGAGCCATCCTCTTCCAATTTATCCCATAGGAAATCTTTTTTTCCCAATAAAATATTTTATGGATTTTCATTAAATATGTTTGTTTTTTTTTTGAGGGTGATTCTTTTTGTTATTGTTGAAAAAGTATTTACATTTATATATTTTATTCTTTAATAGTCAAAAGTTCGTTGGCAGCAAAACGTTGAACAGACAGTAGCTATGTCACGATGCGCAATGTATCATGAAAATAGTAAGAGGCTTCAGTGGCGGATGCAGGATTTCGCCGAAGGGGGGCGGGGGTGGGGGGTCAACATTCGAACACCTCATCTTCAGTACGTAATGCTTATGTGATAAGGCACATATACTGAGCCAAAGTTCCAACGCAACACATGCAAATTCCTTATTATACTCGGAATATAATGCAACCGCTGATCATTTTAGCCTTCTGTTATTTCATGGAATGTTTGACTCATCACTCTAGTATCATTGCAAATATCCACAATTGAATCAATTATGTTTCATATTAGACATTTACAAACAAATCAGAGACTTAAAAATGGTGCATGTTCGATAATTCTTGTCACAACACGAGTGAATACAATGAAAAGGTAATTTGTACAATGTCTGGCTTTCTGTAACTGGAACAATATTTATATTGACAATGTGGTGGTTACATCATCATATGACATATATTGAATTTGTGAAACTAGTCGATAAATATGTCTGCATTAATAGATTGTTAGTAAATTATAGCTATAAGTGTGCAAACAGTACTACCATTTGCAGAGTTTATTTCACCATGGTTCCACCATCGTTCAGAATATATTACAGATGGTTTTAACCTGAGTCATGCTAATTTAACCTGTTAACGCGTACGGCGGCGCTGTTTTAACGAACATGTACAATCATCATCAGGTTTGTCGGTTGTGTCTACTGTTATGATCCAGGTTAGGCACATATGTGATATATCTATATACCAGTACACAACGCTCGCTCCCAACTGAAACATCAAAACAGGTGACAATTAATGTTGTTTGGATCGAGTGTTGGAAGGTTGATCACACATCATATAGCTAAATACATCATAATTGTGGACGTGACTGGAGAAATGGGACGTATGGTGTGTGTGACCAGTGTATCTCCTGACCAGATATCACACCCATGTAGCCTGATAACGATCTATATTACTAGTTATAATCATGGTGGGTGTTTCATTGATGGAATGGTGCGAAAAGTGCAAATAATCCTGATCAGATTGTGCGGATGTACAGGCTGATCTGGATCTACACTGATCGCAAAATTCATAAGCTCCACTTCTCTAGTCACAGCGGCATATATGTCTGTGTATGTGAACAACTGGCACGACGAAGTAATGGTATTTGGCAAGTCGTTGCTGTACAGCAGATCAGACAACTGTGGTACTATATATCGATATCACGTCTGTCGGACGAAATGCCACGACATTCAGCACACGCATTATAGATTTACTTCATATCATGTTAACCGGAATATTCGCGTCATTCAAGGCTACTTAAGTCGCCCTACGTGACAACCCGACAATCCGGATTGATATCATGTAAAATAGAATTGGTGTACATATGGGAAACCACATTAGGAGCCTAGGTAAGCCATGCATTGATCATATATAGTACACTAGTCTTACACTGGCACATAGTTACACTATGCCAAACCAACTACACATTCCTTAAACCCGGGTTTGATGAAGTACTGAACAAACTACAGAACAATGTGCATTTGGGGTGCCATAGTGGGTTCTGCTAGCGATGTACCGTCTCTTAAATAAAATACTCATTCTTGTATTTCTTCAGTCAATTGCTAAATACTGCATTATAATTATACATAATATACTTACTATTATATGTAAGTAGTGTGTATGAAATAAGTCTATGTTCTCATGTTGAATATGTGCAACTTTTTATGAACTATAGTATGCCACTATATATGTATTACTTAAGTATAACTTCATATACATCACAACAATATGCTACCTCAAATGAACGGTACAGTACAGTTATTTTCATATGTTTACTACACAGAACCAGAGACATAAATGCTATACATGTCTACGTAAATCTTTGGACATAAATCTCAGCGTAAATCCTTGACAGAGCCATAAGACCAGTTAGTACATAGTCTCGAAACAGTTTCAGGTGCGAAAACATAAAGGTACGTCCGACTCTCCAACGAAATATGTCTATACGGGAGCAGGTCAAAACGGCCCCTAGTCAAAACGGCCCTGTGTTGATCAAAACGGCCCCAAGTTTTGGTAATTTGGTCAAAACGGCAATATATATATTTTTTTTAATTTGTTTTTGGTTTGTATATCTTATCAAATAGCTCGAATATTGTCCACACCTTTATCTAGACAAAGCCCAATTGTATGTTGTATTGACCATGTTGACAAGAACTCTGTGTATTTTAGAGGGGTTTCAACAAAGAACAACTAATTGTTACAGCCGATAATAATTAAAAGTATTTTATAGCTTTGGCATGAAATAACAACTACGTGAAGATAAATATACAGCATATGTAGACAAGAACACGTTGGCGAACAGTAATTATGTACAACATGGGAAACTGTGTAGACCCTGACCAGACGGTGATTGCAAATTCCCCTTAAAAGGTATAACATCAACAAGTGATGGTGTACGAGATGGCTACTCGTTCTTGTGTACGGTCGACACCTTCAAGAGACCAGTGGCAAACTGCCAGTCAGGTTCTCCCGGTAGCTGAAATTGATACGTACATACATAATATTTTACTCTTGTTTGGGGTGGTAAATATATTATTTTAGTATGGCTATATGTCGTCCGGGTACTCCAGTTTCCTCCCACTGAAATGCCCTCCTGTGGGATCACGTAGTCCACGCCCCCCACACCCCCACACACTTATCTTATCTGCACCGAGGCAGTCATTTATATTGTTATATTTATAAATGAGCTCGCACTTGTATCGTAAATTAAACTATAATCTTGCTATCCAATGTAGCCTATTTCATAAACATTGCAAAGTTTACTTATCTAGCAAAGTATACTTTGAGGGAGAAATTTTCAATTTTAGGAAAAAATTATTAATTTTTATTATGCTGAATTTATTACATTTTCACAGCAATTTTGGCTGTGATAATGTAATAAATTCAGCATAATAATTCTGCATACTTGTAATCATCAAATATATGCAGTATAGTTAGTTCTATATGAAATAATGCATTTCATGAAAAATAAATGATTGCTCCCTCAAAATATACTTTGCTAAAAAAGTATACTTTGCAATGTTGGTGAAATCGGCTACAGTGGTCTAAGTATTCTTCAATTACACTTGAAGTCGTTATTTGGTGTTCCATATAAAATCATTAACTAGTGACACCGCGTAACGATTTTCATGAACAATAAGAAAACATATTGTAACGAATGCGGCTAAAATACGGCTAATATAATACAATGTTTGTGTTCGTTTTTTATATAAAGTATTGCTATTTATATTCATTAACACATTTTACAACCTATATACTATCAAACTCTTTGGAAAATACAAATTGTACCCGATTTTTTATTGGGGCCGTTTTGATCAAATAGATGCCTTTTTAACCAAATTGGGGCCGTTTTGACCATTTATTTTGGACGAGGGGCCGTTTTGACCAATTTAGGGGAGGGCCGTTTTACAATCCGTCCATACAATCAAGTCGGAGCCACTTACCCCACTTAGCGCTTGTGATGATTTTTACGTAAGTTTGTTTGCTATCCACTAATTCGTTAGCACTGGAGCATTTGTCCCACGAATTCGTAATTAATATTCATTCCTGTAGCTGCAGAATGCATGCAGTGTGTGTAACAGTGGCGAGAACCTGATACCTGGCCTGGTGTAGCCATGTCCTGAAAAATAACCTATTACCGTGCTCTACCAGTAACTGTAGCCAGGACAGAGGTTTCGGCACATGACCTGCGCAAAACATTTTAAAATTGTATGATGGGTTCATTAATAAGACATTTAGTTGTATTATGTTGCATATATAGTGTTAATAAATATATAATTCAATTACAAATAAGTTAAATAAACATTATAAATGCAAATACGCGACAAAACGTTAAAAGTACCTTCTCTGCACCTACAGTAGGTCAATAAACCGAACGAATTTTGCGTTTGCTGTCAAAATGGACGCCGCTGTTTTTGCGACTGATCTGTATGGTTGGTTGCAAGAATAAGTTTTGCTGTAAGCCAATGAAAGTTCCGTTACAAAACGATGTTTTATGTGTTGAGGGAACATAGGGGTAACCTGTGATTAGCTTAGAAAATCTCAGCTCTACGGATGTGTTTTACTATTTCATCTGTCTTATATTTTCTGTATCTGTGAGAGCTGAGTCCCTTAGAATAACATACCATGTCTCTATATCATGTTTAGCTTCTATTTTTCATTATTTGACTTTTATCATTTATTGTCGAGCCCGCTTGCTGAAAGTGAGACATAGTGATCACAATGACGTCCGTGCGTCCGTCCGAAATCTGCGTTAAAGTTTTTAAAAATACCATCAAATGCCTCGGCAGGCTCGACATGCGGGCCGCGGCCATCTGGTTATTTACTTTGCTGTAGCGGTAGTAAAGCCATAGTGCTATGTCTACCTTATAGTGTAAAATTTAGTCACAATAACAGCCCAATTTGTCCTGGCGTTTTGCTACACAATCTGACGAGTGAGAAGTTTAACACTTCACAGTCCTGTTAAAAAATTTCATAGACCAATAATACACATGTAGGCATACATAGTTTGACATTGGTTATCCTTTTATTCCCATTTGTGTAGCAAAACACCAGGACAAATTGGGCTGTTATTGTGACTAAATTTTTGTGTTTACTGGCATCGGTTGTGTTATTTGCTTGACATTAATGACATAGCAAGCGTCAATAAATAATTTTCGGGACTTTCATTACTATTTTTTTTTAAAGTGTATTTGTTAAGTTAATAAATTATATTGACAATGAAAGAAATGTATCAAATCAATTTAAATTTTCAGTGGGTTGTAAGTGTTATTGCTTTTATATTAAAAACTAATTGTGTGTCAAGCTGTAGGTTATGCTGGATAATGATCTACATGTAGATAGGCTTGTTAGAGTCAAGCTGTAGGTTATGCTGGATAATGATCTACATGTAGATAGGCTTGTTAGAGTCAAGCTGTAGGTTATGCTGGATAATGATCTACATGTAGATAGGCTTGTTAGAGTCAAGCTGTAGGTTATGCTGGATAATGAACTACATGTAGATAGGCTTGTTAGAGTCAAGCTGTAGGTTATGCTGGATAATGAACTACATGTAGATAGGCTTGTTAGAGTCAAGCTGTAGGTTATGCTGGATAATGATCTACATGTAGATAGGCTTGTTAGAGTCAAGCTGTAGGTTATGCTGGATAATGATCTACATGTAGATAGGCTTGTTAGAGTCAAGCTGTAGGTTATGCTGGATAATGATCTACATGTAGATAGGCTTGTTAAAGTCAAGCTGTAGGTTATGCTGGATAATGATCTACATGTAGATAGGCTTGTTAGAGTCAAGCTGTAGGTTATGCTGGATAAAGATCTACATGTAGATAGGCTTGTTAGAGTCAAGCTGTAGGTTATGCTGGATAATGATCTACATGTAGATAGGCTTGTTAGAGTCAAGCTGTAGGTTATGCTGGATAATGACTACAATGTAGATAGGCTTGTTAGAGTCAAGCTGTAGGTTATGCTGGATAATGATCTACATGTAGATAAGCTTGTTAGAGTCAAGCTGTAGGTTATGCTGGATAATGATCTACATGTAGATAGGCTTGTTAGAGTCAAGCTGTAGGTTATGCTGGATAATGACCTACATGTAGATAGGCTTGTTAGAAGCACAGGTGGAACACTCGGACCTATGACACAAAAAAAATGCCTATTAAAAAAAATCCCATTACCCCACCCACTTGGTCTCGTACAGTACCATATGCTAATATAAAGGTGAGCATAAATAGCGCTATTATAAAAAGAGCCCTCTCTTTTCCGGCTCGCACAAACACAATAAACATCGATTAAATGTATGAAATATGTCTCTGGCAATCGATAAAGGTATTAGGTGTGTGAATATACTCACTTCAAATCGCTGTTTCAAGTATTTATTGAGTTATTCGCGTTTTGATTACCCCATCCAAAGCGAAAGTTGCGTGTACGAAAGAATCTCACACAGAATCGGAGGCCGTCCGGCTGGATTATCGTTCATATTTGGCCGATAGCTGATCGCCAGCTCAAACTAAAGTCGTGCACCATGATCATATACATTAGAGACTCCAACCATACAAAGTTCGTCCAATTGTGATCGTTCGCCGATCTAAAAAACACTTTTCATGCCTTGGTTAAGGTTTTTAGTCGAGCTTGTATATGGAATACTACTGGCCCTACACCCACCATACTTGGACAACTTCATCTCCTAGTGATGTACATCAATAACCCCTGATCTATATTTGACCTTGACCTACATTTCCTCTTGAATTACTTACTTAATTCCCCTTGGTTAAGCCCCGTGCAGGCACCGGGGCGGGATCAACTGATCCTGAGAATAGTGCTGCAGTAGCCATTGCTTGTCGTAAAAGGCGACTAAACTGGCTTAACGATTGGGTTCATACTTTCCGGAACCCACTATACCGGATTTGGCCCTCATGTACATTTTTGGCTTTCTTGTATGTGAGAGTTGAGTCGGGCTATGCCCCATATATAAAAGTAAGATTAGCGCTAATCCTATTACTTTTAGGGGATGGGATAAATGATGCTGGTGTGGCGAGGGCCTGGCACCAGATCAGGTTGTTCTAATTTCAGGACTGAATATATATTTTGATTGTAAATATTGAGTTCTGAAGTTGGGATTTACCCCCCTTGGACAGGTGGATATGGGACTCGACCCCGTTGACCCGTCTGCGTGTAGACTCCCTGAGGCTTGTACCTCTATGTCAGAAAAGCGGACGTTAAACCCTATTCACTCACTCACTCACTCCCCTTGGTTAAGGTTTTTAGTCAACCTTGGTTAAGGTTTTTAGTCAAGCTTGTACATGCAATACTATTGTGCATACAGACACCATACTTGGACAACTTTTTATCATAGGGATGTACATCAATAACCCCTGATGTATATTTGACCTTGACCTACATTTCCTCTTGAATTACTTACTTAATTCCCCTTGGTTAAGGTTTTTTGTCAAGCTTGTAGATGGAATAATCCTGGCCCTACACCAACCATACTTGGACAGCTTCATCTCCTAGTGATGTACATCAACAACCCCTGACCTATATTTGACCTTGACCTACATTTAACCTTGAATTACTTAGTTAATTCTCTTTGGTTAAGGTTTTTACTCAACCTTGGTTAAGGTTTTTACTCAAGCTTGTACATGGAATACTATTGTGCATACAGACACCATACTTGGACAACCTTTTCTCATAGTGATGTACATCAATAACCCCTGATCTATATGACCTACATTTCCTCTTGAATTACTTAGTTAATTCTCTTTGGTTAAGGTTTTTAGTCAAGCTTGTAGATGGAATACTCCTGGCCCTACGCCAACCATACTTGGACAACTTCATCTCCTAGTGATGTACATCAACAACCCCTGACCTAAATTTGACATTGACCTACATTTAACCTTGAATTACTTAGTTAATTCCCATTGGTTAAGGTTTTTACTCAACCTTGGTTAAGGTTTTTAGTCAAGCTTGTAGATGGAATACTATTGTGCATACAGACACCATACTTGGATAACTTTTTCTCATAGGGATGTACATCAATAACCCCTGACCTTTATTTTACCTTCACCTACATTTAACCTTGAATTACTTGGTTAATGTTTATAGTCATGCTTGTATATGGAATACTCCTGGGCCTTCATCAACCATACTTGGACAACGTCATCTCCTAGTGATGTACATCAATAATCCCTGACCTATATTTGTCCTTGACCTACTTTTACCCTTGGATTACTTAGTTATTTCCCCTCGGTTTAGTCAACCTTGGTTACGGTTTTTATGCGGGCCGCGGCCACCTTCTTTGTCAAGCTATGTGTACATCGACAACCCTCATAATCAAGCTATGCTGTTCTCCTACAGCTCTTGTTAATGTTCAAACTCTGTATCATTGTCCACACAATAACTCTTATATACTGGCTACACCTCGACGGGCGTTGTTGTGACCTTCAGCCCTCTTTTTAATTCTGGAGGAAACAAAATGAGTATACTGCGGCTACTGCCTGCATCATGACAGGGATCGGGGTGTGGGATTACATGGTTTCCGAACAGCGTAACATCAGAGCTCCAGATAAGCTGCGTATTTGCTTACATACCCAATTAAAATTGCCAAAAACCCAATTGAAATCAGAAGTAGTGAGTATCAAAAAGCAATAACAATTTTGTGGTACCTTTATTATGATGCAGAAAACAATAAACAGACCACAAATATAGCATATTTTTCTTATTTTCCATGAAAACACATCTTGGTATTTCTTTAGAATTGTTTCCTTGGAGACAATTCTAAAGAAATGCCAAGACATGTTTTCTTTTCGAGCAAACTATTCAATAATTGCTGTTTGTTGATGTGTAAACAGTAATGTGATTTTATTTTACCCAATTAAAATGTTGAAATACCCAATTGCTTCAGAAATGATGGAGTGAAAATACTCTATTTCTAATTCCTTATCTAGAGCCCTGTAGCCTATTTCATCAACATTGCAAAGCATACTTTACTAGCAAAGTATACTTTGAGGGAGTAATCATTTATTTTTCCTGAAATGCATTATTTAATATAGAACTAACAAATGCATATATTTCATGATTAAAAGTATGCAGAATTATTATACTGAATTTATTACATTATCACAGCCATTAAATGGCTGTGATAATGTAATAAATTCAGTATAATAAAAATTAATAAATTTATCATAAAATTGAAAATTTCTCCCTCAAAGTATACTTTGCTACTAAAGTATACTTTGCAATGTTGATGAAATAGGCTACAGGTGGCATCATGCTTTTAGATATGTGTTTACAGTGGATTTACTATAGTATCTTGTCATTTAAAATGACAGATGTCTATGAAACATAATGCAGCACAGGGTTTGACACTAACGTTTTGGCCAGGGATTCCACATCTTAGTGCAACCGTCGGATGGGACATAATCTGTGAGGTCATTTTACAGTAGACTTTCTTTAAAATCTTGATAACAAACGGACGGATTTCGACAAAAAAAGAGCACCACAAAGATGATGACTTACGTACGTTATGTACGTAATTCATCATGTTTGTGGTGCTCTTTTTTTTTATCAAAATCCGTCCGTTTGTTATCAAGATTTTAAAGAAAGTCTACTGTAAAATGACCTCAGAGATTATGTCACATCAGATAATCAAGTTGGGAAACCCCATGATGAAAACAATTGTTTTTTCTGTTACAGGTTGGTATACATGTATGCTAAGTAATGGACTGAGCTATAGAGAAACCTCCTAGATGAACAGACATTGTGAAGGTTAACATCATGGTTAGCTTACTGCACCGGTGGTATAACTGTCTGTTGTACATCTACAGATACTTCTGTTCCACATGGCCGGTCAGTCTGGTCTACCACAGCAAGATACTGGCATTGTCCGGGGAAACGTCCACCAGTGTCGTACACATCATACAGCAGTACATCCAACATGATCAAACCCAGTTGAACTCGGAGAAAATTTGTGAACAGATTCAGAAACTGAATTTTTCAGAGGATGTTTTAAGTGTGAAAGACGAATTGTGCGGTTTGAACCTACTACAGCATGCGGTTGTCTTGAACTCTAAGGAGACAATGTTCTGCTTGCTTCAGAATGTATACCAGCCACCAGCCGTCGGATGCAACTCGCCCACACACATGGCCGCGTTCCTGGGACACGTCTACATACTGCAGAGTCTGGTGGAGAAACGACCATCAGATCTCCTGAAGGTGGCCGGACTCTGCTATCCCGAGTTACACAAGCCAGTGAGTCACCGACTCAGGTTCGGATTTGTGTTTCGCCCAATGTTCCGCTGTGAGGAAGAGAAAATGCTGCCACTCGAATTCGCTATTGCTGGTGATCACGACGATTGTGTTAAAGTCATCGTGAACGCAATGAATGACCTGAGGCACAAGTTTAAGGTGCATAGCTATCTACACTTCGCTGCTAGTCGCGGTGCGGAGAAATGTCTGCAGTATTTCATTACAAAGTTTCCTGCAACGGTAAACCAGCCAAACCCAGCGGGAGATGTGCCTTTGCTACAGGCAGTCGTCTGGGGCAGAACCTGCTCCAAATTGCTCATTGACAACGGTGCTGATGTAACTAAAGTCGCAGAGAATGGCGATACCGCTCTCCATAGACTTTACAGAAATGACATAGACGGGATTTTTGCAATATTTGACACAACACGGTACTTACTAACTACAGGAATAGAGCAGTCAATAAACTCGATCAACCTGAAGGGAGAGACGGCCCTGCACCTGCTGGTGACACACGTGTCGTACATCGGGGGCAACTACTACCACCCGAAGCAGCAGCGCATCCCGCGCTGTCAGCTGCAGCCCAACTACCAGGACCAGGTGATCCAGACCATCGAGCTGCTGCTCGCCTTCAACGCTGACCCCCACATCTACGACTCGCTGCGCCTGCAGCCCCTCAACAAGCTGCTCCATGTCACCATGAAGGCCAGCACCCCCAACACTCTCTGTGAATGCATCCAGGGCAGCATCAACTCCAAGTATGTGTACCGCAATGATTTCCGCAGTCTAGGCAGAGCCATAGATGTGCTGTTACAGAATGGAGCTGAAGTCAACACACAGTGTGCCATTGGGCATACACCGCTCATCCTTCTTTTGCAGAGTTTTCTAAACACAGAAATCCCTGACTTGGTTCAGCAATCAAAGGACGTTTTGGTAGCTTTGGAAATCCTGCTGGAAAATGAGGCGAATTGTAACTTCCTGTCCGAGAACCAGGGCACATGTTCGACCCTCCTGGCACAGATGGCCAAGCGTGTGTTTGTCAACCCCTCCCCAATGTTTGACAGGCAGAGCGACAGGCAGGTACGGTTTGGATATTCAGAACTTATTAATAAAATTCTTCACTTGTTCTTGAAACATGGGCTAAATCCAAATCATGTAACAGCGAAAAAAAGTCGTCACTTACTCGGTGGACAAGGGAATGCACTGATTGAGTTTGTGAGGTTGACTGTGTGTGCCGTGAACAGCGATGAGTTTGCGATGATCCAAAAGTGGCTGTGTACCCTCCTACAGTGGGGTGCAGACCCCGACATTGAACCATACCCTTCTGACCCCATGATTTGCCATTCCCAGAGCTCAATTTTCCTGAAAAAGCAAGGTACGCAGGCCGTCAGCCACTACATACACGAAATCAAAGAACTCGAAGCAATCTTCGAAACCAAGTGTGCGGAGGAGTTGCTGCTACTGTTCTATAAGACTATGGATCACAAGGTCTTGTTTGAATGTTTGAATACAGCGTGTTTCATGGCACGGTTTCACCCTCTTGGTGCCACTGGACAGAACTTCCTTGCCATATTGAACAGCATGACAGACCACCCACGCAGCTTGAAGCAGATCAGCCGAGTCAGCATATACAAGTCGATTAACAGACAGTTAGCGACCACCATCGATCAGTTACCCTTGCCGAGAGCATTGAAACAGTATTTGTTGGATATTGAGTAGGGGTCAAACATGACATGATATTAACCATTTCAATCCGAACCAACGGGAATGTGTTTTGATGATGTTAATTTTTCACCAATTCAATCATCACAAAATGATTTTCAAACTAGACCATTTTTAAAATGGGGGTGTTTTTTTTCCTAAAAAATATTGGGATAGGTTGTGGCCTAGGGGTTAGAACACCTGACTTCCAATCCGGAGGTTGTGGATTCAAACCTCGCCTAGGACATCAAAAAATACTTCTGAAGTTTCATAGTATTTCCATCCCACTGGTCTGTCAGATGAGACTTTAAACTTTAGTCCCGTCTCTACATGACCTTAGCTGTTGCTGGGACGTTATACCCTTTCACTTTTTCTAAAAAATATGAAAAAGTGCAGATCCTGATGAGACGGCTTGTCACGAGCCGGCTCATCTGGATCTACATTTTTTGCAAATACCACTATAGGGGTTTGTAGTGTTGAAGTGTTAAAGACATGTACCTGTACATGTACATTTTTTGCAAATACCACTATAGGGGTTTGTAGTGTTGAAGTGTTAAAGACATGTACCTGAGATTATGTGCCTTGTCATACGGCCACGTTTCACTCATGTTAACCCATTACATGCTAAGGATCGCTGACGGAAAAATCTTAATATTTTTTTATTATGCCACCGCAACGATAGTTGTCGGTGGCATATAGTGTTTACCCTGTCCGTCTGTCTGTGGTAGACAATTTTCCTTGTCCGGCGAACTGCTTCTACAGTTTTTGGCCGATTCTCTTCTTATTCGATATACAGCCCTCCATCAAGTGCAGGAGTGTGTAACCTAAACATTTTCGCTGTCCCACTGATCCATCTGCAATTATGCCCCTTTTTCGATTCTGAAGATATTATTTTGTCCTTGTCTAGCAAACTACTTCTACAGTTTTTGGCTTATTTTCTTCATATTCGATATACAACCCTACCATCAAGTGCAGCAGTGCGTAACGTAAATTTTTTAGCTGTCCCACTGATACATTCTGAGTTATGCCCCTTTTTCGACTCTTAAAATATATTTTGTTCCTTGTCCGGCGAACTACTTCTACAGTTTTTTGGCTGATTTTCTTCATGTTCGATATACACCCTACCAACTAGTGCAGGTGTGCGTAACGTAAACATTTCCGCTGTCCCACTGATACATCCAGAGTTATGCCCCTTTTTCAACTGAAAATATTTGTTTTCCTTGTCCGGCGAACTATTTCTACAGTTTTTGGGCGATTCTCTTCATATTTGGTATACAGCCCTACCATCAAGTACAGGAGTGCGTAACATAAAAATGTTTGCTCTCCCACCCAATCATCCGCAGTTATGCCGCTTTTTCGACACTGAACATATTTTTTTCCTTGTCCGGCGAACTACTTCTACAGTTTTTGGCCGATTCTGTATACATCCCAACCATCAAGTGCAGGAGTGCATATCGTAAATATTTTCGCTGTCCCACCGATCCATCCGCAGTTATGCCCCTATTCGACTCTGAACTTTCTTTTTCCTTGTCCGGCGAACTTCTTCTACAGTTTTTGGCCAATTCTTTTCATACTCCGTATACATCCCAACCATAAAGTGCAGGAGTGTGTAACGTAATTTTTTTCGCTGTCCCACAGTTCCAACCGCAGTTATGCCCCTTTTTTGACTTGCAATATATATTTTTTCCTTATCCGGTGAACTACTTCTACAGTTTTTAGCCGATTCTTTTTATACTCTGTATAGTGCAGGGGGCCGTTTCACTAAACTTCTTACGACTAAAATGTTCGTAAGCGCAAATTTAGAATCGTCTGTAAATTTCAATTGATGGATTTACATTTATTGAGCATAGGCTGCATATGCAGCCTATGCTCAATAAATGTAAATCCAACAATTATTTACAAGAAAACATTGTTAATGTGAAATTTACAGACTATCATAATTTTGCACTTACGAACATTTTAGTTGTAGGAAGTTTAGTGAAACGGGCCCCAGGAGTGCGTAGCATAAAATTTTCCCTGTCATATATTTATATGTATTTCCCAAAATAAATGGTGTCCAACTATATAGGGGTTTTAATTATGATACATGTAACTGGAATAGTTTCTTCTGTTATTTTTATTAGGCGATACCAGTAACATAATCAAGACCACAAAAATATCCCCACCTGCACCTAAAATATAAAGTGCCACATTCTTTCTAATGATTTATATATTTAAAAAAAAATGATTAGAAATGTTTGCAGTTTACACTAGTTTTACACCAATTGCACTGAAAATTAAAATCCTCCCACATGTCCCATTTTATCACACAAATAACTCGACTAACTAAATCTGTATCATCTATTCAGACAATTTGAAATTTTATGTAAACAAAGTAAGAAAGTAGACATCTGGATCAGCACTGTTGGCAGACATTAACCCATTAAAGACTGGATACGATTATTATAGTATGAAACTTTTTAGGGGATTGGGGGGGGATTCTATTTTCTTTATTTCGTCTCGAAAGTATATGTTGTTACCACTCATTTGAACCGTCTCGACGAGACGGTTCAAATGAGTGGTAACAACATATACCATTATGGAGAAATAAAAATAAAATAATGAGATTTTTTGCAACAAAAGTTATCGTATCCTTGGACTGAAATGGGTTAAGATCGAGGTCTGTAGAGCTGAAAGGGTTTTTCTGGCATTATTAGCAAATGCATCATTGATGTTGTGTCTGTGACTGAATGGCAAATAGTGCAGGCTGGCCCTGATCAGATGGCTGTTTTGGGACTACAATGGTATGACACTCTCCTGTGGTTAACCCATTCCATTTGGAATACACCTTTACGGGTATAAAATTTATTAAATATTTTATTTTTGTTATTTCTCAATGAAAGTATATGTTGCGACCACTCATTTGAACCGTCTCAACGAGACGGTTCAAATGGTGGTCGCGACATATACTTCTGAGCGCATAGAAGGAAAATATTTAGGATTTTTCGCAAACATAATGGCGTATCCTTAGCATGAAATTAAATTTAATTAGTAGGTGGGATTATTCAGGTTTTTTCATGACATGATGAACTGTGTAGACCCTGATCCAACTATGCTGAATCTCATGTGCAAATTTATTACTGTACAGTTTAAACCGTTCAATCCTTCAGACCATAAAGCAAACAGCTGCAAACACTGTAGATCCAGCTGGAGCTGGCTTGTTACAAGCCATCTCGTCAGCATCTGCAGTATCTGTCAGTAGCTTTAAGAAAATTTGAACAAATATCCCTTTCCTGATTAATGGAATAGTCCAAAAATTAGCAGGGTACTGTTAATGTCAGATATTTAGGGTGAACGGGTGAAATACATACTGGGCATACATGTATATATAATAGGATGTGTGAGGTTTGTTCATGTAGGTATCAGGCGCGGATCCAGGATTTCGGGTTAGGGGGGGCGTAACTATTTTGCAATACTTGACTATATTATCGAACTAATATAGTCAAGTATTGCAAAATAGTCGACCGAGCGGAGCGGAGCAGAAAAATGCATGGAATACATGGCACTTGGCATGAAATGTGCCTTGTAATTTGTAAAAAATCTTTACTGGGCGAATTTTAGGGGGGGTCGCTCGCCGTGTCCGCCCCCCCCTGAATCTGCCCATGGGTATGTCGAACAGGTTGTATTACTTTTACATAGAGAAACTTGATCTGTCATCTTGCACCCATGTCAGAATTTAATTTGAAACTGAAATACATTGTACATGTATCTGCACATACGATAATCATGATATTCTAGCCTATGTCATGACCTAGTTGCATATCACCAGAGCTCCAGATAAGGTGCGTATTGTCATATGTCACGCACTGATTTTAGCCAAATACGCATTGATTATCAAAAGTGTGAGTACAAAATACTCGCAGCAATGTGAAAATACGCATTGATTTTCAAATACTGTAATAAAGTTGAAAATTTACTTAGTTGAGCGGCAAAAAGCAAACCGTGTTTGCTTTTTGCAGCTCAAATAAGTGAATTTTTAAATTTGTTTTATTTTTTTATCACTTGTTCCCTATTTAATAAGGAAGAAAATCAATAATACATTTGTAAAAGTAAAATATGTATTGAATTTGAAATCTGGGATTGTAATGCTCCTTAGATACAAAACTTATGTGGAGCTCTGTATCACATAGTTCTGCCATATATGGAGGTGACTGGAGAAATTGTACTTATGGGTTTTGCGACCAGTGTAGATCCAGACCAGCCTGATCAGGATCTGCACTGTTCGCCATTTAGTCATTGTCATGCGTCTAACAAGCAAAAGTCTCATTTCTCCACTCACAGCCACATAGTAATAGCATGGTTAAATTGATTTTAAAGATCTTTTTCGGAATCAACATTGTCCAAATATGCAGATGTAACAAGAAAAATTCATACTCATATAAACAGAGTAGGTGATCAGTATACCTGGGGCCCGTTTCATTAAACTTTGTACGACTAAAATGTTTGTACATGTATGTGCAAATTTAGGATCGGCTGTAAAGTTCAATTGATGGATTTACATTTATTGAGCATAGGCTGCATATGCAGCCTATGCTCAATAAAAGTAAATTCAATAATCGTTTACAAGAAAATATTGTTAATGTGAAATTTTGCACTTGCGAACATTTTAGTCGTACGAAGTTTAGTGAAACGGGCCCCAGTACCTGTTGTAAGGGTAATTCCAGAATTACATTGTATTTGTATGTGGGGAGTAGAAGGCACTTTTTGAGAGAAAAAACTCTACTCATGTAATTAAATTCACTTTCTGACAATTTTTTAAGGAATTTTCATATTTTTTTTCGACCCCAGCGGACAAAAATAAAGAATTCAAGCATGACCTTCCACAATCAATTCTGGTATCGCCTTAAAATTATGTGCCAAAATGTAAAATGTACCATAGCAATGTGACTAGTCGCAATGTCCCTATGTTTGTTTGTTCTGTATGTCCTTTTTGTGATATTCTATATGTACATGACGGTATATACATATGTTGTCATGTTTGATGACTGCATTCTCAATAACTACCGTAGTGCCTATGTTCTACCCCCCCTCCACCCCCCCCCCCAGTTTTGATGACACTAAAAATTACACAAATTTTATAAAATAATTCCCTCTAATAAATGCCTTGGGCCTACATATACTTGGAACAACCGTATGAACTGCATTTCACACATTGATAACATCAATACACCTTGGAACCATCAGTTCACCATAGGAATATGTAGCCTTGGCAAGATGTGATCCACGATATCATCTTACCTCACATACGAGACGAGCCATGTGATTTTGTTCCCAAGAATTTGTGCAATATCTCGTGAGAATTATTGACAAAACTTTTGATATTTTCCGTAATTGACATGGATTTTGTACACTTTCAACATCATTTACAGAAAATAGAACGGTTTCTGTAAATATTTATCATGAGAACAGATTTTCTTCGGTACAAAATGACATGGTTTGTCACATTGTAGACCTGTAGCCAGTTTCACCAACATTACAAAGTATACTTTTCTAGCAAAGTATACTTTGAGGGAGTAATCATTTATTTTTCCTGAAATGCATTATTTCATATAGAACTAACGACTGCATATATATTTGATGATTAAAAGTATGCAGAATTATTATACTGAATTGATTACATTATCACAGCCAAAATGGCTGTGATAATGTAATAAATTCAGTATAATAAAAATTAATAAATTTATCCTAAAATTGAAAATTTCTCCCTCAAAGTATACTTTGCTAGAAAAGTATACTTTGCAATGTTGGTGAAATCGGCTACAGCAGTTATACTGTTTCATGAACACGTATTGGCGTCTTCAAAATTAGCACTTGGCCAGTAAAATTTGAAAAGTCACTGGCCCGACTGGCTTGCGAGTTCAAGATCCTAAATTCTTTGACTGGTATTGTCCAGCTTCCTGAGTTTGGGCAGGCATATAGAGTTAATTTTCAGAGTCTTTTTATTCTGGTTCATTTCTCATGCCGCAGCGTTATTTTGTTTCCACTTAGAAGTGAGTTTCTCGATCGCTGTCAATTTAAGTGTCAAGTTTGTTGATGAAATAGTTGCCTGCTCACTATATAAAGATTATGGTTGTTTAGATCAAGCACAACGTTAATTATGAATTGATATAACTGGAAATAATGTATTATATGTGAAGGGTGTCTGCTTTACAAGAAATATATGGTTAACTGTGGCTGGTGGAATGGGGCTGGTGGCTTTTGAAACAGTGTAGACCCAGCTCAAGTCTACACATCCACACAGTATGTCTAGTATCTGCACTGTTCGTTCAGTGAAATAGCCATCATGCTTCTCATACACAGTGTAGGTCCTTATCACACAACTGGGCCCGTTTCACCAGTGGAACCTCTCTGAACCGGACACCAAGAAAACACCTGAGATCTAATTTTTGGTCAGTTACCTCCAGTGATAATGTCTGTTCATGATCGCATAGCACACAACTATGGCTCAGTATGATCAAATGCCTGATTTACAGTGAAACCTCTCTAAGCCGGACACCCTGGGGACCTCCCAGGGTGTCCAGTTTAGAGAGGTTTCACTGTACTTTGTACGACTAAGAAGTTTGTAAGTCCAAAACAAAAATGTACAACAATGTTTGCATTAGCAGCCTATTTTGGGTAATTGTTAGTGGATGTTTTCAGATTTAATGACACGTAAGTGGTAAATGGTAGCATTAAGGAACGACGTAAGTGTATGAAGTGAATAAAAAGAAATCTTCATACAAACATTTTTGTCGTACAAAGTTTAACCCTTTCACGCCCAATGAACTGGAATGGATTTTACTTTTGCAACCAATCCAATCGTTTCAAAATGGTTTGCAGACTAGTCCATTTATGGAAAGGGAGCATTTTTGTTCGCAAAAATATGAAAATTACTTGCAAAAAGAGCAGATCCTGATGAGACTGCTCATCTGGATCTACACTGTTTGCCAATACCACCATACAGGCCTGTGGGGTTTAAAGGGTTAAGTGAAACGGACACCAGGTGTGTAAAAGCAGATCAGGAGCTACAGTGGCCACAAATGCCATGAGCACCAGGGCCCGTTTCACTAAACTTCGTACGACTAAAATATTTGTAAGTGCAAATTTAGGATCATCTAGAAATTTCAATCGATGGATTTACATTTATTGAGCATAGGCTACATATGCAGCCTATGCTCAATAAATGTAAATCCAATAATTGTTTACAAGAAAACAGTGTTAATGTGAAATTAGTATCATAATTTTGCACTTACGATCATTTTCGTCGTACGAAGTTTAGTGAAACGGGCCCAAGTTCTCCAGTCACAGCGACATATGGTGAGCTAGAATGATTGAGAATTCTAAATTGGTGTGGTATGGACCTGGGGGCCGTTTCACTAAACTTTGTAAGACCAAAATTGTTCGTAAGTGCAAAATTATGAAGACCATTTTAGTCGTACAAAGTTTAGTGAAACGGTCCGCCCCCTGGCACCATGTCAGATTATAGTTATTCTAATTTCAGAGCTGAATATGCTTTTTTCATTGTAAATATTCCGTTCTGATTTTGTGATTCCCCCCCCCCCCCCAAACCCCACCAATGCAGCAGGATAGATATGGGATTGAACATTGAACCTGTTGGCCCGGCCTTAGGTGTTGATAGGCCGTTAAACACCGACTGTTACAAACAAACAAACAACCTGTGACTTACGGCACTTGTAGATCCTGATCCTGATATGTATTTACAGAATCGGCTTAGCTATAATCATTTTGTTTTATATCAGTATTTAATGCTTCATGTCGTCTGTCCTGCTTCTAACTAGCTACCGCAATTTGATTTTTTACCGCAGTCAAGTGTACACGTATATAGATACCCATCTGTATATGTGGCTGTGACTGGAGAAATGGGGCTTATGGGTTATGCGACCACTGTAGATCCAGATCAGCCTGTGCATCCGCACAGTCTGATCAGGATCTGCACTGTTCGCCAATCCATCAATGATTGAAACATCTGGCATGCTTCTAACAGGGAATGTAAATCGTTATTAGGCTACAGGAGTGTACTATTTGATCAGGAGCTACACTAGTGACAAATTCCATAAGCCCCATTTCTCCAGTCACAGCAGCATATGGCCATGTTCATATTTCTATGTTGTATGTAAAATTCATCATAATGGATATAAATTTGTGTAAATTGTCTCTATTAACAAAACAATATAAAAAGTAAATTATAGGAAACAGGCGTTTAAAAAGACATAGTCAGTGATAGTATGGAATAATATAGATTTTTTAAAATGAGTTAAGAATAATATCTGCTGTTGCCAGTTCATGTTCATAACAACCATTTTCATGGCACCGTCGGTCGCCATTTCTGCTTTATAGCATTTTCGACGCATATTGTTTTGATGATACAATGGTCTGGCAAATATTGTATAGCTATGATTCAGCCCTCGCCACATAATTTACTAGTCAGACTTTTGTGCTAAATGGTCCACAGAATTTCAATTGACATAAAATAATTTAGGTGGCTTGGAAACATTACATTCGTACTTGTCTCGCCCGCTTGCGGACAGAGCGATATAGTTGGCACATTGGCGTACGTACAAATGTGTGTCCCGGTGAAAGTTTTTTTTTGCTTAATATTTTTTGGTACACTATCAAAGCCTCAACTGGCGCGACATGCGGGCCTCAGCCATCTTGTTTTATTTACAATGTGGTCTATGACCATATAATAACATTCAACATAAATGAATTGTGAAAATGGACATTTAAGATTGCAGATTTTTCTAATGCTTTACATGTACATTAGGGCCATGCTTCAGTATTTTACATGTACAATCAAACTATCTAGTTATTATATCAAGTTTATACGCCTGTATCTGTATGCTAGTGTCTGTTTTCAGATCATGCTTATTAGCTGCCTTATATATATTTATTTTACTACACAGTCATGTATTACAGTATATGTATGTAACTATATTTAATGTAGAACATCATGTGCCAGTTATAGATAACAGACTACACAATGAAAACATTGATATAACGCTATAGACCAGGGGGCCGTTTCACTAAACTTTGTGCGGCTAAAAATTTTGTAAGCGCAAACTTATGATAGTCTGTAAATTTCACATTAACAACGTTTTCTTGTAAACAATTATTGGATATACATTTATTGAACATAAATAAATCCATCAATTGAAATTTCCAGACGATCCTAAATTTGCACTGACGAACATTTTAGTCATACAAAGTTTAGTGAAACGGCCCCCCAGTTTTATAAATATGTTACCAATCTTTGAAAATCACAAGTAACTTCCTTTAAAAGAACCTCTAGGACATCACCTGCATTATAATTGGCAGAATTTGTTGGTTTAATGTCACGTTGCTTAGTTTAATAAATTAGTTTAAACTAAGCAACTTGACGTCAAACGGACAGATTCTGCAAATTATAACGTCCAGGGGGCCGTTTCACTAAACTTCTTACTACTAAAATGTTCGTAAGCGCAAATTTAGAATCGCCTGCAAATTTCAATTGATGGATTTACATGTATTGAGCATAGGATGCATATGCAGCCTATGCTCAATAAATGTAAATCCAACAATTATTTACCAGAAAACATTGTTAATGTGAAATGTACAGACTATCATAATTTTACACTTACAAACATTTTAGTCGTAGGAAGTTTAGTGAAACGGGCCCCAGGTTGCCCCGGAAGTTTTTCACGATTTTCCATGTTCGGTAACCAATTTATAAGACTGGTCTAATAAATGGTTGGTAACAGATGATACCAACAAACATGTATGTTAAATGGTTGGTAACAGATGATACCAACAAACATGTATGTTAAAGGTACATACCCGCTCAGTAGGCACAAAATGTTCTTTATATCAGAGACATCATCTGAGACATTTTATTGATTGATTGGCATTATTATACATTTTATATCTGACATAACTTTCCACACTGATATCAGGGGCGATAACCGTGTTTCCTTAAAATGTTAATGGACATTACTATTGAAACTCTGTATTTATTTTTTGATGTGCAATTATCATACTTTATAATCTGTCGAAAATATAATTTTTTCAGATCACGCATTTAATTAGTATAAATAATTAAAAAATACCATGCCTCATTTGCATATGAAAATAGCCTGATACCAACGCGCGTCACTATCAGTAAAATAAACATTACTAAATGATTTTATCAGTATAGCGGCCACTCATAATCTTTAGAACTGGTGGAATAGTGACACAATTATACACTTATTTTAATTCCTATAAAGAACATTTTGTGCTTATTGAGTGGGCATGTTTTTAAGGAAGAAATGTATTGAGGTTTACAGTGGGTGGTTGGTATGGAGCACGTAACAGGTTTTTCAATGATCAGGGTTCATCCTTACCAGAATTCCGACTGAAGACCTGGTTTGGCCCTCACATACGTGTTCGGCATTTTGTATGTGACAGTTGAATCTGGTTATATTCCTTATGTGAGTATTGCGATTATTCGTAATCTTATTTTAGGGGAAGGGGCCATGTAACTTTGGTATGATATGGACCTGACACCAGGTCAGGTTATTCTAATTTCAGGGGCTGAATATATCTTTTCTCGATGTAAATATTCCGTTCTGATTTTGGGATTTTCCCGCCAATGCAGCAGGTTAAAACGGGATCAAACCCGTTTGCCTGGCCTTACATGAACTTAGCTGTTGATAGGCCGTTAAACACCGATAAACAAACAAACTCTCCGGGTGGTTCGCTTGGCGCACATGACGGGTAAGTTGAATGGTGGGGATCATCCTTGCTGGAATCCCAGGTTTTGCTCTCAGGTACATTTTTGGCTTTATAATATTGCTACCGAGTTGAATTGAGTTATGCCCATTATAAAAGTAGTAAGAGTAGTACTAATTGTTTTACTTATAATGAATGGGGCTAAGTGACGCTTGTGTGGTGAGGACCTGGCACCAGGTCAGCTTATTCTAATTTCAGGGCTGAATACATTGTATATTTTTTTTCTGTAAATATTAAGTTCCGATATTGGGATTTTCCCTCCATCACAACAGGAGAAATATGTGATTCACCCCATTAACCCGGCCTAAGATGACCATAGCTGTTGACAGGCCGTTAAACACCATTAAATAAGTAAATAATCCACCAATCTCACAAACATTGAACATGTACCATTGCCATTTATACGTTACATTGCATCTGATTGAGTTGAATTACTCGTAAGTAGAGGATCTTACATGAGTGATGATTTACTATGATATTTATTAATGGCCCTCAGATATGCCGAGAAAGGGATGAAACTGAATAGGAAAACATAATTTAATTGTAGATTTTTATCGTTTTTCTCGACCTAATTGTACATATGCGTCAACAATGGTTAAAATATGTTTATTATACAGAATAATAACTATAGTCTGTTTCACGAAAGCTGCCCAAATTTTACGGCTATTTAGACAATTCAAAAACAATATTATTTTCGATAATATTAAAGGAAAATTTAAGAATGAGCCTTCTTTTTATTTCGTGAAATTTGGTCAAATATTGATTTTATTGCGAAAAAAAATATTTCCCCATGTTAAATCCCCATAGACATCTTCACGGAGTGAAGATGTCTATGGGGATTTAACATGGGGAAATTCTTTTGAATTTTAGATATACTGGACCGATTTTTAAAATTTAACTTGTTTTCTAGTCAGGTTTCGGAGTCAATTTCCAATTTTTTTCGTTTTTTGACTTCTCCCACACTTCCTTACCACTTTTTCCCCCATGTTAAATTCCCATAGACAAATTAATTTTTCGTAATAAAATCAATATTTGACCGAATTTCACGAAATAAAAAGAAGGCTCATTCTTAAATTTTCATTTAATTTAATATTATCCCAAAAAATATTGTTTTTGCATTGTTTATATGGCCGTAAAATTTGGGCAGCTTTCGTGAAACAGACAGTAGTGTTGCAAACGCTAGTTATTTTTCAGCATTATAAACATTGTTTACCAATCGATTACATTTTATCCTCATTGCTACATGTGTAGCAAAAATGCCAAATTATGCCAAACCAAATTATGTCCCCTGTTTATTAAAGTTTCTGATCCTACGTACTTCAATATATAATATTTATTTCATCAAATAAAATGGTGCGATTGATGGATATATTTTATTTACTGTGCAGGAAACAAAACTTCACATACAAGTATTGGATATCCCATTCAATACTGAGCTCCAGATAAGCTGCGTATTTGATTAAATACCCAATTAAAATTGCCAAAAACCCAATTGAAATCAGAAGTAGCGAGTATTAAAAAGCAATAAAAAAATTGTGGTACCTTTGTCATGCTGCATAAAACAATAAACAGACCACAAATATAGCATATTTTTCTTATGTTCCATGAAAACACATCTTGGTATTTCATTAGAATTGTCTCCAAGGAGACCGTTATAATGAAATGCCACGGCATGTTTTCGTTTCGAAGCAAACCATTCAATAATTTCTGTCTGCCGATGTGTAAACAGTAGTGGGATTTTATTTTACCCAATTAAAATGTTGAAAAACCCAATTGCTTACAAAATGATGGAGTGACTCAATTACAAATTCCTCCTGGACATCATCTGAAACATGGACTACCGTAGTTCATGTTAAGTTTCATGAGAGTTTTCCATTATGCAGAAAATGGGGTCACTGTGTAAAATTTGGAACCATCCACAAATGTGCAGATCCTGAGGAGACTACTTGTTACTTGCCGGCTCATAAGGATCTACACCATTTGCACATTTCTCTAGTGTTGAAAGGGTTAGCTTACTGATTTCATAAGACACAAGGCTATGTCAAGTTTCTCATGAAATCAGTTAACAAGTTTAATAAATGTCATACATGTATTAATCAACATAAATGTTTTTTCATTGCATAAGCACATCACCATACGTTAAAGCTGTACTGACCACCTGACATGTTTTCTGTATCTGTCTCGTTTACATCTGTATTACACAAACGTATTATGATTTTTCATACACTATGAAAGTCTATTGTATGCAATAATTGGCATAGAATGTTGATTTTTGGTTTTCATGACTATTATTATTTCTCTGATTTTCTTTTATATGTTGTTTCCAAATATAATTAGAGACATTGCAACCATATTATAATCCTTGCTTATTTGCGAACAGTAACTCTTGCAATCTACTCCCGCAACCATATTCACATATGACCTGAAACTGGCAAAAACTTAATAAATTCACTTGCCTGTCTTTGGAATTACCCATCATATCGCATCACTGTGTTTCACTGATATTGTTTGGAGGAAGGGGGGTGGGGGGCGTGGTGGAGTATGCATATCGTAGCGATGCATCAATTCTTATGAATTCCCGTCTGTATATGACTTTGCTGTTGAACGGATATGAACACCCAGTCAATCACGTAATTGACTTGAAACTTGAATCACAATTGAATTCAGAGTAAGCTCTTGTAAACTTCATGTACCACATTATGACTGAACTCCAAAATCAATTTCAGGGGAAAGTGCCGATGTGTTAATGGATGTAATTCATGCAGTGCCAGTAAGACACACCACATGAACCATGTGATTTTGTACCGAAGAACATATGCGATTTTTCATGAAAACTATTTAGAGAAACTGTCATATCAATGACGTTGAAAGTTGACTAAATTTTCATAGCAAGTGTGTCAACATTTGACCTCATGTACGGAAACTATCGTAAATACTGTAAATATTTTTTTGGTGAGATATCGCACATCTTCTTTAAGGTAGACAAGCACACCGCTTATCTCTTATATATATACATTGTATTTTATGTGCTGGTAGCAGTAATAACATACTTTACATGTCACTCACAATAAAGCTTTAACATGGTACATATATTTTTGATAGATCCTGATCACTTACCCTTTCACATAGTTGTCATCATGATCTGTAATAGTGGCTGCATCTGATGTAGCACGGTACTGCAGTCTTATAATGATCTGAGAATCATGATGGGTGTTTCACTGACAGAATGGCGAACCGGGGCCCGTTTCACTAAACTTCACACTACTAAAATGTTCGTAAGTGCAAAATTATGATCGTTTGTAAATTTCACATTGGCAATTTTTTCTTGTAAACAATTATTGGATTCAGATTTATTGAGCATAGGCTGCATATGCAGCCTATGCTCAATAAATCTGAATCCAATAATTGAAATTTCGAGACGATCCTATATTTGCACTTACGGACATTTTAGTCGTATGAAGATTAGTGAAACGTATGAAGATTAGTGAAACGGGCCCCAGTTGCGCAATCTGGTCTATAGTCTGTTTCACGAAAGCTGCCCAAATTATACGGCCATATAATTAATTAAATATTACATTAAAGGAAAATTTAAGAATGAGCCTTCTTTTTATTTCGTGAAATTTGGTCAAATATTGATTTTATTGCGAAAACAAAATTTCCCCATGTTAAATCCCCATAGACAAGATATGGGGATTTAACATGGGGAAATTTTTTAGAATTTCAGAAATACTGGACTGATTTTTAAAATTTAACTTTTGCTTTCTTAGTTAGATCATTTCCAAACTATCTAGCTAGGTTTCGGAGTCAATTTCCAACACATTTCGTTTTTTGACTCCTCCCACAACTCCTCTACCTTTTTCCCCCATGTTAAATTCCCATAGACAAATCAATTTTTCGTAATAAAACCAATATTTGACCAAATTTAACGAAATAAAAAGAAGTCTCATTCTTAAATTTTCTTTTAATTTAATATTATCGAAAAAAATATTGTTTGTGAATTGTTTATATGGCCGTAAAATTTGGGCAGCTTTCGTGAAACAGACAGTAGGTCTACACTGGTCGCATATGCAATAAGTCTGCTTCTTCAGTCATAGCCACAAATAATAGATTCGGGGATATTTTTTCACCCTATCCATTGAAAGGTGTTGTACCTGTGTATGTCTAGTCCAGTCATTCACTATGTTGCATAATAAGCAGAACGTGTATGTATGTATGTTGTCTGGGAGAATGAAAAAAGTATTTATTTTCAATATTGTGATATGCTTCATCTAAACGTAATACACAAGACAGTGTCATTCTAATTTGTTGTGCAACAAAATATGATTATCTGTATGCCATTTGTTCTATACATATACATGTGTATACCTTGTAACTTGTTTTCTCTTTTATGAATAGTTACCCGGCTTAATGACCACATCCACAAATCCATTATGTCTGACTAGTGTATACAAAGGGTAATTTAGCGATGGGTTCATCCTAATCCTATTACTTTTGGGGGGAAGGGCCCCCTCCCTCTGTCTCGGTAGATCCGGAGGCATATAGTGTTTGGACTGTTTGTCCGTGTGTCCGGCACATTAAGAAATTTGCTAGAGTTTCTCAATCATGTCATAACTTCTATATCCCTTGAAGGATTACTTAAATATTTCAACACAGGACAAATGCCACACATACATGCTGCCCTTAATATGACCTTGACACTTTGACCTTCACAGTGGGTGTCCTGTGGGAGCATGTGATCTGACTGGAGACCTGATTTGGCCCTCACATATGTCTTTCGCATTCTGTAGGTGACAGTTGAATCTGGTTATACCATCTTATGTGAGTATTACGATTATTCGTAATCAGATTTTAGGGGAAGGGGCCAAATGACTTTGGTAGGATATGGACCTGGCACCAGGTCGGGTTATTCTAATTTCAGGGCTGAATATATTTTTTCTCAATGTAAATATTCCGTTCTGATTTTGGGATTCTCCCCACCCCCTCCCAAATGCAGCAGGTTAAAACGGGATCGAACCCGTTTGCCCAGCTTTACATGACCATAGCTGTTGATAGGCCGTTAAACACCAATAAACAAACAAATTGACCTTCAGAACTTATCACTTTTGCACACATTAAGACATTCGCCAGAGTTTCTCAATTCTGTCATAACTTCTATTAATTTAATATTTCAACACATCATGCGTGTGGACAAATGCCACACATCCATACTGCCTTTACTATAACATTGACCTTTTCACCTTCACAATTTTGAACGTTTTCAAACATTAAGAAGTTCGCGTAGTTTCTCAATTCTGTCATAACTTCTACATCCCTTGGTGGATTACTTTAATAATATGTTATTACATCATACTTGTGGACAAATGCCACATATGTATTTGACTGTCACAACTTTGAACTTTTTCACACATTAAAACTTTTACCAGAGTTTATGCCGACTTGTGCACAATCTCACACAGCCATGCTTTCGTTAACTCTTTGCATGCTGGGAAACTTGTGGGCTATAAATAGTTCAAAACTAGCGGACAAAAATTCATCATATTTTCTTCTATTTCTTGTATTTTGGGCATAAATAACCTTAGCTGTTGATAGGCCGTTCAACACCAATGTATCAATCAATCATCCTTACCAGGGGACAGTTTCACTAAACTTCGTATGAATAAAATGTTCGTAAGTGCAAAATTATGATAGTCTGTAAATTTCACATTAACAATGTTTTCTTGTAAACAATTATTGGATTTACATTTTAATATTGAGCATAGGCTGCATTTGCAGCCTATGCTCAATAAATGTAAATCTATCAATTAAAATTTACAGACGATCCTAAATTTGCACGTACGAACATTTTAGTCGTACGAAGTTTAGTGAAACGGGCACCTGATCTGATATCCCTGGTTTGACCCTCAAGCCCCGTGCAGGCACCGGGGCGGGATCAACTGATCCTGAGAATAGTGCTGCAGTAGCCATTGCTTGTCGTAAAAGGCGACTAAACTGGCTTAACGATTGGGTTCATACTTTCCGGAACCCACTATACCGGATTTGGCCCTCATGTACATTTTTGGCTTTCTTGTATGTGAGAGTTGAGTCGGGCTATGCCCCATATATAAAAGTAAGATTAGCGCTAATCCTATTACTTTTAGGGGATGGGATAAATGATGCTGGTGTGGCGAGGGCCTGGCACCAGATCAGGTTGTTCTAATTTCAGGACTGAATATATATTTTGATTGTAAATATTGAGTTCTGAGGTTGGGATTTACCCCCCTTGGACAGGTGGATATGGGACTCGACCCCGTTGACCCGTCTGCGTGTAGACTCCCTGAGGCTTGTACCTCTATGTCAGAAAAGCGGACGTTAAACCCTATTCACTCACTCACTCACTTGACCCTCAAATGCATTTGGCTTTCTTGTACTGGAGAGTTGAATCTGGGTATGTCCATTATAATAGTAGTAAGCTTAGTGCTAATTTTATTACTTTTAAGGGATGGGGCCAAGTGACTTACTCTATTATGATGAAGGCCTGGTACCAGATCAGGTTATTCTAATTTTAGTTTATTCTAATATATGTTAGAATATTTCCAACCCACCACAGTGCTGTCACTCACTGTTACTGGCCCTACACACCCCCATCCGTCCAGGGGAAAGACAGGTTTCGAATCGTGTACCCGGCCTAACTTTGCTATTGACGGGCCAATAATTCCAGCACAAAAATATTTACACAATTCCCTAACATTTGATTGGTCCGTAGCAAGTCTCCGTCCAAAATTGATATCCCAGTAAACTCCATGCCGAACTACTTTCCGTAACCGTCAGGCGCAGTTAACATAATTCTTAAGAAAACGGAAAATAAACACATTTTCTTGATGAATTTATTTCAAATGCTGGAATTATAAGGAATGAATGGCCTTTTTGTTGAATTTATCGGGGATATAAACTTGGAAAAGTCGCGGGAATACTGGACGAGGCCTTCCGGCCTTCGTCCAGTATTCCCGCGGCTTATCCAAGTTTATACCCCGATAAATTCCACAAAAAGGCCATTAATTCCTATATTAAACAACATTAAACAAAAACAAATTTAGTCGGTTTGTCACTGATGTATTATTCGACAGGTGGTATGATAATGGAATGGAAGGTAATTGCACAATAGTTTTTCTTTTATTTTGACAATTATTTTACTTAGCCGTTGATAAGCCGTTAAACACCAATAAACAAAGACATTTGACAATGATTTTATCTTATACTGTAACCATGTCCATCATAACTTGATATCACATCTTTTTCATACATTTTCGGGTTTTGTTTCTGAATTTACACAGCATATAGGCAATGTATGACATGAGGGTGTGATAACACAGTTAGATCACGGGTTATCTCCTCGTACGTGCGGACGAGTCGTGATCTAACTGTCAACAATCCTGATCTAAAACTGGAACTCTGGTTATTTCCGTTTGGTTATTTCCGTTTTGTACTAAACATCATCATGTTATAATGCAGTGTTATCTCTAGCATTTTTGCAGCAGTCTTGATGTTCACAAGTACAGAGGGAATTAGACATCTCTGAAACGGCGGCGGATCCAGCATTTAGTTCTAAATAGGGCGTGGATTCTCATTTGTAAATGAGACATTCATGATCGCCAACATTTCTAAAGTACGTTTTTTTGCAATTTTTCTTATTTCTCCTAAAATGTATGTTGTTACGACTCGGTTGAACCGTCTCGGCGAGACTGTTCAACTGAGTGGTAGCAACATACATTTCGGGCGAGAAATAAGACACAATATTAATCAGATCTTTCTATATAAAATATTGGTTAAAATCTAATCTTGGATCATTTTAGAGGGGACATGCACCACACCGCACCCCGCCCGCCCCTCCACCTGGATCCACGCCTGTGAAATATATTCCCATCATTTACAACACGCTTTTATGCGGTGAAAGGTGAACATTTCAGAATGAAGGGATGACATGTAGACATTAATGGCTTTGTAATGTACAACAACAATAACGGTATCGATAAACGGGATTATGACTCGAGAAATGGGACGCATGCTATTTTAGCTTCTGAGAAGGATCTTTATCAGGTAACCTGTTCTGTATTGACCAAATACGTACTGACTGATAACATTTAGTTGTATCAGGCATTGACCTGATACAATCATCCGAGTTACAACGAAGTGAAAATTTACGTTCCATTGGTCGGAAACGGTTGGAATTCCTCGGTAAGCCTCGGAATTCCTACGCGTTTCATAGCCGAACCTGATAAACTTGATATCAAAAGACAGCTAGCCTGGTATTCTCTATTTATCAGGTAACGAGCTTTGTATTGGCCAAATACGTACTGACTGATAACATATTGCTGTATCAAGCATTGACGAATATCCGGGTTACAACAAATTGAAAACTAAAGTTTCATTGGTCGAACAGCGTCACATGACGCTACCGAATTACGTCAGTGAAATGACGTCACGGAAACAAGTCCGCGTTATTTTCAACGAAAACAACGTCAGAATTGCTCAATATGTAGCCCCAAACGTTACCAGATAACTAGAATACCATGCTAGTGTCTTTTGATGTCAAGTTTTGTTGGAAGTATAATTGGTAAGACGGATTGACAGGCTGCTATAGGTGTACACTTATCACAAATACCACGAGCCCCATTTCTGCCGTCACATCCCCATTAATGGTGTTCATGCCATTGCGTTTTACCAGTATAATGCAGGGGCGTCGGAACAGGTCCGGCAGGTCCGGCGACTGCCGGATCAATAATGTTAACATTTGTAATTCATGGGAATGTAAATATTTTTCTGCAATTTTTCTCTCTCATCAAAAGTGTATGTTGTTACCATTCAGTTGAACCGTCTCGGCGAGACGTTCAACTGAGTGGTAACAACATACACGTTGGGTGGATACCGGTGGGACCCAGTAGATTCGCCGGACCAATCTTATGATGCTTCCGGCGCCCCTGTAATGGCCTCCCCTCAAAAACGGGAGTAATTGGCTTATTGCTTGAAAATATGACATGAAGGAGAAGTTCCGACTCGTCCAGTTTGTGATGTGCTAGTAGTACTCTAATGCAGCATGATGAGTGGAAACATTCATCGACTGGCTATGTATTCGTGTTGACATCGATTAATCTGCGGGATACATTGCCAGAAGCCATAGTTTCCAGTCACACCCGGTCATATGAGTGTATATCAGCCGCAAGCTACGACGTTTGAGAATAGTACTACGTGTAACCCAATACCAGAAATGTTCTAACCTTACTGAGTGACTGTACAAGAGTTGCACATGCCGATGGAGTCGTTTTTCTCATGCATATTGGCGTACGTCCATACGCACGTACGGACGTACGTGTGCGTCCGTCCGGGTTAAAGCTTTTGGTTAAAGCTTTTCGGTATACTGTCAAAGTCTCCGCGGCCGCGACATGCGGGCCGCGGCCATCTAGCCTTTGCCAGCGGCTCAATTTAAGGCCGAATATTGTACAAGTATTGTGGTCATTTTTCGGAAACGGTATATTCCTTGGTAGATCGCTCTTAGACGTAACATGTATGGTCACGTTTGATTTGTTTATGGTATGGGTAGCATGGTTTCACACTGATCATGCTGATATAATGTACATGCAGAGTTGTTTGTGATATTACTGCTTGTTTAGACTCAGCCAAGGACTTCTCTGATTTCTGACGAGCCTCTTTGTGGATAGCTCAACATAACGATTGCGCTGATGCCATGGTGTATATTTCATGCATTCGTCCATACATGTGTCCGTACGTCCGTATATCTGTAAGAAATATGCATTAATGTTAATGGTATTAGTCATTGGTGTCGCCTCGGAGGACTTAATATGATGGTTCTAGACATGGGGCATATATACATGTATAACTGTGTGGGAACAATCTTTTCAACACTTCAGTGAGTTACTGCACATATTCACTATTACATCCATAATCGACTCGATGTCACCACCGTGCACTGGCCAACTATTGGTCACGTGAGGGTGTGGTGCCGTATATTATTTACATCTCAACATCCATCATATCCATGATGATGGGCAACGACGTTACTCTGGCAATGAATGTACATTTAGGTGAGTTGTTAAGCTGCCAGCATCTCTCGCAAAATTTTCCCGTCTGTACCGCCATTCAGTCAAGGACACAGCCATCTATGGTACAGTAGAACCTCTCTAAACGACAACCCCCGTATGTTTGGTGGGTTCTTTGTGATGTATATATCTCCTATGATGGTATCGTTCATGGCCGCAAAGCCCACACACGTGTCTTATAGTATTGCTATACTCGAATTACAGTGGAACATATCTAAACCGGACACCCTAGGAACATCACAGGGTGTCCGGTTTAGATATTTTCCACTGTATTTTCCGGTTACATCAGTGGACTACACAACAACCGACAGGAGGTCACCCTGGTGCTCAGTAGCCTATTTCATCAACATTGCAAAGTATACTTTACTAGCAAAGTATACTTTGAGGGAGTAATCATTTATTTTTCCTGAAATGCATTATTTCATATAGAACTAACAAATGCATATATTTCATGATTAAAAGTATGCAGAATTATTATACTGAATTTATTACATTATCACAGCCAAATTGGCTGTGATAATGTAATAAATTCAGTATAATAAAAATTAATAAATTTATCATAAAATTCCAAATTTCTCCCTCAAAGTATACTTTGCTAGAAAAGTATACTTTGCAATGTTGGTGAAATAGGCTACTGGTCAAATAAAGCAAAACACATTTTTTCTGGCCCGTCTCATATGTTTGCTACAACAATACTCCCATCTTCGTAACATAACTCTCGCATCATTTGGTAGGAGTCACGTTTCTGGTGAACTTTATAGCACTCGGACGGGGCGTCCTCCGATATATCGTTAGGGGCAGAAAATGATGACTTTGACCGAGGTAACGAGTTTGCTTGAGCATGATTGGATTGCTGCTCTTTGCCAGCGTTCGTATCTGTGACGTCATCGGACACGGCACAGTCTGTGAATGACGTAGTGTACATGATGCATGACGCACGTGGGCTATGGTCCAGTGAGCGCACGTGTAGGCTGGAGCACTGCGTGGAGGCCATCGAGTGCGTGAGAGACTGGTCTTTGGGCACGGAGTAGCGCGGAGTGCTGCAGTACCGGCGGTAGCAGCAGACGACAATGACGGCGATGACGACCAGCGCCACCACCGGCCCACCAATATAGCCCGCCATCGCCAACACGTGTTTCAGGCCTGCAATATAAACAATGTTAAGTGTGTTTTCTGTTAATTTGTACCGATTTTTGGCACATCTTTTGACGGCTATGTAAGTCACCCTGTGTTTCTCACGTAACGGTCGGGTTACGTTAAGTGAAAGACTTCTTAAGACCACATATTTTATTGAATTCAATAACGTTCACTGCTATGCTACGCCAAGCCTGGTGCTTTTATATAAATCTTACACATTTTCTTTTATGCTAAGTTAACGGCGATCTACATGTACATAAGTTTATACATACTATTTTTCAATTTCATCTCGGCCCGGGTAGGTGTGTGGATGGTTGGCAACCACACGGTTGAGTCAGACGACTAGTAATTCTTAAATCGACTACTTCCCGACTTCCACGAATATTGACAATTGTTGGCATCAATTATGCTATTCAAGATACATGTATCTACTGTCTGTTTCACGAAACCTGAGTAAATTTTACTGCTATGTAATATTAATTTTATTTTTTTTTATTTCGTTATTGATTTTATAACGAAAAATTGATTTGTTTATGGGAATTTAACATGAGGAAAAAGGAGGTGGATGAATTGGGGGAGGAGTCAAAAAAACGAAAAAAAAAACCCCAAGGAATTGGACTCAGAAACCTGGCTAGATAGCTTGGAAATAAATCTATCTAAGAAAACAAAGGTTAATTTCTGAAATTAGAAAAAAAGGGGATTAAACATGCGTAAATTGTTTTTTTCGTAATAAAATCAATATTAGACCAAATTTCATGAAATAAAAAGAAGGCTCACTCTTAAATTTTGATAACATTTAATATTATCGAAAAACATATTGTTTTTGCATTGTTTATATGGCCGTACATTTTGGGCAGGTTTCGTGAAACAGACAGTAGATATTCTACTGTCTGTTTCACGAAAGCTGCCCAAATTTTACGGCTATATAAACAATTAAAAATCAAGATTTCTTTTCATAATATTAAATTAAAGGAAAAATTAAGAATGAGCCTTCTTTTTATTTCGTGAAATTTGGTCAAATATTGATTTTATTGCGAAAACAAAATTTCCCCATGTTAAATCCCCATAGACATCTTCACGGACGGAGTGAAGATGTCTATGGGGATTTAACATGGGGAAATTTTTTTGAATTTTAGAAATACTGGACCGATTTTTAAAATTTAACTTTTGTTTTCTTAGATCATATCCAAGCTATCTAGCTAGGTTTCGGAGTCAATTTCCAAATTTTTTCGTTTTTTGACTAATCCCACACTCCTTTACCTCTTTTTCCCCCATGTTAAATTCCCATAGAGAAATCAATTTTTCGTAATAAAACCAATATTTGACCGAATTTCACGAAATAAAAAGAAGGCTCATTCTTAAATTTTCCTTTAATTTAATATTATCGAAAATAATATTGTTTTTGAATTGTCTATATAGCCGTACAATTTGGGCAGCTTTCGTGAAACAGACAGTAGTTGTCCAAGGCGACTCTGGTAGAAGTTTACTTACACTTGGTTTCGTCGCTGCTGTCGAACGCGCCGCAGTTTGGGTCGTCATTGCATTGCATGGCGGGGTGTATACAGTAGCGGTGGTTGTTGCATAGCTGCCCTAGATGGCGCGCCGCGCAGCCCCCTCGGCTCGGCTTGGAACACAGGAACCCGTCACACTGATCTGCATATATACCAGCTCCTTATATGTGGCTGTGACTGAATAATTGGCACTTATGTGATTTATGACCAGTGTAACACCTGCTCAAATAGCACATTCCTGTAGCTTGATAACGATCTATATTAATAGTGAGAAGCATGGCGAGTGTTTCATTTATGGAATGACGTACATTGTAGATCCTGATTAGATTGTGATGCACAGGTTAACCCTTTCCCTGATAGAGACGACTTTTCACGCCTCTGCAGAAGATGTCTTTTGAAAACATTGTGGGAAAAGGAGAAATTGCTTGTAACAAGCTTCTCCTTTTCCCACAATGTTTTCTACTCTATCAGATAATTTAACCATCATATGACCCAGCATTTTATTCTTTTATTCAGATGTTTTGCATTTGGATGAGTCGAAATATCGCAAAATAGGGAAAGGGTTAACCTAGATCTACACTGGTCGCAAAACCCATAAACCCAATTATCCAGTCACAGCCACATATGTGCCCTCTTAATTCATCTGTGTGATCCGGGGAAGTCTCTTGATATCTTGAGAAATGCAATATTGTGTGACATACCGCAATAAACACACTGCACATGCACACAAACCAATATAGCACAAGCTATTTTAATATCATTTATAGTTGGACACTATCTATCATTAATACATGTACTATATGTTGTGTACACCTGCATACACTGGGATTGAGAGTACGTATAAACATGCATGTACATTCACCCATATATAGGGAGCCGTCTCGGTCATATAGTTGATCAAACACATGTACGTACATGCATACGTACATGCATGTTTATACTCTAAATCCCAATGTTCTCGTTTGGTTTAACACTGTTCTGAACATTGTTTTGCAAATCAATGTTTGCATTTACATGTTCATACAGGGAAACTTCCGTAAACAGGACAAAATATGCGGGTGTATGAGCTCACCAAAACATGCATATGCGCTTTGCAACCATGAGCATACATCGTCATTGGAGTTAAATGTCTCAGCAATGTAAGTGTTAATTAAATAACACAAGGAACACCGTACACTCGAAGTGGATATTACCTGAGTTGGTCAAAGTAACGGCCGTCCATGTCGCTTTAAATCCCTGCATATTTTCTGGGTTGGATTGTCCGCTTTGGAACCTTAAACATAGACAGCACATGTACGCTCGTATGGGTTACAATGCAATTTTGTCAACCTCTGCCACGTGACACAATGTTCGGGTAACACCGGTACACACATCGTTAATTATTTCCAGGTCATGATAATCCAACATGCAGTGCCGAGTTAGTGACCAACGAAATTAAGTAATTGCCGGCATAATGTTGTTTGGATCTACTGTATTCAATCCAATAAATGTGCATGATGACTGTTTAACATCTATATTCAACCTCTACGTCACATGCTGATGTCGACCTATGTCATGCTTACGTGGTGTGAAATAAATACGGTTTTTGCATAAACGTTTCACCCAGATAAGCCCGTATTATTGGACTGCACGGTTTCTTTTGTCGCCGTGTATAGCATAAATATATACAATAATTCTAGCATACGTTGATGGATCATTTTTCTCAGTAACCAGAATGGTCTGTCTGTAATGCAGTCGCACTGCGTTACAAACAGAACATTCGGGTTATTTGCTCAACTCGGACAGGGGTCCGACTATGGCACAGAGACAAACAACGTGTCTGAATGTACAAGGGTATCATGATCATGAACACGTGAGGTCACTTCCCATCGAATATGCCGCGCACTGAGACATTCAGAATGTGCGGAAGTGCAAGGGTTTCAGGCTTTACATACAAGGTCACCCCCCCCCCCCCCCCCGATCATGCCACACTGGGACTCGAACCTGATGACGAGCCTGTCGGTGGTGGAGAGGAACTCGTGGCGGTCGCTGGCCTCGTGTTTCAGCTGACCACAGTAGCGCACGGGCAGGGTCTCCGGCGACACGAATCCGTCAAACAGCATCAGCAGCGTCGTCTCCTTGCATATAGCTGTAATAGACAAGCTATATCGTGTGCATATACTCCATTGGGGCCAATGCTATTCTTGTGATGCTGGCAAGTGTCCAGAATATAAAGTGGAACCTATATAAACCGGATACGTCCACAGGGTGTCCGGTTAAGAGAGAGAGAGAGAGAGAGAGAGAGAGAGAGAGAGAGAGAGAGAGAGAGAGAGAGTACACTGTATTCCATACATATTATCACTCGAAGACATACATGTGTGTTTTGCAATCAGGAGCAGACATTACATTCTAATCCATCTAATGCACAACCATTATAGGTGTCCGGCTTAGAGGAGTTCTAATATACCACGTATGGTCAGATTGTTTATACAGGCGTCGGGCTTACATGGTGAGTTAGACTGCAAAAGAAAGACATATGTGGAAATTAGATAGCAATGAAAGTCCATATGTGTTAATAGATCATAGTAGATGTCCACGTGTCTGTCTACGCTATCGGCTCTTTGGTCCATCGGCAATACATACACGTGGCTATGACTCGAGAAATGAGGCTTATGATCCATGCGATCATTGTAGACCCAGACCAGCCTGCGCATCCGCGCAGTCTGGTCAGGGTCTGCAATGTTCGCAAGTCAGTCAGCGAAAGACGTGTCATGCTTCTAATATACAGTAGAGATGCTTAGCATGCTACAGGAATGTGTTACCAGTAGCCTATTTCACCAATATTGCAAAGTATACTTTTCTAGCAAAGTATACTTTGAGGGAGTAATCATTTATTTTTCCCGAAATGCATTATTTCATATAGAACTAACGACTGTATGTATTTGATGATTAAAAGTATGCACAATTATTATACTGAATGTATTACATTATCACAGCCAAAATGGCTGTGATAATGTAATAAATTCAGTGTAATAAAAATTAATAAATTTATCCTGAAATTGAAAATTTCTCCCTCAAAGTATACTTTGCTAGGAAAGTATACTTTACAATGTTGGTGAAATCGGCTACTGGTAACACATTCCTGTAGCATGCTAAGAATCTCGCGAACTACAAATGGCCACAAACGTCATAAGCCCATTTTTCACGTCACGGACATACATAGCGGATAAGTGCATCCAGACAACGTGCATGATGTATGGGGTCGGCTCTGGGTAAACCTACGTTATCGCAGCGTCTCTCAGGGATCCATGCATTGCTGGTTTATTTATATGTCTGTGTTTCGCAGGTATTGATTTCTCAAGCAGCCAGCATGGCCAATGGTGTAAGCAACGGCATGGGGAAATGTGCTAGTTCTCTCACAGGGCCGTCGTAGTATGACGTCAGTGACATGATTGTGAACACTATAGATATTCAAGGTGTATGATCACGTGGTACTAACAACAACAAAAAACACCGATTCAAAGTACGTATTCTTTTATAGTGTCCTTATTACGTAACGGATTTTGATGAAATATGGCGCATCAAACGCGTCTTGTTAAGCTGCATTTGGTGGTCTGTATTTTCGCCCAAACTTCCGACACGGAAATCGATTCTTCGCAAAAACGTCATAAGTCTGTGCCAAACTCCCTGGACCACCAAATGTAGCTCATGAAGACGCGTTTGCTGCGCCATATTTCATAAAAATCCGTTGCATATTAAGGAAACTATCAAATAATACTTACTTTGGAGTGGGCGACGTTGTTGTTGTTGTAACCACGTGATAATGCACCTTGATATTGATTAAACTGCGCGGATGTGCGTGCTGATCAGGAACGTTGATTGTAACTCATTCAGATAGGTACTCGAAACGGGAATCAGTTTGTTTAAAGGTACATGCCCACTCAGTAGACATAATCTGTTAATTGGTATAGATAATTAAAAATAATAACATGCCTCATTTACATATGAAAATTGCCTGATACCACCGCGAGTCACTATCAGTAAAATAATTTTTACTAATACTAATTATTACTGGAATAACTAGTGACACAATTATACACTTATTTAATTCCTATAAAGAACATGTTGTGCCTACTGGGTGGGCATGTACCTTTAATATGCTAAGACCACATGTGGCTGAACGAAATAGCGTGCCAGTATGATCTCTAGTATAAAAGTATATTACTTTATACAGTCGAACCTCTCTAAACTGGACACCGAGAACATCCAGTTGTGCTTAATTTTGGTATGTTTCTGTGTCATTTACCTTCAATGATGCTGCCTGTTCATGCTATTCATGTTGAAAGCATCCATGATTGTCGTGAAGTAGTTATATGTCTGTTTTTCAGTGGAACCTCTCTAAACTGGACACCCTGTGAACTTCCCAGAGTGTCCGATTTAGAGAGGTTCCAGTGTATTAGAAACTAGATCACCGGCCATTTTTCTTTGGCACATGTTGCTGAGACTCGGCCGACCTCGGCATCGGTAATCAACAATTATGATTTCGTGTATGAGATTGATCAAGCTCATGCTCATCGCACAACCTGGAGCTGCGCTGGCGGCAGTCATTAGAAGGTTGGGCGGGTCGGCTTATCAGCATGACCAGCATACAGCGGAGCCTCTCTGAACCTGGGGTCCGCTTCACTGAACTTCGTACGACTAGAATGTTCGTAAGTGCATCTTTAGGATCGCCGGGAAATTTAAATTGTTGGATTTACATTTATTGAGCATAGGCTGCATATGCAGCCTATGCTCAATAAATGTATATCCAATAATTGTTTACAAGAAAACATTGGTAATGTGAAATTTACATAAATCATAATTTTGCACTTACGAACTTTTTAGTTGAGTGAAACGCCCCCCTGTCACCTCGTTCTGTTTAGGAGATTTCTGACGGCACTTTTGATATACGTAAGCACAGCTATACACATTTGTGTGGTTCGCAATTGCGATATACATTATGACGACAGCTATATTAATTTACAGTGAAACCAATCAAAAACACACTTCTGTATCACAGTTTGAAGTAACGGACCAACGTCTATAACTGCATTAAATATGCCTAAAAGTATCAGAACAAGTAATGAACAAAAATAAGGACTGTTTTTCACTCTCACTGATATTACAAGGAGCAACCAAGCAACATCTTTTTTTTGTATTTGTTTTAAGTACTGTATATTTAAGGCATTTATATACGTTGGTCCGTTACTTTGTATTCAATGTAAGTATATTTTCCTGTTTAGAGAGGTTGAACTGCATTTGCATTTGCCATTCCAGAACGTACCATTCGCTGTTATATCCAATGATATGAAGTTCAGTAGAATCTGTTGTTCGGCCTTGACCTTGATGATCCAGGTGCACTCGGCCTCGGCCGGATAGGGCCCCGGGTAGTTGGGCGACTCTATCATGCCCCCGGGTCCCGTCAGGTAGCCGGGGCCACACCCAATCGTGGACGCGTGGAACGGGTGCCAGTCTGTGGAGTATAACCAGAAACACGCCCTGTAGCCTATTTCACCAACATTGCAAAGTATACGTATCTTGCTAAGTACACTTTAAAGGAGACATTTTCAATTTAAGGATAACTTGATTATTTTTTATTATATTGAATTTATTACATTATCACAGCCATTTTGGCTGTGATAATGTTATAAATTCAGTATAATAATTATGCATTTAAATCATATATGCAGTCGTTAGTTCTATATGAAATAATTCATTTCGGGGAAAAAAAATGGTTACTCCCTCAAAGTATGCTTAGCTAAAGTATGCTTACCAATATTGGTGAAATAGGCTACAGGTAGATGGGCTATATAGAGAATATTAGGCTAGCGTCAGTTAATATCTAGTTTATACCATGCAAGGCTATGCAACGCGTAGGAGTTCCGAGGCTCGCCGAGGAGTTCCTACCGTTTCTGAGCCGAGCCTGCATCTAATTAACTTCATGTCATTTGACGCAGTTTGATCAATGAAACTTCAGTAAGTGTAGTTATCTATTCAGGATTGACCGTGGTACATTGGTACTATCAGGTCCCCGGGGTACCCGGTGCCACGCCCAATCGTGGACGACTGGAACGGGTGCCAGTCTCCGGGATTTTTTGTGACTGAAGAAAATGGAGCTTATGGGATTTGTCACCAGTTTAGCTGCTGACCAATATACTGTTTGTCGCGCTCGCTTGCGGACAGCACAATAGTTGGCACATTGGCGTACGTACATCCGTACGTGCGTCCGGGTTAAAGGTTTTGGTTAAAGTTCTTCGGTATAATATCAAAGTCGCGGCGGGCGCAACGTGCGGCCCGCGGCCATCTAGTACTGATCTGTGTTATTATACTTCGAACGTCCATTTATGCAATACCACACGCCATGACTTGCACAGTACAAGCTGAAAGTATTTGTCGCCGACTGAAAAGTAATAATTTCCAATAACCTCCGAAGGGAAAACATTTATTACATATTATTCATATAGTCAATCTTCATTACATTTTCGACCACATTGTCATTATCGAAAACAGTACCGTATGCATTTTGATAAAGACCAAATGGTCGAAAAAATTAATAAAAAGAGTGACTATAAGAATGAAAAATATAATAGTTGGACGCTCAATGGCCGAATGACTGTTGAGATTTAACACAACGAAATCAAAGGAGCTTTCAGGAATCGGCCGCCATTGCCAACAACCAAGAACATTCTACGTAACAATGAAACGTGGTATTTGTTGGTACTGAACGCGGATTAGTTTCCATATCGACGCTGTGGGCTATATGTGGCTGTGAATGGAGAAATTGGCGTTTGTCTTTTGCGATCAGTGTAGATCCTGATCAGCATGCGCGTCCGCGAAGTCTGATCAGGGTCTGCACAGTTCGCCATTCAAACGTCCGCCATGATTCTAACAAAACTATGTGAGTCATTATAAGACTTCAAGAGGGCGCAATCTGATCAGGAGCTACACTGGCAACAAATGTCATAATTCACGATTTCTCCAGTCACAGTGGCTGGAATTTCGACACACCCTGTTCATCCTATTAATCAGCAACGTTTGTTCCAAGAATTATCATCACCCATCGTGATATGTTACATACGGTGGTGCACTTCTGCCATCTGTTTAAAGTGAACACGTGGCAGCTAAGTTGTCTTAATGCACAATATGCGTCGTCTTAACTACATAATTAATTATCTCGTCAATTATTAGTCAGGACGAGATAAATTAAACGCAATCTCGTTAAAGCATGTTACACCAATACAGACACATTGTACATTGTATTTCGTCTTTATTATAGGAATGAATGGCCGTTTTGTGGAATTTATCGAGGTATAAACTTGGAAAAGTCGCGGGAATACTGGACGAAGGCCGGAACAAAAGGCCATTCATTCCTTATAATTCCAGCATTTGAAATAAATTCATCAAGGAAATGTGTTTATTTTCCGTTTTCATAAAAATTATTTTAACTGCGCCTGACGGTTACGGAAAGTAGTTCGGCATGGGAGGTTACTGGGATATACATTTTGGACAGAGACTTGCTACGGACCAATCAAATGTTAGGGAATTGTGTAAATATTTGTGTGCTGGAATTATCAGTTAGTAAGTCGTCTTGAAGCGATACGTATTAGCTGGTCAAGACGAGATTTAGATATCATGTGCTAAGTCGTTATACTGACAAAAATGCAGAAATTAAATTAAAACGATGTCACTAATGGGTATGTTTTTGACGAGATGTCGCGTCCACTTGATCTGGTCTTGATCAGTTCACGTATTACATGTAACTATCACGTTAAGCCATACAACGTTCTTCCTCTGTTAAGCGTCCGCGTGCGGGTAGGTTTTGAGCCTGGTTCTATGAAAAAACAAACAAACTTTGTATGCTATTTTACACTATTTAAAAGTATTTATGAAAATTGATTTGGGACTTTTAAAGTTTTAAATCCGCTCATGAATAGAGTGTTTTCTTATCATTTAGCGGCAATTTAAATTTATGTTTAAAACTTCATCAACCCTTTGCACACTGCAAAGGGTTGAGGAAGTTTTTAACTTAAATATATATTCGTTTGTTTAAGGCCTTGTTTGTTTTTACCGGATATTTAAGTAGGTTTTGGTCATCCTGGTGGACGTTTACCAGAGAAAAACAATGGCATGATCTCATCTCGTTATGTGGATGGCACAAGATGCCACCATAGATGCATGTATACGGTACAGCATGGTTGCCAATTCGGTAATATGACGCCTAGATGTGCAACACACTTTCTAGGGAGGACGGTAGAAACATATTTAGACATTTGCAGAAAACTCTCATTTATAAAGGTAAAATTGTATGGGCCATATCAAGAGTTCCAAGATAATCGCCAAGCTCGACTATGAGAAAAATAAAATACATGTATAATACACGTACGGAGGTTTTATTGCACTTGCTCATTTATGGCTGTGACTGAGAAATGGGGCTTAAGGGATTTGTGACCAGTGTAGCTCCTGACCAAATAGCACACACATGTAGCCTGAAATCGATATATAATGCTTGTTAGAAGCGTGACTGGTGTTTCATTGATAGACTATATCGAACAGTGCAGATCCTGGTCAGACTGTGCGGATGCACAGGCTGATCTGGATCTACACTGGTCGCATTTCTCCAGTGACAGCCACATTTGTGTACAGTATTGTCATTGTTCAAACAAACGAACACCCTATAGCGCCGACTTGAGCGAAATGAAAATGACATGAAAGTAATATATAAATAGGCAAAATGTGCACAGTTGATCACTGAGTTTCAATGTTTGGATAGCCGAAGTGCCCATGACATTTGGCATACATGTACACAATTCTTAACATACACAGTTTCTCAAACATTGAACTAAAACAAATATATTAGCGTAGCTCAAACTAAAAACATTCAGACCAATTGATTTGGATAATGATTATTACAATTACAAAACAAATTCTTTGAGAAACCACTATCAAAAAAGTACATTATAAGTGGTGTTGTATTGCACGTGTTCATGTGCGTCCTAGCGTCGACTTAACCGAAAACAAACTGAACACACTTAAAAATTGTCGTCTGCTGTTTATTTTCTATTTTCCATTTTTCTTATCAAAACATGCTTCGACAGCACTTTAGAAATGTTTTCATCCAATGAAATGATTCAAATGTGCTGCCAAACCATGTTTTTATTTAGAGAAAATACAAAATAAGAAACAACAGCAGACGACAATTTTCTATACGTACAAAATGTTCTTTATATCAGAGACATCATCTGAGACATTTTCTGGCAAAATAAACATTCAATCTCCATTACCCCACGTATTGATTGGCATTGTAATACATTTTATATCGGACATATTTTTTCCACACTGATATTAAGGATACCGTGTTTCCTTAACATGTTAACGGACATTACTAGTTGTTATTTGTATTTATTTTTTGATGTGTAATAGTCCTTAGGCATTGAACTGAGGGATCGTAGTTAGTTATTTCCCTTTGCAAATCTATTTATAGAATCCGGTCCTATGGTTTATTTAATCGTTTATTTCTTAATAAGTAGTGCAGAAATTAAGTCTGCGAACAGAGTAGACCCAGATCAGAACTGTGCAGTCTGATCTGAGTATACACTGTTTGTAATAAAACTTGATAAGTGTGAACATATGAAACTGACAAATGAAAAGTCATGCAGAGCATTACACAAATATGTAGCAAGTCAACCGAAATCTCATAAATACCCGATTTTTGGCGGCCATCTTGAAAATATGATAATTATATACTGAATATTAGTGTAGTTTACGTAAATTCTTTAATATATCCGTCAGAAATGTTTTTTAACAACTTACACCAATTTCCAAGTTAAGGACCATGACCTATTGGCTCATATACTGGCAAAGTTCGACTTCCGTCAAGCATAAAGTTCAATGACCTTGAAATGACCTTGAACTTGGTTTAAAAAATGGCACCCGGATTTTTTGGAAACCTTATACATTCAAGTTTATAAAAACACCGGGTGCCATAAATTAACACGAGGTGCCGGAATCTTATATATATATACCTACAATTGCCCCTGGACTAGAAGGCAAACCGCCTAACTTTAGTTTACCGAACTCGTAGTTAAAACGTTTATTTAGCCAAAATTGCAAACCGCCTCTTTAGTTTACCGAACCTTTTATTTTAAAACTTTATTTATAGCCAAATTGCAAACCGCCTAACTTTAGTTTACCGAACTCTTGTAGTGAAAACGTTTATTTATAGCCAAATTGCAAACCGCCTAACTTTAGTTTACCGAACTCTAGTAACGTTTATTTAGTAGCCAAATTGCAAACCGCCTAACTTTAGTTTACCGAACTCTTGTAGTAAAACGTTTTATTTATAGCAAATTGCAACCGCCTAACTTTAGTTTACCGAACTCTATACGTTTATAAGCCAAATTGCAAACCGACCTAACTTTAGTTTACCGAACTCTAGTTAAAAGTATTTATAGCAAATTGCTTTACCGCCTACTAGTACCGAAATCTTGTAGTAAAACGTTTATTTATAGCCAAATTGTGTTATTTCGCTATATTTAAAGTTTTCAACAGAGATAATGGCCAAAAATGAAAAATTATCCGGTTGATGTAATTTGGAAGTGATACAACAAATTTCGCGTTTGTAGATTACAGAATATAGGAGAAAAGGGTGGTTACAAACTTTTTCACAAACCAATGGATAACCAATATATAGCCGTTCTATACATAGATCGGCTAATAATGATGCAGTTCCGGATCAGACTGGCGATATGTAGGATAACCTGAATCAAAGCTAGTCGAAAACACTATACTGGCTCCTTTACACAACAAATTGTGCGACAGTCGCCCTTTCTACAAGCAATAATACCCTAAGGTATACAATTTGGACCGGATTTCTATAAATTAATTCAAAGGGAAATAACTAACTACGATCCCTCATTGAACAGTTACCCGACCTACCTACGACTATTCATTGCTTCATTGATCACGAATGAAGTCGTAGTAGGTAAATTTGGTAACTTCCAATGCCCTGGGGGCCATTTCACTAAACTTCGTACGACTAAAATGTTCGTAAATGCAAATTTAGGATCGTCTGGAAATTTCAATTGATGGATTTTCATTTATTGAGCATAGGCTGCATATGCAGCCTATGCTCACTAAATGTAAATCCAATAATTGTTTACAAGAAAACAGTGTTAATGTGAAATACACAGACTATCATAAGTTTGCACATACGAACATTTTAGTCGTACGGACGGTACGGGAGAAGATTGCAAGAGATACCGTGGACGGTACGGGAGAAGATTGCAAGAGATACCGTGGACGGTACGGGAGAAGATTGCAAGAGATACCGTGGACGGTACGGGAGAAGATTGCAAGAGATACCGTGGACGGTACGGGAGAAGATTGCAAGAGATACCGTGGACGGTACGGGAGAAGATTGCAAGAGATACCGTGGACGGTACGGGAGAAGATTGCAAGAGATACCGTGGACGGTACGGGAGAAGATTGCAAGAGATACCGTGGACGGTACGGGAGAAGATTGCAAGAGATACCGTGGACGGTACGGGAGAAGATTGCAGAGATACCGTGGACTGTACGGGAGAAGATTGCAAGAGATACCGTGGACGGTACGGAGAAGATGCAAGAGATACCGTGACGGTACGGGAGAAGATTGCAAGAGATACCGTGGACGGTACGGGAGAAGATTGCAAGAGATACCGTGGACGGTATGGGAGAAGATTGCAAGAGATACCGTGGACGGTACGGGAGAAGATTGCAAGAGATACCGTGGACGGTACGGGAGAAGATGCAAGAGATACCGTGGACGGTACGGAGAAGATTGCAAGAGATACCGTGGACGGTACGGGAGAAGATTGCAGAGATACCGTGGACGGTACGGGAGAAGATTGCAAGAGATACCGTGGACGGTACGGGAGAAGATTGCAAGAGATACCGTGGACGGTACGGGAGAAGATTGCAAGAGATACCGTTCGCAACAACTGTGTTTCGTACTTACTTGTGGGGAGAAACTCGTAGTGACCGAGGAATCCTTTGGCGTTTTTGGTGAAGTCTGAGTGAAATACTATCTCGAGTTTTGAATGCGTTGATATGTAGTCGGGTGGGGTGGCGCCCCCACAGTAGATCGACTTCGGCTCCTTGTAGCCCTGGTCGTTGATACTCGAAATGGCGATGTAGTCAAACTGACACCTGTTTTATAGGGCGCATATTAGTACATGGTCGTACGTTCGTCAGTCACCTTTATTGTAAAAAGTAAATCTTTTAAATTGTAATAGCTGGATATTTGATATTAGTTATGTTTCTTTCTTATGGCGGACGGATGACCAATGTTTAGTCAATTTTGAGTTTTGGTTAGACCATCGGATCATGGATTATCTCCCCCATTTTGACTTAGAATTTCACCATTTTGCCTTGTCAGCCGTCGAACTTTTAAACCATAATAGCGGGGGATTTCATAGTTGCTATGTGGCTTCCTTATGGCGTACATATGGGCACAGTATATTTCGTTATTTTTTTATTTGAGACCAGGGTCATTCGTTATCTCCTCCTTTCGGACTTAAAAACGGAAAGAAGTACTTATATATTGGGGTGTCGCGTCATCAACTACCCTATAGTCTGTTTCACGAAACCTGCCCAAATTTTACGGCTACATAAACAATGCAAAAACAATATTTTTTTAGATAATATTAAATTAAAGCAAAATTTAAGAATGAGCCTTCTTTTTATTTCGTGAAATTTGGTCAAATATTGGTTTTATTACGAAAAATTGATTTCTCTATGGGAATTTAACATGGGGGGAAAAGAGGTAGAGGACTGACTTGTGGGAGGAGTAAAACAAACTCTTTTTTTTGGAAATTGACTCCGAAACCTAGCTAGATAGCTTGGAAATGATCTAACTAAGAAAACAAAAGTTAAATTTTAAAGATCGGTCCAGTATTTCTGAAATTCTCAGAATACTGAATACTCCGTGAAGATGTCTATCATCTATGGGGATTTAACGTGGGGAAATTTTGTTTTCGTAATAAAATCAATATTTGACCAAATTTCACGAAATAAAAAGAAGGCTCATTCTTAAATTTTCCTTTAATTTAATATTATCGAAAACAATATGGTTTTTGAATTGTTTATATGGCCGTAAAATTTGGACACTTTTCGTGAAACAGACTATAGTATTTCAAATACAGAGCGCCCTCTCTTAACCTAGCACGTACAGCTGCAATGATGTACAAGTAAGATGTCTTTGTATATCCTTTAACACAGTTCACGGGCGGCCACAACTTCAAGGTGTATGTACCACGTGGTACTAACAACAACAACAAGTACTGAAGCTTCCAGAATCCATCCGATTGAAAGTACGTATTATTTTATGTTGTCCTTATTACGTAACGGATTTTTATGAAATATGGCACATCAAACGCGTCTTGTTAAGCTGCATTTGGTGGTCTCTGTATTTTCGCCCAAACTTCTGTCGTTTTTGCGAAGAATCGATTCTTTGCAAAAACGACACAACTCTGTGCCAAACTCCCTGGACCACCAAATGCATCTCATGAAGGCGCGTTTGCTTAGCCATATTTCACCAAAATCCGTTTCACATTAAGGAAAATATCAAATAATACTTACTTTGGAGTGGGCGACGTTGTTGTTGTTGTAACCACGTGATCATGCACCTTGAACTTGTCAAACAATAAATATATGTTATTGTTCACATATTGGATTTATAAGGAATTAAATGCGAGGGAGCGCTAGCGACCGCAGCATTTAGTTCCTGAAAATACAATATGTGAGCAATAACATACATATAGTTCAGCCAAGTGTTTACTGCAATGTCCTATACGAATATCGATTTTCCATTTCCTATAGAACAGTTATTATATAATAATCATTAAATCTGGAAGTATATAGTTCGTTGGGGTTAAACGTTGCATTATGTGAAATAAGTGGAGCAGCTTAGAAAGTAGGGTGAACGTTATGCTTGACGGATCTTAAATTCGGTATTCTGTGTATCATGTCAAGACACTTATTGATTTTCCAATTAACCGAGTTGTCTTGGCTGACCTTTATCAAATTCATATATTAGTGTTTATCATGGCATACGAAGAACACTGTTGTTGATGTGTTCAGTTATCCCCCCCCCTGCCAGTGGTGTTTTATTGTATCATGCTGTATCCTTGTAATGTTGACTAAATTTGATATATGCATGTTTATCATGGCAAGTGGATGAATCGTCACGTTTCCAATATCCTCTCCTCTACCCCCACGCTCCACCCAAGTTTACTGGTCCTGCCTCTACGGGCGATGATTGTGACTTTCGTCACTCTCGTGTTGTTTTGTATCATTGATCGCTGCTTAAAATAGGCGTGCATGTTATATTTTGACGGAAACTGTGCTATGCTAGTCTACGGTATTCCGGCAATATTTCTGTCTGTGACTGGAGAAATTGAGCTTATGACATATACCACCAGTGTAGACCCAGATCAGCCTGCGCATCCGCGCAGTCTGATCAGGGCCTGCACTGTTCGCCATTCAGTCGTTGAAACACTCACCATGCATCTAGCAACCAGCATACACGTACGTCCGTATCAGGCTGCAGGAACTGATTTTAAAGTGAGACTGACCATACATTTAACAGTCCCAATTTCCCAAGTCACAGCCATATATTTTAGCATCACAGACAATCTCGATTGATATGTCTATATCGCCATTGATAGCACCACAACGGGGGAACGGTAAATTGGTTTCCGCCGAACAATGGAGTGCGTCTGATAACAAACCGCTAAGATAAACATGACGCGCCTTTGAACAAACACGTCCTATGGCATGTACAGAGATGCGTGTAAACGTAGTATTTCTTATCAAATTATGAAAGCATCTGAAAATAATATTTGTCAAATTTTCATACGGCATTTTTTATGGTATATCAACATTGGTGTAATTTATAAATAACACCAGTGGCACATTGGTGTTATTTATAAATTACACCGATGTTCATTGCAGCTCACGTACAAGTAGACACGTTTTCACAAATTCTGGCGGGAAATATTTCAGATATTCCGAGGGCTCGTTATAGACGTGTTTGTTTAATAGTCTGCCGCTCTGATATCATTATTTCCTGGATGTGTGTACCATAGGGCCAATACACAATAACATGGCGAAGTAATAGTACGTACAAGGAGCAATCGAATGAATGACTCGTGACGAAGAGACAAGCAACGTAAATGGCCACTCGCTGTCTACGGGACTGAGTGCACGCATCGTCACAGTCGATGGAGGATAGCTGCAGGACAAAAGCTCAACTTTGCAAATCAATTCAGGTAGTGTGGTCAAGTACAGCCGTGTATGTTCACCACAGTTGTTCTTGTGAATGTTTACCGTTGATGTATGTACACAGTATTAAGTATAAACTACATTTTCTGGTTTGCCACTAATTGTAGTTGAACATTGACAACATTAATGAACGTAGGTGTCTATATTGGTAAGCTATTTTAAAAGCTATACGGATTTCGGTAAGAAGGTTAGTGTTTTTTTTACTCATATTCATGTAATGTACGACACGTTTACTATTAGTTTACAATGTAACGTTGTTGTGATCACTATCTAAGTTGCACCTCCCGAAGACGAACAACGGAGTAGTTCTGCAATCATATTTGTATTGGCACGCTATCGATCGTATAGTGGAAGAAGCCTAAATCTCAGAGTCCTGGGTTGACACCCGTGCCCTGGTGCCTATTTCACCAACATTGCAAAGTATACTTTCCTAGCAAAGTATACTTTGAGGGAGAAATTTTCAATTTTAGGATAAATTTATTAATATTTATTATACTGATTTTATGACATTATCACAGCCAATTTGGCTGTGATAATGTAATAAATTCAGTATAAAAAACTCTGCATACTTTTAATCATCAAATATATGCAGTCGTTAGTTCTATATGTCATAATGCATTTCGGGAAAAATAAATGATTACTGCCTCAAAGTATACTTTGCTAGATAAGTATACTTTGCAATGCTGGTTAAATAGGCTACAGACTATCAAACGGTACCCCAAGCCGACCCAGCGGGGTCCGACCTTACAGCCAGCCCAACATTAGTGAACACCATTAACCCTTTCCCTGTTTTGCGATATTTCGACTCGTCCAAATCCAAAACATCTGAATAAAAGAATGAAATGCTGGGTCAAATGATGGTTAAATTATCTGATACAGTAGAAAACATTGTGGGAAAAGGAGAAATTGCTTGTTACAAGCAATTTCTCCTTTTCCCACAATGTTTTCAAAAGTTATCTTCTGCAGAGGCGTGAACAGTCGTCTCTATCAGGGAAAGGGTTAAGCGAGTAATGTACACTGCTTAGACAGTCCAAACGGACGGCCTGATATATTCTATGATTTATTTCTTGTTTGCTCATTTGTGCGTGCTGTTCATTTGTATGCTGAACTAAAGGTTTCCTCAACGTTTATAATGAGTCGTCTCATGTAATTCTTTTAGAATGGCAATTGTACATGTACCTATGTTTTATTATTACTATGTATTTTATGATGTACGGTTGATGAGACGTTAATAAACAATTTATCGATCTTCTACTGATGACATTTAATGTTTATTGCATCAGAATTATCAGATTGAACTGGTCCCCGTTGATGTGTGATTTTCTAAATATTAGTATGCACCCAGTAATGCTTGATTTAAATCTTGAGGAACAGGCCGTATTGTTATAATTCCAGCACAAACATACTTACACAATTCCCTAACATTTGATTGGCCCGTAGCAAGTCTCTGTCCAAAATTTATATCCCAGTAAACTCCCACGCCGAACTACTTTCCGTAACCGTGAGGCGCAGTTAAAATAATTCTTAAGAAAACGGAAAATAAACATATTTTCTTGATGAATTTATTTCAAATTCTGGAATTATAAGGAATGAATGGCCTTTTTTTGTGGAATTTATCGGGGATATAAACTTGGAAAAGTCGCGGGAATACTGGACGAGGCCTTCCGGCCTTCGTCCAGTATTCCCGCGACTTTTCCAAGTTTATACCCGATAAATTCCACAAAAAGGCCATTCATTCCTATAATAGTAGCCTATACTCACGTTAGATACAGCTATAGCCTTATTACATGGGGCATTTCATTACGAATTATATAGAGTGGTGACTGGTGAACTGTACTGTTTAATCATTTTATTCAATATTTTTTTTTAATAATAAAAGGTAAAAGAAACATCTAAATACAATCTTGGATTAATTTATTTTGTAACTGTTACGACAAATATAACGTAAAGCAACAGTTGCCAATACTAACTATTACTGATATTTAACTTTACAGTGAAACCTCTCTAAACCGGACACCCTGGGAGATCCCCAGGAACCAGGATGTCCGGCTTAGAGAAGTTTCACTGTAAATCAGGCATTTGATCATTCTGAGCCATAGTTGTGTGCTATGCGATCACGAATAGAAATTATCATCCGAGGTAAATGACCAAGAAACTCATAAAAAATAAGTTCACAGGTGTTTTCTTGGTGTCCGGTTGAGAGAGATGTACTGTATTTCATTTTCCCTGTAATTCTGAACAATGTTGTCATTTCTGCTCTTATTTTTGTGTTTCGTCTGCTGTTTGTGTTGTTTTTATGTTGTTATTGATGCGTGTGGTAGGTTTATGGTTTTCCAATTTTGAGTTCGTGTTACAAACATTAGCTTCCGCGTACTCCGTGAACAACTAACGTAATTACTATTGGATAGCTCGAGTCGTATGAGTTCCTAGCTCGCAAAGCATTTTATACTATGTTTGCGAAAACGTAACCCGGTTACGTTGTTCGTAACCCTTATTGGATTTACATTTATTGAGCATAGGCTGCATATGCAGCCTATGCTCAATAAATGTAAATCCATCAAGTGTTACGAACAACGTTGAGCCAGATCAGACTAAGTTCACAGGATCATCGTCGTTTTTCATCCTGTGTTTTGTAGATTCTTAATAGTTCTTTCGACGAGTCACTGGCTTAGTATACTTATTTATATGTTTATATTCTGGTAAATCGCTGCAGTTGCGTAGCCAAGGGGTGCAAAGGGTGCGAACACACCCTTAACAATTTGGTCAGGTATATATTTACACCTGAACTTACATTTTTCTGACTGAAATAGCCATATAATGTGAACGTTCACTATTTAGTGTGAAGTGTATCCGGAAGGAATGATAATTGTAAAACCTTCAATCAGACAGCATCTGTCTCATTCTTCTGATGCCAAGCGTTCAAGTGTTGTTACATGGATGTCTACTTGATTTAACATCTGAGGAACACGCCATATCGTTACACTAGTAACATTTATCCCGTCAACACAGTGCGTATGTGCCGTGAAACACGGTGCCGTCAAACATTTTTGATATCCAGTCAATACTATTTTTGGATTTTACAGCCATTTGTAGGTGTTGACGGGATAAATAGAATAGTAGGTTAGTGCCGTGAATTAGACAAAAATATCTGGCGCGGCACGGAAACGGGATGTGCTCGGCACAGCCTCGCCCATCCCGTTTCCTAAGCCTTGCCAGATATTTTTCCCCATTCACGGCGCTAACCTACTATTCTCTATATATTCATATTAGATACAGCTGCAGCCTAATTACATGGGGCATTTCATTACGAATTATACAGAGTGGTGAGTGGTGAACTGTACTGTTTAATCATTTTATTATTATGTGTTTAATAATTAAAATAAAGAGAAACATCTAGATATAATCTTGGATTAATTTATTTTGAAACTGTTAAGATAACTATAACGAAAAGCAACTATTGACAATGATAACTATTACTGATATTTAAATATATTTCGTTTTCCCTGTAATTATGAAATGTTTTGTCATTTCTCATTGTCACTGCTTGTCTTATTTTTATGTTTCATCTGCTGTTTGTGTTGTTTTTATGTTGTTATTTGTGCATGTGGTGGGTTTATGGTTTTCCTATTTTGAGTTCGTGTTACAAGCATTCGCTTCCACGTACTAATATTGAGTTAGCTCGAGTCCTATGGGTTCCTAGCTGGCGAAACATATGTTACTATGTTTGCGAACAACGTAACCCGAATTATCTGTCTGTAACGTAGGGCGACTGCGTTCACATGGTCATCGTCGTTCGTCATCCTGTGTTTTGTCGGTTTCTTAATAGTTCTTTCGACGATTAACTGACTTATTATATTCATTTATATGTTTCTATTCTGATAAATCGTTGCAGTTGCGTAGCCAAGGGGGATGCAAAAGGTGCGAATACACCCAATCACCCAGGTGTGTATTTACACATAATTCCAACACAACAATATTTACACAATTCCCTAACATTTGATTGGCCCGTAGCAAGTCTCTGTCCAAAATTTATATCCCAGCAAACTCCCACGCCGAACTACTTTCCATAACCGTGAGGCGCAGTTAAACTAATTCTTAAGAAAACGGAAAATAAACACACTTTCTTGATGAATTTATTTCAAATGCTGGAATTATAAGGAATGAATGGCCTTTTTGTTGAATATATCGGGGATATAAACTTGGAAAAGTCGCGGGAATACTGGACGAAGGCCGGAAGCCATTCATTCCTATAATGACTTACTTTTTGTCTGACTGAAATAGCTATAGAATTTGAACGTTCATTATTTAGTGTGAAATACTTGTCAGATGACATCATTCCTTCCAGATATAATTGTAAAACCTTCAATCAAACAGCATCTGTCTCATTCTTCTGATGCCAAGCGTTCAAGTGTTGTTACATGTATGTCTAGTCTTTCATGAAACTGACTTACGCTTACGATCGGAAATACTTGTTTATGTACGAACTCGCACGAATTCCCGACGGCATTTCCACATGACGCGTCTCATATGGCTTTGGTATGTATTTCGAGTTTATATGTACAGTGAAACCTCTCTAAACCGGACACCCTGGGAGGTCCCCAGGGTGTCCGGTTTAGAGAGGTTCCACTGTAAATTAGTCGTTTTGGCCATTATAATACATAAATGTATGCTATGCGATCACGAACATACATTATCATCTGAGATAAATGACCAAGACACCCATCAACAATAAGATCTCAGATGTTTCTTGGTGTCCGGTTTAGAGAGGTTCCACTGTACTGCATGTTTTAAATCAAAGTACAGTTTGTACTGTTGTATTATTGTAAGTTGGTGCCATATATGTGGCTGTGACTGGAGAAATGGGACTTACGAGATTTTTTACTGGTGGAGCTCCTGACTGAATAGCTCAATCCTGTAGTCTGATAACGATCTATATTGCTTGTTAGAACCCAGACAGGTGTTTCATTGATGGATGGCGAACCGTGCAGATCCTGACCAGACTGCGGATGCACAATCTGATCTAGATCTACAGTGATGGCAAAACCAATCAGCCACATTTCTCCAATCACAGCCACATATGTGGGGTTTGCGGCCAGTGTAGATCCAGATCAGCATGTGCATCCGAGCAGTTTGATCAGGATCTGCACTGTTCGCCATTTCATCAACAAATCACCCGTCATGTGTCTAGCAAGCAACATAAATAGCTAGTAGGCTGCAGGACTGTGGTTGTTGATCAGGAGCTACATTGGTTACAAATCCCATAAGCCCCATTTCTCCAGTCACACCCACATATTAGTTCATGCACAGCGTCGTTAATGAGCCAGACTGTTTGTTTTATCCCGTCAACACAGTGCGTATGTGCCGTGAAATACAGTGCCGTGAAACATTTTTGATATCCAGCCAATACTATTTTTGCATTTTAACGCCATTTTTAGGTGTTGACGGGATAAATAGAATAGTAGGTTAGTACCGTGAATGGGGAAAATATCTGGCGCGGCACGGAAACGGGATGTGCTCGGCAGAGCCTCGCCCATCCTGTTTCCTGAGCCTTGCCCGATATTTGTTCCCATTCACGGCACTAACCTACTATTCTCTATCTATTTTCTTTATTTCTGAACCAAAGTATATGTTGTGACCACTCATTTGAACCGTCTCGGCGAGACGGTTCAAATGGTGGTCACTACATATACTTCTGATGAGAAATAAAGAAATTCCTGAGCCTTGCCAGATATTTTTTCCCATTCACGGCACTGACCTACTATTCTCTATTTATAGTCTGTGCAAACGACCTTTATCGATACGTGCACTGAACTGCGTACATTTGAGGCATGACTTAAACAGGTTGCAGTAATAGGCCGGTTGCCTCGCAGTATCACTAATGACCATCTTATCAACCAGACACAAAGTATTGCATTATTCAACGGCTGCATGTAAGTTGAGAGTGTGACAGATTTCCAAACTCTCCCAGGAAGTATTATTCATCCGATCTAGATGACGATAGATTGTGGACAACGACACACAGGAAACGTCAACTTTCGCAATTTGTACTATGCTTATAGGTACGAACAGTTACTCTTGCAATCTACTCCCGTACCGGACGGTACGGGAGTAGATTTCAAGAGTCACTGTTCGCAACTACTATACTTACAACATGGTTTGTCCGCCTGTGCGAGGAGATAATCCGCGAGCCGTAGCGAGCGGGTCATCGAGCTTAATATATAGTGACAGTAGATGTTCAGAAACGTTGATAATCAAACTTTCACTGAACTTTCAAATAATGTTTTTATGAAAATTTATTATGTGATAGTAGTGTAATATACATCATAGACATCGAATACAAATCCACTCAAATTGGTTTTGCCCGGCCAAACTGACGTCACTGACGATGCCAATTTACATGTATGTAGTTTATATGTTATATATAACGACATATTCTCATCTTTTTCCCACCAGAGTGGCCCCTGCCTTCCAAATGTGTACCCTAGTCTGAGATAAAACAAACTTATTTTCAATTTGAATAGGACCAAGTTTAAACAATGTTCAATTCCGTCCGATTCAATTTTCTCTGCTGCATGTTCAGACTAACTGTGAGTAATGCTGCTAACTTTTGTATTGACCAGGCGCGGATCTAGGATTTGGGGTTAGGGGGTGGGGGCGTAACTATTTTGCAATACTTGACTATATTATCGAACGAGCTGAGCTCGTTCGATAATATAGTCAAGTATTGCAAAATAGTCGACCGAGCGGAGCTCAGGATAGCGCTAGGAAGGTCCGTGTGCATTTACCCCCGGAAATTTTTTGAAATCTACATCGCATTTCCTGCGTTCTGGCGCATTTTGGAGCAAACATATTGACACTGTCACAGTATGTTTAGACATGATTTTTGATTGAAAACGTTTAAATTTTGAAACAATAAGACAACGACCGAAGAATGCATGGAATACATGGCACTTGGCATGAAATGTGCCTTGTAACTTGTAAACAATATTTACTCGGCGAATATTAGGGGGGGGGGGGGGGGGGAGGGGAGGGGAGGGGGGGGGGGGCGCCGGGTCCGCCCCCCCCCACCCTGAATCCGCCCATGTTGACGGACTCTTAGTGTTCATGACTGGACCATGGTAATCATTAAAAGGAACCGCAATCGTATTGATGAAAAAATAAGATTTACCTGAGACCTCATGGGCGCCGCCATTTCTCAGGACAAAACAACAGACCATATGATCCCATACCTGGTTATATACAAGTTTGAAAACTCACAGCTGCAGCTGGGTGCACTCTAATCCTTAGACTGCGGGAAAAGTAAATTGTCGTCTTTTGGTGTTTTGCTGTTTTTTTCTGTATAATAGCATGGTTTGACAGCATTATAGAATCACTTCCATTGGGCATGATTCCAAAGTGCTGTCAACAACATGTTGTTGCTGAGAAAAATGGAAACTACGCAATAAACCGCAGAAGCAAACATTTAATTCCGCATTGTAAGGGACAAGCTTCTTTGTGATAATGACGACCTCGATTTCACTCACCCTCCCGTCCCTAAATTACCTTAGCTGTTGCTGGGATGTCAAACCCATTTGCTTTTACTTTTCACTCACCGGTTTTCTGACGGACCCTGCAGGGGGCGTTATTCACTAAACTTCGTACGACTAAAATGTTCGTAAGTGGAAAATTATGATAGTCTGTACATTTCGCATTAAAAATGTTTAATTGTAAACAATTATTGGATTTACATTTATTGAGCATATGCTGCATAAACATTGTAATTAGACACGTTTTCACAAATTCTGGCGGGAAATATTTCAGATATTCCGAGGGCTCGATATAGACGTGTTTGTTTAATAATCTGCCGCTCTGATATCATTATTTCCTGGATGTGTGTACTATAGGGCCAATACACAATAACATGGCGAAGTAATAGTACGTATAAGGAGCAATCGAATGAATGACTCGTTACGAGGAGACAAGCAACGCAAATGGCCACTCGTTCTTTACGGGACTGAGTGCACCCATCGTCACAGTCGATGGAGGATAGCTGCAGGACAAAAGCTCAACTTTGCAAATCAATTCAGGTAATTTTGTGAAGAACAGTCGTGTATGTTTACCACATACTTGTGAATATAAACAACCTGTAAATGCTGAATGTTTAGCCTTGATGTATGTAAGAAAGTACACAGTATTAAGTATAAACTACACCGGTTTGCCACTAATTATAGTTGAACATTGACAACAATAATGAACGTAGGTTGCACCTCTCGAAGACGAACAACGGAGTAGTTCTGCAATCATATTTTTATTGCCACGCTATCGATCGTATAGTGGAATTAGCCCAAATTTCAGAGTCTCGGGTTAACACCCGTATCCAGACTATCAAACGACGCAGCGGGGTCCAACCTTATAGCCAGCCCAACCTGAGTGAACACCGTTAACCCTTTCCCTGTTTTGCGATATTTCGACTCATCCAAATCCAAAACATCTGAATAAAAGAATGAAATGCTGGGTCAAATGATGGTTAAATTATCTGATAGAGTAGAAAACAATTTCTCCTTTTCCCACAATGTTTTCAAAAGACATCTTCTGCAGAGGCGTGAACAGTCGTCTCTATCAGGGAAAGGGTTAAGCGAGTAATTTGTACACTGCTTAGACAGTCCAAACGGACGGCCTGATATATTCTACTGGTGGCATTTAAAGTTTATTGCATCAGAATTACCAGATTGAACTGGTCCCCGTTGATGTGTGCTTGTCTAAATATTATTATGCACCCATTATTATTATGATTTAAAATCTGAGGAACACGCTATATCGTTATAATAGTCGCCTCTATTCATATTAGATACAACTGTAGCCTTATTACATGGGGCATTTCATTACGAATTACACAGAGTGATGAGTGATGAACTGAACAGTTTAATGATTTTATTCTTTAATTTTTGTTAATGAATAAAAAGTAAGAGAAGCATCTAGATCTAATCTTGGATTAATTTATTTTGAAACTGTTACGATAACAATAACGTAAAGCGACAGTTGTCAATACTAACTATTACTGATATTTAAATATACAGTGAAACCTCTCTAAACCGGACACCCTGGGAGGTCCACAGGGTGTCCGGCTTATACAGGTTTCACTGTAAATCAGGCATTTGATAATTCTGAGCCATAGTTGTGTACTATGCGATCACTAGTAGACATTATCACCCGAGATAAATGCATAAACTCATACAAATAAGTTTACAGGTGTTTTGTTGGTGTCCGGTTTAGAGAGGTTCCACTGTATTTCGTTTACTCTGTAATTATAAACAATTTTGTCATTTCTCAATAATTCCATCACAAAAATATTTGCACAATTCCCTAACATTTGATTGGCCCGTAGCAAGTCTCTGTCCAAAATTGATATCCCAGTAAACTCCCACGCCGAACTACTTTCCGTAACCGTGAGGCGCAGTTACAATAATTCTTAAGAAAACGGAAAATAAACACATTTTCTTGATGAATTTATTTCAAATGCTGCAATTATAAGGAATGAATGGCCTTTTTGTGGAATTTATCGGGGATATAAACCTTCCGGCCTTCGTCCAGTATTTATTCCCGCGACTTTTCCAAGTTTATACCCCGATAAATTCCACAAAAAGGCCATTAATTCCTATATTGTCATTGTTACTCTTATTTCACTGTTCATCTGCTGTTTGTGTTGTTTTTATGTTGTTATTTGTGCGTGTGGTAGGTTTATGGTTTTCCAATTTTGAGTTCGTGTTACAAGCATTAGCTTCCACGTACTCCGTGAACAACTAACGTAATTACTATTGAGTTAGCTCCAGTCGTATGAGTTCCTAGGTCGCAAAACATACGTTACTATGTTTGCGAACAACGTAACACGATTTCTCTATCTATAACGCAGGGCGACTGCGCTCACAGTGTCATCGTCGTTCGTCATCCTTATTATAGTATATAATTATAGTACATGTACTTATTATATTCATTCCGATAAATCGTTGAATTTGCGTAGCCAAGGGGGGGGGGGGTGCAAAAGGTGCGACTACACCCAAACAATTTGGGCAGGTGTGTATTTATTACACTGTTACTTACGTTTTTCTGACTGAAATAGCCATATGATTTGAACGTTCATTATTTAGTGTGAAATACTTGTCAGATGATACCATTCCTTACAGATATATAGAGGATATTCATATTTTTGCAACGAATATGACATATATGTTCATCGAGTGGTGTGAAATGTTCATATTTCAAAAGAGCCTATTTGTAGTCCGGCACTGCAGATGCGCGTTATGAATATAGATAGCGGAAGTAGTCGTATTTTCACAGCAAGTTGTTTATTTCAGCGATGAGAACATATGACTTTTATTTACATCGTATTGTTTTTATAGTTTATGCCAAGACCATTATGAATACGTGCATTGAACTGAATACATACGAGGCATGACTTACACAAGTTGCAGTAATAGGCCGGTTGCCTCGCAGTATCACTAATGACCAGACCTTATCAACCAGACACAACGTATTGCATTATTCAACGGCTGCAAGTAAGTTGAGAGTGTGACAGATTTCCAAACTCTCACAGGAAGCATTATTCATCCGATCAAGATGACGATATATTGTGGACAACGACAAACAAGAAACTTCAACTTTCGCAATTTGTACTATGCTTAAAGTTACGAACAGTAACTCTTGCAATCTACTCCCGTACCGGACGGTACGGGAGTAGATTTCAAGAGTCACTGTTCGCAACTACTATACTTACAACATGGTTTGTCCGCCTGTACGAGAAGATTATTTCAGACTAACTACAAGTAATGCTGCTAAATTTTGTTTTGGCGGACTCTTAGTGTTAATGACTGGTCATCATTAAAAGGAACCGCAGTCGTATTGATGAAAAAATAAGATTTACCTGAGACCTCATGGGCGCCGCCAGGACAAAACAACAGACCATATGATCCCATACCTGGTTATATACAAGTTTGAAAACTCACAGCTGCAGCTGGGTGCACTCTAATCCTTAGACTGCGGGAAAAGTAAATTGTCGTCTTTTGTTGTTTTGTTGTTTTGCTGTTTTCTTTCTGTATAATGGCATGGTTTGACAGCATTATAGAATCATTTCCATTGGGCATGATTCCAAAGTGCTGTCAAAACATGTTGTTGCTGAGAAAAATGGAAACTACGCAATAAACCGCAGAAGCAAACATTTAATTCCGCATTGTAAGGGACAAGCACCTCGATTTCACTCACCCTCCCGTCCCTAAATTACCTTAGTTGTTGCTGGGATGTCAAACCCATTTGCTTTTACTTTTCACTCACCGGTTTTTTGACGGACCCTCCAGGGGGCGTTATTCACTAAACTTCGTAAAACTAAAATGTTCGTAAGTGGAAAATTATGATAGTCTGTACATTTCGCATTACAAATGTTTAATTGTAAACAATTATTGGATTTACATTTATTGAGCATAGGCTGCTTAAGCAGCCTATGCTCAATACATGTAAATACATAAATTGAACTTTCCAGACGATCCTAAATTTTCACTTACGAACATTGTAATCGTACGAAATTTAGTGAAACGGCTGGGACGCTAAACCCTTTCGATTTCATCATACACTCACCCGTTTTCCGACGGCCCCTCGAGATCGAAGTAGTCGAATTCCAGTTTCACCCGGCCGTCATGGGACGAATGGAAGAAGTAGCAGCACGTGATGCGTTCTGGGTAATTGTCGGGGAACCCTGGAGACATGAACGTGCCGGATCTGGCTCCGCGGTACGTGTATTGCTTCTCGCAGCTCGCACACGGGTCCGGCGGGTCATAGGGGTCAACGGATTCTACAACAATCCAACTGTCAGCTGACTCTAGACGTACAACGTGTTTCCTTTGTAACTATTGTAACTTTGATGATAAATAATCATACGCATGTAAGTCAATGTGTATAATCACGTGGTTACAACAACAACAACAAGTACTGAAACTTCCAGAAGCCCTCCGATTCAAAGTACGTATTCTGTTATTTTGTCCTTATTATGTAACATATTTTGATGAAATATGGCGCAGCAAACGCGTCTTGTTAAGCGACACCTGGTGGTGTCGGTACCAAGCTTATTTCGTTTTTGTGAAGAATCGATTTTCTTCTCTACTGACACGGAAATCGATTTTTCGCAAAAACGACATAAGTATGTGCCGAACTCATCAAAATCCGTTGCCTATTAAGGAAAATATAAAATAATACTTACTTTGGAGTGGGGGCGCTTTCAACACTTTCAGCCATCAGGCCATTGTGTTGGTTGACGTAACCACGTGAGTATGCACCTTGTACGTGGAAATACAATATGTATTCCATTCAGGTTGGTGGTTCTTGCATAGACTACTCAAAACAGATACGAATTTGCATGCGCAACAGGTTCATACGGAGGCCCACGGGGACATTGATTTTTTTAATTAATTCGTTCCCTCGATATAGCAATTCGTTCCCATGAATTAACAATTCGTTCCCACGAAATAACAATTCGTTCCCACGATATAACAATTATGTTGGGAACGAATTATTAAATTGAGGGAACGAATTGTTAATTCGTGGGAACGAATTGTTAAATTGAGGGAACGAATGGTTATTTCGTGGGAACGAATTGTTATTTCGTGGGAACGAATTAGTAAAAAAGATCTACGTCCCCTGCGGGGCTCCGTAGGTTCACACACTTTTCAAATACACAACATGACTGATAACACAATGTTGTATCCTGCATTGATAAGATAGGCATGTCCGAGTCAAAACTACTTCTCTTACGATCCATTGTTCGAACGATGTAAGTTAACGTTACCGAATGACGTCAGTGCAATAACCAAACGCAGACATGTCCGCGTTCTTTTCAACGAACATTATGTTGTGTCGGTGTCCAACCTCTAACATAAAACGTTACCTGATAAATAGAATACAATGTGAGCGCCTTTTGATATCAACGTTATCAGTCCTGGCTCAGAAACGGTAGGAATTCTTCGGCGAACCTCGTAATTCCGACACATTTCATAGCCTTTACCTGTAGACGATTTCATCAATATTGCAAAGTATACTTATCTAGCAAAGTATACTTTGAGGGAGTAATCATTTATTTTTCCCGAAATGCATTATTTCATATAGAACTAACCACTCCATATATTTGAATATTAAACGTATGCATAATTATTGTACTGAATTTATTACATTATCACAGCCAAAATGGCTGTGATAATGTAATAAATTCAGTATAATAAAAATTAATAAATTTAACCTTAAATTGAAAAATTTCTCCCTCAAAGTATACTTTGCTAGATAAGTATACTTTGCAATGTTGGTGAAATATGCTCCAGATATGATTTGATATGAAAAGATACTCGCCTACCGTCTGTTTCACAAAACCTGCCCAAAATTTACGGCCATATAAACAATGCAAAAACAATATTTTTTTTGTGATAATATTAAATTGTATAAAAATTTAAGAACGAGCCTCTTTTTGTTTCATGAAATTTCGTCAAATATTGATTTCTTTGCGAAAATTTTTTTTTTTTAGAATTTCAGAAATACTGGACCGATTTTCAAAATTTAACTTTGGTGTTCTTAGTTAGACCATTTCCAAGCTATCTAGCCAGGTTTCGGAGTCAAATTCCAATTTTTGTCGTTTTTTTACTCCTCCCACAGCTCCTCCACCTCATTTTCCCCCATGTTAAATTCCCATAGACAAATCAATTTTTCGTAATAAAATCAATATTTGACCAAATTTCACGAAATAAAAAGAAGACACTTTCTAAAATTTGGATAAAATTTAATATCATCGAAAAAAATATTGTTTTTGCATTGTTTATATGGCCGTACAAATTGGGCAGGTTTCGTGACACAGACAGTAATATTCTTTATGAACTGGAACAAGACAAAATTGCATATTGACATGTTCCACTTTATCAACATCACAACAGTACTTACTACACACGACATCTGTCTGTATATATGCACTGCCAGGGCACGTGCTAACTGAGACACATATACAGTAGAACCCCTCTAAACCGACACAGAGGAAAGTTAGCTGAGCTTAATTTAGATATGTTATATTGCCATTTACCTCCGATAGTAATATCTAGTCATGATCGCTAAGCAGACACGCGTGTCTTAAAGCATTCATCTGTCTGTTTTACAGTGGAACCTCTATAAACCGGACACTCTGGGGACCTCCCAGGGTGTCCGGTTTAGAGGGGTTCCACTGTATTAGGCATGTCCATGTGTCTATAGAATATTCAGCATCGATGGCATTGCAGCCGAATGAATGGTCAATTGGACAGATCATGACTGTCAGTGACGACCAGTTTGCAAATGATGTTTTCCGACACAATTTACGGCAATGAACATACCTTTTTTTCATATACATTATCTGGTTCTATTTATTAATAATAGGTTCTTCGATAAACGTGTCTTGATGAAGGATACGGAGCCCGGCAGGAGACATGGATATTTCTTTATTAATTCGTTCCCATCAAATAACAATTCGTTCCCTCAATTTAACGATTCGTTCCCTCGAATCAACAATTTGTTCCCACGATATAACAATTCGTTCCCTCGAATTAACAATTCATTCCCACGAAATGATAATTCGTTCCATCAATTTAACAATTCGTTCCCTCAAATTAACAATTCGTTCGCGTGGGAACGAATTGTTATTTCGTGGGAATTAATTTTAAATTGATAGAACGAATTGTTAATTCGTGGGAACGAATTGTTAAATTGAGGGAACGAATTGTTATTTCGTGGGAACGAATTGTTATTTCGTGGGAACGAATTAATAAAGAAAAATAATGATACGTCCCCTGCGGGGCTCCTTAGAAGGACACACCAATATTGCATAGTACACACTTTAGTCTTACCTTGCGTTGTGTACATGGCGACGCAGCAGCTGAGTAGAACTAGAAGGAGCTGCCAGACAGGACCAGGCGAGATCATACTGGCCGCACGTTACCCGCCATTCTCCTATCTGAAACATACATGGCAGTCACGTGATCATACTGGCCGCACGTTACCCGCCATTCTCCTATCTGAAACATACATGGCAGTCACGTGATCATACTGGCCGCACGTTCCCGCACGAATCTCTATCTGAAACATACCATGGCAGTCTCGTGATCATACTGGCCGCACGTTACCCGCCATTCTCCTTTCATACTGTCACTGACCGCACCCGTACGCATGCATCTCATACTGGCGCACGTTACCCGCCATTCTCCTATCTGAAACATACATGTCAGTCACGTGATCATACTGGCCGCACGTTACCCGCCATTCTCCTATCTGAAACATACATGGCAGTCACGTGATCATACTGGCCGCACGTTTCCCGCCATTCTCTTATCTGAAATAAATATACAGTGGAACCTCTCAAAACAGAATACAACATCTGTAATCCTATTGTTTATTGGTTTCTTGGCCCTTTATCTCAGATGTTAATGTATGTTCATAATTGCAAAGCACGCACATGATGTAGCCTGAAAACGATCTACATTGCTTTCTCGAAGAATGACGGGTGTTTCATTGGTGAAATGGCGGACAGTGCAGATCCTGATCAGACTGCGGATGCATAGGCTGATCTGGATCTACACTGGTTACAAATCACATAAGCCCATTTCTCCACACAGCCACATATATGACAACCATTTGATTCTCATAAAGAAATCATACCCCGAACATTCCACATCTTGTTGGACTCCACTGTCCGTGTATGGACAAATAATCCCAAATGTCTTCGAGCCTATTTCTACCCGTCAACAAACTAATTGTAATACTGAACTGCCAGGTTAGGTGTTTCCACCACACTCAGCCTCCAGGCAATCATTATATTGTATTCATTATAGGAATGAATGGCCTTTTTGTGGAATTTATCGGCCTTCCGGCCTTCGTCCAGTATTCCCGCGACTTTTCCAAGTTTATATCCCCGATAAATTCCACAAAAAGGCCATTCATTCCTTATAATTCCAGCATTTGAAATAAATTCATCAAGAAAATGTGTTTATTTTCTTCTTTTTTTTAAGAATTATTTTAACTGCGCCTCACGGTTACGGAAAGTAGTTCGGCGTGGGAGTTTACTGGGATGTAAATTTTGGACAGAGACTTGCTACGGGCCAATCAAATGTTAGGGAATTGTGTAAATATTTTTGTGCTGGAATTATGAACTTGTAAAGGACTCGGATATATGATAGGAGTTGCTCTATTATGATATTATCATATCTTTCACAGATTTTCAGTTGTTGTTTCTGTATTAACACAGCTGGTGTGCAATGTATGTACATGAGGATGTGATAAATAAGTTAGATCGCGTTTTTCCGCATGTACGAGCGAAAGCTCGCGGATTATGTCCTCGTATATGCTGAAGAACCGCGATGAAACTTATAATTGACCGACTGACACGACACATGTTGCCATTAATGCGGGGCGTAAATAAAACACATTCGCTTGTTACGACAGTGCTGTGCAGATGTACAGTAGGTGGACAGAAGTAATTTCACACCCATTGAAATCCCATAGACTTACATGTATTTGTAACTGTGCTTGTTAGCATGTTACTTCAAATGTATATTAAATATGTAATGAAATAAAATGCATTGAGTAGCCAACAGATTTGCGCAGAATTTTATTCGTATGTGTATTCAATATGCAAAGTAGTTTACAAGATGCATGTAGTTAAATATATGGAAATGTTTTGGAAATGCTGTGATCCCATTGACGTCAATGGTGACGTCGCTCAAAAAGTGACGTCAAATAATCACGCCAAATTTGAAAACATGTATCTATCGAAGTGCTTGTGATAATCAGTAAACAAAGCATTCATATTCTTCTACATAAATCTATTTTCTTTCAAAACACTTTATATATTTCATTCAATTTGGTAAAGTATGTACGGAGCTACATATATGGAAGTATGGAGTAAAGATGGAAATACATGGGATTTTAACTTTCGAGAAATTACGTCTGTCCACCAACCCTACATGTACATGTCCACCACCGTCCACTGGCGGTGATGTATATGTAGCCCACGTGGTACACTTACTAGAACGCTCGTCCTATGCTTTATCGCCAAATGACAGCGGGGCCAAAGTAAATTCCGCGAGGATATAATTCAAGAATAATTCCCAGGAACGGCCTTGTCCCAAAGATAATTCTCCATATTCCGTGCATGCCAGTCTGGTAATTGGGTTTTGATGTATTCGGGCGCAATTCGTAGATGCGTTTGCGACTGGAGAAATGGGGCTTATGGCATTCGCGACCAATGCAGACCCGGACCAGACTGCGCATCCGCGCAGTCTGATCCGGGTCTGCATTGTTCGCCATTCAGTCACTGAAACCCATTTCCTGCTTCTGATGACCAGGATAATGTCCATTTCTAGTTGAATGGACGTGATAGAAAGACATGTGATACACTGACAACAAGTGTAGCTCCTGGTCAAATATCACAAGCCTGTAGCCTGATAACGATATATATTCCTCGTTGGAAGCCTGGCGGTTGATATCAGTCATTGATGGTGTAGCGAACAGTGCAGATCCTGATCAGACTGTGGGGATGGACATGATGATCTGGATCTACACTGGTCACAATGCACAGGCGGATCTGGATCTACACTGGTGGAAATGCACAGGTCGCAATGCACAGGCTGATATGGATCTGCGCTGGTGGCAATGCACAGGCTGATCTGGATTTACACTGGCGGCAATGCACAGGCTGATCTGGATCTACACTGGTCGCAACACACAGGCTGATCTGGATCTACACTGGTCGCAACACACAGGCTGATCCGGATCTAAACTGGTCGCATATGTCATAAGCCACATTTCTCCAGTCACAGCCGCCAATAAGTTGCGAGTCAGAAATCAATAGATTGCACGTTCGTCGTTGGGATGGCTATAATAACAAGGGGAGAGGTAGCATCTGCTCGCTTAAGAAAAACATCAAAGTGTCTGTCAGATCGTACACTGTATTTCTGATACGTGGCTGTGGCTAAAGAAATGGGGCTTATGGTTTTGCGACCAATGTAGACCCAGATCAGCCTGTGCATCCGCACAGTCTGATAAGGATCTGCATCGTTCTTCGTATAAAAGCTTTGCCAGGTTGGAGTTCAAATTCGGTTATTCTTTACTCATGCTTAGACTCAATATTAGATCGCAATATGTTATTGGGGTTCTACGACATTTCTCTTGCTAAAGAATTAAGCAATTCGAAGCAATTTTAGGCAATACTCTCTATGTGACAGTTCAGATAAGTACAACACATATACATGCACTTTAATTAAGTAATATAAACAAAACAATCAGTTGTTTATACTCACCAATAATATACTGAAACGTTTTAAAAAAGCAACAAGGGGATATACATGCTATTGGACAACCCTATGTGGTAATGCATGTGACCGCAGTGTACCAGGTGACTTTGATGTATCGATTCCGGGGGCCCGTTTCACTAAACTTCTTACGACTAAAATGTTCGTAACTGAACATTTAGGATCGTCTCGAAATTTCAATTGATGGATTTACATTTATTGTGCATAGGCTGCATATGCTCAATAAATGTAAATCCAATAATTGTTTTCTTAGAAAACATTGTTAATATGAAATTTACAGACTATCATAATTTTGCACACGAACATTTTAGTCGTACGAAGTTTAGTGAAACGGCTCCCGGGTAGATAGATAATGAATTGCTATTTATCTTCATAATAAAAAGGTTTGCCAAATTCTGTAATTAATGGGTGAATAAATAACCTGTTATTCTCCTTGTACGGAGCCCCACAGGAACCGTAGAATTATTTTTTTATTAATTCGCTTCCACGAAATAACAATTCGTTCCCTCAATTTAACAATTCGTTCCCACGAATTAACAATTCGTTCCCACGGGAACGAATTGTTAATTCGAGGGAACGAATTATTAAATTAAGGGAACGAATTGTCATTTCGTGGGAACGAATTGTTAATTTTAATTTGAGAGAACGAATTGTTTATAACTTGAGGGAACGAATTGTTATTTCGTGGGAACGAATTAATAAAACGAAATCCATGTCCCCTGCGGGGCTCCGTATTGTTGCGTTTTTTATATCGTTTCATTATATATTGGTTATTGATGTTCTCCCACATATTATGTTTTGCTAAGCTATTAAGTAATTCTGCGCGATGTTAAGCAATGTTCTCGATGGGACGGTTCAGATGAGTGGTAACAACATATTCTTTTATTGAGAAATAAACAAACCAATGTTATTCAACAATATCAGTATTACAACGGCCGCAGTATTTAATTAGTTCGGAATCCTTAACAATTTAATAATATTTAGGTTCTCCCACATATTATGTGAACAATAACATACTTATAATTAGCTATCTTTATAACGCAGTCTCCGTTCCAAGTATTGATTTTCCATTCTGTCGAACAGATAGTCATTAACTATAGTAATAAGTTATTGGGGCTAAACATTGCAATATCTGAAATAAGTGGTGCGCGATTGGCTTAAACAGTCGGGAGAATTACAAAACAACGTACGTAGTTGACAGAACCTTGCTACCGTCATTGTGTATCCATACCAGTCCCCGGGCGAAACACTTCATCACCTGCTTCAGCGGACAATCAAATCAATTCCGTCTCTGATAGTACGTGGTTGACGAAATGGAGCTTATGGGATTTGTGACCAGTGTAACTCCTGATCAAATAAAACACACATGTAGCCTAATAATGATCTATATTGCTTGTTAGAAGCATGACGGTTGTTGAATTGATGGAATGGCGACAAGTGAAGATCCTGATCAGACTGTGCGGATGCACAGGCTGGTCTGGATCTACACTGGTCGCAAAACCTATAAGCCCCATTCCTCCAGTCACACTCACATATTACGTGATGCCATAAGGAAGACGAGAAGTGCGTGCCAAGTTGCTTGGAAACTGTCGCCATGACGACATCATCGTCTCGCATGCCAAATGGGCACCAGCCATACATGTCTTATTTCCTAATGCATTGCCATATCATTTGCTATTATTGTCATATATGTCATTTTGGGTCTGATATAATGTTTACAGTGTACGTGACGGTGTGTTTGCTGTGTACACACTGAACTCTGTAATGTGGTCGTTCGGTCTCGTGTGCATGCTTTGCTGTCAACTGTCTGGAAATCTAAATTTGGAATCTCTTTTGTTTAGTCATATCATGGCTTGTGCGTTATTTAGGATTCGCATCTCCTGACAAGCCCGTCCCGGATATGATATGTTCACAAGGAAACCAGACTTATATATCACAGACAGCGATAGCCAAGTTGTGCCGGTAGTGCACACTGTGGCCATTGCGGCCAGCGTATGTGCTGCATCTTCGTTCATAGTGAGGTGGATACTATTCGTAATATACACATTTAAGGAAACCCCTCTAAACCGGACACTCGGGGAAAATATAGATGTTTAACTTAGATGTGTTTCGCGGTTATGTGTCTCTGATTACAATGACTATTCATGATTGTAAAACACTAGAATGTGTCATGAAGCCCTAACATGTCAGATTTACAGTGGAACATGTCAAAACCGGTTTGGAGAGGTTCCACTGTACTAGCATTATAAAACTTTCCCGGCGTGTTGCGATTCATTCTCAATATCAAACGGTTCTCTTCGTAGAGACAAAGCATAGCTCAACACCAACCAACTGGCCATACTCACAGGAACACCGTATGTCTATATATGTGGCTGTGACTCGAGACATATGGCTTATGTGATTTATGACCAGCGTGGGTCCTGAACAAATAACACACTCCTGTAGCAAGATAACGATCTACAGTGGGGTCAGCGTGTAAGTGCACACACGAACGAACACGACAGGTTGGTTCCAACCTGTCGTGTTCGTTCGTGTGTGCACTTACACGATGACCCCACTGTATATTATAATCATGACGGGGTTTTCATTGATGGATTGGCGAACAGTGCAGATCTTGATCAGACTGTGCGGATGCACAGGCTGAGCTGGATCTACACTAGTCGCAACCCATAGCCCAATTTCTCCAATCAGATCCATATATATATAATATCATCATCGGATCCACTATACGTTTGAGAAATTGATCTGGAATTGTGGTTTATCTTTCTAGATGCCAGCGTAAATCATTTACGCTGGCATCTAGGAAAATAAACCACAATATGCCCACAAGAAACAGCAAACAATTTAAACTCCCGCATGCGCTCATTCTGCGCTATTCACCATACTATTATTCAAATACTATTTGTTAAATAATATCGATAACATATGTGTATGATCACGTGGTTACACCAACAACAACAGGTACTGAAACTTCTAGAAGCCCTCCGATTTAAAGTACGTACTCTTTTATTTTGTCCTTATTATGTAGCGGATTTTGATGAAATATGGCGCATCAAACGCGTCTTGTTAAGCTGCATTTGGTGGTCTCGATACTTTGGCCCAAACTTCTGTCATTTGTGCGACACGGAAATCGATTCTTCGCAAAAAGTATGTGCCGAACGCCCGGGACCACCAAATGCAGCTCACGAAGAGGCATTTGCTGCGCCATATTTCATCAAAATCCGTTGCCTATTAAGAAAAATACCAAATAATACTTACTTTGGAGAGGAGGCGCTTTCAACAATTTCAGCCATTGTTGTTGTTGTTCTAACAACGTGATCATGCACCTTGGATATGTTTTACATACAATGTGAGTTGGCGATATCATAGCGTGGCCACACAATTAATTAACAAATAATTATACGTCCTCTGCGGGGCTCCGTACAATACTCACACCCGTTATCCGGAGATACGCAACTAGGGGAGGAGAACATGGAAAGGGGAACGCACAAACTAGTGGGAATTTGGAGGGTTTGTAAAATTAGCTAAAACAATATATTTTATGCATGATCAGAACAATGTGAGATTGCAACGTTGAGGAAGAATGATTGAAGCACATGTAGCAAAAATATTGAGCTCGAACGCCGTCGTAAAAGTTGAAAATTTATAAATTCAATATAGGATTTTATTTTTTTTTGTCATTTTTGTTTAAAAAATCGTCTTTCCTGCACCAATCGTATGCTTTTCAGCACTATCAGGCATACAGTTATGTTTGCTGATCATTTACACTGATACCTTGAAAGCGACAGCGACCAGGATCTTCTGAGAAAAAAATGGCGGCCGTTTTATGCACCGTGGTATAGCGCAAAATGGTGCACAAAAACTATGGGACTGGAGGACACAAATTGGGGGACGAGTGCACACAAACTGTGGAACACGCTGCACAGAAAATGCCAATATACGTGGGTTTTAAGTTCCAAATTCACGTATGTATTTACAAAAATATTATATTTGCAGACGAGGATCCACGAATATTTACGCAGGGGCCGGTCCAAATGTGTCTGTAAGGAATTTATGCAAGTTTTTAATCAATATTCACCACAATTATGCATTGTTTTAGTAAGTTCGCTGTTCAATGCAGGCTTCTTTAGCAGCGCTCGTTTATTAATGGGCGAGCAGAGCCTCATTTCGTATTTCAATCAGTAAACCCGTTTAATATACATCACACATTAAACCATAGGTCACCACCTAAACTCGGAGGAAACCCGGAGTACCCGGAGAAAGACCACAGCAAGCTTGCACGGCATACGACAAGTCGACATGATTTCATCCGCAGAATTTCGGGGGGTCGCCATAAAGTTTTGTCCGCGATAACCAATCCATCGATTCACAAGTGCATTCGTTCGTCCTACGACCATTCCGTCCGTCATAGAATGTTTGTGACGCAATCGTTGTTGTTTCTGTAGCACCCACTGTTTGTCGGAGAGCACCGTGATGTGTATATACAACATATAAACACCATACTTATACTAAGTAACACTGCAATTGTATTGTATGTATATATATTCCTCCGGTGTCCTCGGAGCACCCTCGTCCTAGCGAGATATCTCTTTATTTCCCATCACCAAGGGTAACTGCGGTACGTCTTATCTGTGTACATTGTACCATCTAGACAGTCACCATGCATGTATTACATGTGTGTAAAATATTTACACGATCACCACCACAAAGTGTCTTGCTCAAGGACACAACACGCCGGCTCCGACCGCGTCTCGAACCTGCGCAGTTCGGGGTCCTCCGATCCACAGTCCATCTCGCTACACCCTAGGCCACTCGCGCTCCAGCATCACTGTCTTTACCGGTGGAAAGTTCTTAAACTTGTGGCGGTGGGTGCTCTATGTGTGTTTTGCAGCCCGCTGACGGACTGTGCAATATCTCAATTGCAATGAGAGTCGGTCCTTATTCCGGGATAATTCCGACTGGAATGTGTCGCTATCTGCCTCGAGAATACACAGGACACTCTCATTATGGTTATCATTGCCAAACGTCTTGCTAACGCCAATGATAATAAATTGAGTTGCACCTTCAGGCCCGATCCAGGGGGGTGGGGGCGTGAGAGGCGTACGCCCCCCCCCCCTATTTTTGACGAAGCAATGATTTTTTTTATTCAGATTAGAAAAGGCTATCAGTATTCTGTTCTCAAATGCCAGGAAAATGCATCAGAGACACTCAAATTTTCTAAATTTTTCTAGGGGAGGACCCCCATACCCCCCTCACCCACGCCCCCCCCCCTTTCTCCAAATCCAGGATCCGGCCCTGACCTTGGCTGCACTACTTCGCCTGGTCATCGATTAGCATGGTTAACTCAGTTCCGCATGGTTGATTCTCCCAAACCCCGTGCTTCAAGTTATAAACGAAGTGTGGTGCGAGTTTAGGTGGTGACCTTTAATGTTTGAATGTGTTGATATGTATTAAACGGGTTTACTGATTGCATACGAAATGAGGCTCTGCTCGCCCATTAATAAACGAGCGCTGCTAAAGAAGCCTGCATTGAACAGCGAACTTACTAAAACAATGCATAATTGTGGTGAATAATATTGATTAAAAACTTGCATAAATTCCTTACAGACACATTTGGACCGGCCCTGCGTAAATATTCGTGGATCCTCGTCTGCAAATATAATATTTTTGTAAATACATACGTGAATTTGCAACTTAAAACCCACGTATATTGGCATTTTCTGTGCAGCGCGTTCCACAGTTTGTGTGCACTCGTCCTCCAGTCCCATAGTTTTTGTGCACCATTTTGCGCTATACCACGGTGCATAAAACGGCCGCCATTTTTTTCTCAGAAGATCCTGGTCGCTGTCGCTTTCAAGGTATCAGTGTAAATGATCAGCAAACATAACTGTATGCCTGATAGTGCTGAAAAGCATACGATTGGTGCAGGAAAGACGATTTTTTAAACAAAAATGACAAACAAAAATAAAATCCTATATTGAATTTATAAATTTTCAACTTTTACGACGGCGTTCGAGCTCAATATTTTTGCTACATGTGCTTCAATCATTCTTCCTCAACGTTGCAAGCTCACATTGTTCTGATCATGCATAAAATATATTGTTTTAGCTAATTTTACAAACCCTCCAAATTCCCACTAGTTTGTGCGTTCCCCTTTCCATGTTCTCCTCCCCTAGTTGCGTATCTCCGGATAACGGGTGTGATACTACCGTGTGTTTTTGTTTTCTAAATAAAACAGTAAATTATATGATCCCATCGAAATACTACAATGACTAAACTGTAATTACCCGCGTCATTGTTGTCTACATATATACTACTGTCGTACTGTCTGTTTCACGAAAGCTGCCCAAATTTTACGGCTATATAAACAATTCAAAAACAACATTTCTTTTGATAATATTAAATTAAAGGAAAAATTTAGAATGAGCCTTCTTTTTATTTCGTGAAATTTGGTCAAATATTGATTTTATTACGAAAAAACAATTTCCCCATGTTAAATCCCCATAGACATCTTCACGGAGTGAAGATGTCTATGGGGATTTAACATGGGGAATTTTTTTTGAATTTTAGAAATACTGGACCGATTTTTGAAATTTAACTTTTGTTTTCTTAGTTAGATCATATCCAAGCTATCTAGTCAGGTTTCGGAGTCAATTTCCAAAATTTTTCGTTTTTTGACTCCTCCCACACTTCCTTACCACTTTTTCCCCCTAGACAAATACATTTTTCGTAATAAAATCAATATTTGACCGAATTTCACGAAATAAAAAGAAGGCTCATTCTTAAATTTTCCTTTAATTTAATATTATCGAAAATAATACTGTTTTTGAATTGTCTATATGGCCGTAAAATTTGGGCAGCTTTCGTGAAACAACAGTAATTTACTATCACAAAATATTACTCACATGTGTATGTAGTAACTCGGTCTGGTTTCTACGGACATTTCTTTTTTTTTATTAATTCGTTCCCACGAAATAACAATTCGTTCCCTCAATTTAACAATTAGTTCCCTCGAATTAACAATTCGTTCCCAATATATAACAATTCGTTCCCTCGATATAGTAACTCGGTATGGTTTCTACGGACATTGCATTCTATTTATTAATTCGTTCCCACGAAATAACAATTCGTTCCCACGATATAACAATTCGTTCCGTCGAATTAACAATTCGTTCCCACGATATAACAATTCGTTCCCACGAATTAACAATTCGTTCCCGTGTTAACGAATTGTTAAATTGAGGGAACGAATTGTTAATTCGTGGGAACGAATTGTTATTTCGTGGGAACGAATTAATAAAAACAAGAACTATACGTCCCCTGCGGGGCTCCGTAGTTTTCACTTATACAAAATAAATGTTTTAAAGTTGTTCTCTTGTGTAAAGTAGTTTACAACATGTTACAAACTCATTCCACGTTTATGTACAAGTCTTTCTAAAATAGTATTCTGGTGATCTGAGTTTTAAAATAGCACATCAGCAGCACAGCTCTGTAGCCGATTTCATCAAAATTGCAAAGTATACTTTACTAGCAAAGTATACTTTGAGGGAGTAATCATTTATTTTTCCCGAAATGCATTATGTCATATAGAAACTAACAACTGCATATATTTGATGATTAAAAGTATGCAGAATTATTATAATGAATTTATTACATTATCACAGCCAAAATGGCTGTGATAATGTAATAAATTCAGTATAATAAAAATTAATAAATTTATCATAAAATTCAAAATTTCTCCCTCAAAGTATACTTTGCTACTAAAGTATACATTGCAATTTTGATGAAATAGGCTACAGGTGTTAAAAAAAACATCGTATGTACAGTGGAACCCCTCTACACCGAACACCATGGGGATCCCACTGTGTCTTATTTAGATGGGTTTCAATGTCATTTATGTCATTGTCCTGTCTGTTCATAACGGAAAATGACAGAAAGTGGCCATCGAGTGTTTATTACAATGGAACCTCTCTAAACCGGACACCCTGGGGACCTCCCAGGGTGTCCGGTTTAGAGATGTTCCACTGTATGTTGACTACTACATTAATGTTATACACCCCAGGTTACAACAAGAAATCGGACAAAACAATCGAACACGTTCGGAAATTGCAAATTCGTTTCAGTGTGATTCGATAAGCAGTGTATATACGATTGGTCAGTGAAAGAAGAGGGCTACGTCACTTATATACAAAGGGGACTGTGGAAAAAGAGTGCTAAGTCCCTTATATACGATGGGTCAGTAGCAGAAGAGGGCTAAGTCCCTCATATGCCAAGGGGTCAATATACGAAGAACGTCTTCCACTGACCCCTTTCATACAATTCGGGCATATACATTATTCGCATAAGTGGATACCTATAAATAGTCCATGAATAGTGGTACATGTACAATCAGTGACCATGCATACATGTATACTTGAATGATATTCAACACTAGCTTTGAGTAAATTAAACAAATTGCATTTTAATATGCAGTGAAACCTCTCTTTATCCCGTCAACACAGTGCGTATGTGCCGTGAAACACGGTGCAGTGAAACATTTTTGATATCCAGTCAATACAATTTTTGCATTTAACAGCCATGTGTAGGTGTTGACGGGATAAATAGAATAGTAGGTTAGTGCCGCGAATGGGAAAAAATATCTGGCGCGGCACGGAAACGGGATGTTTCCCGTTTCCTGAGCCTTGCCGGATATTTTTTCCCATTCACGGCACTAACCTACTATTCTCTATCTATTTTCCTTATTTCTGAACCAAAGTATATGTTGTGACCACTCATTTGAACCGTCTCGGCGAGACGGTTCAAATGAGTGGTCACAACATATACTTCTGATGAGAAATAAAGAAATTCCTGAGCCTTGCCGGATATTTTTCCCATTCACGGCACTAATCTGCTATTCTCTATAAACCGGACACCCTGGGAGGTCCCCAGGGTGTCCGGCTTAGAGAGATGTTATTGTAAATCAGGCATGTGATCATTGTGAGCCATAGTTATATGCTATGCGATCACGAACAGACATCGTCACTTGAGATAAATGACCAAGAACCTCATCACAAATATGGCCACATGTGTCATCTTGGTGCCCAGTTTGGAGAGGTTCCACTTTAAAAGTTTCCAAAATGCATGTCGGCCCAAATGATATAAAATTCAGTTGTAATTTTCTGGACTTGATTGATGTGAGCATTTATTCATCCTGCTATTTTTAACATGAATTTCCTATTGACGTTAATGATGCCGCCGCTAAAAATTGTGACGTAAACTAATTGACGTCAACTTTAGTTATTCATATATTGTATACGGCAAGAGATTTTAACATGTTTAAACTAGAATACTATGCAGAAGACTCATTTTTGTCAATGTCACGTTTCATTGCAATAGGTGAATACATGCTAGTCTATGGGAGTTTTCACATTTCGTGAAATATAATGGTATATGGCGACTGACTGTACATGTAGTTGAAGTTCGCTAACAAAATAAAATCACTATGCAATGACGTACCAGAAAAACGCACTGACGGACATACATAAATAACACTGATATAAATATATTCATGCAAGAACACAAAACGTATTAAGAAAACACTTGCCTTGAACTATTTAACCAAGTCGACAATGAATGAACAGTCATTTCCAATAATATTCCCGGAAATTAAATTAATACTCTCATATTTGCCTTTGCGGCTGCCGTAATCAAACAACACAACTGTTATCACAACCTCCAACGCTTGCAAATCACTTCATCATCCAACATATCCAACATCCCTTGCAATAATTCCACCTTTAATATGTTTGATCGTTATCCAACTATTGCGATAAATGAACCTTACACAGTGAAACAGCAGATGTAAATACGGTAAACTTTAAATTGGATTGGCAAACACAAGACCGCGTGAACGCTTCCATTGATATGGTGGGACAAAATGGACATATACACAGGTCGTCTTTCGTTTCTGCGCTGCGTCGAAACCAAAACATTGCGTCGAAAATAAAATGAAGAACCTTTAACGTCATTTCTTCGTTTCTACGGCTCGTAGAGACGAAAAATAACCTTAATTTTCGTCTCTATACGGCATAGAATGGAAAGATTGAAATACATAAATTGTACAGTGAAACCTCTCTAAACTGGACACCCTGAAAGGTCCCTAGGGTGTCCGGTTTAGAGAGGAGGTTTCATTGTAAATAATTTGATAATTCTGAGCCATAGTTGTGTGCTATGCGATCACGAACAGGTATTGTCACCGGAGATAAATGACCACGAAACCCAATCACAGATGTTTTATTGGTGTCCGGTTTAGATAGGTTCCATAATATAAACTGTTTACTTACGTCTCTAATACGCGTAGAAAGGAAGTAACGAACAGTAATGTTCTTAATTGTGATCTCTATGTGATTGCGATTTGAAACGTAGTTCCGGCACTGACCAATATGAACTCACGAGACGTCAATATGGAAAAAATATTGACGTCTTGCGTTCCATTGTGTCCATATGTTTCGTCTCTATGTGGCGTAGACATGACGGAAATCTGTAATTTCGTCTCTAAGCAGAGTTGAAAGGACGGATTCAAATTTAAATCTAATACTGTTCATCTCTGCTCGTCGTAGGCACGGCGTAGAATCGAAGTGACGGACTTTATGTTTCTTAACTTCGTAGAAATGAGGAAATACTTTTATGCTTCCTAATCTTCATTTCCACGCGGCGAAGGAGCGAATATATATACGAAATATCCGTAACTGGCCACCGTACATCGGCATTCATTATGTTTCCACCGATACGAAGCTCACGAGAAGCAGATGGTTTTATTATCGATAGCATACGAAAGCATCATTGTTATTTTCTGATTAAGCCGGATCTTGTCCCAATTCATTTTTGGTCCGCGATTCTATGAATATTTCCCATGCTATCAAACGGTTGCGCCAACGTCTGGAAAAATGTAAACTGTATAATTTTAAACCAGCAAAGACGCAATTTAGACCCTACACTGTTTACTGCTAACTATTCGATAATATCAACAACTTTTCTACATTTAACACTCACTGTTGATATTATTGAACGCCCCATTGCATTGGCAATGTCGTATTGGTATTGGTACATGTAACGTATTTTACAGAACGTCTCCGCAAATGACCCCGGAATTGAAACACATCTGAATGCTAAACATTACAGAATTACACACGTGTCGCTTTGTCAACATTGGCTTACAATGTAACGAATCCATTTTTTCCATGAAAATATTCACCGAATGTGATATATTTTCTGTAAATGACATCTAATGCAATTATCTCTTAACCATTTGAACCCGAAATCCCGCTATAGCGGTTTATGCAAAAAGTGCAGATCCAAACGAGCCGTCTCATCAGGATCTGCACTTTTTGAAAGTAATTTTAATATTTCTTAGAACAAAAACACCCCCTTTTCATAAATGGACGAATCTGAAAATCATTTTGTGACCATTGAATTGGTCGGAACATTGGCATATCACAGTCCATTCCAGTTCCTTAGGGTTGAAAGGGTTAACATTTCGTCAACTTTCGACGTTCTTTACGGAATATATCGTTCATTTTGGAAAAGATATCATGACATATCACACATCTTCTTAGGTACAAACTCACATGGCTTGTATAGATAGAGAATAGTAGTTTAGTGCCTTGAATGGGAAAAAATATCTGGCAAGGCTCAGGAATTTCTTTATTTCTCATCAGAAGTATATGTAGTGACCACCATTTGAACCGTCTCGCCGAGACGGTTCAAATGAGTGGTCACAACATATACTTTGGTTCAGAAATAAGGAAAATAGATAGAGAATAGTAGGTTAGTGCCGTGAATGGGAAAAAATATCTGGCAAGGCCCAGGAATTTCTTTATTTCTCATCAGAAGTATATGTAGTGACCACCATTTGAACCGTCTCGCCGAGACGGTTCAAATGAGTGGTCACAACATATACTTTGGTTCAGAAATAAGGAAAATAGATAGAGAATAGTAGGTTAGTGCCGTGAATGGGAAAAAATATCTGGCAAGGCCCAGGAATTTCTTTATTTCTCATCAGAAGTATATGTCGTGACCACCATTTGACGGTGCCGTGAAACATTTTTGATATCCAGTCAATACTATTTTTGCATTTTACAGCCATTTGTAGGTGTTGACGGGATAAATAGAATAGTAGGCTAGTGCCGTGAATGGGAAAAATATCTGGCGCGGCTCGGAAACGGGATGTGCTCGGCAGAGCCTTGCCCATCCCGTTTCCTAAGCCTTGCCAGATATTTTTCCCATTCATGATATGGATGGAGAGAAAAAAAAAATGTCTCGGCGAGACGGTTCAAATGGTGGTCACTACATATACTTCTGATGAGAAATAAAGAAATTCCTGAGCCTTGCCAGATATTTTTCCCCATTCACGGCACTAACCTACTATTCTCTATTTCTACTGTATCCCGTTCAACAATATACACACACATTCCCGGAGACAACACACACACTCCTCCGCCTCCACCGCCCCGCCCCATTCAACCCGGATCTACACCGGTTGCACACGTCACCAAGTCGCCGGTTCCCGCGCCAGCAAATTGGTTGCCGGAGTCGCGAGCCAGAACAAATTACCATAGAAACGAGCGCCTTGTGTTTTGAAAACCCAATTAGAAGGCCATTTCGCCGACTGTGAAGGATTTGCAGATGGTCATTTCTGCTGGCAGCCATATAAAGTCATTATGTTCGGATATAGCTGTAGGACATTGTGCCGTCAGAATAACATGTCCGTTTGAACTTTGATCGTGAATATTCATAAGGATGTAGCCTATTACTAACTCTTTGCATGCTGGGTAACGTGTGTGGTATAAATATGTAAATATACAGGATAACAATTCATTATTAGCCGATCTATTTATAGATCGGCTAATATATTGGTCATCCATCGAATTCTGAAAAAGTTTGTAGCAACCCTTTTCTCCGCTATTCGGTAATCTACGAACGCGAATTTTGCTGTATCACTTCCAAATTGCATCAACCGATAAAGTTTGCATTTTTTGGCAATTATCTCCGTTTAAAACTTTAAATATAGCCAAATAACACAATTTTGAATACGTAATGAGCTGAACGCCGGAAGAGATTCAACCCGGAAGTTGTTGTTGTTGAAGTCCATAGTTGGCTCTAATGGCCATATACGCCAACATACGCCGATTATGGGGCTAATTTAAAGTTTTTATTTATTAAACAGAACAAGTTTCAGCCACGTATAATCGCGTAAAATGTGTTTATTCGGCTAATTTATAATCGACCTCTGCTCAAAATCTCCTCCGACTAGCAACCCCAACATCTCGGGTTTATCCCATTGGATCGCGTATGCGCGTCATTTGGCGCTAGTTAATATTCACAAAATTTTCCACCAATCAAAACGAAGAATTGCCCTTCATAGCGAACTTTGATTTGTTTACGTATCATGCAGGGATGGCAGGGATGCATCCAGCACGCGCGATTGCGGCAATCCCCCTTAATTAGTGTCAATGCCGCAAAGTTATTGATTGTCTTGCGCCCGACATCGCGCAAAAAAATCACGGATGGGCCCCTTTTTAAATGACCAGTGCGCACATTAAAAAAACATAATTGACTATTTAAACGCGCTGCGTATTTAAATCATTTGAAGGCGTGCAGTTCAATCGAGTTTGTGCGGCCGTTGAACGTAAGCTTCGAGTCGATTTAAACCATTTAAATCGATAAACAAGGGATAAACAAGTGACAACGTTAGCAATGCCAATCTGGGCATGTGCCTGAATACGCATGACATCAATTCGACTGGTACATTTTGTTGAGTACGTTAATTAATGGTCACTTTGTGAAGTAAGATTTGTATTCGACTGGACTGGTGAATGGGATATCCCTTTGCTAAAAATATGTTTCTGCATGCCTAACTAATATCATGACCGTAGCTTCGTGTTAACTAAAAATATCGATAAATATAGGATGATGTTTATTTTTTTTCAATTTTTTTTTCCAAATGTTTATTTTTTTTTCTATTTTTTTGTTAAAAAATTGATCAATTTTTTTTCTACATCAAATTTTATTTCCTCTTAATATTTTTTTCGGGGCCCCAATTTTTCTAATAGAATTCAATTTTTTTTCTTGAGAATTTGGTTGGGGAGGAAATCAACATTTCTCTCACTTTTCCCTGAGATTCCGTAACTACTAAAATGTGGACATGTATTGAACCCTGATTTGATCGGCTAATAACATCATGCTCTGCATGACTTTTCATTATTTCTTTTGTTTCTCCGTCCATATCATGAATACGTCTTAGAATGTCATTAGAATTGAGTCCGGAGGACGCAATTCTAATGAAATTCTAAGACTTTAATAGTGCTAAATAAGGAAATACTCCTACTTTGTTGGCTGCTATTTTCATCGCTTGCATATTACGACTTAACGTCCTATTTAAGGAATAAAACCATGGGCTGTTGCGTTTACTGGCGTGTATAATACATTTGGTCTGTTTAAAGTGCGTCCCCGCAAACTCTAAACAGACCAAATGTATTGTACATCCCAGTAAACGCAACAGACCATGGTTTTATCAGTACTTATATTTACGCTGAATTTGCTGATATTTTCAAAACATGTTGTTAAAATTAAGATTTATCTTGTACAGCGACGTTGCCGGTCAATAGCGTGCAGTCATTGACAACCTCGTGGAAATTAATGACGTCGAATGAACTTTACCCAATCAACAACAACGCGCGACGTCACGTCTGTCTAATGTATTGTATTGCGATGTAGACGCAATACGTCGAATGGACGTTTGAATTATGAATTTATAGAAGGTGTAAATATTGGTGTATGATTTCTCTGCCATTTGGTGGATTGAATTATTCACACTTCACGTTGTGCCCCCAGAAATAGAAGGTGTAAATATTGGTGTATGATTTCTCTGCCATTTGGTGGATTGAATTATTCACACTTCACGTTGTGCCCCCAGAAAAATCGCACCGATTGATGTTTGTAATACATGTTGACTACCACATGGAGTCTAAACTTCCATGTTTAGAAAGGGAATATTTAAAATTCAAGTACGATACATGCAGTTTATCGCTGTACTATCGTGCAATAGTATGTACGTATGCAAATTATGCAATCTCAATACCAGTTCTAATATACTAAAATAATTATATGTACATGCAATAGACGTATTCAACATAAGCAATAACAGAAAAGTCTAAAATAGTTATGTAAATGAAAGTTCAATGGCACATATATACAGGAATAGGCAGCGAATATAAGATGAACATCAGGGGGCCGTTTCACTAAACTTCGTACGACTAAAATGTTTCTATGTGCAAATTGAGGACCGTCTTGAAATTTCAATTGATGGATTTCAATTTATTGATCATAGGCTGCATATGCAGCCTATGCTCAATACATGTAAATCAATAATCAATAATTGTTTACAAGAAAACATTGTTAAATAAATGTGAAATTTACAGACTATCATAGTTTTGCACTTGCGAACATTTTAGTCGTACGAAGTTTAGTGAAACGAGCCCCAACTCCGAGTATACATCAACAACAGAATAACAAGCTTGTTAGTAGGTATTTTCGTCCACGCAAACTTTCATTAAATTGGCGAAAAGCAACACTAGTGACGAATTACAATTACTATTGCTTTTATCGTATATTCGTTAAACATTGCAATATTTTGCTTGGTGGTTTTTCAATTACGTACTAATAGACTATAATAGGTCAATAAAATAATCGGTTAATTGCGAATTGGCGGAATGTTTATGGCAAAATAATGTCCGTTTACTCGTCTGTTGGGACGTTTTATGTGAATACTTATTGGCCGGCGAACACAGCCAATAAACAATATCGGACAATGGCCCACAATACACGATTATCTTCGGATTCTGGAGACGCAAAGTCAGGAAAGAGCAATAGATATAATCTTCTTATGGTTATTTGTGGATGTGACAAGTGTAGCTTCTGATCAAATATAACACTCATGTGGCCTGGTAACGATATGTATTGCATGTTATTGCATACCGGGTGCTTTATCAATTGAACGGCGAACAGTACATATCCTGACCAGTCTGCGCAGACTGGTCTGGATCTATACTGGTCGCAAAAGCCATAAGCCCCATTTCTCCAGTCGCAGGCACATTTTTGCATGTGATTATGGCATTTGTCGCCAGTCTGGCTGCTGGTCTGATAGCATACAGACTGATAAGTGTGTATACTGTTTGTACAGACATAATAGCGAACAGTGCAGACCCTGAACAGACTGCGCGGATGCGCAGGCTGTTCTGGGTCTGCACTGGTCGCAACTGTCGAAAGTGCATGTCTCCAGTTCTGTACATATGTTCCGGATGGAATCATATTGTCATAAGTAGCAGATAAAGTGCAATCCACGGACATAATGATAAATAAATGTAGTTGTGTGTATACCACTGTACTGGAACGCCTGCGGGTTGTATTCGAGGGAACGGATTGTATTTTTGTCAAGATGGCGGCGCCCATGTGCGAATATTACAGTGTGTAATTTCAGATGTTTGTATTACCGGTTCCTCTGCATTCTCCATAGTTTCACCTGTCCTGCGCATGCACGACATAATGAAGTTACGACAAAGAAACAGACTGAAAGACAATCCGTTCACTCAAATACAACCCGCAGTACAGTACATACGTCACATCTATGTCCGTACGAATTTGCGTATTCACCATGTTTACTGCCCGCTAGTTTCTAGCGCGTTAGTTTCTAGCGCACTACATATCAGCGCACTACATGTCAACGTGCTACTCGTGTCATGTACTGTTTGTGTCTACCATATGTGACGGATCAAATCATCAAATATGTCCGGGTGACACAAACTGGTCACCCTAGTCTTCAAACAAAGCTAACATCACATTGTTTTAACATATATATGTTCACTACTGATACAGTAGCAGCTTTCTGAGCAATACATATGTTTTCTGACTGGCCGTTCCAAGCCGGGACCCTTTTCCAATAACAAATATTTTAGTGGTTATTATGTTGCTAGAGTTGTAGGCAAATTCTGCATATTACATGGCATGCTGTGGAGCGTTTGTTGCAATATCTCGTGTCATATCTGCTCGAGTTGGCGCGAATTGAGAAAAAATCAAGGAATAGGACGTGGTTGTGAATAGTTGGAAAATAGTCAGATCTTTAAGCATAATTATCCTTATAAATCGACATGAATTGCCACTCGTAGCCGGCGTCAACTGCCGTATGTAACCGGCATAGTTGTAAATTATACGTACTTGCGGTTCCAATTCAGATTCTTATATCACGCCTGAATATATTGCCTCACTTTTCGCCTGCAATTTTAATTTCTTAGCATTTTCATTGAACAGTTTTGACAGCCTCATGATAGATTGACTCTGTCTGTTTAGTCGATACAGCAGAGGTCTTGTAGAAATGGAGCGGAACATGCTGGTTACACTTGTGAAAATGAGGGTATGGTATTTGTGGCCGATCACTCAACCAGCTAAAGTTCTACAGTGGAACGTCTCTAATCCGGACACCCTGGGAGATCCCCAGGGTGTCCGGTTTAGAGATGTTCCACTGTGAATCAGACATATGACTATGACAAGGTATGCGGCTGTGCTTTGCGACTTGAACAGACATTATCATCATGAAACATATACAGGTAAGGAAGGATACACAGACTGTCTGCGTGTTCAGTTTAGAGAGGTCCTACTCTATATTGTTTGTTAGATTCATCAAGCCGCTTAGCATATATCCTTGATCAGACTAGATCCGGACCAACCTCCACATCCGTCTTATCTACTCAGATTTTGCATTTAATCGTAGAGACGATATAGAGAATAGTAGGTTAGTGCCGTGAATGGGAAAAATATCCGGCAAGGCTCAGGAATTTCTTTATTTCTCATCAGAAGTATATGTTTTTTTTAACGAGACGGTTCAAATGAGTGGTCACAACATATACTTTGGTTCAGAAATAAGGAAAATAGATAGAGAATAGTAGGTTAGTGCCGTGAATGGGAAAAAATATCTGGCAAGGCTCAGGAAACGGGATGGGCAAGGCTCTGCCGAGGGGCCATACATACATTATCGTCCCAGGTAAAATGCATGTTTTGACAGAACATGAGAATCGTCTCCGGTGGAGACGATTCTCATGCGCTGGCAAAACATGTTTAGATCAATACAATAGCAAATAATCAGCAGACGACAAAATCTAACTAATTTAACCATTAAAAAGAGATGTATATACATAATTCAAGCATATGTATGGCAATAATTTCTGAAAACAGAATTTGAAGGTTACCCTCCAATTGAGATCGCAATCGGTATTTTGACACATTAAACCCCCAATCGAGACCTCAAACACGGGTTTAAGGTTTGGCAAGCACACAATAATTCGCCACACTCTCGTTTTAGTTCGCAATCGGTTGTTTGGCACATTAAACCCATGCATCTCGAGACCTCAAACCCGGGTTTAAGGTTCGCCAAGCACACAATAATTGCCCACACTCTTCGTTTGAGCTCACAACAAACCCCGGCCGCGGTTTGGATGTGCAGATAAATTCCCCTTATTCACTCTTACGGAGTTTGTGCTGGGGAGGCGACACCAGTAGCCTATTTCACCAACATTGCAAAGTATACTTATATAGCTAAGTATACTTTGAGGGAGTAATCATTTATTTTTCCTGAAATGCATTATTTCATATAGAACTAACCACTGCATATATTTGATGATTAAAAGTATACAGAATTATTATACTGAATGTATTGCATTATCACAGCCATTATGGCTGTGATAATGTAATAAATTTAGTATAATAAAAATTAATAAATTCATCCTTAAATTGAAAATTTCTCCCTCAAAGTATACTTTGCTATAATAGTATATTACAAGGCTGGTGAAATAGGCTACAGGGGTATTGTCACTTGGCGCCACTGTTCCTTCATTACGGTATTCAGTTTTAATGAATGGCGTGCCGACATTTCCCCATCCACGGGGAATGTGCCGATTGGATCTAGCTCATGGGAAATGGGTCGCAGGCGGAGAAACACACGTACGCGTTGTGTCATTTCTGTAGCCTATTTCACCAACATTGCAAAGTATACTTTTCTAGCAAAGTATACTTTGAGGGAGAAATTTTCAATTTTAGGATAAATTTATTAATTTTTATTATACTGAATTTATTACATTATCACAGCCATTTTGGCTGTGATAATGTAATAAATTCAGTATAATAATTCTGCATACTTGTAATCTTCAAATATATGCAGTCGTTAGTTCTATATGACATAATGAATTTCGGAGAAAATAAATGATTACTCCCTCAAAGTATACTTTGCTAGAAAAGTATATTTTGCAATGTTAGTGACATGGGCTACTGGAGATTGTTATCTGTGTGATGTTTGCTGATGAACACAATGAAGACATCGAAATAGTTCTGATAAATGTGTCATTACTCTGAATCGTGGGGTGTACGATCATTTACTGATTCAATGCACGTAATGATGACATCGAAACTTTTCATATGTGACTATAAGGAGTGGCAAACAGGGTATGCCCTGATACAAATAAGTGACTGTGATTGGAGATATGTGACAGTGTAGCGACCAGTGTAGATCCAGACTGATGCACAGGCGGATGCACAGGCTGATCAGGATCTGCACCTTTCGCCATTCCATCAATTAAAAAATCAGTCATGCTTCTAGGTGCTAGTATTTGACCAGGAGCCGATTTCATCAACATTGCAAAGTATACTTTTCTAGCAAAGTATACTTTGAGGGAGTAATCATTTATTTTTCCTGAAATGCATTATTACATATAGACCTCACGACTGCATATATTTGATGATTAAAAGTATGCAGGATTATTATACTGAATTTATTACATTATCACAGCCATAATGGCTGTGATAATGTAATACATTCAGTACAATAAAAAATAATAAATTTATCCTAAAATTGAAAATTTCTCCCTCAAAGTATACTTTGCTAGAAAAGTATACTTTGCAATGTTGGTGAAATAGGCTACTGGAGCTACACTGGTCGCACATCCCGTAAGCCGCATTTCTCCAGTCACAGCCACATACGCGGATAACTCGACCGGTATTGCTCCATGCTGGCTGTAAGCGTCGTAAAGATTAGTTCAGTCAGCAGCAACGTTGTCAAGCCGCGTTTGTTTTCTTTCCTCGCTTCAGCGCAGGGGGTACTATCTTTCTCTGACAGTTGTAGTTTATCGTTCGTATCTAACTTGCTCTAGTAATGATATTAAACTCAGTGCATCGAGCTGACATTAATATCTAGTTGCAACTGGACGAAAAACAGTCACTGGCTGACAAAGCGAATTTGACGTTTGCCACTAATGTAGCCATAAAACCAAATCGTGCATACGTGAAGCATGATTGATCTGGGTATACGATGCAAGCTGTTATATTAGTATTTTCCTGCAACAAAGATACACTATGAGCGCAGTTCTGGTACCCTTATCGCATCGATGATATTCATCGATATTGATTTCTAAAAAATGTCACTGTTTCCAGTAATGACGTCGAAAGTTGACAAAAAAATTAAGAGCTCATGCGGAATTTAATTCCGATGAGCTCTTAATGTTTTGTCAATTTACGACGTCATTCAATGAAAATATGTCTTATTTTCGAAATCACTAACGGCGAATATCGTCGATGTGATAAGGGAGTTAATACCAAAAACCGAGCTCAATGATACTGATTCAATGTGACGTACGCCCATGGCATTCCTTCACGGGAACCATATCATGTGAACCACGGTGCCCGCCAGAAAACGAATGCAGCTGAATTATTCTTATCTCCCGTGAGCCTGCAAATGATGAAGCACTACCGTTGTAATATTTCAAATAGGTCAGGAATTGATAAATTTTACCAGAAATCAATTTCAATTCCGGATGAAAAATTACACAAAATACGCGGCGGCACGTGCATTGTGGATGCAATTTGTTTTCACGCAGAAATGCATACCCAGTTTCGGGTTTAACCCTTTCAACACCACATACCTGTATAGTGGTATTGGCAAATAGTGTAGATCCAGATGAACCGGCTCGTGACGAGCCGTCTCATCAGGATCTGCAAGTTTTGCACGTAATTTTCATGGTTTTGAGAATAAAATAAATGAACTAATCTGAAAATATGTTTGTGTGGATTGGATTGGTTGCAAAATGAACATATCAAAATCCATTTCAGTTACATCAGGGTGACAGGGTTAAAGGCCCTGTACCGGGTCCCCGATCTGCTTAGGAAATTATGACACAGATTAGTAAAATATACCTGTGTCTGTGACTGGAGAAATGGGGCTTACGGAATTTGTGATTATTTTAACTCCTGATCAAATAGAAGACTCCTGTAGCCGGATAATGATCATAGTCCTTGTTAGAAGCATGACAGGTTTTTCATTTACGGAATGGCGAACAGTGCGGACCCTGATCAGACTGTGCGGATGCACAGGCTGATCTGGATCTACACTGGTCGCAAATCCATAACCCCCATTATCCAGTCACAGCCACATTTATAGATTTTCATCATATTTCGGAACCCAATTGTATATCAAAGTTGCCTGAATACAAATTTGGATTTGTACAAAGACAGGTTTGTATTGTAGAAAAATAAATCGGTATCATGGCATGAGTGGTAAGTTATTTCAGCAATCGACGGTTACTAATTTATGTTTATTTATACTTAATTAAACCATAGTGTGCCTTGTGGACATTTCCTTCTAAATGTGGTAATGATTCATTTTACAACAACATACTTTCATACATTTTCTTTACTGGAACGTAATATAGCGAAAATGCACAAACAACGTATCTCCCACAGTTTCTGGTAGACAATAATTGAATATAGCGCAAAGGTACTGTAATTTGATCAAACAACATGATGCAAATGGTTGATATCAGGTCATATACAGTTAATAGTTAACAATATCAGTAATAAGGTATATTTGTTATATTTTCACCTATTTCACCCTGTAAACATCACGAACATGCCTTGGAATGGCAATATAATTGAGAATGTGGATTCAATTCCAAATAAATTCCGAGACATGTTTACAGAGAGAAATAAGAAAACTACTATTAATGTGTTGGTGGTTATTTTAACCGCTAGCATGCAAATACATAAAGGTTACAATGGTATATAACAACTGATCGAAGTGATTGGTATCCATATGCTCCGCACACAAATATTGAATCACACGTTTCTGATTGTTTTGTGCGGCTGCAGCCAAATCAAACATCCCAGCAGGCAAGTCTGTTTCACGAAAGCTGCCCAAATTTTACGGCCATATAAACAATTCAAAAACAATATTTTTTTTCGATAGTATTAAATTAAAGGAAAACTTACGAATGAGCCTTCTTTTTATTTCGTGAAATTCGGTCAAATATTGGTTTTATTACGAAAACTTGATTTCTCTATGGGAATTTAACATGGGGGAAAAAAGAGGTAAAGCAGTGTGGGAGGAGTCAAAAAACGAAAAATATTGGAAATTGTCGCCGAAACGTGGCTAGATATCTTGGAAATTATCTAATTAAGAAAACAAAAGTTAAATTTTGAAAATCGGTCCAGTATTTCTGAAATTCTAAAAAGTTTCCCCATGTTAAATCCCCATAGACATCTTCACTCTGTGAAGATGTCTATGGGGATTTAACATGGGGAAATTTTGTTTTCGCAATAAAATCAATATTTGACCGAATTTCACGAAATAAATTGTTAAATTTTCCTTTAATTTAATATTATCGAAAACAATATTGTTTTTGAATTGTTTATATGGCCGTAAAATTTGGGCAGCTTTCGTGAAACAGACAGTAATCAGGTTCAGGGTGAATTCTGTCAGTCATTCATCCATATGTTGAGGTTCAACCACCTGTTTTCAGACAAAATATGAAGCGTATATCTACGGAGCCTCGCAGGGACCACTGATTTTTTTAATAATTCATTCTCACGAAATAACAATTCGTTCCTCAATTTAACAATTCGTTCCCTCAAATTAACAATTTGTTCCCAATTGTTAATTCGACGGGAACGAATTGTTAATTCGTGGGAACGAATTGTTATTTCGTGAGAACGAATTGTTATTTCTTGGGAACGAATTAATAAATAAGAAGTCTACGTCCCCTGCGGGGCTCCGTATCTATCTATTGGTAAAAAGGATGTGTGAACATTAATACCATACGTCCACAAAATTATGGACGTGGCTGAAATATTGAATTTAATTGTAATAACATTGTTTGTATATATGCCTTTGCAAGCCAAAAAATCCTATCCTGAAATTAATACCTGCCACCGGACACCGGTCAGCGACCAGGTGCCAGTTTCATCAACATTGCAAAGTATACTTTAGTAGCAAAGTATACTTTGAGGGAGAAATTTTCAATTTTATGATAAATTTATTAATTTTTATTATACTGAATTTATTACATTATCACAGCCAATTTGGCTGTGATAATGTAATACATTCAGTATAATAATTCTGCATACTTTTAATCATGAAATATATGCATTTGTTAGTTATATATGAAATAATGCATTGCAGGAAAAATAAATGATTACTCCCTCAAAGTATACTTTGATAGTAAAGTATACTTTGCAACGTTGGTGAAATAGGCTACAGGTGCCAGTTTCACTAAACTTCGTAAGCTAAAATGTTCGTAAGTGCAAATTTAGGATTGTCTGGAAATTTCAATTGATGAATTTACATGTGTATGCTCAATAATGTAAATCCAATAATTATATTCAAGCAAATGGTAATGTGAAATTTACTGACTATCATAATTGTACACTTACGAACATTGTTGTCGCATGAAGCTTAGTGAAATGGCCCCCTGGATCTTCACTGGTCACAACGAGACCGAGTGCCTGTACTGAGCATGTGAATTTTCCAGACAATTGCAGTGAATTGGTACAGCGTCAGAACATACACTCGAGCAACCTTCACAAACACATATAGATTCTACATTAATGTATATTTTTGTCATCGTATTTGCGAATATCTGCCAACAATAACTGACAGGTGACCGACAAAATAAAAGAATCACATATTGCGAAACTACAGGGTGGCGCATAAAAAAACTTTTTACCACTTTTTTATATCACATATATCTCATGCAGTAATTCAACCTGCACATATTTAGATTATACATATTAAGTATTAAATTTGGCGTATCGATGGTCTAGTAACATAAGGTCGTAACGCATAGCAGTTACGACCTTATGTTACTAGACCATCGATATGAGCATTACGTTTATTTATCGAAACCGCGCGTATACTGTTATCATGGCGATTATGACGTCACTGGGTCGAAATATAAAAAAATTGTAGGCAACGCTATCAAACTGCTGTAAAATGGTACTAAACCATTTTCCTGCTACACAATTGCATTTACAACATTAAATTCACCGTAGATACAATTAAAGTAATACATCCACCGTTTACATTAGGCGTTATCATCATGTATTCTGCAAGTATGCCTCAATGTTACTAAACGCACGAATTGCTGACACTAGTGTCAGTTTGAACATTCAGTTTCCCAGACTTACGCGTGTAGAATGTTTTCTGTTGACACATTCTCTGCATACTATTTGCTGTCAATGACCTTTTACATATAATGAATATCACCTGTTCAGTACATGTATATCATTCAATGCACTCATTCAATGAACATAATGGCTATGGTACCGCTTTCAATTATGCCGTCGTACTGTCTTAATTATGGCGTCGTACTGTCTCAATTATGCCGTCTCAATTATGCAGTCATACTGTTTCAATTATGCCGTCGTACTGTCTCAATTATGCCGTCGTACTGTCTCAATTATGCCGTCAATTATGCCGTCGTACTGTCAAATAAATATGTGTGCCGTGATGAACATGGGACAGTTGATCAAAACTGATACAAAATGTATGTTCGTAGTACTACGTTATTTACCACATAGCGGATTATAAGTTTCCATTAAAAAATGGCGAGCATGCTGGACATTCCGCTGTGTATTTTGACCTATTGTTAATCAGGCATGTCAAACGTGTCACACATGTGTCAGCTAGTCGGAATCAATATCAAACGAATGGCTATACCCAATTTAGATATACATATACGGTTGACCATGTCTTGACATGCGCAAAACGGCGACCATCTCGGATTTTGATACCTCAATGGCTCATGACGCCTGTCTCAAAAGTATACCCGTGTCACGTTGGAAGCTGATAGCCATATTCAGGGGGCCGTTACACTTCGTACGACTAAAATGTTCGTAAGTGCAAACTTATGATAGTCTGTGAATTTCACATTAACACTGTTTTCTTGTAAACACTTATTGGATTTACATTTATTGAGCATAGGCTGCATGCAGCCTATGCTCAATAAATGTAAATCCATCAATTGCAATTTACAGACGATCCTAAATTTGAACTTACGAACATTTTAGTCGTACGAAGTTTAGTGAAACGGGCCCCAGGACGAGCACAAATGTCAAAAACTCGCGCGGCGAAAAAAGAAAAACTGCATTCTATGGCGGAACTGATGGACACTGATAGACCTAAAAATGCCAGTAATAGCGCGCACAATAACATACTTAAGGTCCACGTATATCCCAACCCTGCGAGACGCATTCATCCGACATCGATTCTCCCGCATTTGTATTGACGATCCGTCAGAATAACAAGATACACGTCAAACGTCGTTATACTTGGACTAGTCTGTTTTACGAAAATAGCTGTTATTTATTATTTCTGCTTTCTTTGTATTTGCTGGTGTGAAATACTGTACAACCATACATGCACGCATGTGCCACTTGCTTGAAATACATACATTGCAAATCAGCCCTGTCTCGGCCCGTGTTATGCACTATTTATTAACTATTACTCCTTTCTCATTTTTGAGAACACGAATTCTGATTGGTCGAGTTTGAAATCTGACTCAGTCTCGACCTGTCAAACTGCCGGATTTCCAATACGAATTTGGAGAGCATGCTAAAAAAAACAACCCATAAGCACAGACCAGTAGGCGATTTCACCAAACTTTCAAAGTATACTTATCTTGCTAAGTACACTTTGAGGGAGAAATTTTCAGTTTAACGATAAATATATTATTTTTTATTTTGCTGAATTTATTACGTTATCACAGCCATTTTGGCATTTTGGCTGTGATAATGTAATACCTTCAGTATAATAATTCTGCATACTTTTGATCATCAACTATGCAGTCGTTAGTTCTATACGCAATAATGTATTTTGGGAAGAATTAATGATTACTCCCTAAAAATATCCTTAGCTACAGTAGGTAAGTATGCTTAGAAATTTTGGTGAAATCGGCTACTGAGAGTGGACATTTGGAGGCTGTGAACCCGTACCAATTGCATCGAATTCATGTCTTAACCCTTAGCCTGCTGATCGCGAAAACTGTCGCCTGCTGTTGCTTTTTTTTTTGCCCTGTTTCTCAATAAAAACATGGTTTGACAGCACTTTAGAATCATTTCCATTGGAAATGATTCTAAAATGCTGTCAAACCATATTTTTGACGAGAAAAATCGAAAATAAAACATAAACCGCAGACGACATTTCATTCAGCAGGCTAAGGGTTAATGTCCTGTTTGTAAGTATATGGCTCGTCAGTTCACATGTGTATATCGAGCTTGCTTTGTTGCCTTCTCAGTTTGGGAAACACTATTTGGTTCTAATGTATAAATCGACTCAACGATCAATATTTGGACCCGATGTTATAAAACGTTTATCCATGCTCAACTTGGAAACCCTGTAATGTATATTGTGTTTGTTGCAAATCATGATTTCTACGTTTATGTGCACTTAACCCTGACCCAAGATTAAAAACGAACGTTCAGGGCATTTGTGCACGCTCAACTCAGGCTGGTACATTGTACCTGTACGTAAATTGAGAACGTACTGGAAAACGTTGTTTGTCAATCGTACCCCCACGATTTAGATGTCTAAACTCACTATACAAACCCAATCAATACACCACGTACGTGTAATTGGACGCGTAGACTGCTATGCAGCTGTGATCCTACATCGCCGTACTTTATGAGTGTGTTAGACTACGTGGCATCCGCGTGCTTCATGCCGGGTGTTTCATGGATGGAATGGCGAACAGTGCATATCCTGATCAGACTGTGCGGATGCACAGGCTGATCTGGATCTACACTGGTCGCTAAACCCATAAGCCACAAAACCACAAATTTTGAAGCCTGAGCCACTACTACATACACTGCTGCGATCCAACATCACCGTACTTTATGAGTGTGTCAAACGATGCTCAAGAAACCCATAAGCCCAATGAAGTTCACCACGCCAAACCACACATTTGGAAGCGTGGGCTATTACACTGCTGCGATCCAAAATCACGAGTGTGTCAGACGATGCCCATTGCACCAGTCAAAACCAAATATTTGGAAACGTGGGCTATTACACACTGCTGCGATCCAACATCACCGTACTTTACGAGTGTGTCAGACGATGTCTAAGACGCCCATAAACCCCATATCACCAGTACAAACCACATATTTGGAAGCCTGCACTACGCTACAGCTGCGACCCAACATTGCCGTATTTTACGAGTGTGTCAGACAATGCGGACAGTCGCGTGCCTCCTGACAATGTCATTTGGAGTCACAATGTGTCACGATTGGTCTCCGTAATCCGATTACGAGGCTTGCCGGCAAATTGGCCGCCTGATACAGACTCTGTCAGTCGCTGGTACTGAGGCATGCTGAATAGAAACTCTCTAAACAGGAAAAGTGAAAGTGAGTTGGTATGTCATCCGGGTCGTAAGAATTGATAGGATACAGTAGCTGATTTCACCAAAATTGCAAAGTATACTTCATCTTGCTAAGATCACTTTGAGGAAGACATTTTCAAATTAATTATAAATTTAATACTTTTTATTACACTGAATGTATTACATTATCACAGCCATTTTGGCTGTGATAATGTAATAAATTCAGTATGATAATTCTGCATACTTTTAATCATCAAATATGCAGTCACTAGTTCCACATGAAATAATGATTACTCACTCAATGTACACTTAGCTAGATAAGTATGCTTAGTAATTTTGTGAAATCGGCTATTGGTGACATGGATTATTTGTTGAATGATTGGCGATCGAAGTAGACAAAAATGCTCGCACAGTATCATCACCAGGTCCGTCATATATTTACCAGAATTCGAGTATTACCATCGGAAGAACCAGGGGCCCGTTTCACTCAACTTCGTACGACTAAAATGTTCGTAAGTGCAAATTTAAGATCGTTTGTAAATTTCAATTGATGGATTTACATTTATTGAGCATAGGCTGCATATGCAGCCTATGCTCAATAAATGTAAATCCAGTAATTGTTTACAAGAAAATGCTGTTAATGTGAAATTTACAGACTATCATAATTGTATTAGTTTAATGAAACGGCCCACAGTAGCTCTTTAGCGCTACAAGACTATCAAGCACACTGTTCGCCGTTAGTCTGTATGTGACCTAGCACACGCACTTGACCTTGCGCTTCAGCTAGTCTACTGTCTGTTTCACGACACCTGACCACATTTTACGCTTATACAAACAATGAAAAAACAATATTCTTTTGACAATATTAAATTTTAGCAAAATAGAATGAGCCTTCTTTTTATTTCGTGAAATTTGGTCAAGTTTTCATTTTATTACGAACAATTATTTCTCTACGGGAATTTAACATCGGGGGAAAGAGCTGCTGCGTGTACAGAAGAGTTGAAAACCGAAAAAGTTATGGAAATTGACCCTGAAACCTGGCTAGATAGCTTGAAAATAACCTAACTGAGAAAACAAAAGTTAGATTTTGAAAACCGGTCCACTACTTCTGAAATTATAACAATTTCCATACGTTAAATCACCATAATTTACTATGCGAATTTAACATGGGGAAATGTTCCTACATGTTAATTTCCCATAGACATCTTCACTCTGTTAAAGCCCCTTAGGCATCTTCACTCTGTGAAGATGTCTTTGGGGATTTAACATGGGGAAATTGTGATTTTTTTCACAATAAAATGAATATTGAACCAAATTTCACGAAATAAAAAGAAGATGCATTCTTAAATGTTGATAAAAGTTAAAATTATCGATAACAATATTGTGTTTGGATTGTGTGCACAGCTGTAATATTTGGGCAGAGTTGTGAAACAGACAGTAAGAGACATCTGAAATGTTTCCGCCGACTGAGGCACGAACAGTGTAGCCCCGGACTAGACTGCGCGGATGCGCAGGCTGGTCTGTCGCTACACTGTCGCAGACATAATATGCACATTATTTTCGCGGTGGCTCAGCTTTATTCCAGAAAAATGTCTGACATTACATTTAACGGCTCAAATAGTTGTTTATTTGACGCGTCTAAAAGCACAATAGAGAACGACACAAATGTTATGGAAGACGTCTACAAATATAGCACACATCGTCTCCATTTAGGGATATTGAATATTTAATAACCTCACGTCTGCTGTCTAAAAATGGGCTGACATATGTAGCCGATTTCACCAACATTGCAACGTATACTTTTCTAGCAAAGTATCCTTTGAGGGATTAATCATTTATTTTTCCCGAAATGCATTATTTCATACAGAATTAAAGACTGCATATATTTGATGATTAAAAGTATGCAGAATTATTATACTGAATTTATTACATTATCACAGCCATTTTGGCTGTGATAATGTAATAAATTCAGTATATGAAAAATTAATAAATTTATCCTTAAATTGAAAATTTCTCCCTCAAAGTATACTTTGCTAGAAAAGTATACTTTGCAATGTTGGTGAAATCGGCTACTGACTATACGGGCATGATTACCAGTGAAGATTCTGGTCAGTTACACTTTCAACCATTTATATGATTACATCTGAGACTTGATATGCGTCATTGAAAATGAATATGCGGGCCCACAGGTGAAGAAGAAAGCGTGGCAGGGATGGTAAAATGGTTAATACCGTCCTAACCATGTTTACAAACCAGCAGAAAAGCAGAGAAATAAACATTGAAATGAACACAAAAAATCGCATCAAAAGACCCATTATTAGAGAGCCTTCGGAGGCTACTTTCTTTGTTGACTTGTGCCATGCGGTGGGCGGATCCAGAGATACGCTGGACATACGACGCGTTTGCAGGGTCCCTACTAGTCAGACACAAAAGTAACAGACTTATCATTCACTGAATTGCTATATTTTCGCAGTCTTCTTGATGGCAGGAAACATTACAGGAATAAATGACATTTTGTTTTATGCTGTATCGGGGTATGAAAGCTCGGAAGTGTATTATGATTTTAGTACATATTACGAAAATGCGAAACACTATTTTATGCAATAAAAAGGCTGTATTCGGCAGCTGTTGCATGCCGCCATCTGGTTATCATAATTGGCTACGTGACATAATGTATAAAACGGTAATGGATGATATGATTAAAATGTCGATGGCAGCGATATTTCACATATCGTCACACATGTGTGTGCATGTATATACGATGGGATCAGTGGAAGAAGGGAGCTAACTCCATGATGGAGTTAGCTCCCTTCTTCCACTGACCCCTTCGTATGTGTATATGCACATATGGAAAGTTTTCAAAATTAATTTCAAACATCTGCTATATGTTTGCGAACGATTCGAAAACTGGTCAAACATGCAACGCATATGGCTGTTTTCATGAATCAAACTCGGCGAAATAAGGCAATACGATTAAATACGAAATCTCAAATATCGTGTTTAACTAAAATATGAACATACAATGTAATTTCGGTTTGTCGAGCCTGTGCCATTTTTGCCGGACGTCTTCACAATTTGATTAATCATGTTTTTATAGATTTGCGGCGAAATTCGTCGTCTGTGGAATTATTGCAATTAATCTGGTCATTTCGCCAAGTCTTTATGTCTGCACGACAGGTATACAGACATTTGTTGGAAGCACACATACATAATTCCACAGCTTACTTATCAACACGCCGCGGAGTTGTTGTTTTTCTGTTGAAAACGGACAGTTTACGAGACGACATCCGAACCCATTCTGGTTCGTGATAGCGTATGTCATCATGACGTCATAACATGTATATCAATCAAATTTATACAGTAGCCGACAATGTTACCGGACTACTTTTTTACACCCTGTATTCAATACGGTTTCCTTTGGTGTAACAATACATAATGTAGTGCTTTTGCTCTGTACTCAATCCGTGGTGTTCTTATGGATTCATAATTCCAGCACAAAAATATTTACACAATTCCCTAACATTTGATTGGCCCGTAGCAAGTCTCTGTCCAAAATTTATATCCCAGTAAACTCCCACGCCGAACTACTTTCCGTAACCGTGAGGCGCAGTTAAAATAATTCTTAAGAAAACGGAAAACAAACACATTTTCTTGATGAATGTATTTCAAATGCTGGAATTATAAGGAATTAATGGCCTTTTTGTGGAATTTATCGGGGATATAAACTTGGAAAAGTCGCGGGAATACTGGACGAGGCCTTCCGGCCTTCGTCCAGTATTCCCGCGACTTTTCCAAGTTTATACCCCGATAAATTCCACAAAAAGGCCATTCATTCCTATAGTCCATTCTCTGGACGGTGTGGATTTATGAGGCCCATATACAATCGGAGCCTTCGTGAACGTGATACATGGTCATTTAGAACACATCTTAAAATATGGACGCCTTTTTACTCACAAACTTCGTGGAACAATTACCGGATTGCGTGAATAACTCGAGTTGTTTCCTAATTCCTGTCTTCCTTTGGCTTTATTACTAAACGGCTACGTGATTATATTGCTGTTCTATAATAAGGAGGGTTATCTATCCTGGAATTACTTCACGAACAGGCGGCCGTTTCATTAAACTTCGTACCACTAAAATGTTCGCAAGAGCAAATTTAGGATCGTCTGGAAATTTCAATTCATGGATTCATGGACCAGTGTAGATCCAGATTAGCATGTGTATCCGAACTGAACTGTTCGCAATTCCTTAAATGAAACACATGTCATACTTTTAACAAGCTTGTTACATCGTTACCAGGGGCCCATTTCACTAAACTTCAATTGATGGGTTTAGATTTATTGACAATAATCGTTTATCGGGGTATAAACTTGGAAAAGTCGCGGGAATACTGGACGAAGCGATAAAAAATTACAATTTTCGAAAAAAAAAGAAATTCGAAAATTGTAATTTTTTAAGGCCTCGTCCAGTATTCCCGCGACTTTTTCAAGTTTATATCCCCGATAAATTCAACAAAAAGGCCATTCATTCCTTATAAGTCCAGCATTTGAAACAAATTCATCAAGAAAATGTGTTTATTTTCCGTTTTCTTAAGAATTATTTTCACTGCACCTCACGGTTATGGAAAATAGTTCGGCGTGGGAGTTTACTGGGATATAAATTTTGACTTGCTACGGACCAATCAAATGTTCGGGAATTGTGTAAATATTTTTGTGCTGGAATTATTTATTGACAATAATCGTTTACAAGAAAACATTGTTAATATGAAATGTACAGACTATTATAAGGTTTTCACTTACGAACATTTTAGTCGTACGAAGTTTAGTGAAACGGCCCCCAGCTCTTTGTTTTTTGTTGCAGATACAGTTGAACCTCTCTAAACCGGACACCCTGGGAGATTCCCAGTGGAATGCAGTGGAACCTCTCTAAACCGGACCCCCTGGGAGGTCACCGGTAGGACTGAGCGAAACGTCTTTAAACTGGACACCCTGGGAGGTCCCCAGTGAAATGCAGTGGAACCTCTCTAAACCGGACCCCCTGGGAGGTCACCGGTAGGACTGAGCGAAACGTCTTTAAACTGGACACCCTGGGAGGTCCCCAGTGGAACAGAGTGAAACATCTTTAATTTGCACACCCTGAGAGGTCCCCAGTGGAACAGAGTGAAACTTCTCTAAACAAGACACCATGGGAGGTCCCCAGTGGAACAGAATGAACCCTCTCTAAACTGGACAACCTAGGAGGTCCCCAGTGGAACAGAGTGAACCCTCTCTAAACTGGACAACCTGGGAGGTCCCCAGTGAAACAGAGCGAACCCTCTCTAAACTGAACACCCTGGAAGGTCCCCAGTGGAACAGAGTGAAACGTCTCTAAACTAGACACCCTGTCAGGTCCCCAGTGGAACAGAGTGAAATCTCTCTAAACTAGACACCCTGGGAGGTCCCCAGTGGAACAGAGTGAAATCTCTCTAAACTAGACACCCTGGGAGGTCCCCAGTGGAACAGAGTGAAACGTCTCTAAACAAGACACCCTGGGAGGTCCCCAGTGGAACAGAATCAACCTGCCTAAACTAGACACCCTGGAAGGTCCCCAGTGGAACAGAGTGAAACGTCTCTAAACTAGACACCCTGTGAGGTCCCCAGTGGAACAGAGTGAAATCTCTCTAAACTAGACACCCTGGGAGGTCCCCAGTGGAACAGAGTGAAACGTCTCTAAACTAGACACCCTGGGAGGTCCCCAGTGGAACAGAGTGAAATCTGTCTAAACTAGACACCCTGGAAGGTCCCCAGTGGAACAGAGTGAAACCTCTCCAAACTAGACATCCTGGAAGGTCCCCAGTGGAACAGAGTGAAACGTCTCTAAACTAGACACCCTGTGAGGTTCCCAGTGGAACAGAGTGAAATTTCTCTAAACTAGACACCCTGGGAGGTCCCCAGTGGAACAGAGTGAAACGTCTCTAAACTAGACACCCTGGGAGGTCCCCAGTGGAACAGAGTCAACCTGTCTAAACTAGACACACTGGAAGGTCCCCAGTGGAACAGAGTGAAACCTCTCTAAACTAGACACCCTGGAAGGTCCACAGTGGAACAGAGTGAAACCTCTCTAAACTAGACACCATGTGAGGTCCCCAGTGGAACAGAGTCAAACCTCTATAAACTGGACACCGTAGAAAGTCCCCAGTGGAACAGAGTGAAACCTCCCCAGGGTGTCCAGTATAAAGAAATTTCACTCGACTGTAATTTAAGTGGAGTGTGTTTGTTATAATGTCGCCCCTATTGGAAAGGACCAGTCAAGTTTGAATTATTAGAAACATACAGTTGAACAACGGTTATAGCCAATGCATATCATATATATATGTCAGGCACCAGGTAGACAGGCAATATGGTACCACTAATTTAACAAGCTGGTGGCGCACCAAGCACTCGTATCACATGAGAGAAAAAATATCTGCCAGTTGCAAGATGGATGCCGTATGCCCTCTGCAACGACATGAGGGACCTCACATAGTCATTGACGTAGAGATATATCACTGTCGTTATTTAAGCTTGTTTATTTTACTTTTACCTTATTTAATGAGGGTGGCACAGTTGGTCAGGACTAGGCTACTCTGTGACCCTCAATGTACAGTTACATTGCAAACACGAATTTGCAAGTACAAGTCGTGAAATGAAATGAATGGGGTTTAATGACCCAGTAACAGCTACGGTCATATAGGTACGGGACCACAGTTTAAAGTCTCATCCGACAGACCAGTGGGACCAGTTATGTGCCATGCGATCACGAACAGACATAATCATCTGAGATAAATGACCCAGAAAGTCATCAACAATAAGATCAAAGGTGTTTTCTTGGTGTCCGGCTTAGATGGATTTCATTGCACTAATATATTAACTTTGTGCATATGCAGGATATGAGAAATATATAATTAATAATACGACTGCCAGTGTTCTCCGTTTAGCAGTAGCAGTAGGACTATATAAGGTTAGAGAATACCAAATGGCATAAGTAGTCCGGAATAAAACAATAGTGCCCTCTCAAGTCAAACTGCAGTATCTGTAAAACTGCAGTATCTGCACTATGATGCTATGCTGACCTTGTGCAATCATCCCAAGTCAAACTGCAGTATCTGTTAAACTGCAGTATCTGCACTATGATGCTATGCTGACCCTGTGCAATCATCCCCACATGGGGATGATTGCACAGGGTCAGCATAGCACAGCATAGCATCATAGTGCAGATACTGCAGTTTAACAGATACTGCAGTTTGACTTGGGAGGGCAGAATAGTGCGGGCGTTTTGAGGTCACAGACCTAGTTTGCTTGCAAATCTTAATCTATTAATACCCAGTTTCACCTGAGGAACATTTTGGGGTGCTTTCAACACCAGTTTTCAGCATATTTGTAGCATTTAAAAGAAAACACTGAACTTGTTGGTCACGTGATGTAAACAGAGTGTCCGTGGCCAATAAATGTAAGCAATATTGGGGGATATGACGAGGTTGGATTTTTCCTTCTTAGGAGTAAGTTAACCTATTGTTTAATTCATGCAGAACCAGTACATACTGGCTGCAGGTCATGTACAAGTGAGTCCCACAGCATCCATACGAATAGTGAAAGTAGGAGAGACTGGCCTTATTGGATGGGATTCGGTTAAATTGTATAATAAAACTCTTTGGTGTGATCTAATCTCGAAGAACATGCCCGGACCATCATCGGAACTTCCTTGTCCCCGCCATTGTAAGGACTAGCCTAGCAAACATAAAAAGAACTTCGTTTTTCTGAACACTGTTGTACATGTACATGTACTTGTAACATGTGTCTGTGAATGGGGATTATGGGTTTTGCGACCAGTGTAGATCCAGATCAGCCTGTGCATCCGCACAGTCTGATCAGGATCTGCACTGATCGCCTGTGCACCAATGAAACACCCGTCATGCGTCTAGCAGGCAATATAGATCGCTATCAGCTTACATGAATGTGTTATTTAATCATGAGCTACAATGGTCAGAAATCCCATAAGCCGCATTTCCCCAGTCACCGCCACAAATATCGAACTTCGTTTCGAGAAGAATACGCATATACGACGGCGCCATATATCGCCATTATGTCCAACGGCAAACTTTAAAGGCTACTGATGCTGCCAAACAATACGTCATTGAAGAGAAACCTTACATCACTTAATTGGATGCGAGACAAATTGAATAGAAGAGTGTGCCCTTTCTGTGGGCTGGATGCCATTTATTATACTTACATATTGACCGAGCGACAAGCCCCACTGTTGTGGCTTCGACGGAACATAAGTATAACAAATGTCTCTGTCATTTCCAGTTACAGGGACCAGTAGACTTCTGAACTAATATATAACACAAAGACAACTCATAAATACACGAAGTGCGGATAAACACAGACTACAAGCTTCGTGTCTTTATTAGTTAATATTCTGCTTGTCTAGGAAACGCGTATATAACAATTCGTTCCCACGAATTAACAATTCGTTCCCGTGGGAACGAATTGTTATTTCGTGGGAACGAATTGTTATGATATTCCGAGACACGAAGCTACGGAGCCCCGCAGGGGACATGGATTTTTTTTATTAATTCGTTCCCACGAAATAACAATTCGTTCCCTCAATATAGCAATTCATTCCATCGAATTAACAATTCATTCCCACGAAATGATAATTCGTTCCCTCAATTTAACAAATCGTTCACTCGAATTAACAATTCGTTCCCACGATATGACAATTTGTTCCCACGAATTAATAATTCGTTCCCGTGGGAACGAATTATTATTTCGTCCGAACGATTTGTTATATTGAGGGAACGAATTGTTATTTTGTGGGAACGAATTAATAAAAAAAAGATTTATGCGTCCCCTGCGGTGCTCCGTAAGAAGCATATGATCAACGTATAAAATACCAAAATACACTAGCATGCCTGGTATTCTACTGCATTTATCAGGAAATGTATATATATATATAGTGATTCGAAATTCGAAGTGTGATAGTTTTGCTAAATGAATGATGACTCGTTGTTTCCGTTCAGGTGTGACATGTAACGACATAATAATTATCACGTTGTTCGAACGATTAAGCACATCATAGATTTCGAATTGGGATTGAGGTTGGTACATTCCAGCATTATGAATGTTTGAGTGCACAATCTTCTGTGCAATATTATACTCCATTTTCCAGCTGAGCTACATCCCAGATGATGAATATATAGAGAATACCAGGCTAGTGTCTTTTGATATCAAGTTTATCAGGCTCGCCTCGGAAACGGTAGGAATTCCGAGGCAAGCCTCGGAATTCCTACCGTTTCCGAGCCTTGCCTGATAAACTTGATATCAAAAGACACTAGCCTGGTATTCGATTTATCAGGTAACGTTTTATGCTCGAAAATGACCACAGAAGACGTCGTTATATATGGAAAGAACGCGGACATGCTTACGTTGCGTCATTACACTGAAGAAATTCGGTAACGTCACGTGACGTCATCCGACCAATGGAACGTCAGTTTTCGCTTGATTGTAACCCGGATGTTTGTACCAGGTCAATGCCTGATACAGCAATATGTTATCAGTCAGTACGGTACGTGCATGTTACTGTTGATGTCGGTTGTAAGCTGATGTTTCATATTAATCGGTATGATATTCCTGTTTCATATTAATCAGTATGATATTCCTGTTTCACTATTGAAATAATTATTATATACATTTATGTTAACACATTGAATCGGTCACGTGAAAAATGTACATGTACAAACATGTTGTAGACGAGAAACTGTATAGTTTCAATACAATTATATTTTATTCTGATACAACACGATGTTATTGACCAGCGTGCAGTCTGTCAATGCACAGCTACCAGTGTGATAAAATCAAACTTGCTGTATCGCCTTCAAACCTAGAATCATCCTAGGCGCGGTGACATAACCGGGGCCCATTTCATTAAACTTCGTCAAATTAATGCAAATTTGAAGTTTAAAAATATTGTTGCTCAAACAGGAGATGTTGGTGGATGTATTCACATTAATCATATCAACATTTAGGTGCATGTAGAGCATGGATGCATTAAGGGGCTACGTTTATAAATATGATACGTACATGTATGAAAGGTTTAGTGAAACGGGCCCCTGGATAATAAGGTCCGTTGTATAAGTTTGCTTACACACACCATCTGTATTGTACCATCTGGGGGCCGTTTCACTAAACATCTTACGACTAAAATGTTCGTAAGCGCAAATTTAGAATCGTCTGCAAATTTGAATTGCAAATTTGCAAATTTGAATTGATGGATTTACATTTATTGAGCATAGGCTGCATACGCAGCCTATGCTCAATAAATGTAAATCCAACAATTATTTACAAGAAAACAGTGTTAATGTGAAATTTACAGACTGTCATAATTTTGCACTTACGAACATTTTAGTCGTAGGAAGTTTAGTGAAACGGGCCCCAGTATTCTAGAGTTTTATCACCGGGTTTGTAGGAAATCCAAACATTTTACGGGCCTTTGGATGGGAAAACAACTTAAGGACTGACTTTATAGAATATTACCTTTTTTCAAATGTAGTATAATGATACATGTGACTGAATATCTATATACATTATATCTGTCCCTGTTCTTCTTAGAGTATATTATACAGAGCATTGAGTTGCCATCTCTACCATTTTAGTTTGTACATTCTATCGGCAGTTTCACCACTTCGAGCGTTTGAAACGTACAGCAATTACTAATCTAATAAAAGTTGGTGCAATACATCCCAGATATATAGGATGACACTATCCTGTAAATGTTATTTCAGAAGACTACACAAAAAGCTAGATATCTGAGACTTTCTACCATCACTCACAAAATATACAATGGACAGTTATTCAGTGTGTAAAATGTCAAAATGATGCACTGTCTATTATTAGAAGTACATCTGACACAGGTAAAAGTCGTATTTACTCGCATAGCAGGTCAGTAGACATAGTGACAATACACTCACAGATAACTGCTTACAAGTCACTGGATTCGATACAGTATGTAAGGTAATACAGGTATATATCCACAGCACTGTGTATTGTTCTTACTGTTACACAGTCTATATCGTTATCTGAATATAACATATTACAACTATATAATCTATACAGAATTCACAAACATTTTAACAAAGGGTCAACAAACCATTCAGATATCAGACTTTGTTTATAAAGTTGATGAAAACAAAGCATAGCACGCTGTATTCTGATGTATCCCCATCATGTTGCACCAAATTTTAATCATGTGTTTATGTTCCTAGTGGTATGTGTCAAACGCAATAAGCGGTACAACTGGGCGATGGCCTGTACACAGCAATTATGCATGAATCATTGGATGATCAGGGACCCACGGGTCCTTAAAGCTGCTCGGTATTCCGCCTGTACGATTGATTATCTGCTCGTGCATGTGGACGAACCGTGTTCTCGGCAGTACATGTAGAGCCACATGCACTATCTCTTGGCAATGACAAGTCTTCCAGTATAAAGCTATCTCGGCAGGCGGGTCCTCGCATGTAATAAAGTATGAGACTAGCCATGTCATTGCGTACATAAGAACATGTGTGATTGTCCATGGAAAATATTTACAGAAACATTGATAGTTTCCGTAAATTTCGTTGCAAGTTGATGAAAATGTATGTTCATAGCAAATGCGGAATGCTTTTTCCCTGAACATTTCGTCAATTTTGACGTCATTTATGATAAATATCGTACAATTTGTAAATACTTTCCATGAGCAATCGAATATGTTCTTAGGTATGTCATCACATGGCGTGTCTCATTCGTAATTAGGTTATACACGTTGATAGCGGCAGTTATTTAGTAATTGTACAACGATGTTTCTCCTAGGAATACCATTATATAGCTGTTCCTAACTGTTCTCAACCAGGGGGCCGTTTCACTAAACTTCGTACGACTAAAATCTTCGTAAGTGCAAAATTATGATAGTCTGTAAATTTCGCATTAACAGTGTTTTCTTGTAAACAATTATTGGAATTACATTTATTGAGCATAGGCTGCATATGCAGCCTCTGCTCAATAAATGTAAATCCATTTTAATTGAAATTTCCAGACAATCCTAAATTTTCACTTACTAACATTTTAGTCGTACGAAGTTTATTGAAACGGGTCTAGTACCGTCGTGGTGTGTCGTCCACATGTATACACGGCTACAATGTGTCGGTTGTAATGTTCATATTGCCAGAAATAATAGCCACATTGACAAACTAGATGGTCGGTAAATCCGACAAATGCTCCCAGATGACGCCTTGACGTCATTGACTTGGGTATTGGTGTAGTATGCTTATTAATCAAATAAATGGTGATACATGTGTATATGAAGTTGTAACATCATAATCTCAATTGGTAACCGTTACAGAGATACATTCTAGAAAGGTTTAACGCAATGTTTTGTTTATTAGTCACGATAAATAGTTGGATGCTAATTTGAATTGAATTTGAAAATTTTTAACGTAAAACAAAATGTTTATAGTCATTTGACCTTCACCTTGGCCTACTGGGAAGCATGGGTATGGTATACAATGCAAATATGGATGGTGATCAATGTGTATATGAAGTTTCAAGTTAATATCGCAAGCGGTCACAGAGATATAGCAATTTGGAAAACCATTAACGTAAAACTCGGACTGCGGACGCCGGACGGCGGACGCCGGACAAAGCGGTAACTATATATTCCCCCAAAAAAAATGTTTGGGGAGCATAAAACACAAAGAGCCACAATGACAGATACAAGGGAGCAGCATATTCAGTCCGGATTTCGTTCCTGGTTCCACAAACGAACGATTGTCTATCGTGTACACATCGTTTTAACATCGATTATGTTTGCATAATTAGCAATCGATGTTTTCGTTTGTTTAAACGTGTCACGTTTAAAGTGACTGTGTCTCAGATGGTATCTCCGAAAATGCATTTCACAAAAACAGTTGCTATATATCAACGAATAATGTTTAAATACAGTCGCAACTGGTCCTTAGTCATAAACTTGCGTTTGTCGGCTAATTATCGCATTTGCACGTCAGCGTTCCATATCGTAAACGGCAACTTGAGGAAATTCCATACTAAATTTAACTTGGCCGAATTTCGCCATCTCCTGGAAAACCCGCTACCAGTTACGGACTTCCTTTCAGCGATTCAGTTGTCAAGTAAAGGGGAGGGGAAATATTGTTTAATTTAATTGAAAACGATTGCCGTTTCTTTCACCGCAATCTGCTTAAATCAATCAAAAAGCGGCAGTGGTACCATTATGTTTCTTTCAACGCAATCTACTTATATCAATCAAAAAACGTATGTAGTACCATAATGGTACCACTAACGTTTTATGATTGATTTAAGCAGATACGTTGAAAGAAACGGCAATATTTTTTAATTAAATACGATTTAAATAGTTCAAAGCCAGATATTTAAACGAAACTATTTTTTCCACGTACAATTTTTTTTATTTAACTATGTTCGTAGACACTGCAAGCCACCAAACATACACATTTATGGTCCGTAAATATTATACGTTGTCTTTTGAGGAGGTGTACACGAGATTTACGGACCTGAGGGAAGTCATATTCACCGAGGCCGAAGGTCGAGGTGAATATGACTTTTCGAAGACAATAACTATTTTATTATATGACCCATATTACAGCAATGAAAACTTATATGATACAACAACGCACGGATTGCCTCATGCTTTGATTGCGTGATTGCATATGCTGCTACGTCTAATATCGGACACGTTTCTTTCGTTGCGCGAGAATAATCCGAGCATGTTATTCGAAATGTGATAAATATCATTCTCGGACTCGTTTCGCGCAACGAGACGAGTCCGAGACTGATATTCAGGTGGATATCATTTATGTCCACAATCATGTGACCCGATATTGGCCATGTCATTGGTTGACATTATCGGTCATTGATAATGTCTAGAAATAGCTACACTAAGTACGTATCTACACTGGTCAATGAGGTGTGAACATAAACAGAGTGTTTCTGCGTCTTCTCTCACTCTTTGTACATCTTCATGATGTCTACTCTCTACTAAAATGTAACTATTCTATATGCATGTACCATGTACTCGTATATATACCATTTTATTTAATTTAAACAATGTCTTGTTTAAACATTGTAATATTTATATGCTATACTGAATAGTGAAAATGAGCCAAATAATGACAACAATAATCTTTGCCAGAACCAAGTGTTACAGTAGCTCTTGGTCATTTAGTACGTTCGGCAGCCGGGTATGGATACAGTGGGGTCAGCGTGTAAGTGCACACACGAACAAACACGACAGGTTGGAACCAACCTGTCGTGTTCGTTCGTGTGTGCACTTACACGCTGACCCCACTGTATACATGCTTCATTAGAGGAGTGTTTGTCCAACTCAATAGCAAATTGTGGATGCGGATGATGATCTCAAGTATATCTGTTTTGTTATGACTAACACTGGACAAAGTGGTTTACGTCCCATAGGCACTATTTGTCCGTCAAAGTGTAACTATAATAATTACATTTTATGTTTCTTCAAACCTCATATGAGATAGAGGTCATAAACTTGCCAACTTTGGAAGTGCTAGAACGTAACTCATCAGTCAATGTGACAGTGACATGCTACTCTAGGACGACGCAGTTCGCCAATATTTTAAATATTGAGCTATCCCACCCTGATGGCTCACTCGCCGCGTGGATTAGATGAGTTACCGAATTACCGATGAGTTTACGGCGTAAATCAGTGAGTAGATAGAAGTAAAATGTCATAACAGGACGATTTACCAAATAGACCGTTGATTTATCAACCAAACTCGCTTTCTTATATGTTTATTGCCCGTTCAAAGCGGTCACTATTTACTGGTACCACACTGGACACCAAGGTACGATATCTCGTCCACCACGAGTTTTCAGGACCAAGAGGGGTTTATAGTGCCGTGTTGCGAAATGTTTGAGAATTGCTTCTGATATGTTCTCTAGTTTGCCGGAATGCACGTTTTAAGTGCACCACCCTGTGTACCTGTGCATTTATCTGCAAATCTGGGGCCCATTTCACTAAACTTCGTACGACTACAATGTTCGTAAGTGCAGATTTAGGATAGGCTAAACATTTCAATTGGTGGAGTTACATGTATTGAACATCGCATATGCAGCCTATGATCAATAAATGTAAATCCAATCATTGTTAACAAGAAAACATTGTTAATGTTAAATTTACAGACTTAATTTGCACTTACCAACAGTTTAGTCATACGAAGTTTAGTGAAACGAGCCCCTGGTTTTATAACATCGCTTGAAATGATGGGGAGACGGTACGGAGGCCATATTCCACAAAATTATAAGACACAGTCATGGGATCCATGGTAATCATTGAACACGACAACCAAGACAGATAACATTTTGAATGTCTCTGCTCAACTTAGTACATTCATCTTTAACATACAGATCTACGTAATACCCTATGTTATATTGCATATACAGTGGGACCTCTCTAAGCCGGACACCCTGGGAGCTCCCCAGGGCGTCCGGCTTAGAGAGGTTTCACTGTAAACCAGGTATTTGATCATGCTAGGCCATAGTTGCGTGCTATGCAATCACGAACAGACATTATCACCTGAGATAAATGACCAACAAACCCATCAAAAATAAGATCACAGATGTTTTCTTGGTGTCCAGTTTAGAGAGGTTCAACTGTAGTATATTTAACTATCAACATGATCATTCCGTTATGTGACTGCGACTGGAGAAATTGGGCTTATTGGATTTGTGGCCAGTGTAGCTCCTGATCAATCGCACTCTCCTGATGTCTGATAAATAACGATCTTCGTGTATATCGTTTGTCAAGAGCATGACGAGCGTTTCATTGTTGGAATCGCGACCAGTGCAGATCCCTATCAACTGTGCGGATCAGGGGTCCGTTTCACTAAACTTCGTACGACTAAAATGTTTGTAAGTGAACAATTATGAGTCGTTAAATTGCATATTAACAATGTTTTCTTGTAAACAAATATTGGATTTACATTTATTGAGCATAGGCTGCATATGCAGCATATGCTCAATAAATGTAAATCCATCAATTGAAATTTCCAGACTATCCTAAATTTGCACTTACGAACATTTTAGTCGTACGAAGTTTAGTGAACCGGGCCCCTGGATCTACACTTCTTGCAAAGCACATAAACCCCATATTTGTGTTAGCTTGCCGGGAATCTCTACACGTTACTATTAGCACATCACTCAACAGTGAAATAACGTCTTGTTCCAAATCGGGCTGCATTTGCAGGGCTTAATTCCAGCTAACAATGCCGCCAGACGGTGTCTGCTAAGGTTCCGTAAAGAAAGAATCATAGGGTTGGACAGTTGTTGCGTTTCATGGTCATTCAACGTATACCGTTATGGAGTTCAGCACACATGTGGGCCGTCGTCATGGTGATAGGATGGTGTAATATTCTGTTTTAGAATGTATTAAACAAGAACATATGTAGTCATTGTGTAGTCACTGTATTTTACATAATGACTGCATTAGCTGCACGTTTTATCATGTTAGAAGGCAATGTGTTGCTCTATACCACTACACTGCAGTTAGCGGTATAGATTTGCAGATCGAGGCGATTCGCGCTCTAAAATGTTGATATAAGCCGCCAGAGGTTCACATTTACAGAGCTCCTGTTACATTGTAAGGTGCGTAATTTTATACAATTTTGGGGGAATTTTGTTATTCCATCACCACAAATGGCAAGTTGGGAGTGCTTTAGAATCGTCTCATTGAGACGATTCTAAAGAACTCCCAACTTGCCATTTTTGGTGAAGAACTGAGAAAAATACCTTGAATATTTGATCAAATTACGCATCTTAACTGGAGCTCTGATTCGTACTTGGATATATTCTTATTGTCAGTAGGCAACAATATGCGATAATAATATTGTCATAAATTGTCCGAACAATGACACAAATGTTTCTTTTTCTACAATTCCAAGGACATGATCACGTGGTTAGAACAACAACAACAATGGATGAAGTGTTGAAAGCGCATCCACTTCAAAGTAAGTATTATTTGATAGTTTCCTTAATATGCAACGAATTTTGATGAAATATGGCGCAGAAAACGCATCTTCGTGAGCTGCATTTGGCGGTCTTGTGAGGTCGGCACATACTTATTTAGTTGTTTTGCGAAAAATCGATTTCCGTGTCAGTATTACAGTAAACACGGACATAGATTCTTCGCAAAACGACAGAAGTTTGGGCCAAAGTATTGAGACCACCAAATGCAGCGTAACAAGACGCGGTTGATGCGCCAAATTTCATCAAATTCCGTTACATAATAAGGAAAATGTAAAAGAATGCGTACCTTGAATCCGAGGCGCTTCTGGAAGTTTCGGTAATTGTTGTTGTTGTAACCACGTGATAATAAAATCAATGCTATAACAGTAAATTACACCATCCTAACAATACGCTGACAACCTGCGGTTCAGCATGTATATTTATCAGGTAATGAGCTTTGTATTTGCCGAATACAACTTGAAAACTGGCGTTTACTTGGTCGAACGGCGTCACATGACGTTCCCGAATTACGTCAGTGGAAATGACATCACGGAAACAAGTCCCCGTTATTTTCAACGAAAACAACGTCATCATTGCTTATTATGGCGCCAAAAAGGTTAGCTGATAAATAGAATACCTTGCTAGTGTATTTTGATATAAAGTTTATCAGGCTCGGCTCGTAAACGGGAGGAATTCCTCGGCAAGCCTCGGAATTCCTACGTGTTTCCTAGCCTTGCCTGATAAACTTGATATCAAAAGACACTAGCATGGTATTCTTTGTATACACGTCCATGATTTATATACTTGTGTGTACACTATTTTCTTTCCTTTTTGTATTTTTGTAATACGTGTGGGTGTGAGCAGGACCTATGCTGTTCGCCATCCATTCATGCGAGTGACGTCATATATAGTGCGGTGCGCATGCACAAAACAACGATGTACATGTTACAAACATCACATAATCACGTTTTGGATGTAGCAATATTTTATCGAATGGCCATTAGATATATTTTGTAATGTTTGTTCAAGTTTTGTATTTTAAGAAGCATAACGTTTATTTTGTCGTTTAGCTTTTTACATTGTGTATACACTGTACCGGAATTGGCATCAACGAGACAAGATGTAATAATTCCAGCACAAAAATATTTACACAATTCCCTAACATTTGATTGGCCCGTAGCAAATCTCTGTCCAAAATTTATATCCCATTAAACTCCCACGCCGAACTACTTTCTACAGGTGCGCTGTTAGTGCTGTCAATGTAAACAAATGGCTGCCGTCTGTCAAAATAAACACATTTTCTTGATGAATTTATTTCAAATGCTGGAATTATAAGGAATTAATGGCCTTTTTGTGGAATTTATCGGGGATATAAACTTGGAAAAGTCGCAGGAATACTGGACGAGGCCTTCCGGCCTTCGTCCAGTATTCCCGCGACTTTTCCAAGTTTATACCCCGATAAATTCCACAAAAAATGCCATTCATTCCTACAATAATAGCAGTTGAGAAACATACATGCTGCCTTAAAATGCATCAGAGCAGAAATTATGAAATGGATGTTCAGAGTTCAGAGATATCATCTACGACACATTCACTTCAAAATCAATCTAACGTAAATTAAATTTTCTAAATGTTTAGCACAGATGAACAACCATTGATGGGCAACTGCCAAATTGGGTACTATCCAATTAAGCACAGCATGGTGGGTAATTATTATCACACGCACCTGCTACGTATGTCCATTTCCACAAACATTTATCTAAATGTATTAAAGACAGACCCATGAAATACATATAGCTTTATACCGCAACAACCATTGCTCCATGTTACATAATAATTCCAGCACAAAAATATTTACTCAGTTCCCTAACATTTGATTGGCCCGTAGCAAGTCTCTGTCCAAAATTTATATCCCAGTAAACTCCCACGCCGAACTACTTTCCGTAACCGTGAGGCGCAGTTAAAATAATTCTTAAGAAAACGGAAAATAAACACATTTTCTTGACGAATTTATTTCAAATGCTGGAATTATAAGGAATGAATGGCCTTTTTGTGGAATTTATCGGGGATATAAACTTGGAAAAGTCGCGGGAATACTGGACGAGGCCTTCCGGCCTTCGTCCAGTATTCCCGCGACTTTTCCAAGTTTATACCCCAATAAATTCCACAAAAAGGCCATTCATTCCTATAATAAAGGGGGTTGAACAAATGGTGTTTATATCTGAAGTAAGCAAATATACCTGCAGTGCCGTTTTTGCCTTTATGTTTTCGCCTTTGACCCATAATCGCGTCCTCTGATTGGTCAGTCTCAACAGCAACTTCAAGATGGCGGTGGCTTTTAAAATCTAAATCGCTGTCGATTCAGCTGAATTTTGTCCAGTTGCGACGTAATCAGCGACACGGACATGTACATCAGGATTGTAGTTAATGCGTTGTATTACAACTGTGTCGCCTAATGCCCGCCACTATTGAAGCTCATCGTAAATACATTGGATATTTAATCAGATACAATGCAGAATCTACCTAGCGTGGACGTCGCCATTTGACATTGAATGACGTCGCTATATTTGTGACGTATTTCGAAGGAGTGACGTCAAAGGACGCACGTTCAATCAATTAAGTTCAGTATGCGGTATAAATAAGTTTGCAACCAATCCAACAGTCACAAAATGATTTTCAGACTAGTCCATTTATGAAAATGGTGTGTTTTTGTTGTCAAAAATATGAAGATTACTTGCTAAAAATACAGATCCTGATGAGACGGCTCGTCATGTTCTACGACCCAGTACTAAAATTGATAAAACAAAATCACTATGCTGGTTATAACTGTCGCCATGTTACACTGTGTCCAGTGGCTGCCAAGACAGATTAGGGCAGTGTCAGACTGGTCAGTAGACACGATGACCACTAGCCGATGTGGTTCAACTCCATGGTTACGATGGCAAACGGGCTGCAGATTTTTGTCCATCAGTAAAATCTTAAATTCGCATTTTCTTACAGCACGGTTTGTATTGAGGCGACAGAAACGAAACAACGGAATGACTTAAAATCGTTGATGACACTCAACAAATAGTACAAACAAACGATAGACAGGTGCAAACTAGATAACCGAGAAAACTGAAAAATCGTGCAAATTCGCCAATTCTAGCTTTACAAAATTCGGTTCGAAATTGTAAGTCTATCGAAATGTAGAATTTACGAGGTGAAAAGTTGAATACTAGAAATGGCATTATATCATAAAAATATGTCTAAAAGCTTTTCAGATTCCTGAAGGCGTTTATATAATATACACAATATGGCGCCCGGCTGAGAAAATGAGCTTTACGACGTGTGCAGCCAGCGTGGCACTGTAGCCGATTTCACCAACATTGCAAAGTATACTTTTCTAGCAAAGTATACTTTCAGGGAGAAATTTTCAATTTTAGGATAAATTTATTAATTTTTATTATACTGAATGTATTACATTATCACAGCCATTTTGGCTGTGATCATGTAATAAATTCAGTATAATAATTCTGCATACTTTTAATTATCAAATATATGCAGTCGTTAGTTCTATATGAAATAATGCATTTCAGGAACAATAAATGATTACTCCCTCAAAGTATACTTTGCTAGATAAGTATACTTTGCAAGTTTGATGAAAACGGCTACTGGTCAGCCTGTACGTCCGCACAGTCTTATCAGGGCCTACGCGGGCCGCCATTCCGCTAATCAAACAATATATGGGCCCCTGGACAGTTCTGATCATTGGTCGTCAGTGTATAACCTCTTACATCATGAACAGGATATGCACTGGCCATACATGTGGCTGTGACTGGATAAATGGGGATTATGGGATTCGTGACAAGTGTAGCTGCTGATCAGATAACACACTCCTGTAGCCTGGAAACGATTGCTTGTTATAAGTAATGGCGAACAGTGCAGATCCTGATAAGACTGTGCGGATGCACAGGCTGATCTGGATCTAGACTGGTCGCCCCATTTCTCCAGTCACTGCCACAAATGTCCTAAGGTCCATTTTCGAAGCCTACGGCCTAATTTCTGCGGGCAGAAATATTGTCACCACGGAGGTATCCGGAAACATACCGATATATCTCCGTTATGGCGGTGTCAACGCATATTAACTGAAGCTGAAACTGACATGCATCTGACAAAACCGGCGTTTGCGTCCAGTGTGGATCCAGACCAGCCTACACCGCCGTGGTGTCTGATCAGGGTTTACACGAGTCGCTGGCACTTCAGGGAACATTAATCATGTATCCAACATCAACTGTCTGGTTGTTTGAGTTCACGCCCCGGTTAGCATCTACACTGGCCAGATAATGAATCATGTCAGATTTTGTGTGACATACATGTAAGTTATAATGAAAACAAATACGACTAAAATCCCAATGCTGGCAGTATACACGGTCCAGATCAGTATGCAGTAATTGGGGCTGTCATGGATGAATTGGGCTCATGCCATTTGTGACTGGTACACTTCCACAGTCTGTCAGGGTCTGCACTGTTCGCCACCAAGCCATTGTTGCACACCTGTAGCCGATTTCACCAACATTGCAAAGCATACTTTACTAGCAAAGTATACTTTGAGGGAGTAATCATTTATTTTTCCTGAAATGCATTATTTCATATAGAACTAACAAATTTCATGATTAAAAGTATGCAGAATTATTATACTGAATTTATTACATTATCACAGCCAAATGGCTGTGATAATGTAATAAATTCAGTATAATAATTCTGCATACTTTTAATCATGAAATATATGCATTTGTCAGTTCTATGATATATGAGGCGCGCCATGTGATTGAGTACGTGTACCTACGGACATCTGCGATATTTTATGAAATATATTTACAGAAAATTGAATATTTTCCGTAAATGACTTCAGAAGCTGGCACAAATTTCAGAGAACATGCGGAATATAATTCCGCATGTACTCTGAAATGTTTGTCAACTTTTGACTTCATTGATGGAATATTTGTTAAATTGTGTAAGTGTATTTCATGAAATAACGCAGTTGTCAGAAAATACAAAATCACACGGCATACCTCATATGCCATTATTAGCAATATAAGTTGTGCCAATGAGCTATACGTGTCACAAAGGTCATAAACCCCTTATCCAGTCACATCCGCAATTTACAGAGAAAAGAAACACTTTATTATTGTGATGTGCTGGCAACGAACTATTTCATGGCCAGTTCTGCACTTATTCTAAGTATATCCTCTATTGAAATCCAGATATACGGAAGTTTAAAATTAGCCCCCGGTTGGTATAAGACAGACCCGCGTAACCCTATACAGGACATACGTCGGTCGCTATTCAGTCAGTCTAATATTCATTTTCAACCCTAAGTAACTGGAATGGACTGTGATGTGTTAATTTTCCGACTAATCCAATCGTCACAAAAGTATATTCAGATTAGTCCATTTATGAAAAGGGTTTTTTTTTGTTCTGAAAAATGTGAAAATTACTTGCAAAAAGTGCAGATCCTGATGAGACGGCTCGTTACGAGCAGGCTCATCAGGACCTGCATTGCTTATAGCGGGCTGTCGGGTTCAAAGGGTTAATAACGCTTTTGATCAATCTGCGATTGCATAAGCACAGGCGATTGATGGTTAGGATCTAGACTGGTCAGAAATGTCATAAGGTCAATTTTCTCAGACTGCGGGCCAACTGTTCTGGACTATGAGGATAACGATATACAAACTCCTTGGATTAGCGACTATTGTATCCGGGTATGTTTGGCCCCATCTTCAACTGTATCCATCAAATTACACAAGGGATGAACAGTACATGTACAATGTAAGTTCAGCATAACTTGAAGCTAACCGATTTCATTAAATATAAGATGTCCGTGAAATAATTACCTTGGAGCGAATAAAATAAATACTAGTATATTCAAATACAATTCTGACAGTGTTCAGCATTCTGTACATATTATTTACTCTTCTTGTTAACTTGTTGTGATAGTATAGCTTATTAGTTTTGACATGCTGTTGTGTCTCGAATCTGGAGTTAGAAACATGTAGCCACTTTAAATAAACCGATTGAAACAACCGACATATCCAACACATACAGTGGGGTCAGCGTGTAAGTGCACACACGAACGAACACGACAGGTTGGAACCAACCTGTCGTGTTCGTTCGTGTGTGCACTTACAGGCTGACCCCACTGTACTATCCTCGTTCTGAGTCAGATTAACACCATGTTCATTTTCAAATGCTTATTTTCTCATTCTGCTTCTGTTTCCGATATATACTCCTTCAAACGCCATCAATGAGTTGGATGGGATTATTCTACTTGCCTGACAAGTGCACATAGCCGACAGACCTCAATTCGAGATATAATTTCCCGAGGTAGCCGCTATTTACTAGTCAGTGTTTTTCATCATATGAACTCACACTTTACGGCGTGAATGTGTGCTATTGTCGGGCATCACGTTCATGTGTTTTTGCATTAACAGACCGTGTTTCCCTGAAGGACTTCTTTCTCTGTTAATTTAATGTCATTCCCTAGAGATATCCGATTTGCTTGTCGAATGTAAAGTTGAGAAGCCCGTCAAAGCTGACAGAACAGAGTATTTGACAAAAACCTTCCAGTCGATGTTCTGTTTGTGACTACGCATATTTCGTCAAATTCGGGGTTTTCCACAGACCTGCACAACCACCTTTGGATAGCATTTGGTCTCGGCGCCTTAATACGTTTCTTCATTCCCAGACATGTAAACCTACTCAAGGTGTATGACCACGTGGTACTAACAACAACAACCAGTACCGATTCAAAGTACGTATTCTTTTATCATGTCCTTATTACGTAACGGATTTTGATGAAATATGGCGCATCAAACGCGTCTTGTTAAGCTGCATTTGGTGGTCTCTGTATTTTCGCCCAAACTGCTGTCATTTTTGCGAAGAATCGATTTCCGTGTCTCCGACACGGAAATCGATTCTTCCCAAAAAACGACAACGTCTGTGCCGAACTCCCTGGACCACCAAATGCAGCTCATGAAGACGCGTTTGCTGCGCCATATTTCATCAAAATCATTTGCATATTAAGGAAAATATCAAATAATGCTTACTTTGGAGAGCGCGACGTTGTTGTTGTTGTAACCACGTGAGCATGCACCTTGCTACTGTGTCTCGAGGAATTAGCCATTTCGTCTCTTACTAACTGATATAGTCTGGTTCATGATAGCTTTGGACTAGTTCTTTAATCATATGGGGACCATTTAGAAAAGAAACAAAATGAAAACTACAAATATATACTGTAGATCTGGATGAGACGGCTCGCTACGAACCGGCTCATCCAGATATATAGTGTTTCCAAATGTTGACTGTATGGTCTTTTCATTTGAAATAGTTAATATGTGTCTGAACCCGGCTTCAACTTACATTTTATCAGTTGCAGGTATGCAATAGCTTAAATCGTGTATTATATTATTAGAACATTATATGTTATGTGACAATTTGTCATGATTCGAACGTGTACAGTGTAGAATTCATGCGAGGAAAAATATATTACTTGTATTCAAGATGAACACGGTTAGAACGGTAACTGTATTGATACCGCCAAGCATTAGCTTTTACAGTGACTTCCGAATGAAGGAGTGCGTACTAGGCTATACTGTCGCTGCTGTCAGCTTCCGTCCGACTGTCTGTCTGTCCGTTCGTGTTTTGATCCGCGTCACCCTGTCTATCGCCCCATACAACCGCCATACTGCTATCACATCATGGCCGGATAATATTCAGTACCAATTACCACAGGCACGTTTTGGTGTGAACGACTAAAGCCTCTTTAAATCATACCAAAGTTTACTCCGATATTAAATATCTACAAGGTACGACGCTCGCCTTCTAAACAACCAACGGAAGTGGATTATTTAGCTTGGGCCCGTTCTATAATTCAATAATTGTAACGCGCACGAAGGCCGGGACCCAGCTGGTCCCGGCCTTCGTGCCCGTTACAATTATTGAATTAGAGAGCCGGATCCACTGTACACTGCAGTATAGTTGAAAAGATGGCGAGTACTGTACTTTGTAGATATTTACTATCAGAGTAAAATTGGTATGATTTAAAGATGCAAGTTTGTCCCTTCTACCACAAAGTGCCTGTGCAAATTACTATATATCATCAGTAATATTCATGTGACATTGACCTACATTTCCTCATTCAATGACTCAAATCATGTTTTCTCATTATATATATTTACACCTACCAGATATTCCAGATCATCACAACTGGCGCGCTTCATTTACCTCTGACAGCTCTTGTTATAGCGTGATGTTATGTACAATATTGTATTGTTACATGGTTTCCGTTGTATATGTACAAACATATAGCGCGTGCTGTTTGCATATGACTTTACGCAATGCTCATTTCGGGGCCGCGCGTAGACCAAGTGCCTTCAGGACGTCACTACGGGGAATTTTCTTCATGACGTCACTACTTCATGACGTTCATGACGTTCATGACGCGGCCCCGGAATATGAATACCGAAAATTATCTACGTGAATGGGACGATTTATAAAAGTACTGAAAATACTGAATATAATGCTCAAATTACCGTGATCAGTTTTTTGTTGGAAATGTAACAATAAGGTTTGATCATGTCCAGCCGTGTGCAAACGTTTACTGTGGCCCTCAGAAACTGTTTGAACCCGCGGCCTGCGGCCTTGGGGTTCAAACAGTTCCCTCGGGCCACAGCAAACGTTTTCACACGGCTGATCAAACCTTATATTGTATGCACTATGTTACGCGCAGCTAACATAGACATGCACTGTGTTCCCTGTATTGAAAATACCGCACGCATACATTGTTAGTTCGCCCATGACAGGAGTCTTTTATTTGCAAAACGTAGTCTTATAATAATAATACATGTAGTTTATTGACGTCTCATTACATGTACACATACCTAGCGTATTATCTTGAATGATAAACTTATCAAGGAAAACATGCATAACGTTAAGGTTCCCCACAGGGGTCGTAAAATTTTGTTTTATTAATTCGTTCCCACGAAATAACAATTCGTTCCCTCAATTTAACAATTCGTTCCCACGAATTAACAATTCGTTCCCGAATTGTTATTTCGTGGGAACGAATTGTTAAATTGCGGGAATGAATTGTTAAATTGAGTGAACGAATTGTTAATTCGTAGGAATGAGTTGTTAAATTGAGGGAACGAATTGTTATTTCGTGGGAACGAATTAATAAAAAAATGAATTATACATCCCCTGCGGGGCTCCGTAATGTTATGCATGTCTTCCTTTATACGTTTATCATTCAAGATAATACGCTAGATATGTATACATGTAATGAGACGTCAATAAACTACATGTATTATTATTATAAGACTAAGTTTTGCAAATAAAAAACTCCTGTCATGGGCTAACTTTGCGTGCGGTATTTTCAATATACAATACAATACATTTTATTCACTCTAAGCCACATACGTGACACACGAGGTATACAATAGATTACATAATACAACCATGGGTAAAAATACAAAATGCATATGTATAAGCTCACTAGTCATTATAACCACAAAGCATTTCCTATAAAAACAGTCAAATTTCTCAACTGCTTTCCAGACCCCCTCTCAAATAGCTGTGCGAATTTTAAAATATCTGGTCCCCTAAAATAAAATGGCTTGATATACCGTTTTCGAACTCCATCATAGAAGCGGCACTCGAAAAGGAAATGAAACTCGTCACCGAGAGCACCAGCGCCACATTTGTTGCAGACCCTGCTTGCTCTCGGCACACCTGTCCATCTACCAGTTTCGACCGCCAGTCTATAACTACAAGTTCGAAATCTGGTCAATGTTTTTCTTAACCTTTCTGTGAGATTAATTAAATATGTTTCTAATCCAAACTCTGTTTTAAAGATTCTATACGTAATTCCACGCGAAGATGAACCGATGCCGGTGAGCCATGACTGAATAAACTGGTTCTGAAGCTGAGTCCTGGCGTAGTGGCTCAGCCAGATAGCATTAACATCGTTCTGGCTAAGCCATACGCCAGGAACTCCAATTTCAGTTAAAATAGATTTAACATTCTGAATCCATCGGAAATGAGTCACATTTGCTTCATGTTGTGTATATAATAACTTATACATAAGAAACAATAATTTACTCTGCTTCCCTGAAACTAATTTTGCCCAAAACGAAATAATTCTACATTTAATGTCAATAATAAGCGGAAATTACAAGGAACACAGTGCAATTCTATGTTAGCTATATTTGGATGCTTTGCGCGATATAATTGACTGGGGAACACAGTAATTAACAGGCGCCGTCACACATCTCCCGGTGGCCTGATGGAAGGTGACGTATTCTGTACGCCGGCGTTCCCCTGCGACGTCAACCGCGACACTTTCTACGGAGCCCCGCAGGGTACATGGATTTTTTTTATTAATTCGTTCCTACGAAATAACAATTCGTTCCCACGAATTAACAATTCGTTCCCACGACATTAACAATTCGTTCCCACGAATTAACAATTCGTTCCCTCGAATTAACAATTCGTGGGAACGATATATACGATATATAGTGGGAAAGAATTGTTAATTCGATGGAACTAATTGTTATTTCGTGGGAACGAATTAATACATTGAGGGAAGAATTGTTATTTCGTGGGAACGAAGCAATAAAAAAACATCCGTGTCCCCTGCGGGGCTCCGTAACTTTCCTACAATGAGGCGGCTCGGTAATCAAGTAGGCAGTACCAAATTAAATTGTCTTCTTGATTCTAGAAACATAGATGTAATTTGCTCAATCGGACGGTCGATAAACGGCACAGACATGTACATGTATATGGCGATGTCTTTGAGCATGTGCAAGAGACATTAACCCTTTCACCCCTAAATAACTGGAAAGTATTTTGATATGTTTTTCAGACTAGTACATTTACGCAAAAGGTTTTTCTCTTTGAAAACTATATGAAACGTTCTTGCAAAAAGTGCAAAACCTGACGAGACGGCTCGTCCGATCAGCCTCAAATCTACTTGCGGACAAGTAGCACACCAACTACTCCGGAAACGTCCGTAGCTGCCACGGACGATTCCGATTGCATAGAGTTCCCGAGACATGTGGAAATCCGATAAAGAAACGAATGCGGAAGGAAATAAATCCTTCCTTCAAGGAAATAAATATTTCCTTCAAGGAAATAAATCCCTCCAGAATCACAGTAAATCACTGCGTAGCATGTACTATGAAAACAAATATTAATGTTATACTATATATACTTTCCGACACTACCTCAATAGTAGGGGGGAAAGCACCCATAAAATGAATTCTGTTCAACCCGAGAGAGCAAAAGCAACGACTACTTTAAATAAATGCATTATGTCATCCTGAACACGAATCCGGTGTCGGTCAATCAAGTCAGGTGGGACAAGGTCATGTGTGGGGTCATTAAGTGCACATGGGTCAAATGAGTGCAAAGCTCACTCTATTTTGATAATACAATATGTACTTGCATAACATTACAGAAAATCCGATAAAGTATGTTTTACTGGTGATTATTGTTTTATGGGGCATATACAAAGCAATTCGGTTTGCTTGGACGTCTCTATCGTTGAGAGTATCAACATATTCAAGATGGCCGCCACGCATCAATATTTAGCCTGAAATGTGTACTTATTTGATGAATGAAGACAAATAGGCACTTGGATTTTGATCGGACGGACGCAGAAAACCCTTTGCACACTGTGTATTATTTTTAAACATAGATGGAGGCTATCAAATCCATATGAATCCAAGATGGACGCTAAATATTCATCAAGATCAGGAAGCATTATCTACACTGTGGTGGACCATATCTTGGTACTAAGCTAGATATGAACATATTAGTTTGATTTTCATCTGAGATACGATATTAAAAATATAGATCAATATTTATGCTCTTCTTAAAGAGAGTGTTTAATTCAAAATGGCAGCCATATTTTCCAAAAACTCGAAAGTTATTGAATATAATGTTTACTTATGCATACTACTGAATTTTGTTAAATCAGTAAGTTGGACACACTTGATTTTGAAGTAATTTGTAATTGTGTTTATTCAAAATGGTCGCCTTATTTTCCAAAAACTCGAAAGTTATTGAATATAATGTTTACTTATGTATACTACTGAATTTTGTTAAATCAGTAAGTTGGACACACTTGATTTTGAAGTAATTTGTAATGTGTTTATTAAAAATGGTCGCCTTATTTAGGCTATTTTAATATAGTGTGGTACTGGCAATTGCGCTTTTCTTTTTATTTACGTTTACATTTCTTTATAGGACAGATTCACATGTGTTCAGACTAGCAGATCGCTGATAATACACTTGGTGATGCTCGAATTAGGTTACACTCGTTGTAGAGTCAGAATATTAACATATATGTACTGTTTGTTTAAATATTGTATTGTAATGAGTCTGACGTTATCATTACATTGTGAATTGCACTATAATGCCATATATGTATACACTACGTATTGCGATTGATACATATGCTATAGTTCGGCCATGTTCGCATTACAGTCAGGTATCGAACTGTTATATGCTGGTGTGCGGCTAAATACCATGCCATTTCAATCACTTTAGACTTCAGATTATAACCAAGATAAATCAATGCATGTAAAATACAACACTAATCAAATAGTATGTATTACAGTTTCTGTTTCCGTGAATATACATGCATTCACACGTGGATATACCCATATGCATACACTTAAATTACACTGAAATATTTAATAATTGTCCCATATAACCATACGTCTGTATAAGGCAGATCAGCATATTCTATTTCAGCAAAACTTTCCACATGACTGCTTGTATAATCATCGCTGATAAATGGAAATATATTCTCAATAAACATATCTTCTCATCAACAAAGGTCCCGTCTCCTGCACTGAAATCAATATTGACAGCGTCTATGCGTGTCACATATATAAAACATAATATGCTGTAACGAATGCTCATGATGTACAGGCCTCATATCAGCTATGTGTCAATGTTTTTGCTTTACACGTTTCGCTTCCAGGTTAGCTCAAACCCGGTTAGTTGAGAATCCAGTCACGGGAATTGCGGTGTTGTACTGAAAAGTGGTTGTTTGGTTGATTTGTGTACATTATTTATCCATGAATCGCAATTGCAACTACACAAATACGTGCATGTGAAAATAAGTGTCTCTGTTTGGTCTCTTACGATCTAAAGTATATGTCGTATGTTGGTGTGTATAGACACGGACGGTGGGAACTTTCTGATATAATTCTAGATTAGCATAGAATAATCAACCATGTTCATTTTAGTGCATTTAAAGTATGATATATTATATTACACATATGATTGTGATATTATAATACACAGTTATGACACTTACACATACCATGTAAGGACACTATATGACTACAACATACATGATTACAGTGTATGGTATTCCCAAGAAACAATGCCCTTCATAACTGCGCTATATATACATACATATGCATTCAATATAGATTGTATTATGACCGAATAATACATATTTATAACTTTTATTCTTCCTATGTACCAGACAATCTCATGAATGACCTCAACATATGTTCAATCATGAATTCACAACATATTGATCTCGATCGTATTATAGTTTGATATCCATACTTATGTGACAAATACTGACTCATTAAATCCTTCCAAACACGATTTTATTGTTAATACACACATCATATGCCATTTATGAACTGAGATGTAATGGTCTGGATGACACCTTGCATTGAATTCGTAGAATAGAGAGTAATGTGAATATTCATGCATGTACTTACATGGCACATGGCTACCGGCATATAAATGATACGTCATCCAAATGTTTATATTATTTTGGGCAATAACAACATCATATGTCGTATATAAACGGAGATTCGATGACCATGCTCACACCATTGACTCTACATATATACGATATGTATATGATATATATAATTCCCCAATTTCCAAGTAATTGATTATGTATCTTGTTACACCGACAAGCACACTCGCAGTGTCCATGTGCAGTGTTTCCAAGTTATTGGTATTCCATGTTCATGTTACTGTCGTCAATATTACGACTTTGTTAAACTAATAAATGTGTCGATACATACTTTTCAGGTATAAATGGTGGGAATATAACGTATGATGCAAATGCAATTCAGTGTCTTCTATAGCGCACTAATGTGGACATTAGCATAATACTTATATAACTCAAGATGCGATGGCTTGGTTTTCGTTTTCATATCCAAAAAGCTAAGCATACTTCTTCGCTATGAAGAAAACTCTGCTTTCATTATGTGGGAAGTGAATAATGGTAGTTGTTACGTAGCGAGTCAAGTTTAATTCGTCAACTTCCCTTTGATATGTCAATCGCTGTGCCTACCCTGTCGTGTATCGCATTAACAAAATGACTATCGTTTTTCATAGATAGATAGTAGGCTTCGTTATAATGGAAAATGACACAATATCCGCATCCGCATGGAATATACCGGTATCTCATGGTTTCCATGTATGCAACAGACCCGTAACCAGACATTTATGAAGCAATGAGTCTTTTCGATGGCTTGAATGGCCCGAGACAGCTGTGGCGTTACGGGACCATGTTCTCCCAGACAATTGTGTCATCCAGATGGTCTGACATACCACTTTATATATTCTCAGCAAAAACTGAGCGCATACATGTAATACGACTCTCCTGATTGCATCAATATTATAAAATGACTACGTACTGGCAATAATTCTTATTTTAATGCATCAGGGTACGACGAAGGAGGTTGGGGAGGGGTTCGTCCGACCGTCGCACGACGCCCTGGTTACGGACCCGTTGCAATAATAAAATGCAACATTGGTGTTCATGGTCGTGTAAAGATAACATGATAGAGTTCCGGTTTAATGTGTAATGGCTGTAAACGGACTATCGACAGCTCATTTCATCTGCATGGATGGGGGCGGGTAACTGATTATTTGCATACAATTTCCATCCAGCCCTGACATTAGACAAACCGGATCTACTATCAGGTCTTCTCCACACTATAGTAACTTAAACCCCCTCCAAATAAACGTAGTAGGATTACCACTGATCGTGTTACTCTTATAACGGGGTTAGCCTGGTCCAACTCTCGCCTACAAGAAAGCTGAACATGCGAATAGGTGCCAAGCCTGGGATATCACGCTCCACGGCAATTATCAACCCACCATCGTTAATTATATAATAAATTACCATTCACATGCTCCCAACCTGCCACTGTATTTTATTTCTATCCGAATACAGGTATTAGACAGGGCATTATGTTGATTCACTCAAATAAACGAATACCTAGATGTAATTGTAAATGTATTCCTGTTTCCTTTGACATTGTCAACATGTATTATGTTCCACTTGAAATCCAAGATTCTGACTATGTAGTCGTTTACTAACCATTACCATGTTACAGCTATGATCTATTGTTAACCATGAGTTGCACCAATAGTTTGTTGATAGCTCATATTATAAAACTACGCAATATAGTAGCCATCTTGGTAACTAAAATGGCGGTCATAAAATATTATTCTTTATGTTGTCATCGGAAACACTAAAACATTGATTTTATGGTGTGGCATATGCTATGTCGTTGATGACTACCCTACTTAAAATAGACGTGTCAGAATTGCATCGATGTTCGCGGTCATCTTTGATTTACGTTTTTTTGCGGCAACATATAATTCGGTACACTTTGGAACACAAGCCTCGCACTTTTAAAATATTACAAATATGATTTCCAATTATGTTTCATTTCTTTACTACATTGTCGATCAACAGCGCCTAAGAGCTTAAGCGATAATTAGCGGCCATCTTGAATATTCCAACTTGGTCAACTAATAAGTATATTAGATGTACTCATTCCTTTTTGCAAAGAACACATTCAATAATAACAAAAAAGACAAACAACTGAAATATAAATGTATATAAATATGAAAGTGTAGCTATACATTTTTGTTATTCCACACACATTTACTGCACGTCTGTGTGAATATTTGGCGGCCATCTTATATGTATATGAATTTGTCAGTGGTGAATTCGTTTAAGTTATCAAAACGTATTTCTATGTATGTAAACGCATAATGTTAGTACCAAACGCCATATAATAATCGAGTCAGAATGTATTTAAGACAAACTGTTGATACATGGCGGCCATTTTGAAAATCGAAAAATTCACACCGGTTTGAAACACCATGAAAACGAAGCGTCTCATATATGTACTAAGGAAGAATATTCAACAATTTAAATAACTTTATCTGATATTTGAAGCATGATATGCACGTACATGTCCATCTACTGATATAAAATATGTTTTTGAACACATTTGACCTATTTGCACTTATTGACCTCAAAAGTGACATTGTCCCACCTAATTTGATTGACCGCACCGGATACATGTTCAGGAATGTATGATGTATCAATCTAGCATAGTCGTTGCTTTTGCTCTCTTGGGTTGACAGAAATCGTTTTTAAGCCACTTCTCTTCAAGGTGCCCCTCCACTACAAAGGGGCAGTGACGTTCACCATCATCACTAAACACGTCAGCTGTACTTTCTGTACTTTGATAATCTGCTCCATTCAAACAGCTGATTTACACATTCATATTCCGGGGCCACAGTACACGTCGCTTGATATAACCGCTTCAATTTCTACATTTCAGTGCGACCGTTGTAAACTAGTCTGGTGACGTAACGGTGCGTTCTAGTATCGTCATGGGACACATGCATTACGCAGTTGTTGGATCGGCCCCGAAATAACCATTGTCTGCAGCAATTGTCAAACAGCACGTGCTGTACGTTTGAACACGGTTGTGAGCGGTGTCGAACAACGGCAGTCATGTAACAATACGATATACATGTATTGACAAAGTTTCAGTCTGTGATGTCGTCATTAATTACACGCTCTGTCTATGAACTTTTGAATAATCTATCGTACGCAATGCAGCCGTAACTTGTGACAAAATCATCCATATAATTGTCTGGAAATATCAGGACGTGCCACACAGTGGACCGTATATGTTGGAAAACCGCTGTTTGTCAAGGCAGATAGTCACTATAGAAGAATATACAGTGGAACCTCTCTAAACCGGACACCAGGAAAACACATGTGATCTCATTTTTATGAGTTTCTTGGTCATTTATCTCAGGTGATAATGTCTATTCGTGATCGCATAGCACACAACTATGGCTCAGAATGATCACCTTCATGATTTACAGTGAAGCCTCTCTAAGCCGGACACCATGGGAACCTCCCATGGTGTCCGGTTTAGAGAGGTTTCACTGTAGATGTAAGTCTACGTTCTGGTCCTGTATTATCCAATACGGCCGCGACAGGCGTACATAAAATGAACGTATACACGCTTAATATTGAATAAAACGTCTACCGACTATATAGAATATGACAGTTTGTTTCAAATGTAGTGGAATCATACATGTGACTGCATATCTATATAAAGTATATCTGACCCTGGTCTTCTTAGATTATATTATACAGAGCATTGAGTTACCAATTTCGCCATTTTAGTATTTACTTGCTATCAGACAGTTTCACCACTTGGAGCGTTTGACAAGTACAGCTAATAACATTTGGTTAAACACGTCCCAGATATATAGAACGACGTCCTATAAATATTATTTCAGCAGACTACATAAAACGTTAGCTATCTCAGCTTTTCTACCATCACTCACAAAATATACAATGGACACTTTTTCCATGTGTAAAATGTCAAACCGATGCACTGTCTATCATTAGAAGTACATATGACACAGGTAAAGGCCGCATTTACTCGCATAGCAGGCAAGTAGACAGTGGTAAAAATACACTCAGATAACTGCTTACAAGTCATTGGCACCGATACAGTATGTATGGTAATACAGGTATATATATACAGCACTGTGTATTGTTCTTACTGTTACACAGTCTTTACTGAATTTTCAAACATTTTAACAAAGGGTCAACAAACCCTTCATATATGAGACTTTGTATATACAGTTTATGAAAACAATGCATAGCACGTTGTTGGCTGATGTATCCCTATCATGTTGCACAAACTTTTATTTCATGTGTTTGTCATAGCATTAGTGGTATGTGTCAAACGCAGTAAGAGGTAAAACTGGCCGATGGCTTGTACACACTAAGATGGCCGACATGGCAAATCCGTGCAATGTGTGGGATATAGTATGAAGAACTCGTTCACATGTATGTTATGCATATATCCCTTCACATTTACGAAGTAATTATGCTTGAATCATTGGATTATCCGTTATCCTTAAGCTAATACAGTAGACCCTCTCTAAACCGGCCATCGGTAATCCCAGTGTGTTTAATTTTGAGCGGAATCGCTGTAACTTATATCTAACGATAATATTACTTCATGGTTGCAAATCACTCGGGCATTCCCCGGTGTGCTCATATACCTGATTGACAATGTACATGTAACCTATCTAAACCGGACACCCTGGTGACTTGCCAGGGTGTCCGGTTTAGAGAGGTTTCATTGTATGATACCATGACTGCGGACGTACACTGTATAGCAGACAGACCGGTATATATAATTGCATGTTATTATGAATTGTTATTTTATGTTGAATTTATATTTGTATTATATTTTAGTAATACGCTATATATAAAACCACGTGTTTATGTCTGACAATTAAGTGTCAAGTGCCTGATTTTCTTGATTTGATAGCCCTCGTGGACGCCATCTGATATTATGGAACATCCTCATATGCCACATTCTGATGCTATATGGCAGTTACATTCAGAATCACCAAAACCTTAAAGGTACATGCCCACGCAGCAGGTTACACTGTACTACTACTTTTCATTTTCTGGCATGCCTTATATGAGCCATTTGTCTACCCACTAACGAGTTATTTTTAATTACGGCGCGTGTTAATTGGTGTTAAATCGCATTTTATATGCCGCGACCAGAAAGGGTATTTTCCGACCTCGTGCTATTTTTACCAATACGCGTCACGTGATACTGTCAATCATATCACATCTTTGACATGCGCAGTGAAGTATCGGAAGTTGAGAAGAAAAATCTCTGTTCGAGTCCAAATCTAAATCTCCACGTAACTCTTTCCATTTGGTGATCTGGTCGGCAATATTAACCACTCTCTCTCTCTCTCTCTCTGTTCTGCCTGTCCCTCAGACATTTCGCCTTTTTGTTTGGCCGACGCCGTTTCATACAATTTCCGTCCTGGACGTTTCGACATATTGGGAAGCCTACTGGCGCGCGTAGTATACTGCGCATGCTCACCGCAAGCCGTGATGTGAAAGTCGTCGTCCCCGCACATTATCAAAATAGACTGTTACCGCCGCGCGTCGCTAATAGTAAATTGATAATTAATAAATGATTATATTTGTATAGCGGGCACTCGTAATTTTTAGAACTGGTGGAATAGTGACATAATTGTACACTTATTTAATTCCTATAAAGAACATTTTGTGCATACTACGTGGGCATGTACCTTTAATCACGTACATCAAAAACTGGCGTAACATAAGCCCCCAAAAACCTGCGAAAATCGAACGTTAGTTACGGTGCTCCTGCTATTCAGGTATAAGCCGTGATAATTTAAAAGGAGGAAACAAATATGTATGTGCATGTGTGCACAGACAACACTATTCAGGGGCCCTTTTCACTCAACTTCGTACGACTACAATGTTCGTAAGTGCAGAATTATGACAGTCTGTAAATTTCACATTGACAATGTTTTCTTGTAAACAATTATTGGATTTACATTTATTGAGCACAGGCTGCATATGCAGCCTATGCTCAATAAATGTAAATCCATCAATTGAAATTTCCAGACGATCCTAAATTTGCACTTACGAACATTTTAGTCGTACGAAGTTTAATGAAACGGGCCCCAGGAATGCAAAATATTATGAAAGTTATTTCTTTAATCTAGGTCATTAAAAAGGACGAAACATGGTCTTACAAAACTGTGCTTACTTATACCGCGTAATTACATGTATGTGGTGTTTGTCTCATTCTGCACTTGTAACAAAGTCAATAAATCACATTTTGTCAGCAGAGGCGTTCTACGTGGCTTCATGATTGAAACAAACAGCGTTCGTAACATGTGGCTGCGACTGGAGAATGGGGCTTATGGTATCTGTGACCAGTGTAGCTCCTGATCAAATAGCACACACGTGTATCCTGATATCGATATATACTCCTTGTTAGAAGCTTGCTAGGTGTTTCATTGAGGGAATGGCGAACAGTGCAGATCCTGATCAGACTGTGCGGATGCACAGGCTGATCTGGATCTACACTGGTCGCAGAACCCATAAGCCCCACTTATCCAGTCACAGCCGCTTATTTGCAATGCTGAACGTTGTTTTATCAATACTTATATTGTATTGCACAGTTGTTGTGGCCTAGTGGATAAGGCACCGGCATCGCAACTGAGAGGTCGACGGTTCGAGCCTTCGCTCGGACTGATGTGGCCGGTTGTTGAGCCGCCAGCTACATGTAGTAAAATGTAATGGTACCGATTGCCTTCCTATCTGGTGAATGGCAAAATGGATAGCAATTTGAAAGTACTGATTGTTCTATACAGTGTCTAATAATTCAACGTGACATAATATAACTGGCCCTAATAATAGGGGCGAAACTATAATAAACAAACATTATTTTGCAAATGTTTTTACTGGCTTTCAAATTTCACGGCTTTCAGTAGCAATGTGGTGGCCAGCGCGTGTCTAACCCACGAAGGTCAAGGCCACACATGCCAATGACATCCGAATGACACTGGGCGGATAGCCATGAATGGGCGGAAGCTATTGATGGAATTGATAATGATCCGACCAACGAATCAGGAGATATTCAACATCTGTACGTACGTCCACATTTATTGACGCCTGCGACGCCGTCGTCGCCGCCTAGACCTGAATTGTGACCGCTATGTGCCACTTTCCACTAACGTGGGTCAGACAAAAACTCATGTGCTTAGCCAGAGACCCGTAATCCGATTTTAAATTGAATTGGGTCAGTGGAATATGGGATCTAACTCCATAAGGGAGTTAACCCCTTCTTCCATTGACACCTTCAATTCTCACGGACTACATATAGGTGGAGGGTTGGTCCGACTATATTACATTCGGTTTAAAATAGTTTGCCCGAGCAAAATGGTACGATAGTTTGATATCCATCACATGCAGTCTACTTGCACCGATACGTAGACGTGGCATGGCGTATAGAAGATACGCCATGCTACGTCTACATATTGTTGCAAGTAGTTGAGAATGTTGAGCCAACGAAATAATCGAGCACTAAAATTTACAAAGTGTTCACATCATGGTGCCCATTACTCGTGCTGCGAACAATTATCTATAAATTTCTCATAGCGGGGCTGAAACAACCGACCAAATGCATTGAATGTGTGGCTGTTACTTGAGAAATTGGACTTATGCGTTTTGAGACCAGTGCAGATCCAGATCAGCCTGTGCGGCTGAAAAAACCGACCAAATGCATTGAATTTGTGGCTGTGACTGGAGAAATTGGACTTATTGGTTTTTTCGACCAGTGTATATCCAGATCAGCCTGTGCATCCGCACAGGCTGATCAGGATCTGCATTGTTCGACATTCCATCAATGAAACACCCGTCATACATGTGGTAGGGTAAGTTTACCTGGACACGAGGCTTTACTATGGAAGCGTTCTGGTGCCAATGCTAACATAGTGTTTATCTATTAATTTGGAGATACTAAGTCCTACTTAGGAGATAATAACTCCTAATTAGGAGATAGTAAGTCCTAATTAGGAGATACATATATTTTAGCATTGGCACCAGTAGCCCATTTCACCAACATTGCAAAGTATACTTTCCTAGCAAAGTATACTTTGAGGGAGAAATTTTCAATTTTAGGATAAATGTATTAATTGTTATTATACTGCATTTATTACATTATCACACCAAATTTGGCTGTGATAATGTAATACATTCAGTATAATAATTCTGCATACTTTTAATCATGAAATATATGCATTTGTTAGTTCTATATGAACTAATGCATTTCAGGAAAAATAAAAGATTACTCCCTCAAAGTATACTTTGCTAGAAAAGTATACTTTACAATGTTGGTGAAATAGTCTACAGGACGCTTCCATACTTTACCGGTACAAGGCGTTACCCATACACACATATCTCAAGCTGTGTTATATATCATGCTGCTAATAAGCAATATGGATCGGTATCAAGCTGCAGTAGTGTGCTATTTGATCAGGAGATACGCTGGCCACAAATCCCGTAAGCGCAATTGCTCCAGTTCTAGCCACTTGACATACCATAGTACATTTCCTATGCACATACGTATGGAATATTGTGTTCAACTCCCCTCGATTCAATGAAACGAATGGTATTGTGGTATAGCAAATAAAAAGTCAGTATGATATTCAACTTTCAGGAAGAAATTGTGATATAAATGATAATAGAATAAGGTTACCAGTGTGTATGTTTGTATGTTAATTATGGTTCTCTGCAAGATACGGAAATGTCACAATTTGATATTTATATCAATTTAAAAAATCAATAATTTCATTCGAGGCCAGTGATGAAGTATGGAACGCCAAATCTACATAAACTCAAATAATTAATGCTAGCTGTAAATAATTAGAGCTCGCATTAAATAGTTAGAGCTAGCAATCATTATTTGAGTTTATGTAGATTCGGCGTTCTAGGAACACCAAATCTACATAAACCCAACCAATTAATGCTAGCTCGATATATGCAATGTTAGCTCTAAATATTTAATGCTAGCCATAATTATTTAATGCTAGCAATATTATTTGAATTAATGTAGATTTGGCGTTCAATAGAAATAAACATCTTGAACCGGTAAGTTTGTAATTTCCGATAATTATGTTGTACTTTAAGCAGATCATAAGCAATAGCAGTTTTATGAAAATTAATGCCTGCATAATGTGCAGCTAAAAATATTATAAATAGACGGAAACATGACATGTGTTTTGCTGTAAGTCCAAATGAAGCAGAAGGTTTATTCTGTATGCATGTCACGTGCAGAGCCTTACTACGGAACCCCGCAGGGGACATAGATTTTTTTTATTAATTCGTTCCCACCAAATAACAGTTCGTTCCATTAATTTAACAATTCGTTAACAATTCGTTCACTCAATTAACTATTTGTTCCCACGAAATAACAATTCGTTCTTTATCTCTCATCGGAAGTATATATTGTGACCACCATTTGAACCGTCTCATCGAGACGGTTCAAATGAGTGGTCACAACATATACATGTACTTTCGTTGGGAAATAAGAAAAATATAAAAGAAAATATTTCAAATGTTACATACACCTGAAAGAGAACTCCGATTGGAATGGGTTAATAATGATAACATATGTTTCCCATTATAATTTAACTATTGATAGACCAGCATACAACCTGATCAGACTGTGTACCAGTGGACATTTGTGTTTCGTTTATCCGTCATTTCTACCACTGGCTCCACTATGCATTTTACTCGCAAAACATAGACTATTTATTCAAGATACAGTGCAACCTCTCTACAATAGCCACCCATGGGAAGGCGCAAAACTGGCTGTTGTAGAGAGTTGGCTGTTGTAGGGAGGTTAATGGTGACTTATATTTTGTCGTCCGCTGTTTATTTATTTTCTTCAATAATTCTCCTTAAAAACATGCTTTGGCAACATTTTAGAATCATTTCCAATGGAAATGATTCTAAAATGCTGTCAAAACTTGTTTTTATTGAGAAAGAATGCAAAGCAACAGCGACTGTTGTAGAGAGGGTGTTGTTGTAGGGAGGTGGCCGTTCGGGGAGGTTCGACTGTATACTAAACAGCCCAAACCGTCTATAATACACAGACCATGGCGTATTTAGTTACACGTGGAAGTGGGGTCCAATCTGTTTAGACCGTTCACCCCTAAATATCTCATGATGACTTCTCCATCCTAATTTTCGGACTATTTTATTAATCGTAAAGATGATATTTTTCAAAATCATGAACAAATCGTGACAAATACTGCAGATCCAGTTGAGACGGCTTTCTCGATATACAGTGTTTGCAAATGAAGGCCTTTATATACTCTGTATATACGGTTGATACGATTAACCTTCTCGCAATGGAGAAACTCTACCACTTCATATGCACGGGAACCGTTTCAATATTACAACAGGGAATACTTGAGCCGTGTTTTCAATAACCATTTCTCATTTTCTTGGAATTACTAGAGCCATAACCTACGTTGTTTCTTAACTATAGGTTAATAATCGCCAGTTGGACGTTTGGAACAATCGAGCAAAATACATAGCATATTCCGTGTTTCTCTATCGTATTAATTTCGGTTTTACGTCGGTCCATTAACGCCACATGATACATCAGACTAAAGGAACAAAACAAGCAATTATTTTTTTTATAGGTGGCTCCTCGTGACATGGATGTTCTTCATTTTGATTTGCGATGAATGTAGTCCCAGATCAGCCTGCGCTGCCGCGCAGTCTGATCAGGGCCTACATTCTCCGATATTAACCATTTGAACCCGAAATCCCGCTATATCGGTTTATGCAAAAAGTGCAGATCCAGATGAGCCGGCTCGTAACGAGCCGTCTCATCAGGATCTGCACTTTTTGAGAGTAATTTTAATATTTTTGAGAACAAAAGCACCTCCTTTTCATAAATGGACGAATCTGAAAATCATTTTGTGACCATTGGATTGGTCGGAACATTAGCATATCACAGTCCATTCCAGTGCCTTACGGTTGAAAGGGTTAAGTCCATTAACTATATGCCGGTTCCAACTAAACATTTGGATGTATATATCATGTTGCATGACAATAATAGGTTGTTCAATCGGATTCTGATTAACACTATGTATGTTAAACATTAATAAAGTTCAAAAAATGTGGATCGTAATTTTGGGTTTTTAAATTCTATGTAGACTATACAGTATTGCTTCCGTGACCAGTAGCCTATTTCACCAACATTGCAAAGTATACTTATCTAGCAAAGTATACTTTGAGGGAGTAATGATTTATTTTTCTCGAAATGCATTTATTTCATATAGAACGACTGCATTATATTTGAGGATTAAATTTAAATGCAGTATGACTTATTATACTGAATTTATTGCATTATCACAGCCACAATGGCTGTGATAATGTAATACATTCAGTATAACAAAAAATAATAAATTTATCCTTCAATTGAAAATTTCTCCCTCAAAGGGTACTTAGCAAGAAAAGTATACTTTGCAATTTTGGTGAAATAGGCTACTGAGAATACTGTTCACTTGCTCACAACTATACATGTAATGGAGATAACACAAGTACGACTCGCACGATAACTCGGGCAATAGAGTTACCATACTTAGTACACAAACTCACGTGGATTTGCCCGTAACCTCGTTTTTACCACCAATGAGCCGCATGTACGTGTCTGATCTATCAGCGATTGCGATTTGCCACTCTGATGTAGCTGGATTCGGTAGCCACTTGGCTGACTCGTTAATTGTCTATTAACACCAACAACAGACATACGTGTCAGAATGTACTAGTTGGCAGAGTTAACCAGCATATGTCACACATCTATAGTAATGACTTTGTTACGGTTTCGACGTTGTTAAGTTTTGACCGCTACAAGTCATACCAAGAAGGAGACATGTAAAGTACTGTCTTCAACGGAGCGTTTGAACCAATGAAGCTTAATACACGAATGTGACCGTGACTGGAAAAGTAAGACGTATGACATCAGTAGGTCGTCTATTCCCAAACCTGCAAACACACCCGACTGTTAGGGATTTATCGAGCTGGGTTCGGTTGCTCAAAACCCGTTAGCTTAACAGCTGTCATGGCCCAGTTGCTCAATGCAACAATGTTAAGTATGTAATATAGGAATGAATGGCCTTTTTGTGGAATTTATCGGGGTATAAACTTGGAAAAGTCGCGGGAATACTGGACGAAGCGATAAAAAATTACAATTTTCGAAAAAAAATAAAAAAAATAAAAAAGTTTCTTTTTTTTTTTTTCGAAAATTGTAATTTTTTAAGGCCTCGTCCAGTATTCCCGCGACTTTTCCAAGTTTATATCCCCGAAAAATTCCACAAAAAGGCCATTCATTCCTTATAATTCCAGCATTTGAAATAAATTCATCAAGAAAATGTGTTTATTTTCCGTTTTCATAAGAATTATTTTAAATGCGCCTCACGGTTACGGAAAGTAGTTCGGCGTGGGAGTTTACTGGGATATAAATTTTGGACAGAGACTTGCTACGGACCAATCAAATGATAGGGAATTGTGTAAATATTTTTGTGCTGGAATTATCAGTCCGTTAAGCTAACATAGGTCTTGAGCAACTGTGCCCAATGCTCAAAACCTCTGTTAGCTTAACACACTGTTAAATCCTGAACAATGTTAAGGATTTAACAGTCAGGGCCCGGTTGTTCAAAACACCAGTTAGCTTAACGGACTGTTAAATCCTTAACGGACTGTTAAATCCTTAACTGAATGGTTAAAATCTCTGTTAAAACAGAGATTTTAACCATTCAGTTAAGGATTTAACAGTCCGTTAAGCTAACGGATGTTTTGAACAGCCGGGCCCTGTTAGCACGGTTAAGCTAACAGAGGTCTAGAGCAACTGGGCACAGAATGCTAAGGCTTTAATCACAGTGACATTTAAACTGTAAACATTTAAAGGTATGTTGGAAACATAATGTACACAAGTAAATACCTAGTAAATATATATTAAACAAGTTATTTAGACTATAACGCATATACAGTAGAACCTCTGTAAACCGGGTATATCCCAGGGTGTCCGGTTTAGTGAGGTTCCACTGTATTATTGTGGGATGGGTGCACCTCATAACAGGTTTGAAGTCATTGCATTAGCACAATTAAATGGCTTTCTGTATTTCTTCATAAATATATACTTCATTTCTATATTCCTTCATGAATATATTCCTAATTTCTTTATTTCTTCATGAATGCATGCGTTATTTCCAAACTGTTCAAGCGGAGTTGTGACAACACATACTTTTATACAGGAATAAGGAAAGAATACAAATAATAAAATCAACAGTGCCAGTACATGCATCTGACAATAAGTGTGCTAAACACCGGAATCCCAGAAATTCTGAGAAATGAATGAAGCGTAAAGCGTAACAAGACGTTTGTGAGATGAACCTGAAGAAAACAAATGCTGTCTTGGCCAGCCAAAATAAATTAACAGTTCCAGTATATGTATCTGGCAATGAGTGTGCTAAACACCGGAATCCCAGAAATTCTGAGAAAAGAATGAATTGAGAGATCAAGCGTAACAAGACGTTTGTGAGGTGAACTTGAGAACACGAAAGCACTTGTTGATTACAATAACAACACGTGTTAGGGAGATGCGGCCCTTGCTATGGGTGGCGCTTTGTGCTGTAGCAGTGTATGGGTGGCGCTTTGTGCTGTAGCAGTGTGTGGGTGTCGATTTGAAAAGAAATGGCGAATTACATTTGCGACCAGTGTAAACCCAGACCAGCCTGCGCATCCGCGCAGTCTGGTCTGGGTCTACATTGGTCGCCAAGCCATCAAGTCAGCTATTAATCAGATCGTGAACAATACAGATAATTAATATAGGATGAATTGAGCGTACTGTCAGTAGGGGTACACAGTGTCGGTTTTACGAAAACAATTGTCGATGGGTATCAGTCAACTATTAGTATTATTCGTTTATTCACTCAGGTCACATAATTATGACAACATGAGGTAAATACAATACAACATCATGAACTGACACAATGGCTACTCAAGATAAATTACTATTCAAATGATATTACTACTAGCTGACCATGTAACGGTGACCTTAATTCAAATATCTGAAAACATAAACATTGGTTTGGAAATATATGTTTTATGTGTAATTACGATTTAATATCTTTGGGCGGACATCATTGTTAGATGGTTTTCTCAAGAACATGTTNCGACGACCCAGTGGACATGTTAAACATAAATGTACATGGTCTACCTACATATTATTATTATTGATGTGTGTATTCAGGATGATATGTTGCTGACAGTTTAAGCAGTACATTATAGGAATGAATGGCCTTTTTGTGGAATTTATCGGGGTATAAACTTGGAAAAGTCGCGGGAATGGCCTTTTTGTGGAATTTATCGGGGTATAAACTTGGAAAAGTCGCGGATAAATTCCACAAAAAGGCCATTCATTCCTTATAATTCCAGCATTTGAAATAAATTCATCAAGAAAATGTGTTTATTTTCCGTTTTCTTAAGAATTATTTTAACTGCGCCTCACGGTTACGGAAAGTAGTTCGGCGTGGGAGTTTACTGGGATATAAATTTTGGACAGAGACTTGCTACGGGCCAATCAAATGTTAGGGAATTGTGTAAATATTTTTGTGCTGGAATTATTTATCAGTAGTCTACACACAGGCCATTTCGTTTCCACCTCCGACCTCGGTCGGAAATAGAGTTATGGCAGATGGTGTATAGTGGATGTAGATTCCGAATATGTTGTTACTCTCAGGATACGAAATCGAAAGCTGAGGGTATACAATTCGGGTACTCTGCATCTAGATACAAGTTTTAAATGCCGTCTTTGTGAAGCGCATAATGATAATATTGCACGAGCAGGATTATCCATACACGTGTTATGCATGGCATTCAATACACGAGACAGTAATGTTATTAAATACACGTTGGCATCAATACAATACATACATATTATTTGAACTTACTATTCAAACATGTTTACATGTGCACACCCGTTATCCGGAGATACGCAACTAGGGGAGGAGAACATGGAAAGGGGAACGCACAAACTAGTGGGAATTTGGAGGGTTTGTAAAATTAGCTTAAACAATATATTTTATGCATGATCAGAACAATGTGAGCTTGCAACGTCGAGGAAGAATGATTGAAGCACATGTAGCAAAAATATTGAGCTCGAACGCCGTCGTAAAAGTTGAAAATTTATAAATTCAATATAGGATTTTATTTTTGTTTGTCATTTTTGTTTAAAAAATCGTCTTTCCTGCACCAATCGTATGCTTTCAGCACTATCAGGCATACAAGTTATGTTTGCTGATCATTTACACTGATACCTTGAAAGCGACAGCGACCAGGATCTTCTGAGAAAAAAATGGCGGCCGTTTTATGCACCGTGGTATAGCGCAAAATGGTGCACAAAAACTATGGGACTGGAGGACACAAATTGGGGGACGAGTGCACACAAACTGTGGAACGCGCTGCACAGAAAATGCCAATATACGTGGGTTTTAAGTTGCAAATTCATGTATGTATTTACAAAAATATTATATTTGCAGACGAGGATCCACGAATATTTACGCAGGGGCCGGTCCAAATGTGTCTGTAAGGAATTTATGCAAGTTTTTAATCAATATTCACCACAATTATGCATTGTTTTAGTAAGTTCGCTGTTCAATGCAGGCTTCTTTAGCAGCGCTCGTTTATTAATGGGCGAGCATTTCGGGAAAACATAAATTATTTCTCCTTCAAAGTATGTTTAGCTAGATAAGTATGCTAAAGCAATTCTGGTTAAATTGGCTACAGGACAACACACTCCTATCAATATGTGACTCCAAGGTGTACTGAATGTCAGATATGGGTGTACCTTTGTCAACATTCAACAAACTATGCATCAGCCATATATGACGTGCATTCTGTCCCGAGATAGTGCACTGTGCTATATGTACATACACATGTGTCATACTTATCCTGTCAAAACAGTGCGTATATGCCGTGTAACACGGTGCCGTGAAACATTTTTGATATCCTGTCAATAGGACCTAATCACTGCGTATGAATATGTGCGGTTGTCATACTAGTCGATTCTCCGATTTTTAGGATACAGCTGGGGTTATTTGCTTTTTAAAGCTATTTGTTTACGGGATAAATAGAATAGTAGGTTAGTGCCGTGAATGGGAAAACATATCTGGTGCGGTACGGAAACGGGATTGGCTCGGCGGAGCCTCGCCCATCCCGTTTCCTCAGCATTGCCAGATATTGCCTACTATTCTCTATTTAGTCACCCCCCCACCATCATAGAAGCTTTCACTACATATATAGGTATAATTAAATAGCGTCTGACAATTGAGTACAGTATTATGTATATACTGTATGTGTTGTGTTGTCAGTCAGGTAAAAGTGACAAACTGTGCCTTTTCTGTGAATAAGTCTTACAATAGCCATTTGTGTTGTTAAGGAAACAGGTACAAAACTGTCTAGGGCATTGGCATAGTTTACAGCTTGGTATAGTATAATGTATAGGTGTGTATTGTCCTGGTTGTCTAAGTATGGTTAGCTACATTATAGCATACGTTCTATTTCAAATTGTCCATTCTTTGTCAAACGCTCGAAGAGGTGAAACTGGCTGGTGGCTTGAACAGACGAATATTGCTGAGCTGGCCATATATTATACAGTAACGAGACAATGTTTGCATATATGTTTCATATGTCCCATCCCATTTAGGGAGCAATTATGTTTGAATCATATGATGACCAGTCGACCCGCGAGTCCTTAAATAAAACAGTTGATGAGGGTAACATGTTTATTATTTACAAAAACGTTTATCATTGAGTTTGAACATGTTTAATTGCTGAAAATCGATTAGCGGATTTTATGGGTAGCCGTCAGTAGAGAGGTGATATAGATAGATAGATAGTTTATTTACCTCTAACCAATTGTACAACATATACTAAAACGGAGCAAACAATTATTTACATAATGCACAATTGCCATCCTAAACAGAATTATGAGAGATATATGAAGTAAGCCCGGCTTTATGAGATCGTGGCCGGTGCTGCAGTGCACACACCACTGGATTGCCATTACTGACAATCCACACCAATCGCGGCAGCCACCTGACCCGGATGAAATAACATCATCGCACTTTAATAAGATATCCAATATAACGCGTTCTCGCAAAACGGTTTATGATATTTGCTCATAATATACTTCTGTCTGCTCTAATCCTGCCCATTGGACGATACTGTAATGCAACGATTATAATCTATAGTCTGTTTCACGAAAGCTGCCCAAATTTTACAGCTATATAAACAATGCAAAAACAATATATATTTCGATAATATTAAATTAAAGGAAAATTTAAGAATGAGCCTTCTTTTTATTTCGTGAATTTTTTTCAAATATTGATTTTATTGGGCAAAAACAATTTGACATGGGGAAATTTTTTTGAATTTCAGAAATACCGGACCGATTTTTAGATCATATCCAAGCTATCTAGTGAGGTTTCGGACTTATTTTCCAAATTCTTTCGTTTTTTGACTCCTCCCACACTTCCTTACCACTTTTTCCCCCATGTTAAATTCCCATAGACAAATCAATTTTTCGTAATAAAATCAATATTTGACCAAATTTCACGAAATAAAAAGAAAGCTCATTCTTAAATTTTCCTTTAATTTAATATTATCGAAAACAATATTGTTTTTGAATTGTCTGTATAGCCGTAACATTTGGGCAGCTTTCGTGAAACAGACAGTAAGTTGATGCATGTGGTGGAAAGGCAGTAGTGGGCAAAACAATATGGCGTCAGTCTGTATAATTCGGAAAGAGGTGACGCATTTTCAACTTTAATTGTCGAAATTCCTCAGCATCGCCACTCTGGCGATGCTGAGGAATTTCGACAATGAAAGTGGAAAATCGCTGCGGTGGAAGAGGAACAACGAAATTTGAAGAAACGTCAGAACGAGCAAAACGAGACAATATTGGCCAAATCTACCAAGGACTTGAATCAGTTGCAGCAAGAAGGTATCCCTGATTTGGATGTTGCTAAACATTAATCGTGCAGTGACATGGAGAAAGTGTTCAATACGGGAGCAGGGAACTTGACAAAGCCGTATCACGCGCTGTCTGCCAAAGCTACATTAAAATATCACAATACTTATAATGTTGATGACGTAACTTTGAAATATTTGCGAAATTATTATAATTTATTGAAAAGTGTCTAGCAACATATGACACCAGTAGCCGATTTCATCAACATTGCAAAGTATACTTTACTAGCAAAGTATACTTTGAGGGAGTAATCATTTATTTTTCCTGAAATGCATTATTTCATATAGAACTAATGACTGCATATATTTGATGATTAATTAAAAGTATTCAGAATTATTATACTGAATTTATTACATTATCACAGCCAAATTGGCTGTGATAATGTAATAAATTCAGTATAATGAAAAGTATACTTTGCTACTAAAGTATACTTTGCAATGTTGATGAAATAGGCTACAGTTCGTTTGTTCGTTCACCAATGATTCAGAGTCTGAGGGTACTTCGTTAGTTTCCTTCAGATCTGAAAGTGACAATCTTTGTCCCGAATCGAGCAAAACAACTAATAAATCCACAAACATTTCTAAAAAGAGTAAAAATCTTACAAAACTCATGGATTAATTCTCTGTCATCAGATAATGTTAAATTCCCTCAGAGATGGCCACACTCTCAATTTGAATATGAATTTGTAAGCAAATCATTGAACTTTGAACATTTACATTTGAGATTGTTTGTTATAGGCGGGTGAGCAATTATATATCAGATGTTTCGACTAGTAAAGAAGACCGTCGGCAGAATAGCTGTATTGAGTGTGGGTTTGTAATATTCAAGCTCTTATACATTTGAAGGTCTCAAAACCTGCAACGCCTTGTGAATCAGGTTGACAGAACATGGATGTGAATGCTGAAGGGATGATCCACAATGAGCGGAGCATGTAATACAGTAACTATCCAAGTACATAATAAGAAGTGTGGGGTCGAACAAAAAGAGTAAACATGTTAATGTACAGCAGAATGCACGTGGTGAACCAATAAAGGATGTAGGTTATGCATATAAGACCTGTAGCCTATTTCAGCATCTTGCTAAGTACACTTTGAGGGAGAAATTTCTATTTTTTTTTTTACAATACAATACATTTTATTCACTCTAAGCCACATACGTGACACACGAGGTATACAATAGATTACATAATACAACGATGGGTAAAAATACAAAATGCATATGTATAAGCTCACTAGTCATTATAACCATAAAGCATTTCTTATAAAAATAGCTAAATTTCTTAATTGCTTTCCAGATTTTTTCTCAAATAGCTGTGCGAATTTTAAAATATTTGGTCTTCTAAAATAAAATGGCTTGATATAACGTTTTCGAACTTCATCATAGAAGCGGCACTCGAAAAGGAAATGAAACTCGTCACCGAGAGCACCAGCGCCACATTTGTTGCAGACCCTGCTTGCTCTCGGCACACCTGTCCATCTACCAGTTTCGACCGCCAGTCTATGATTACAAGTTCGAAATCTGGTCAATGTTTTTCTTAACCTTTCCGTGAGATTAATTAAATATGTTTCTAATCCAAACTCTGTTTTAAAGATTCTTTACGTAATTCCACGTGAAGATGAATCGATGCTGGTGAGCCATGACTGAATAAACTGGTTCTGAAGCTGAGTCCTGGCGTAGTGGCTCAGCCAGATAGCATTAACATCGTTCTGGCTAAGCCATACGCCAGGAACTCCAATTTCAGTTAAAATAGATTTAACATTCTGAATCCATCGGAAATGAGTCACATTTGCTTCATGTTGTGTATATAATAACTTATACATAAGAAACAATAATTTACTCTGCTTCCCTGAAACTAATTTTGCCCAAAACGAAATAATTCTACATTTAATGTCAATAATAAGCGGAAATTTGCCGAGTTCTCCATAAACCATGAAATTTGGTGTGGATTTCTTTACCCCCAAAACAGTTTTACAAAATTTCAAATGAATTGTTTCTATAGCCGAAATGTTTTCAAATCCCCAGATTTCACAGGCATAGCAGAGAATTGGAGTGATACATTGATCAAATAACTTAAGCTGACAGTCTACTGGAGTGACAAGTTGTTAATCTTTCTAAATAGGCCGAAAAGAGCTTTGGATGCTTGGTCAATCAAATGTTTCTTAGTCTTATGAAAAGTTCCGTTTTGTGAAAAAACATTTCCCAAAATATGTAAAGTGGTCGTACCTAACAATTTCAATTGTGTTATCGTTATATGTAAAGGCTATCTTTTTGATGATTTAAACGATTTTATTTTTTGAAAATCATAATTTTGGTTTTGATGCGTTTACTTCCAATTTCCACTGAATACAGTATTGATGAAAATAATTTAGAGCATCTTGTGAGCTTTCTTGTACAGTTTCTGTCTCAGGACAGTGAATAGTGTCGTCAGCGTATAATAACAAGAATAGTTTAACATATATATCTAGATGTTGAAACATGTCAGATGTAACCGATTGTAAATCTACAATACCGCATACATTGAGAAAATCTTCAAGGTCGTTCAAAAACATGGCAAACAAAAATGGTGACATATTTTCACCCTGCCTGACACCCACCATGCATGGGAAGTATTCTGAAAAGTCATTTCCTACTTTAACACAAGATTTAATACATTTATACATGTTTTTAATTATGTTTAAACATTTCCCGTTTAAGTATACATTTACTAATTGTTGTTATACTGAATGTATTACATTATCACAGCCATTTTGGCTGTGATAATGTAATACATTCAGTATAATATTTCTGCATACTTTTAATCATCAAATATATGCAGTCGTTAGTTCTATGAAATAATGCATTTCGGGAAAAATAAATGATTACTCCCTCAAAGTACATGTATACTTAGCTAGACAAGTATGCTTAACAATTTTGATGAATTTTGATCTGTTCCATGCGACTACGTGGATATTGTGCCGATTAGAATGCAGAAATGTATGCATATGTGTTCCGAATACTGGCAAAGTGACCGCAAAAACAGAAACATCCAGAGTGTTCAAAGGAATGTCTGCATTTTATTCCGCGACCTTCAAGGGTTCATGTGACATAGTTACTGCAAATAAATGATCAGCTAGAACATTGTTTTTTTGCTAGAATTTATTAAAAATGTTGTAAGGATTATATGCAAGCAAGCAAGTTATTGATCAAACACATTCTGATTGTTCAAGTTTGGAATTTAGATACGGATATTCAAACCAAACCGGTAAATGACTGACTCAGATTTTGGGAATGGTACAACAGGACTTCAACTTATGTAATATGATGGTGAATCAGACAGAATTCGAACACACTTTCTTATAACGGCAAATACATTTTTGAACGAAGATTATAAGATTACATACAAACACATGCTGACATATTATAAGGATGACAAACTTCGCGAGATGTTGGAATTTGTGTTCCCTTGTATGTATCTGGAAAAGTGTCAAATTAATAAATATTCTATTAAATAAATTGAACACAAAACCGTTTTACGACCTTTTAAATAAAATGCATTAATAAACAATGTTATTATCACACTTGAATTCAGTCCCTAAAATGACACAGAAGAATGAAGATTTATTTTAGAGTTAGGTTTCCCAAAAAACATAAAGCGGTTAATTATTCCATTTTCATGTATATGATACACCGTATCTTTAGAGCACCATAACGTGGATGATTTAGTAGAGCAGAATAAAGTAAAAGGCCGCGGTTGTCATTTATATACACATATTTGAGTAGGGCCTTACCATCAATTCGGACCCCTATGAATATCATAAGGTTGGCGACAAATTTAAGGAATTGGGTCATAGATAGATACATTTGCTTTCAATGATAATTGCGTCATATGAGTGATGTGATATATGAATATAACATATATGAATATTGTATTGTTACTGTATATTATATGGAGCGTTGAGTTGCCATCTCCGCCATATGTGTATGTACAAGCCATCGTACAGTTTCACCTCTTCGTGCGTTTGACACATACAGCAAATAATATGACAGTAAACCAAATAAAAGTTGGTGCCATACATAATAGACAGATATTAGAACGGCAAGCTATAACTATTTTGCCAGCAAAATATGCAAAAGACGAGATATCTGAGCATTTCTCCCATCAATCTCAAAATGAATTTTGATGTATAAACATTTCAATCTGATGCACATCCTATTTTAGTGTACGGTATTGTCCATACGTAAAGCCATATTTACTCGCATAGTAGGTGAGTAGGTACCAGGGACAATACACTCAGGTAACTGCTTACATGTCACTGGATTTGATAGCTAATAACAGAGAATAGTAGTGGGTATATATGGTATGTGTTGTGTGGTTTGCCAGGTAAAAGTGATACACTGCACGATTTTCTGTGTATGATGCTATCTATAATGGTGGTTCATGTTGTTAAAAACACAGGCACACATCTGTGCAGAAAACTGACATATTTTACAGTTTGGTGTAATATAATGCATAGGAGTCCGTTCTCCTGGTTTTTCTACGTGTAATTAGGTACATTATATCATATGCTCTACTTCACATTGAGAGTTCTTTGTCAAACGGCATAACAGATGAAACTGGCTGATGGCTGGAACACACAAAGATGGCCACTCCATGTCCTGTATACGATACAATAACGAGGCAGTATTCACATATATGTTATACATATATTCCATCACATTTATGTAGCAATTATCTTCGAATCAAACGATGATCATGTATATAACGGGTCATTAAGGGTCACTTGCCATTCATACAGTGTTATCAATAAGACTGAGAAGATCCCCTCAGCGAGTGTCACATGCAATTGCATTTATAATGCTGATACCTTGTATTTTAAAGCATGTACATGCTTTGGTGTCGGAAGACAAACCTGAACCAGACATTTCTATAGGATTGTGACAGGTACTTCGTGATTGAAAATAAAAGGCCTGCCCATCAGCGATACATATGGCTTTTGTACTTATTCTAGTGTTTCTTATTATATATGGAAAAGTGACATTTGAAATTAAACAGAAAGGCTGATTGCAATTGTACTATGGATTGACAGTCTCCTCCAATTGTACAATTCCCTAACATTTGATTGGCTCGTAGCAAGTCTCTGTCCAAAATTTAGTAACCACCCAGTAAAACGCCCACGCCCGAACCGAACTACTTTCCGTAACCGTGAGGCGCAGTTAAAATAATTCTTAAGAAAACGGAAAATAAACACATTTTCTTGATGAATTTAATTCAAATGCTGGAATTATAAGGAATGAATGGCATTTTTGTGGACTTTATCGGGGATATAAACTTGGAAAAGTCGCGGAATACTGGACGAGGCCTTCCGGCCTTCGTCCAGTATTCCCGCGACTCTTCCAAGTTTATACCCCGATAAATTCCACAAAAAGGCCATTCATTCCTATAATGAAGGATGCCCATCATGGATCAAATGAGACGCACGCAATGAGTCCTTATCCTCCCATCAATACGATTATATACTAGACATATCATGCAACACGCAATTGAAGGGGTCAAGAGAAGTAGAGGGCTGGCTAAGTCCTTCGTGGACTTATCCCATGTCTTCCACTTTCCGCTTCAATTACTATAAGACGTTGATATAGAGAATAGTAGGTTAGTGCCGTGAATGGGAACAATATCTGGCAAGGCTTAGGAAACGGGATGGGCGACATCCCGTTTCCCTGCCGCGCCAGATATTTTTCCCATTCACGGCACTAACCTACCATTCTGTTTATCCGTCAACACCTACAAATGGCTTGAAAATGTCAAAAAAAATAACTCCAGCCACCGCACATATTCATACGCAGTGATTGGGTCGTATTGACAATATCAAAAATATTTCACGGCACTGTGTTTCACGGCACATATGCACTGTGTTGACGGGATAAAGTTAGCCCTTAGGCTACTAACTTGACACTGGTGACTCAATTGCTACTGTCCGTCCTGTCGCCTATTTCACCAACATTGCAAAGTATACTTTGAGAGAAAAAAATTCAATTTAATGATAAATTTATTATTTTTTATTATACTGAATTTATTACATTATCACAGCCATTTTGGCTGTGATAATGTAATACATTCAGTTAAATGATTCTGCATACTTTTAATCATCAAATATATGCAGTGGTTAGTTCTATATGAAATAATGCATTTTGGGGGAAATAAATGATTAATCCCTCAAAGTATAAGATAAGTATACTTTGAAATTTTGATGAAATCGGCTACAGGTTTCAGTGGCGATGTAATGGGGCGTGGGATAAAGCTCAACACACAGGGTCGTCACTGATGTATCTTTAGCTCAGGATCAATATTGTTCTATGTGGCAAAAACACGAATTATGCCACAATTAATGGAATATTCGTGGAATGATGTCGTGAATGGATCACCACGGGTTAGTGTCATGTGTCCAGATTCAGTGTTGGCGTTTAAAAATGGCATACCAGATGTGTAGTCAGACAGATGTAACATTGATTCAAATGCAATCAAGTATGTATAATGGCCTGTATATGATTCATGTCAATCCGTGTATGTCATATTATACTCACAAACATACATTTAATATGTTTGTGTACATAACAATCAACGCATTATAACGTCAATTACATCGGAGTAACCTGTCAAACGAAATATAGCATTTGCTCTCATATTTGTAAATGTGTAAGCAAAGCGAGCAGGATAGTTGCACACACTTTCGATATCTTAAATAATGATGTGTGTGTTACTCCCTTTAAATCATTCAATACTCCTTCGATCCATTATTGTGTCACTTGCGTTTGGTCACCTTATGTAAAGACAACCATAGGAAATACTAAGGTTCAGAAACTGGCCATTACAACTATCAATACTGCAAACATGTCATAATACCACGGGCATCGCAGGCTAGGTTTGAACCTAGATTGGAACTGCGTTGGTTCAATATAGGAATGAATGGCCTTTTTCTGGAATTTATCGGGGTATAAACTTGGAAATGTCGCGGGAATACTGGACGAAGCGATACAAAATTACAATTTTTTTTCGAAAATTGTAATTTTTTTAAGGCCTCGTCCAGTATTCCCGCGACTTTTCCAAGTTTATATCCCCGATAAATTCAACAAAAAGGCCATTCATTCCTTATAATTCTAGCATTTGAAATAAATTCATCAAGCAAATGTCTTTATTTTCCGTTTTCTTAAGAATTATTTTAACTTCGCCTCACGGTTACGGAAAGTAGTTCGGCGTGGGAGTTTACTGGGATATACATTTTGGACAGAGACTTGCTACGGGCCAATCAAATGTTAGGGAATTGTGTAAATATTTTTGTGCTGGAATTATTATATATGTGCGCTCTTTATGCAGGGCCTTGCATGAGTGATGGTTGAATATGACATTTATTAAACGAGTTTATTCATTTCTTAAGAACCGAAGTATAACCACGTTTCTTATCAAATCAACTCGTTTACAAGGTGCAGCTTGATCACGTGGTTACAACAACAACAACGTCGCCCACTCCAAAGTAAGTATTATTCAATAGTTTCCTTAATATGCAACGGATTTTGATGAACTATGGCGCAGCAAATGCGTCATCGTGAGCTGCATTTGGTGGTCTATGTAGTTTGGCACAGACTTATGTCGTTTTTGTGAAGAATCGATTTCTGTGTCGGAGACACGGAAATCGATTCTTCGCAAAAACAACAGAAGTTTGGGCGAAAATACAGAGACCACCAAATGCAGCTTAACAAGACGCGTTTGATGAGCCATATTTCATCAAAATCAGTTACGTAATAAGGATACTATAAAATAATACGTACTTTGAATCGGTACTTGTCGTTGTTGTTGTTAGTACCACGTGATCATACACCTTGGTTTAGTATCATACTAAATTAGCACACGTGTTATATTCAATTTACTGCACAAGCAAAAGATCATAACATGAAGTTGTCTGACCACCTAGCGTGTTTTCTGTAGCAGTTCCGTCTACACATTTATTACACTAATACGTTTACCCTTTACGCCGCTATCTTAATATTTTCGTTGTCTGCTGTTTATTTTATATTTTCCAGTTTTATCATCAAGACATGTTTTAACAGCTCTTTAGAATAATTTACAACATGCTTTGACATGACTTCATAATCATTGGAAATGATTCTGAAGTACTGTCAAACCATGTTTTTTATTGAGAAATAATATACATGTAAGATATAAAAGCAACAGCAGACGACATGTGTTGTGTGTAGCGGTCTAAGGGTTAACATGCTGTGTGTGTGAGGATTTATTTAATTGTTTGGGTAGACCAGTTGCAGCCGATCAGTTGGGGCGACGGCAATAACACGAGATCGCTATAGGCTCGAATTCAGGACATGAATGGCTGAAGATCAATACAGGCATACGTGTCGTTTGATCAAGAGTTGCACGTATGATTACATTCATAACCTAAATTCCAAAACAGTGTGCCATATAAATGTACTATTGGGTAAATGATGTTCACGCTACGATGTACAGTGTTTAATTTGCCAAATATGTGTATGAAGTATATGTGACCTTGATCGTCTTTGTGTATACTACACTGTGCATTGAATTGCAATCTGAGCTATCTTAGTACGGGCAACCCATCGGTCAGTTTCAGATCTGTAGCCAATTTCATCAAAATTGCAAAGTATACTTATCTAGCAAAGTGTTCTTTGAGGGAGTAATCATTTATTTTTCCCAAAATGCATTATTTCATATAGAACTAACCACTGCATATAGTTGATGATTAAAAGTATGCAGAATTATTATACGGAATTGATCACATTATCACAGCAAAAATGGCTGTGATAATGTAATAAATTCAGTATAATAAAAATTAATAAATTTATCCTTAAATTGAAAATTTCTCCCTCAAAGTATACTTTGCTTGATAAGTATACTTTGCAATGTTGAAGAAATAGGCTACTGGTAGCGTTTTACAGCTCAGATTTTGACAAATAAACTGAGACAATAGCATTTGATTACACAAATTACCTCGATTTCCATATGGCGCGCCATATAGTATTGGCTAAGTGAAAGATGTTTGTCTTAAGATAGATATACAACGTTTAATCTGGCAAATCTTCTGAAGGATTAATCGTGCAACACATGTGTACGAATAACTCGTTTACTGTTCTACATCAGTAATTTGGAAACAAAAGTAAGACTTACCGAATGCTTTCAGTATTCCATTTCACTGCCAGCGTGCAGTGGCGAAGTAATTCCAATCTATTGAGCTGGCGTTCTGCGGTTCAATTCTATCATCTCCGTCCAATATATCTTACACTAGAGGCAAGCCATACAATGGTTAGTGATACGAACGAGCGCACGGGAAACGGTTCAACGCGTCTATTGCATCTATTGCATCATAGCGACTATCCATTACATCCGTGCGCATGCGCAGCAAAGTACTGATACTGTAGTCTGAGTACTTTGTTGCGTATGTGCACGGGTGGAATTCGGTTTGTATATATTTGAATTGTTGAGTTGTGGTTAATGGTGTGGTGTGGAAGCTAAACTATATCTGGCTCTGTGATGATGGTTTATGGCGCGATTCCTCGTGGCGTATGCCAAATAAGTCAATAGGAATCCCCGCCAATGTGAAATATTCCCAGGGTTGACATAGCAGGGATGTTTACTGTAGATACAACGAACGTATAGTCTGTCTGGAGTTTTCTGCAACACAAACATGGATGTTTAGTTGTATTGAAATTAGTGAATTGTGTCCACAGAAACAGCTCCTGTTACTCAAACTGTAATTTAACGACACCATCATTGATTTTTACAATGGAAAATTAGCGTAATAATACCAGTTTGCAAGTCTATATGTATCTGCAAAATCTATGTCGCCAGGAATGTAACAAATACAAATAGCTTTTCCTGCAGCAAACCATGAACAACTGCAACGGCGTCAATTCGTTATACAAGGTATACTAACGATATATACATGTTTAGGTTTTCTGGATTGGTGCTGTGACTGGAGAAATGGGGCTTATGATATTTGCGACTAGTGTGGATCCATATCAACCTGTGCATCCGCACAGTCTGATCAGGATCTGCACTGTTCGCCATTCCATCAACGAAACACCCATCATGCTTGTAACAAACACTACATATCGTTATCAGCGTTATAAGGAGTTTGCTATTTAATCAGGAGCTACACTGGTCATCTAGTGTAAGTGCACACACGAACGAACACGACAGGTTGGAACGAACCTGTCGTGTTCGTTCGTGTGTGCACTTACACGCTGACCCCACTGTATCACATATGCCCCATTTCTCCAGTCACGGTCACTTTATAATGATTGTCTCTCTGAAATATCGAATTGTAACACGTCTAGTTCGTTGCATAAATCTGGCTTTAGCGGTATAATAACACGATGTGTTGCAGCTATTGGTGCACAGTTGACATTATTGGGGTACATTATTTCTTTGTTGCAGTATAGTGCAGGGGCACTTTGAAGAGAAGTGGCTTAATCCATTAGTGACGGGATACAATTATAGTAGTTTGTTAAACACGACGTCTGTTCAACCCAAGAGAGCAAAAACAACGACCATGCTAGATTGATACACCATACCTTCCTGATCATGAATTCGCTGTCGGTCAGTCAAATTAGGTTGGACAATGTCACTTTTGGGGTCATTAAGTGCAAAGAGGTCAAACGAGTACAAAACATATTTTATATCAATAGATGGACATGTACGTGCATATCATGCTTGAACTATCAGACTAAGTTGTTTAAATTGTTGAGTATTCTTCCTTATGGCATATATACTGGAAGGATAAAGAAACGCAGGGTAACAATATACGCAATAATTATTTAAATGCTTGGCCTAAAATTATGAAAACCGGTCAGGCGACTAATTTGGTCACTGTGCACCCAAACCGTGCCTAAAGTTATTCAACCGAGTAATGCACCGTACCACATAGAGAAAGTGATAACAAGCCAAAAACACGTGCAACATGATGATGATAAGTTCGTCAAAACATTTTGTCATACCACTTGATACGCTTGAGGTATACACATCGTTTTCCACTATTTACACTGAATTTATAGCTCTCACAATCATGGTACGTCTGACGGAAGTTCAGAGGGGTCAGGCTATTGCATTGATAATGCAAGGTCAAACGCAACAGCAGGTTGCTATGCAGTTCGGTGTGAATGTTTCCACCATAGAACGTCTTGTCCGTCGTCTGAGAGGGACCGGAAGGGTTGCCGACCGACCGAGATCGGGACGTCCGCGCGTAACGTCGCGACGTCAAGACAGGGCTATTCGTCTCTCCCACCTACGTAATCGCTACGTTACTACCACTGAAACCGCTATTAACACGGTAGGCAATCATAATCGCCACATTCACCCCAAAAACTGTAAGAAATCGATTGCGCGAGGTTGGTCTGCGAGCACGTCGTCCCTACGTTGGTCTGCCTCTCACTCGTGCACGTCGCGCGCGCCGTATGGCCTGGTTGGCGGCACATGCTCCCAGACGATTTCCAATGAGGCAATGGAGACAAATCTTTTTCACAGATGAGTCCCGGTTCACTCTTTTTCGTCCGGACGGTCGACGTCGTGTATTCCGACGTCGTGGGGAACGCTTCGCCAACGCTTGCGTTCTTGAGAGGCATAGGTTTGGGGGTGGCTCGGTTATGGTCTGGGGAGGGATATCTCACGGGGTAAAATCACCGTTGACTGTGGTAGCCGGGAATTTAACCGCCGTAAGATATAGGGATGAAATCCTCCGCCCGGTTGTTGTTCAATTTGTGCAACAGCGTCAACTAATTTTCCAGCATGATAATGCCCGGCCCCATGTAGCCAGAGTTTGTCAAGACTTTCTCGCTGACCATAACATTAACCCACTCGACTGGCCAGCGTACAGTCCCGATTTGTTCCCAATCGAACATCTGTGGGATGAACTTGACAGGAGGATAAGGTGATGTCGGAATACCCCTTCTAATCTCAACCAACTAAGGACTGCATTGTTGGAAGAGTGGAACAATATCCCAATAAGAAGGATAAATGCACTGATGAATTCCATGCACAAGAGAATCAGGGCTGTGACAGATACGCGAGGGGGCATACGAGATACTGACAAAACAGTGGATGTCACTGTGCGATATTGGGGGGTACCTTCAATTGTGATTCAATTACTAATGAATTATCGGTCAAAACCTAATGCAATTTTGGTAATGTGTTGACTAAAGATGTTTTTTTAATACTCATATAAAATATTGTATATAACAGCAAACACATCACTTTAAATCACCTCAAATGTTTACCCTGCGTTTCTTTATCATTTCAGTATATGAAACGATTCGGTTTTATGGTGGTTCAAATCGTTGTGTATTTTGCGATTTTGAAGATGGCATATATATATATACAGTCAACATTCGTTTACTCAGAGTCTGTTCAGTCGAATTCCCTCGTTACGTCGAATTCGTGTCCGAGTCCCGTTTCAGATCCTATTAATTTCAAAGTAACTGGCTACCGTTACGTCGAATTTCGTCACGTCGAATTTTCGCCAATTGGAACTAATTGTTAGGTCCCGAAATCAGAAATGTGTGGTATTATTGTTCTAGTTGCAGGAATGGCAATTACATGCGCGTCTAGCTATTGGATTGACTTCCAGCTTGACGTCACAAAAATGGTTATGCCGTGAACTCCAAAGAAGGTTCGTGGTTGGTTGTGAAGGATTTCTGAAACGACTGAAACGGTTTGTGCCCTGAGAAACTGAGGACATTTATATTGTCGGCTGCTGGTTTTCATTTTTGTTTTCAATTATAAATTATTTTATGATTCAGAACATGTGTTGGTAGCACATGTGAATCGTCTCCAGTCGAGACGATTCGAATGCGCTGTCAAAACATGATTTCATCGAGACAAATAAAGAATAATACAGCAGACGACACAATTTAATCCAGTACTGCAATTGTGCAGTAGACCGTTCGGTTGTATGTACTAGTATTTGGCCTTTATATCAATAGGATCCTTGACTATAATCAAATAACTGAAAGTACTGCCACCAGAGCCTGGAATAAGAAATGGACATATGTGGCATTGACCTACAGTTTCTAATTAAATGATTTAGCAATTGTAACCATTTTGTGTGATACATTATTTCCTAAGTCACTTATAATAATACCATTATTTGGCTACATTTAACGAAGCTATATTGCCCAGTGTCTTGTATATTCTTGTGAATATATTGAGATATTGTTTACATTCAACCCATTCTAGACACATGCATTCGACGTGTTTCTGCTTTCATCGGTACAACTACTCTATATATATGAACAAGGCTTCCAACTTTGGTCGGACACGACCTCGTATCACAACAAAATAACATGTTTAAAGTTGTAATTTTCTATTTATTCTATATATATCTGCAGGATAACGATAATTCTCAAATGATCATATGAACTTGCCACTACAATATTGACGTTAGAGCCTTAACGCATTAATTCATTTGTTATGGTACTAGGTTGTGTCCGACCTAGGAATTCGATATTCTTTGCATACTTATGTTCTAACTATGTTATTTTAGCAAGATATCAATACTTATCAAATGAACATATGCACTGTCCGCCAAAATATTCACATTAGCGTTAATAAAATCGCGGAATTTGTTATAATATGAGGTCGTGTCTGTCACGAATCGTAGCCTACTATTTTATTATCATCCATTAATTGTAACACGGGTCACACAATACTAGTATATAGCACAATAATCGAAATATTCTAGTACAGACGGTCGAATAGGTATTGGTGTCTGAAATATCGCTCCCGAGGAATACACCGCTGGAGAGAATAGCGCTTTATCCGAAACCGCGCACGGACCACCAGTATTGGATTTTGTACTGGTCATATCTGGGTGATCTACACTGTTTATGCAGACTTGGATGCTAGCCTAATTACCTAGTAGGTCATATCTACTTATGACTGAAGTATTTCAGATTAATTCACCAGATATCTCATGAGCTAGACCGACTGTTAGAACATTAGTCCACTTACGCAAAATTGTAAGCCAACTGTTGGCACATAAGTTTTACATTGACAGGCAGACTACATGAGGATAGTCGCGCACTAGGGTGGGAGTATATATTGGATTTAGCACCATATACTATCAGTCGGACACTCAATTACATTCTTGTGACATTGGAGAGCAAGCTTTCACTGGGAATTGGTGAGTACATATATTGTAGTTACTTTCTAATGCTGCCATTTAAATCTGAAACTGACCAAAGACCTGCAATTCTACGCATCGTTATCGTATCCTCGGTAATACTGCACTATTTAATTTACCTGAGTTATTTGGCCCCGTTTCGACCAAACGCTTGGTCAATAAAAGCCGTATGGCATGTATCCGCTGATGTAGATTATCTCCCTTAATCAAATCTTATTGAATCGTGAATTCGTCGTGTTTACGTTTAAATGATAACGATTACAGGACTAGTATGTGGGAGCATTCCATGAGTATTGTAATGGCATATTATTCTCATGTGTTTTTGTTGCATGTCACTCTGACTAATTGCATTAGCAATTTATTGTATTTGTAAAACGAAAGGCGAACTCGATTGAAATGTTCACTAACATTAGCTATGCATTTTATATTACGATTCAATCCAATATCAGTCTGCGCCCTGTACAATACATGAGAATATTGCCAATTTTAACATGTCACAATTGTAACGTGAATTTTCTGGACGACTTTCATTACTCTATGGGGGACACATGTAAACTCCTGACACAGTCGTCTGTACATTCATTGTATTAAGTCATATACGTTCAGTCTATAGTAAATATTGTAAATGCTATTGCGACCAGGATAGACCAGATCAGACAGTTCTGCTCTAAATGCATTGATTTATACACCAGTAAGCTGCAATAAAGACATGATGTGAAGTATAATTTATTTCAATCACTGATGCTTTGGGTCACCCTGTGGAATCATACAGTCTGATTAGAGTATACAGTGTTTATAATTAGTAATGTAATACTGCGAGTCTGCACAGGAAAATACTTGGCACAGTTGCTCTTTATTAAGTTAGCGCAGTTAGCCACGGGCAGTCTGATCAAGGTAAGGCCTGTCGTAATCAAATGTTTGTTTACTAATGGTAAATAACTGTGAATGACGTCTGTATTCACATGTACGGCTGTGAAGAGATATATCGTTGGGTACACTAGATATAGTGGCTGTTCATTAATGTGTTATGTCGCATTTTCCGACTTATGAATTCCATCAGCCCCCTTCTTCCAATTAGTGAAAATATCTTTGTGTACATTGCAATTTATCATATTTCATCATTGTAATGTATGATGATGTTTAGTATTGTCATGCAATCATGATATTGATTTCATGTGCACTATAACAGGTTACATTCTGGTAACAACACAGTTGGTGTTTTGTAGTCCCAGCCAGTACACCAGCCAGGCAGCCAGCCAGTCAGCAACGAGCGACGGCACGTCCATACTTTGTGTATGCGTAGAATCAGTACGCAACACATATTTATTTATTCTGGAGTTCACGACACCGTGTACCAGCGGGGACTCTGCTCCGCGTGGACCAAGGTCGTATTCGAGTGGGGCATATTCCGGTGACGCCATTCCGTACAAGGACGTGATGAATCGCTATTGGCCCCATCCGCCCAAGTAGGCTCTGTATCGTATAGTTACCAGTAACTTTACGACGTCATTAGAACGTCACTCCCACATCATGGCGGAAGCCGGAGTTAATTAGCTGAACTCTAACATTGGATCTTGATCCTGATTATGATGACGTATTCTTTTGAACTATACCTACCTGTTCCAGAATCGTGGAGGTGCCTTGGTTGTGCAAGTGCCTGTGGCGGTGGCTACTAAGGGACGGTGTCCGTACTGACATATTCATCCATTGTTTGTGCCTTTCATTTATGTAAATACATCATCATTGCAAAAGTATACCTTGTTGTCTCTGTCCACAACGTGCTTGGTGTTCCATCCCTTCAGTAAACTAGCCCGGTGTCACCCTGACGTGACAGTGTCCAAAGTTGGAAGCCTTATTCATATATATATAGTTATACCAATGAAAGCCGAAACACGCCGAATACCTGTGATTCTAGAGATAGCCTCGTCTCAGAACTTTCAGTATTTTGATATAATGTATGTTTAAAATACACTAACCGCCTTTGTTCTAATTGTAGACTGATGTGCATTGCAAACGTATTTATCATTGTTTATACAAATGACAGCGGTTGCAAAATGCTTTCTGAATTCAACCAATCGGAGTCAACGATGTTGTGAGACTTAGCTTTATTCTGTAATTTGGACAAAATTGTCGCTGCGCCAGAGATCCGTGACCGGTGAAAATAATCATGAAATGGCATTGTCTAATTTCAGCGAATGTCACGTTCTTCGTTGCAATTATTACTAAATATTAAATTTAAATACGACAAATAGTAAATATAGCAGCTTCAGTGATTATGTTTTGGGAGAAATTGGATGTGTAAGAATACACACCGTGGTGAAGTTGTTTTGTCCGGAATTGGATGGAGACAGTTCTATAAGCATGATAAGCAGAGCGAATTATATGCTCTGGTAATTATGTTTATGTTCTTCAGAATTAAATAATCTAGTCACAGATCTTTCACAGACTGCGTTTGCCAGCCAGGAACTACAGTGTTCACTATGTTTGGTTCGGGAACATTTTAGAAAGATCTTTAAAGCAAACAGTCGGATATGCGTGAGGCAGCTACTTGGTTAGGAGTTACATAGTTTGTCTTTTCTCTCAATACAATATGGTTTGGCAGCATTAAGTGATTCTAAAGTGCTGTCAATCATGTTTTTTTGTGAGAGAAAAATGTGGCGGGTCACATAGGAAACTATGAGCAATGTCTGCCGACGTCACTCGAGTGTCACTGTGTTTATGCCTATCCCTAACGGGGGCGGTTGTTGTCACTATAGTGAATACCTCACTATAGTCCGGCTAAAAGCATGACAAGATTTTCTAAAAAATCCAATATGGCCGCCAAATGTGACCATTTTACATAATTATACTGGTTCGTCATACCAAAGAATGTAAGTTCTCTAATTCTGTGTTTATTGAAACAATGACTGTTTGTTTTCGTTACGTTGATGTGAAATTATATAATAATCTAAACAGCGGAAGTCCAAGATGGCCGCAAAATATGAATATATACTTGCAGCCGTGTCTTGAAATAAGAACACAAATATATAATTGCTCTTTGACCCCATATCAGAGCAAATTTGTATACTAATAGTGTATGCAGGCATATAATGATGTCTGTACCCTGAGTATGTAGTTAGATAATTGAAAAATATCATGATATTACCTGATAACCAATTTGTATAATAAATAGCTTAATATGTAATTACGCTCGGATGCCACATCTAAATTTAAATATACCAAATCCTGGTATTAAGTCACACTGAACTTACTTTATTTTCATCGATCTATACACGATGGGACAGCTGCAAGAATATTGTACATTATGATAGTAATACAATTATGTAATAATATAAGATTTAAAATAGTGCATTCAGATAAATACGTCCGATACTAGTTTCGTTTATTTCGTCTTGCTATTGCATAGTAGCATTCATGATTGTAATACTCTGAAACCAATTTTAAGATGGCTGCCAAATTATGTAATTAAATACTCTATAGCGGGTTGTTGCTATTTATATTAAATACAAATGAATAAGATATGACACCGTCCGTATACGTAAATGCTAAACAAACAAGCCGACTTTAATCACAAATGGAATAATTCTGAGAATAAAACGGAGATAATAATTACTGAATACCATGGAGAGGATACAACTAATACAAATGAAATTGATATTATATGACAGTTGTGCCACTGCTAAATACTCAGGGTAATAATACAAGCAATGTATAGGGAGGTAAAACAATGCATACAGTATAAGACAAATACTTCACCTTATTTTAATTCAAACATCGGTGTCAAACAGAGTGATCCCAGCTCTAGTGTAATATTTATATTTTTTATCAACGACATTTTAAATAACATAAATGACAATATAGACGGCATTTTTTCAACACATGAAAGGAAAATCTACATTCTATTGTTTGCAGATGATGCAGTTCTTTTTGCTCAAACACCACAAACACTACATGCTTTACTAAATGACATAAACCTTTATTGCAACACATGGGCTCTGAAAATAAATACAAACAAAAAGAAAATCATGATATTTCAACATGGGCGACACACAACGCACCAATTTTTATTAAATTATACAATACTTGAGGTAGTACAGTCATCTAAGTATCTAGGAACACACCTTTTTGAAAATGGAAATCGGAATAGAACAAAAGAAAGACTTGCACAACATTCATCATATGCCATGCACAACCTATTCATAACGCTTAATCAAATTGAAATACCAGTATCCGAAAAATGTAAATTATTTGACAGTCTAGTGGGATCCATACTGAACTATGGTGCGGAGTGCTGGGGTAACTAGGAGGCTAAAAATATAGAACAAATGCACTGCACATTTTTAAGAAAAATATTATCAGTGAAAAAATCTACGAATCTTGACGGTCTATATGGAGAATTAGGTAGATATCCTATGAAGATCAGAACAAAAAATAATGACTAAATATTGGGTTAAGATAGTGAAATCTAACGAAACTCTACCTAAAATAATGTATAGCATGCTGAAAGATGTAAATAATAACAATAATTATAGAGGCAACAATTGGGCATCAGAAATTAAGAAAATTCTAGATGATATTGGAATGCCTGAGTTGTGCCTGAGTTGTGGCAAGACCAGGATACACTGATCATACATCGTAACATGATACACTGATCATACATCGTAACATGATACACTCATCATACATCGTAACATGATACACTGATCATACATCGTAACATGATACATCAACGCATCATTGATATATATAAACAAAACTGGAACGCATCTATTAATAGTTCAAACATATTATCAGCATACAACTCATTTAAAAACAGTTCTGAAATGGAAAAGTACCTAAATACAATTAATATTAACAAATACAGAAATTCACTTTCCAGACTCAGACTATCTTCACACGATTTATTAATTGAAACTGGCAGATATGCAAACATACCACGAGCTGAGAGAATTTGTATATACTGTAATATGAATGCAATATAATCTGAATATCACTTCATACTTGTATGTCCAAAGTATAGAGAACTCTGACAAATATATCTTAAACCTTATTATTTTCACTGGCCAAACGTGACTAAGTTTAAAACACTCATGTCTAATACGTCGACAAGGATAGTACATAATTTATCAAAGTGTGTTTACTTTGCTTTAAGACAAAGACTAATTGACAACACATAGTTACAGGTATGTAGCAATTTATACAGGAAACAGTACTGCATTATGAGCATTGCTTGAAAGAAACCATGAACATTGATAAATAACATTGGTCACCACTCGCTGTTTTGGATGCATGTCTACGAACACATCAGAATCCCCAAGCGGGATTGTGGTGTGCACATCGACATGCACACGGAACAATGTCTAGTAAAGCATAATGATAATTGCTTGAATGGAAACCGTGAACGTTGCTAAATAACATCGGTCACCACTCACTGTTTTGGATGCATGTCTGTGGACACACCAGAATCCCCAAGCGGGACTGTGGTGTGCACATCGACATACACACGGAACAATGTCTAGTACAGCATAATCATAATTGTTTGAATAGAAACCGTGAACGTTGATAAATAACATCGGTCATTACTCACTGTTTTGGATGCATGTCTGTGGACACACTAGCATCCCCAAGCGGGATTGTGGTGTGCACATCGGCATGCACACGGAACAATGTCTAGTACTGCATTATGATAATTATTTGAATAGAAACTGTTAACGTTGATGAATAACATCGGTCACCACTCACTGTTTTGGATGCATTTCTATGGATACACCAGCATCCCCAAGTGGGATTGTAGTGTAGGCATCGGCATGCACACGGAACAATGTCTAGTATTGCATTATGATAATTGCTTGAATAGAAACCATGAATGTTGATAAATAACATCGGTCACCACTCACTGTTTTGGATGCATTTTTATGGACACACCAGAATCCCCAAGTGGGATTGTGGTGTGCACATCGGCATGCACACGGAACAAAGTCTAGTACTGCATTATAATTGCTTGAATAGCAACCTTTAATGTTGATAAATAACATCAGTCACCACTCACTGTTTTGGACGCATTTCTATAGACACACCAGAATCCCCAAGCGGGATTGTGGTGTGCACATCGGCATGCACACGGAACAATGTCTAGTCCTGCATTATGATAATTGCTTGAATAGAAACCGTGAACGATGATAAATAACATCGGTCACCACTCACTGTTTGGGATGAATTTCTATGGACACACCAGAATCCCCAAGCGGGATTGTGATGTGCACATCGGCATGCACACGGAACAATGTCTAGTACTGCATTATGATAATTGCTTGAATAGCAACCGACCCCAATAACTTCTGGGTATATCCAAAATTGGACATGCACAGTGTTACATATGGTTCATATTTCTCACACAGTGTAGGTCGTGGTCTGGTCACCATTTGAACCGTTTTACTATAACGGTTTGAATGTCTTGTCGCGGCATGCAGCCTTGGTAAGTAAGATGGAAATAGTATGTGAAATTTAATGAGGACATACATAGTTTAGAATGTAGTGGACTAGCAACATGAAATGATTTAGCCTAATCATATCTCTTGGCTAATATTGTTTAGGCTAGCAGCTAAGCCCTGATTGGCATTTAGAGTAGACTAAACAAGATACCAGTTTCAGTTTCTTTATTAATTATATCACGATTGATTGTGATGATGGCATTACACTGTAGTACTAGCAGTAGACGAAATGTTAGCGGCTGGAAGAATCAATCTACAACAACTAATAACCGAACGAAGTTTTAGTGAAAGTGAAAGTTCTGCATTTGAGCGTTGGTGTGCTCTTTGTGACCGAAGTAACCGAAGTGAGAATCTGTGTTGCGTCATTCCTTATATAGACGTTGGATCTGACAGTCAGCCATTTCATTGGTTGAAATCAGAGCGTTGACTGTCAAATTTCCGCCATCTTGGATTTGAAAGTTAGATTTTTAGGCTTTAGACTAGAAATACAGCGTAGATAGCTAAGCTATCGTGACGGTCAGATGTCCAAATGATTCTACATGTCAAAGTACATCCGGTAAATGTAAAGTTGAAGATAAACATGCATTTAATGAGTGACCGCCAAACAGAAAGGCTGCGTGAGTCGACAGTCAAATAATGGCCAAATAATGGCGGTCACGAAACCTTTTGAGCACTGCGGAACGAATAATTAGAAAAATTGAGATATTATGACGTCTGAGATGTGATCACCTATGCAGATACTTAGGAGGAGGCTTGAGCTACCAACATATGTAGGTATGGCACCATGGTAAAGAATATCCAGAACAAACCGGCCCAATAAAGGTGGTCACATGACCTCCACAGAAGTGTCAATCCATGTCCACAGTCAACAAGGGCCATTCCATTTCATTCTGTTGTGATTAGCAGTCAAAAAAGGGTAATCAATCTGATCAAATTGTAAGGATCATTTCCTTACACTATGGCTAGCGATTATACATTTCCATGAAACCATCATACATGTTTGTTATATGGCCATAAATGTGCTTCTTGCTGTTTAATGCCAATACACTAAGTATATATTCAACGCGACAATATTCAAGGTACCGTAATATGGATATGAGGCAGGCAGTAATCACGAAATTCAATAGACTAATATGGAAATGCTGAACAATATACGTGTCGCACCTTCTTGTGTGGCTAGTGTTTTTGTGTCATCAGATTATATCCTTCTTTTCTTATGGTTATATTTACAATGTAAATTCGTGTATACTGTGTTGTTCGTTGTGATTATTCTTCCGTACTTTATGTTAATCGTTTTGTATTGTCTTGTATGTTGCTGTCCTTTTGAGGCATGATGACAAGGTATGTGAGAGGCTTTCTGCGGTGCACTAATGAGTTTCAATCATCCAAGTGGACTGTTTTTGATTGGCCATTACATTACATTATTTCTTTTCCTGTTCGGACTGTTATCTTCTCGGTAGTACATTAGGGAATAGTAATTGTCGTGCATGTGTTGCATTTGTTTTATTTTATGAATTTCATGGACGACTGTTGCTTTCCTTTAGTGACCGCACACCGCTGTGTCATTTGTTTATTAAGAAGTATATATTGCGTTAGTTCCTTCTTCACACAGGTGTATGGGTTTCATGTTCTCTCTGTCTTAATACTCATTACATTAATGAATTTAATGTACGACCGGTATTGGCAAATACTTGAATCTTGACAGGATAATCCGTATGTCAAACATTAGACAATTCATTACATCAGTTAAGTGCACGTATGTGGTGTTCACCAGAAAAGCAGAATACCAGAAATATGGAAATACATGGACAGCATTGTACCGTTTATCCGATTGCGCGATTTTTGTTTTAAAAAATTGATTTAACACGTTCGAAGGTGTACAATGTATGAAATTGCATTATTGTAATATTGACTGACATTTTCATTGGTATAACTAATATTGTCGGTAAATGTTAGAATAGTTTGAACAAAAAGAATAATAAGTAAACTAGTGAATATAATGATTTGATTTTTATTATAAAGCTATATGTGGCTTTATCCACACGACCAATACAGCCATCTTGGACTTCTTTTAATGACATACATGTAAGTGTCTAATTACATATCATGCATATCAAGGTTACAAAGAAACACACAACATTGATACACACACATCTTGTTTCTTTGAAATATGATGTTTCATATTTTAATCATTACTCGATATGACAGTCATTGAAAGGTAAGTTATATTTATATAACTTATGCCATTGCCGAGGTATGTATACTAATATTATTAAATTCCTCAATAATACAAGTAATAAAAAGCATATTGCGCGACATAAGGCAACATTATTTTGTATATATGGCGACCATTATTGATTTCTGCCATTGGCACTTATCTAACTATATTTTTAAGTTACTAAACACGTTCATATTTTACCTTCAATACATGTATACCAATGTATTACCATATTACGCAATGTGCAATTATAACTTAATTATTACTGTGTATGCTTATCGTCATACTAGGATAATATATTTAAATATGGCGGCCTTCTTGAACTTTCGCTCTTCACAAACGTGTCTAATTACGTATCAAACTTACTGAAGGCGTTTATTGTATCAATATATCCAATATTAGTATACATGTTCCTTTGATATGGAGTGCGAGAGCAGTCATATGTAACATATGTTATGTTTGGCGGCCATGTTAGATTTGTCCCATGTAACAGTGAATTGAATTGAATTTTAATGTTGACCACTTATCTCGATAAGTGAAGTAACATCAATTTACGCTCTTACACACTATAAATGTATGGCGGCCATTTTGGATTTATGTAAATTTCACAAACGCTCAAGGATGACCGAGTGTCATCAGTCGGATTCTTGATGTTGATGATCTGGGCAAGCAAACTCGTCAATAACATAAAACTATGTTATTCAAAACCAGTTTAAATTCCCGGCTGCCGGACTAATAGGCTAGTATTTGGTTGTTTGAAAAGCCGTCATAACTTTTAAATACCTGTAGGTGTAAAACATAAATTAATCACTTGACATCCGATTTCAAAATAATAATCGACGTTGACTGTGTGTCGCGAGATATTTAGTCCCAAACTAAGCGAGTTAACACGAGTTAACACGACATGACGACATACATGTACGTAGGTAGTTTCCATCTGCTTTCAAATCATTTTGAAATTACCGAGGCGTAGTACCCTGGGGGCCGTTTCACTAAACTTCCTACCACTAAAATGTTCGTAAGTGCAAAATTATGATAATCTGTAAATTTCACATTAACAATGTTTTCTTGTAAATAATTGTTGGATTTACATTTATTAAGGTCCATCAATTGAAATTTGCAGACGTTTCTAAATTTGCGCTTACGAACATTTTAGTCGTAAGAAGTTTAGTGAAACGGCCCCCAAGTGAATATTATATAGGATAACACATATATGACACGGATGAATGACAGCATTCACACATTTGAGTCTCTGTATTAAGTGCACAAATCGTTCTGTTGGAATTTAGAAATGCGCGTGTTTATTACACTTCCCGCAATGGTGCTGATATTGGCGTGTGTGGTATTCTTATCCACAGATGCCACTGGTAAGCAACATTTATACATTAATTTTGTTTTACCTTACCTTCATCGTTTAAATTGCGTTGCAAGTGTCTAAATGTATGCATCGTTGATATGGCCATACACGTGGCTCGACGTATTCATCTTATATATGGCGATACATGCGTTTATATGGCGATACACGTTTCTTGATGTATTGATCGTATATATGGCGATACATGTGCATCGTTTATATGCCGATATAACTGTCTCGATGTATTCATCGTATATATATATGGCGATACATGCGTTTATATGGCGATACAAGTCTCTCGACGTATTCAGCGTATATATGGCGATACATGTGCATCGTTTATATGGCGATAAAAGCGTCTCCATGTATACATCGTTTATATGGCGATACATGTGTCTCGATGTACACATCGTTTATATGGCGATACAAGTGTTTTCATGTATACATTGTTTATATGGCGATACGGCGTCTCGATTTATAAGGCCATACACGTGTCTCGATGTATACCTCGTTTAGATGGCGATACACGTGTCTCGATGTGTTAATCGTGTATATGGCGATACACGTGTCTCGGTGTATTCATCGTTTATATGACGATACATGTGTCTCGATGTATACATCGTTTATATGGCGATACACGTGTCTCGATGTATACATCGTTTATGTGGCGATATACGTGTCACGATGTATGCATCGGTTATATGGCGAGACAAGTTTATCGATGTATACATCGTTTATATGGCAATACACGTGCATCGCTGTATGCATCATTTATATGTCGATACAAGTGGCTCGGTGTACTCATCGTTTGTATGGAAATACACGTGTAGCGATGTATGCATCGTTTATATGGCGATACACGTGTATCGATGTATACATCCTGTATATGGAGATACAAGTATATCGATGTGCACATTGTTTATATGGCGATACAAGTGGCTCGATGTATGCATTGTTTAGATGGAGATACACGTGTCTTGCTGTATACATCGTTTGTATGGCGATACAAGTGTCTCGACTTATACATCGTTTATATGGCGATACACGTGTCTCGATGTTACATCGTTTATATGGCGATACAATTGTCTCGATGTATACATCGTTTATATGGAGATACAAGTGTCTCGATGCATACATCGTTTATATGGCGATACAAGTATATCGATGTATACATCGTGTATATGGCGATACATATTTCTCGATGTATACATCGTTTATATGGCGATACATGTGTATCGATGTATACATCATTTATATGGCGATATATATGTCTCGATGTATACATTGTTTAAATGGTGATACAAGTGTCTGGGTATGTTTATCGTTTATATGGTGATGCTTGTATCTCGATGTATAAGTCGTTTATATGGTGTACATGTGACTCGATGTATATATCGTTTATATGGCGATACACGTGTATCGATGTATGCATTGTCTATATGGCGATACAAGTGTCTCGAAGTGTATACATCGTTTATATGGCGATACACGTGTATCTATGTATGCGTTGTCTATATGGCGATACAAGTATCTCGAGGTGTATACATCGTTTATATGGCGATACACGTGTATCGATGTATGCATTGTCTATATGGCGATACAAGTGTCTCGAGGTGTATACATCGTTTATATGGCGATACATGTGTATCGATGTATGCATTGTCTATATGGCGATACAAGTGTCTCGAGGTGTATACATCGTTTATGTGGCGATACAAGTGTCTCGAGGTGTATACATTGGTTGTATGGCGATACAAGTGTCTCGAGGTGTATACATTGTTTGTATGGCGATACACGTGTATCATCGATGTAGGCATTGTCTATATGGCGAAACAAGTGTCTCGAGGTGTATACATTGGTTGTATGGCGATACACGTGTATCGATGTAGGCATCATCTATAATACATGTGTCTCGATGTATGCATGGTTTAATTCGCACCACAAGTGTCTTGATATATGCATCGTTTAAATGTTGTACATGCACCATGTCATACTACTTTCAGGGCAGAATTTAAAAAAATTGCTATCCTTGCGTCATGTGAACAGGAGCTTCCTTGCCCCACACGAGCAGAGATCTCACAGTGACATGAAGGAACAGAACACGTTGATGCGGTTACTGAGGGCGTATGCAGACACATGCAAAGCTTTGGGCAGAACTTACGATGCACGGTCGGGAGACTGCCTGCAATTTATAGGTGAGTTAATACAGTGAGGTCCACAGGGTGTCCGGTTTGGAGATGTTCCACTGTAAATCAGACATGTTAGCGCTTCTCGGCGCATTCTAGTGTATTGCAATAATGAAAAGGCCTAAATGCTTGTAGTTGAAGCTACATAACAGGGAAACACATCCAAGTTACACATCCATATTTTCCCATGTGTCCTGTTTAGAGGGATTCCACTGTACCACCATATGCAACCTGGTACTAGAAATTTGCCAAATTCCCTAGACAACCAAATGCAGCTCATGAAGACGCGTTTGCTGGACCATATTTCATCTCAATCCGTTGCATATTAAGGACAATATCAAATAATACTTACTTTGGAGTGGGCGACGTTGTTGTTGTTGTTGTAACCACGTGATCATGCACCTTGATAGCGTGGGCCCGAGGATCATGGATTTGTCACAGCATGATAGAGAACCAAGAGAAGGATACATGTGTGACATATGAGGTGGTTATTTGAAAATTATTACAACAACACCCTCTGTAACAGCCGCTATTTTATATCCCAAAATGGATGATTTCCTCTGTATTTAACCATTAGTCTGCTGAGCACCAACATTGTCATCTGCTGTTGCTTTTGCATTCTTTCGCAGTGAAAACATGTTTTGACAGCATTTAGAATCATTTCCATTGGAAATGATTCTAAAATGCTGTCAAAGCATGTATTTGATTAGAATTATCGAAGAAAATAAATAAACAGCAGATGACAAATTTAATTCAGCATTAACCTCTCTACAACAGCCACCTCTCCACAACAGCCAGTTTTGCGTCTTCCCAAGGGTGGCTGTTGCAGAGGTTGCACTGTATGTGACCTTGAGGTTCATTTAGTATGGGCCCGATCATCGTAGATGATAGAGGACCATCAGGGGAATGCATATGTGAGCTATGCAGCAGTTACGTGAAAGAAAACATAATTATAAGAACTTTCCCTGAGCGTTCAGTTTGTGACGGACCGGACGGGTTACGGACGTGACGGGACTTACGGACGCCGGTGACACTATAATTGAGACACGCTATGTACCTTCGGACATGCGTATTTTTATGAAATACGTTTACAAAATTTACAATATTTTCCGTAAAAAGACAAATGTTGACACAATTTTTACAGTAAATACGCTTACAAATTTTACAATATTGTTTATTTATGAAAAATATTGTAAATTTTGTAAACGTATTTAATGAAATTGAGCAGATGTCCGAAGGTACAAAATCGCATGACGTGTGTCATATGACCCCCCCCCCCCTTAACGATACCTTATGCAAAACGAGAATAGAAATGTGGCATAGCGTTGACAAAGCTCCATATATTCCTGTATGTTTCAGTTGATCCAAGCACGGCGGCTGGTAACCATGACAACCGGGCTTACAAGAAGTCGTATGGCAGCAACAATGGCTTTGGTTAATTGTATTTATAAGTGGACATGAAACTAGCGACTTATTCATTAGCTCAATACGTGCACAAAAACGCACGGAGGAACCTCTGTAAACCGGACACCCTTGGCGGTTTCCAGGATGTCCGGTTTAGAGAAGTTCCACTGTATTATAGGAATGAATGGCCTTTTTGTGGAATTTATCGGGGTATAAACTTGGAAAAGTCGCAGGAATACTGGACGAAGGCCGGAAGGCCTCGTCCAGTATTCCCGCGACTTTTCCAAGTTTACATCCCCGATAAATTCCACAAAAAGGCAGGCCATTTATTCCTTATAATTCCAGCATTTGAAATAAATTCATCAAGAAAATTTGTTTATTTTCCGTTTTCTTAAAAATTATTTTAACTGCGCCTCACGGTTACGGAAAGTAGTTCGGCGTGGGAGTTTACTGGGATATAAATTTTGGACAGAGACTTGCTATGGACCAATCAATTGTTAGGGAATTGTGTAAATATTTTTGTGCTGGAATTATGTACGCATATTAGCACTTTCAAAATATTTATGTTTATAATATTTAATCTAACAAAAATTAATGCAAACATATGCTTATCTAATTTGTTTTCTGTGAGTTTTTTTACTTTGCTTCGTCTACTTGTTTTCTCTTTATTATTAGTTGATACTTGTTTTTTTTTGTAGTTTTTCCCTTTTTCTTCATAAAAAAATCAAAGATATACATGCACAAACACGTGTACATCATATGTTTTCTCAGTAATTTAGAAATATATAATGGAATGTAATTATACACATACATGTTACTTGTAATTATGTCTTGTTTGTACATGTTTTTGTCTGACAATAAAACAAAATATTAACCGGAAGATATTTATGTTTGAATTGTGATCAGGAAAATACGCCATCGTCAGATTTAACTGACAGTGAAACCCGTCAACATCAACCACCCTGAGATTGTCCAATGAGGGATCGTACGTGTAGCTAGTTATCTCCCGTTTAATTTATTTATAGAAATCTGGTCCAACACGATTTGTTGTGAAAGGAACCAGTATAGTCTTTTCGACTATAGTCTGTTTCACGAAAGCTGCCCAAATTTTACGGCCATATAAACAATTAAAAAACCATATTTTTTTCGATAATATAAAATTAAAGGAAAATTTAAGAATGAGCCTTCTTTTTATTTCGTGAAATTTGGTCAAATATTGATTTTATTGCGAAAACAAAATTTCCCCATGTTAAATCCCCATAGACATTTTCACGGAGTGAAGATGTCTATGGGGATTTAACATGGGGAAATGTTTTAGAATTTCAGAAATACTGGACTGATTTTTAAACTTAAACTTTTGTTTTCTTAGTTAGATTATTTCCAAGCTATCTAGCTAGGTTTCGGAGTCAATTTAAAAAAAAATTGTTTTTTGACTCCTCCCACAAGTCCTCTACCTCTTTTCCCCCCATGTTAAATTCCCATAGAGAAATCAATTTTTCGTAATAAAACCAATATTTGACCAAATTTCACGAAATAAAAAGAAGGCTCATTCTTAAATTTTCTTTTAATTTAATATTATCGAAAAGAATATGGTTTTTGAATTGTTTATATGGCCGTAAAATTTGGGCAGCTTTCGTGAAACAGACTGTAGTGTGGATCCAGATCATCATACATATCTGCGCAAGCTGATCCTGGACAGCATTTTCAGTCGGTGTCAGAAAGTGAAAGCAAATAGCATTAATGTTACTGAATTGTTTGCTATAGCCACCTTGAATGTGCCATTGTATACACAAATATAGAGTTTTTTTCCAATTCGTACCAATTTGTTTTTTGTTTTACTGTGTCTCAGAATTAAAATAGACGCAACGTCTATTTTCATTCTGAGACACAGTAAAACAAAAAACAAATTGGTCCGATTGGAAAAAACTTTATATGTGTGTATACAATGCCCCATGCTATTTTATATTTCATCAAATATGAGTTAGTGGGAGACGTACGACAGTGTTTTACATTGAAGTATATGCCAGCAATGATATATTGCCTATTTATTATAAGACTGTCATTTACAATGAAACGCAATACATTTAGCGGTCATACAAATAAATGTGCATTAGTGACCAACAGAGTGGTCGTCACAATAACATAATATCCTTGTACAAGGTGAGTAGGAATGTGCCATATGATGTGTCATGTGAAGGGTCCTGGTTGTCATGGCTAAATATCATATCAATGTCAATATTGCATAGTCAAACACATATATTTCATGATTTCCTGCATGTGCTCATAAATAATGATATTGTTTATTTAAAATGCAAGTACCCAGTCAAAGTATGCTAATTATGGTGGCCATGTTTAAAGTTAATAGCACAAACATAAATGTTATTGCATAAAAATGAATGTCTAATATATTTGTTCAATCAATAGCATACATAACCAGCCACATTTGTAGTCCACACCGCTGTTATTCTCTTGATGATAAAACTGTTTCATTAAAATGGTGGCCATTTTGAAATGCAAATCTATATAAGCAACAATCTAATTTCATTACGAGACATAGTGATACAGGTTGCAATGAAAGATTTCATTTACTGCACGAGTCTGTAGATAATAATCCAATTTACCAAAGAAATGCTTGTGTTCAATTGAACATAACACAAATTGTATTGTTATGGAGGCCATTTTGAAATTTAAAATGGCAGACATATATGTTATTGAACAGAAATGTTATTATTTAATTTGTTTAATATATTCCATAAATAATTTGACTAATATGTGGTCAAAAATGTGTTTATTTCTTTGACAAAAAGAGGATATGGGTCTTGAATGGCGGCCATTTTTAAATTTAAGATGGCCGCCACACGTGTGACCGAAAAGAATGGTACTGATTTGTTTTTTGTACTATGTCACATACTACGTCATAAAAACACATTTCCGAAGACCTTAGCAAAACTTTCAGCTTTTTTATTTGACAGATTCATATTTTCACACTTATTAACGTTATTGTAATCATTGTATACTCGTATCAGACTACACAGATGTGCAGTCTGATCTGTATCCACTCTGTTCGCAAAACACAAGTTCTGTTCTATTCTTCGGAAAAAATAAACGCGAAAATACAATTTAAGACCGGATCTCTATAAATATATATGCAAATGGAAATAACTAGCTACGATCCCTCATTTACAGAGGTTATTTTGTATTAGCTTTTCTAGAACTAAAATGTGGCTGTGACTGGAGAAATCGGGCTTATGAGATGTGTAATGCTAATGTGGAGTCCATATTAGCTTTGGTGTGAAAGGTATTCCCATATATCTACGCCTTCTATCGGCTTCCCCTGATAAAACCGTCTTTCATAGCCACGCAGCTGACCTCCATTTCTGAAGACATTGCTTTTAGTTTTGGCGATATTCACCTGTATACCCGTTTCCCGACAAAACAATTCGACTTTATCAATTTGCTGATTCAGCTTAAATGTCATCTGCGAATATTAGACATAATATATCCGGGAAGCCATTTGTTACGAATTTTCCGGATCCACACTGATCGAGCAGGAGTGTTGTAAGGTCGTTAGCTGTTTTTCATTTTTGATTTAATTTTTAACAAAAAAAACTGTTTTGACAGCACATGAGAATCGTCTCCAGTGGAGACGATTCTCGTGAGAATCGTCTCCTGTCGAGACGATTCTCATGCGCTGCCAAAACAGGTTTTTTATCGAGAAATATTGAAAATAAAACATTTCCAGCTGACAACAAAATTTAATTCAGCATAGCAAGGATTAGTAAACAGAGACAATAATAATGGACTGCTTACACAGCATTGACGCGTACCGATAGAGCAGGGGAAATAACTCGCAATTTCTTTATAGTTCGGACACTGCGGATAGTCTCCAATACATTGATTGAAAACTATTACCGGGTACCCCTTTGAGAATTGTGTAGGGTCCCTTAACAGATAAAATCTGGGTTATCTTTACACGCCGGACAAAAGAGTAATTCTTATATGGTAAATAGCAATGACCGAATGCATAAATCCAAGATGGCCAACACATATTTATATCCTGGCACAATACAGCTCTTGGTAATATACCTATGTACTTAAATGTTTAACATTGCACTGCTGGCCACATTTATGAATTTGGATACCAATAACATGTAATTCAATGATTTCCTCACTTGCATAAATACAAAATGGCCACCAAAGTTCATTATTTTGCCATATATTATCTTCATGATGGCTAATTAAGTAGATTTAACATTTCAGAATGGCATTCTTTAATACAAGAGAGAAGCTAGTCTAAGAGTAGTATTAGCAATATTCATATCAATATTGATAGCTATCATATTAGAATAACATATTACAATAATCTCAAGAGGGGACAATAGCGTTAGCCTATGTATGTACGTTTTATTTTATTTTATTCTTATTAAATCTGCCAGCGAGGGGATTGGCTTAGTGATCACAATGCCCTTATTATATGCTGTATGCTCATGTACGCCATCTTGCATTGCATTTGTATTGAATAATAGCCATATATGTATATGTCCATGAAGCAGTTGTCACGGTGCAATAAACTATCCTATAAGTTGAACTGCTTCCGTTGTGTTGCATTGAACTGCTTGCAAAATACCTCGCCGTTTACTCATCAGGGTTAGTTCGCTTTTGAAGCTATCGGCTGTACTAAAATCAGGCAATTTGATCATGTTGATTGTCTGAAACTGAGCCAAGTTGAGTCTCAGCCAATCAGACTTCCTGGTATTAAGTATGAAAACTGAATACATGCTTAATTAACCCCTACTGGATTTTGTCGTCTGCTTTTATTCATTTTTAACTTATATTTAATAAAAAAGAACATGTTTGGTAGCGCATGATAATACTTTCCATTGGAGGTAATTCTCATGTGCTGTCAAATTATATTTTCAAAACGGAATGAATGAAAAATATTAAAATAGCAGACGATACAATTTAATTCAGCTTCATGATCACGATTCTTGTTTCAAGTGGCCGCTGGGTGATGAACGGGTCATTATGACGTGCACAACCGGTATAGATCCTGATCATTATGTGTGATGATATGTGGCTGTGACTGGATAAATGGGGCTTATGGAATTTATGACCAGTGTAGCTCCCGATTAAATAACACCTGGCGAACAATGCAGATCCTGATCAGATTGTGTGGATGCACATGCTGATCTGGATGTACACTGGTCGTACAACACATAATTAAATATACCAATGTTCTGTAAAGTTGCTAGCAACATTCAACCCTTCAAAGACGGATATATTCCATGAAAAATAGCACATCTCCTAAACAAAGTACATGTATATACAAACGATTTAGCTTTGACGAGAACATATACATTTTTGCACATACTTGCTCCCACGATTATACTGCGTCAAATATCAGTTAAATATCAGTGTTAGCTCCCCTGCACGAAGTGCAGAATGAGCTAATGGCATACCCTCGGCGTCCATAAACTTAACGTTGGGGTACATGTCTTATAACTTCTGTTTCTTTACAGACATGCATTGATCCGATAATCTTTTATTATGCTACAAGGTCACGGTCACAAACTTAGTGTGTCCACAAACTTAACGTTGGGGTAAACCTCTGTTTCTTTTCATGGTACACCTTCATATTGCATACATGCAGTTATCAATGTCGCAAACTTAGTGAGTTCATAAACGTAACGTTGGGGTAAATTTCTTATAACTTCTGTTTCTTAGCAGGGAACGATTTGATATTTCATACATGCATCCATCTGATGATTCTATATCATGCTGTATCAAATCCACGAACCACCGTCCACCCCTGACCCCAATGTCAAGGTCAGTTTGCCGGTTCGTTCCATATGTTATGGGTGGAAATGTTAATGGTAATGTTAGTTCCTCATTTGGGCCAAGGTTGCCAACAGGTGAGCGTCGCTGTCTTCTGACAACGCCTGTTTAGTGCCAAGTTATACATTTCTACCTGCAAGTGGTGCTTCTGTAGCCTATTTCTCACACAATGCAAAGTATACTTTGAGGGAGAAATTTTCAATAATAGGATAAATTTATAATTTTTTAGTGTACTGTATTTATTACATTATCACAGCCATATTGGCTGTGATAATGTAATAAATTCAGTATAATAATTCTGCATACGTTTAATCATCAAATATATGCAGTTGTTAGTTCTATATTACATAATGCATTTCGGAAAAAATAAATGATTACTCCCTCAAAGTGTACTTTGCTAAAAAATTATACTTTGCAATGTTGGTGAAATATGCTACTGGTATGCGACTGGTAGGGGCGTTTCGGGGTGGGAGGGGCGGTGATGGGGCGAGGGCTGAAGTGAATACACCCACAAGGTCACCTAACGAGGTCGCAAACTACCTTAAAGCAAAACAAGTATTTATATGTGGCTGCTAGAAATGTGCCTTATGGGTTTTACATTCGCACAGTCTGATCAGGCTCTGCACTGTTCGCAATACTATCAATGGAGCACCCTTCATGCTTCGAACAACAAGCAATATAAATCGTTATCATGCTCTAGGAGTGTGTTATTTGATCGGGAGCTACACTGGTCACAAATCCTATAAACTCAATGTATCGAGCCACAACCACATGTTAACACAAACTATGGATCATAGTGATTCTCATCCGATTATGTATTTCAGACTCGGGGTCCACGCAACCGTGTAGCACTAGCTTAAAATGTGCACAATGTTCAGCTTAATATAATGTAACAGTATCGCACTTACTGTCTGTTTCACGAAACCTGGACAAATTTTACGGCCATATTAACAATGCAAAAACAATATTTTCTTTAGATAATATTAAATTTTATCAACATTTAAGAATGAGCCTTCTTTTTATTTCGTGAAATTTGATCAAATATTCTGAAATATCGCTAGATATAGCTTGGAAATCTTCTAACTAAGAAAACAAAAGTTACGTTTTGAAAATCGGTCCAGCATTTCTGAAATTATGAAAACTTCCTCAAACATGTGGAAATTGTCTTTTTCGCAGTAAAATCAATATTGGACAAAATTTCACGAAATCAAAAGTAGGCTCATTCTTAAACTGTGCTATAATTTAATATTATCGAAAAATATATTGTTTTTGCATCATTTATTTAGCCGTACAATTTGGGCAGGTTTCGTGAAACAGACAGTAATGGCAGTGGACTCAAATTCGTCAACAGTTCCAATCGTGTGCCATACTTGTCGCGATCCTTGATTTACTAGTATGCGGCCGTGACTGGCAAATGGTGCTTACGTGATAAGTGACCAATGTCGCTCCTGATCAAATAGCTCACTCCGGTTGTCTGATAACGATATATATTGTTTGATAGAAGTCTGACGCGTGTTTCATTGATGAAATGGCGACCAGTGCAGATCCCGATCAGACTGTGCGGATGCACAGGCTGATCTGGATCTACACTGATCGCAGAACCCATAAGTCCCATTTCTCCAGTCACAGCCACGCGCAATATCGTGCACAATGAAACAAGCGGTCCTTAAGCTCTGAACTCGGTGAAGCGCGAGCTGAATACATTATAAGGTTTGCACTGTCCTTGCACAAGGTAAACATTAGGTTTAGAGCCGTGTATTTCCTGATCAGTTACCACACTACTACATAACCGTCTGAGTTAATCTTAATCGGTTGGTTGGGAGCATGCAAAGGATAAATTCAACGATGGGTTTCATCCTTACCGGAATCTCGATATCCCTGGCTTGGCTCTCATGTACATGTTTGGCTTCCTGGTCACTTGAGAGTTGAATCCGGTTATACCCATCATTAAAGTATTAATATTTGTACTAATCGTGTTACTTTTGGGGATTGGGCTTCTGGTGTACTAGGTGCATTATAATTTCTGCTTCCTTTCTCGATCTGCTTCATAGTTCATACACGCATTGCTTCAATGGTCCTCCACCGCACTGTGACAAATCCACATTCGGCCCCCCCCCCTACCCCACCCCTGCTACGCTCAGGGTCAAGGTCACACATACTTGGTGCATTCGAAACCTTAACGCTCGGGTAAATGGCTTATGTTTCCTTGCTCGGATCTGCTTCATATTTCGCACACACTTTGCTCCAATGGTCCTCTACCACCCCCAATGTCAATGTCACATACTTAGGCCCACGCGGGGGGTATTCCGTATACCTTACTTACTGAAAAATCTAGCTTATATTAGAAAATTGACATTTTTCACTGTTTATGATTATGGCTGAAGAAAGTTGGCTTTCGGGTTTTGCGACCAGTGTATATCCAAATCACCCTGTTTGGTTTCATTGGACGAACGGCATTACATAATGACGTTACCGAATGACGTCGATGTCATGACGAAACGTAAACAAATCATCATTGTTTTCAGCGAAAGCCGTGTTATTATTCAACTACTGGCAGACAACGTTACCTGGGCCCGTTTCACTAAACTTCGTAAGACTAAAATGTTCGTAAGTGCAAATTTAGGATCGTCTGGAAATTTAAATTGATTGATTTACATTTATTGAGCATAGGCTATGCTAAATAAATGTAAATCCATTAATTGTTTGCAAGAAAACGTTGTTAATGCAACATTTACAGACTATCATAAGTTTGCACTTACGAACATTTTAGTCGTACGAAGTTTAGTGAAACGGCCCCCAGATGAATAAAATGCCATACTTGTGTTGTTTTGTATATCAACGTTATCAGGCTAGGCTGGAAAATTCCTACGCGTTTCATACCCTTGTCGGATAAACTTGATACCACAAAGACACTAGCCTGCTATTCTCCCCGGTTACCGCCGTCTACAGATCTTATTACATGTTCCGTGTGAAAATATGCACGTTTGGAATCCGGGACAAAGTCATGCATGCATCGGCAATTTTTCTGATGTAGTTACCACAAACTGGTACATTCCAGTGTTTGACAGTTATTCCCACATGGGTTGTTTGTTGGTGTATAAATGAGCCATTGTGTGCAATTTCCTACATCATAGCAGCTTACTATTTTACGGAGCCACGCAGGGCACGTAGAATGTTTTTTTTTTATTAACTAGTTCCCACGAAATAACAATTCGTTCCCATTGTTAATTCGTTGGAACGAATTGTTATATCGTGGGAACGTATTGTTAATTCGAGGGAACAAATTGTTATATCGTGGGAACGAATTGTTATATCGTGGGAACGAATTGTTAATTCGAGGGAACGAATTGTTAAATTCGTGGGAACGAATTAATAAAAGAAAATCTATGTCCCCTGCCTGGCTCCGTACTATTTCGTCTATTGATTGCGAATATACATGATTGTTTACATATACATATACATGATTGTTTACATATACATGATTGTCTATTGATTCCGAATATACATGATTGTCTATTGATTCCGAATATACATGATTGTTTTTTACATAGTAAGTAAGTGAATATACATGATTGTTTTTTACATAGTAAGTAAGTGAATATACATGATTGTCTATTGATTCCGAATATACATGATTGTCTATTGATTCCGAATATACATGATTGTTTTTTACATAGTAAGTAAGTGAATATACATGATTGCTTTTTACATAGTAAGTGATGCTTTAATTATTAGGATAAATATTAAACTAGTTCACTGATTTCATACGAAACGATGCATTTCTTATGAAATCAGTCAGCAATTATTGTATTCAGTGTTTCTCTTTTTTTGCAGGCATAAAGGCGAAGTAAATGGGAGGTTTGCGGCACAGCGCTAACCAGGGGCCCGTTTCACTAAACTGCGTACGACTAAAATGTTCGTAAGTGAAAATTTAGGATCGTCTGGAAATCTCAATTAATGAATTTACATTTATTGAGCATAGGCTGCATATGCAGCCTATGCTCAATAAATGTAAATCCAATAATTGTTTACAAGAAAGCATTGTTAATGAGAAATTTACAGTCTATCATAAGTGTGCACTTACGAACATTTTAGTCTTACGAAGGTTAGTGAAACGGGCCCCAGGTCCAGCCACCCCAGAGAAGTGTTTGTTTACTGACCGTTCCAATGTGGTATTTTGTGTGGCTTTGTTGTGGTGAATCTTTGGCGATTCGGTCTTGCAGGATATATGGTTATTTTGCGTTTATTCTGCACCACCTGATCCGGATCTGCACTGTTCGCCAATATAGATGGTTATCGGGCTACAATAGTTTTCTATTTGACCAGGAGCTACACTGGTCACAATTCGCGTAAGCCCCATTTCTCCAGTCACAGCTACATATGTACTTTTACTGGAGAAATATGAGATATTCGTTTTGCGACCAGTGTAGACTGATAGAGATCTGTATTGTTCGCCAATCCATCATTGAAACTCTAACAAACAATAATAGATCGTTATCAGGCCACAGGAGTGAGTTATATGTTCAGAAGATACATTGGTCACACAGTTTATATGCCCCATTTCTCCAGTCACAGCCACATACTTATGTCATAAACCTCATTTTATCCCGTCAACACAGCGCGTATGTGCCGTGAAACATTTTTGATATCCTGTCAATACGACCTAATCACTGCGTATGAATATGTGCGGTGACTGGGGTTATTTGTTTGCATTTAAAAGCCATTTGTATATGTTGACGGGATGAATAGAATAGTAGGGTTTGCCGTGAATGGGAAAAATATTTGGCGCGGCACGGAAACGGGATGTGCTCGGCAGAGCCTCGCCCATCCCGTTTCCTAAGCTTTGCCAGATATGTTTTCCCATTCACGGCACTAACCTAATATTCTCTATATCTGGCCCATATGAAACAAGCCATGTGAGTTTGTACCTAAAACAATGTGCGTTATCTCATGAACATCTTTCGACATTATTTACAGAAAATATCACAGTTTCTGTAAATATTTTTCATGAAAAAAAATCGCAAATCTTTTTTCCTACAAAGCATGGCTTGTCTCATTGTGGAATCCACTCTGGGGTTATCTCTCTTCGTTTTGCTGATAATGATAGAGCTTTTTTTAGAGAAAAAAATGAAATGATTGGTTGGTTCTATAAATTACATAGGGGAAAAATATCACTGATGCCAATTATATTATCGCAAACATTCCTGATTTACATACATTTGGAACAGATGACTTTCACAGTTGGCGAAAGGTCGGAAATGTTGACCTCTTCGCCAATTATTGTGATCGCATAGCACACAACTATGGCTCATAATGATCAAATGCCTGATTTACAGTGAAACCTATCTACGCCGGACACACTGGGGCCTCCCAGGGTGTCCGGTTTAGAGAGGTTTCAATGTATTTATTCTGTTCTCAGCCCCAACACATTCATAGTTCTATATCGTTTACGGTATCGTTGTATCTTCCTGCTATTCATTCTTCGTTGACAGTTCATTTTTCTTCCGAACCATACCGTACTTTAGCACATAATATATCACCTTTGCTCCTTACCAACCTTGACATTCCTGATCTGCGACCGTGACAGGAAAAATGGGATATTCCAGTCGCTATTCCATCAATGAAACGCCCGTCATGCAACTAACAAGCAATATAGATCGTTATCAGGCTACATAAGTACATGTACCAGAAACAACACTGGTCACAAAAGGCATACGCCTCATTTCTCCAGTCACTTCCACATATACATGTATGAGTGCATATGTAGTCAACATGGCTAATAAAACCAACCTGTGGTTTATTTCAATAACAACGTGAGTCAGATATTTCTGCAGACTGTGAACTCATTCTGAAAGTGAAATCAAAACGGTATTTTACACATTCTGCTCCATTTGAATCATAAAATGATACTTGTCATTTTGTCCGGTTAGCGCAATCGGTAACGAGCGCGTTTCTCACCAATGCGGCCCGGTTCGATCCTCGGCCGGGGCAGTATGTGAGATGGTATGGTGGTTGCCAGATCGGACAATTGGGTTTCCTCCGGGTTCTCCGGTTTCCTCCCACATTAATGACCGCCCTTACGCCTTCATCTGTGCCAATAAAAGCATTTGTATAAGTGCTCTCGCGCTTGTTTGTAATCGTTGTAAAATAAATAAAGTTTAAACTTTAAAATGATACTTGTCGAAAAAGTATATCAACCACAACAGCTCAAGTCGGCTTCATTTGAACACATTTGTATTGGTAGAATACCAAATCTGGGTCAACAATATGCATGTACTATATACAATTATTTTTCTTTTGAGTCGGCGTACACGAGATTTACGGACCTTCGAAAAGTCATATTCACCGAGGCCCTGAGGCCGAGGTGAATATAACTTTTTGAACGTCCGTAAATCTCGTGTACACCGACTCAAAATACAATACTTACTGTATTATATGACCTATATTACAGCAATGAGAACTTATATGATACAACGCACGAATTGCCTCATGCTTTGACTGCGTGATTGCATATGCTGCTACACCTGAATATCTCGTCTCGTTGCGCGAGAAGTGTCCGAGAGTGTTATTCGAAATGTGATATTCACCTGCGGGTGAATATCACATTTCGAATAACACTCTCGGACTCTTCACGCGCAATGAGACGAGTCCGAGACTGATATTCAGGTGAATATCATATATGTCCATAATCATGTGACCCGATATTGGACATTTCATTGGTTGAAATTATCGGTCATGTAATAATATGCTTTAATGTGCTACGATGCATGCACACTGAGAGTGATGTTAATGCGGGTAATGTATATCAATATCAATCAATTTTACTCCACTTCCAATCACATTTCGTCAATAATTCCATGTACCTCAATTCAAATAAATGAGTCAATGTCAACACTTTATTTGCATCATCATTTCAAATCTGGGGGCCGTTTCACTAAGCTTCGTACGACTAAAATGTTCGTAAGTGCAAACTTATGATAGTCTGTAAATTTCACATTAACATTGTTTTCTTGTAAATAATTATTGGTTTTACATTTATTGAGCATAGGCTGCATATGCAGCCTATGCTCAATAAATGTAAAGCCATACATTTAAGTTTACAGACGATTTTAAATTTGCACTTACGAACATTTTAGTCGTACGAAGTTTAGTGAAACGGGTCCCGGATTCGTACGGAGCCCCGCAGCGGACATGGATTTTTTCCCCACGAATTAACAATTCGTTCCCTCAATTTAACAATTTGTTCCCTCGAATTAACACTTCGTTCCCGCGATATAACACTTAAATTGAGGGAACGAATTTTTAATTCGTGGGAACGAATTGTTAATTCGTGGGAACGAATTGCTAAATTGAGGGTACGAATTGTTATTTCGTGGGAACGAATTAATAAAAAAAAAAGTCTACGTCCCCTGCGGGGGTGGGGGGCTCCGTAGAAATTAACATGCACTTGCAGCATTTTCAATCTTCGTAAATCATGGTTATTATTATTCGTCTTTTGTATAGTTTGCTGGCATAATATTTATAGCTTGCCGTTGTCATATATGTTTATTATGTATTGCAACGAATTATATTTGGCTCACCGTCATATTATTTGCTGTATATGTCAAACGCACGAAGTGGTGAAACTGTACGATGGCTTGTGCATATAAAGATGGCGGAGATAGCAACTCAATGCTCCATATAATATACAGTAACAAGACAATATTCACATATGTTATATTCATATATCACATCACTCTTATGAATCGATTATCATTGGAGTCAAGTGTATCTATCTATGACCTAATTCCATAAACCATGTTTTTACTGAGAAAGAAGATACAATTTAAAAGAATGGTAAGTTTCATCTCTGCATTCTAAGTGTTAAAACATTAATACAGTTTGCTAGAAACATGATGTGCCTTTCAGTGATTTGATGGCGAACAGTACAGAACGTGGGTCCAGTTTCTTCCTTTTCCCATCGACCCACATGTACACATCATTAACCCTTAGACCGCTATCTTGTTTTTGTTGTTGTCTACTGTTTATTTTCTATTTTCCATTTGTATCATCAAAAACATGCTTTGACAGCACTTTAGAGTAATTTACAATATGGTTTGACAGCACTTCAGAATCATTTCCATTGGAAATGATTCTGAAGTGTTGTCAAACCATGATTTATTTAGAAAAAAGGCAAGATATAAAAGCAACAGCAGACAACAATTGTTGTGAGTAGCGGTCTAAGGGTTATTTGTGAACACACCCTCGAAATATTTGTTTACATCGCCTGTCCATGCGGAAGTAAGTTGTCGTTAGAATTCTGCACGTGTGCACTTCTTGGTCGTACAAAGTTTAGTGAAATGAACCCCTGATCAAATTACGCAGATGCGCAGGCTTGATTGAGCGTGCACTGGTTGAACATGCTGTGTATAAGCCTCATTCCTTCAGTCACATATACATGAGAGTTTCTTAGAACATTTATTTGTACAGCATACTAATTCCATTACCAGATTTCCAAGAAATTTCGCAGATAAATCCGGCTAAATTCGAGATAACTTTCTGTGAATTCAGTAAACAAGTACAGTAGCGCTTTTCTGCAGGTCAACTATACGTACTATACCAATACTATACGTATACTATACCAATACGATATGTTTTCTATACGATATGCATATAATATAAACGTACGGTATGTTTGTACCGTACATACCAACCAATATCGTATAGATATACCATTCAAATCGTACGTTTATACGATTTTTATACATGTGTATAATTCTGGTACGTTTGTATCGTACAAACATACCAGATTATGGTATATTCATACCATATCCGTACGGATATATCATATATACGAACGGATATCGTATGTTTGTATAATATTCGTATAGTACGTTTGTACTATACGATGATACGGTACAAACATACCAATATTATATGATCATACGATATGCTCATTAAATATACCAATAATATACGATTACGATATGTATACGATATTAGTATATACAAATAGGTAAGGAGATGAAAAGCGCTACTGTACATGAAGTACACCATTTATGAGACACCAATGGCAAAACTGACCTTATGACAGTCGCCACATTTTAGAGCATAATCGTCTTCTACATGCCTAGTAGGAGTATGGTCTAGTTGCTTTGCGACGATGGTGAAGCTACTTGAATGACTGAATGGCGAACAGTGTAGACCCTGATCAGACTGCGGATGCGCAGTCTGATCAGGGGCTACACTGATCGTACAGTCGGTAACGTCCCTTTTCTCAGCCGACGGCCAACGTTAAGACGTTATATCGGAAACTACACCACTGAATTGTTTCCGGGCAATTAACAACATGCATTCACTACGCACTTACTGTAAGCTACGGGCCACTCTGACAAAATCGGGACTATGCATTTCATTTCCCGCCCGCGGTTCGCATATATACTGATTAGTCTTGATTCCAGGACATCTGAGCAATCATTCATATGATGGACGATTCACTGGTGAACAATTTAAAAATGAGAAATGTACAGATCGTGTTCCACGCGTTTACAGTGGGGTCAGCGTGTAATTGCACACACGAACGAACACGACAGGTTGGTTCCAACCTGTCGTGTTCGTTGGTGTGTGCTCTTACACGCTGACTCCACTGTATATCCGTTCGAATGAAAGTTCCTTCAATATCGCGCACATTATAGAGACTGTTCCGAAGTTGGTTTCTGCCATATGTTCCTTACAGAATGTTGAAATAGAACATGTCAGAGAACATGTGAGAAATTTACTTCCGCGTGTTTTCAGATTTATTGTTGTTGTCACTTTTCTTATTGTCATTCCAAAAGCAAGGTTGTTAAAACACGGAAAAGTGTTAAAGGTACATGTCCACTCAGTAAGCACAAACTGTTCTTTATATGAAGTAAATAAGTGTATAATTGTGTCACTATCCTACCTGTTCTAAAAATCACGAGTGCCCGCTATACAGATGTAATAATTTAGTAATATTTGTTTTACTGATAATGACTCGCTGAGGTATCAAACTATTTTCATATGCAAATGAGGCACGATATTTTTCAATTATTTATACTAATTCAATGAGTCACCTGAACAAATACTATTTTCGACAGATTATAAAGTATGATCGTTGCACACCAAAAACAAAATACAGATAATAAATAGTACTGTCCGTTAACATTTTAAAGAAACACGATTATCGTCCCTGATATCAGTGTGGCAATTGTCCAGAAAATGTCATATCTACAGAATATACAAGACTATCTCACTCTCTATATTATAACCTACTAAGTGGGCATTTACCGTTAATGTTAAACTCTCATGGGCCGGCTCAGTAGTAGTATATAGGGTGGGGAAATGATACCACCGTTAGGTGGTATCATTTTGACTCCCTATATACTACTTCAGTTGTACATATACTTACGTGGATGTGATTGTTGAAATGGGGCTTATGGATTTTGCGACCAGTGTAGCTCCAGATCAGCCAGTGCATACGCATAATCTGATCAGGATCTGCACTGTACGCCATTCCATCAATGAAACACCCGCCATACTTCTAACATGCAAGCTATGTCGTTATCAGTTACAGGAATCTTCTATTTACAGTGGGGTCAGCGTGTAAGTGCACACACGAACGAACACGACAGGTTGGTTCCAACCTGTCGTGTTCGTTCGTGTGTGCACTTACACGCTGACCCCACTGTAATCAGGAGTCACACTGGTCACACATCCCATAAGCCCCATTTCTCACAGCCAAATATGAGGCACGCCATGCGATGTTGTACCTAAGAACATGTGCGATATTTCATGAAATATATTTACAGAAACTGTGATATTTTCTGTAAATGACGTCGAAGGATTACGAAATTTTCATAGCAAATGCGAGATTCAATTCTTCAACTTTGGACGTCATTTTCGGAAACAATGGTATATTTGTAAATAGTTTTCATGAAATATCGCACATGTTCTTAGGTACAAAATCACGTGGCTTGTCTCGTGTTATGATTAACGGAAATGCACTGTGCAATATGTGCATAGAGTCACAATTATATAACGATACTGTGAATATGGTTGGAATTAAAATTAAACGGACTCAGGTATCATATGTATGCTTACACTATAGCCATTCGTCATATAATTCCAGCACAAAAATATTTACACAATTCCCTAACATTTGATTGGCCCGTAGCAAGTCTCTGTCCAAAATTTATATCCCAGTAAACTCCCACGCCGAATACTTTCCGTAACCGTGAGGCACAGTTAAAATAATTCTTAAGAAAACGGAAAATAAACACATTTTCTTGATGAATTTATTTCAAATGCTGGAATTATAAGGAATGAATGGCCTTTTCGTGGAATTTATCGGGGATATAAACTTGGAAAAGTCGCGGGAATACTGGACGAGGCCTTCCGGCCTTCGTCCAGTATTCCCGTGACTTTTCCAAGTTTATGCCCCGATAAATTCCACGAAAATGCCATTCATTCCTATAATACTTAAGTGCCACATATGAAAATGTAATGTATCTGTTCTTAATGTGCGGAACATATGAACTTCAATATTATCGTATTCTTATTAACACTTTCATCACTACGTAACAGAAATTGGATACTATGTTGAATTTGCAGAGTATCCTTCATGGCAATGCCATTATTTTTCTCTGTTAAGCGTCCACCCACATGGCCAAAACCTACGTACGTATCCGGTAAAAACAAACAAGGTATTGAAGAAAGTAACGAATGTAAATTTATGTTAAACACGTCCTCAACCCTGTGCAGTCTGCAAAGGAGTTGAAGAAGTTTTTAGCATAAATTTAAATTGCGGCCAGCAAACTTTAGAAACATTTAGAAGAGTGTCAAATCGCAAATAGATTTTTTTTTCTTCACAGAACCACTCTCCAAATCTACCAGCACGCGGACGCGTAACAGAGAAAGAATATTTGTTTAGATAAAACCTAACACAATATTCCCAAACAGTGCAGCGCCTGATGAAAGCCGGCTCATTTGGATCTCCACTTTTTGCAAACATTGGGGGTAGTATGGAGGCATGTGGTGTTAAATAATATCAAATTTATTCAATATGTCTCTTTTGAATTTATGATTTTTAGATGATTCTAAATACATTTATCAGGTAACCTGCCCTGTATTGACCGAATACGTACTGACTGATAACATAGTGTTGTATCAGGCATTGACCTGATATCAACATCCGGGTTACAACAAAGTGAAAACTGACGTTCCATTGGTCGGTTGACGTCACGTGACGTTACCGAATGACGTCAGTGTAAGTACACAATGTAAACAAGTCCTCGTTCTGTCCATAGATAACGACGTCATCTGTGGTAATTTTCGAGCATAAAACGTTACCTGATAAATAGAATACCAGACTAGTGTACTTTGATATCAAGTTTATCAGGCTCGGCTGATAAACTTAATATCAAATAACACTAGCCTGGTATTCTCTATGTTTGCGTGTAATGTGAAAACAAAATTTCAAGAAAATCATGCGTGTACAAGAACATTGTTGACATCCTTAATTACGTCGTTACTGCTCTACCAATGGCGTACAGTTAGCGGATATTCTAATCAAGCCGGTCGTGTATTTTTTTTGTGTTGAAGTTGATAAACGTTTTGCGTAATAAGTCAATGCAGGAATCTAAAATGTGTTATCAGGCAGTATACATTGCAACAATGCAAAACTCGTTATCAGTAGCCGATTTCACCAACTTGAAAATTGCTAAACATACTTATCGAGCTAAGTATACTTTGAGGGAGTAATCATTTATTTTTCCCAAAATGCATTATTTCATATTGAACTAACGACTGCATACAGTTGATGATTAAAAGTATGCAGAATTTTTCAACTGAATGCAATATTAAAAAATAATAAATTTATCCTTAAAATAAAAATTTATCCCTCGAAGTGTACTGAGCGAGATAAGTGTACTTTGTAATTTTGGTGAAATAGGCTACAGACAAATTCCCATAGACATTCCTATCAACTTCCGAGTTTTTATGCAATCAGTCAACGAGTGTAATAAATATTATATTTAATCATCATATATGTTAGATTATATTATTTCGTAACCACAGCAATATATATGTGCGGATGACTTGATCACTTAAAGTATTCTTTGTGGTGGCCCTATTTGCATATTTATTACATCAGCATATGTTGATGACTTAGAGAAATGGGGCTTATTGGTTTCGCGACGAGCATCCGCAGTCTGATCAGGATCTGCACTGGTCTCCATTAAATCAACGAAACACCCTTCACTCTTCTAACAAGCAATATATATCGTTATCAGGCTGCAGAAATGTGTTATTTGACCAGGAGCTACACTGGTCACAAATCCCATAAGCCCCACTTCTCCAGTCACAGCCACATATTATGAGTTGAATACAAGTTGTACAATGAATGCATTATATTGCGAAAACCCATTTATGCAACAAAACATTATATTTAATCTGGCGTATATCTTTAGTTATATGAGAGAATGTTCATGTTGAAGACGATGCACTTTGACTAAAGTATGTCCTTACAGATGTACTAAATACGCTTTTGTCCAGAGCTACGTGTACATCATAGTTTTCATTAAACATAATGTTTTGTGTAAATTTGTTCAATGATTTCAAACATGTATATTAGGCCATACAAAGTTCTTTCTCTGTTAAGCGTCCGCGTGCGTGTAGGTTTTTATAGTGGTTCTGTGAAGAAGAACAAACAAACTCTGTATGCTATTTGACGCTATTTACTGGCAAAGTAATATGAAAACTGATTGGAGACGTATGCAAGTTTTATATCCGTGCATGAATTTACACTTAATACGTTTAATTAGGGTATGTTTTTATTATTTTTTGGTGGCTGACATTTAAATTTATGCTAAAAACTTCCTCAACCCTTTGAAGGGTTTAGGAAGTTTTTAACATAAATTTAAATTCGTTTTTTTTTTCAAGATCTTGTTTCTTTTTACCGGATACAGGATTGATGAAGTTTTTAACCTAAATTTACATTCGTTTTTTTCTCAAGACCTTGTTTGTTTTTACCGGATACGTAGGTAGGTTTTGGCCATCAAGGTGGACGCTTAACAGAGACAAATAATGGCATGGCCTAAACAAAGCATACTTTGCATTTTATATTAGTATTACCTTTACTTGTTTAATGTACGAGGTTATAGTGGAAAATAAGGTGCAGTTAACGTGTTGGTATTTATAAATGAAGCGGGTCAGTGGAACAAGGGGGCTAACTCCCACGAAGGCCCCTGGAAACTTAGAACAGAAGGCTGAGATATGTGTAGACAGTGATATGACGTATACAATGGGTAGACGGCCAAATATATAAATATAGTTGCAGATTGTAATTGTCACTGTACTGATCTAGTAACTCAGGAGAGAAGTTATGTATCTGTACCCGGTTAGCTCAGTCGGTAGAGCGGGACGTGCCGGGTTCGACTCCAGGGTCGGGTGCATATTTTTCTCTTCCTGTTACATTTGGCGCCCAGCGAGGGACCGTGACTGACACATATACTCCGAGATTGTCCCACAGATAATCACTGTTCCCAAAAAAATGCGTAATTCTAGGAAGAATTTCTATTTGGCGGGGAAGTATGCCACGGTACGGATCTAGTAACTCAGGAAAGAAGATATATATGCTATCTATGCCCGCTTAGCTCAGTCGGTAGAGCGACTGCCTTGTAAGCGGGAGGTGCCAGGTTCGAGTCCCGAGTCGGGTGCATAATTTCTCTCCTGAGTTACTAGATGACCGTGACCTGAGTGACAGTGACATACTCCCCCGCCAAATTGAAATTCGTCCTCGAATTACACATTGTTTGGGAGAATCTCGGAGTATATGTATCAGTCATGGCCTCACGTTATGCGCCAAAAATGTCAGAGCACGCCCATTATGAACATGAGACAGTGATAAACAACCTGGGCCCGGTTGCTCAAAACATCCGTTAGCTTAACGGACTGTTAAATCCTTAACTGAATGGTTAAAATCTCTGTTTTAACAGAGATTTTAACCATTCAGTTAAGGATTTAACAGTCCGTTAAGGATTTAACAGTCCGTTAAGCTAACTGGTGTTTTGAACAACCGGGCCCTGACAAACAAAGCTATATTTGTATTCTCGAAACGTAATAACTGAATCATTACAGACGCTACTGTTGGTATTGTATATTGTATATTGTATATTGTATTGATGAGCCTGTTTATATTTGATGATGCCTGTTTACTTTCATTTTAACTTAATACGTGTGGTGTCTAGACTTGACATTTCCACGTATAATGTGAATAGTATACTCGTATGATAATTTTAAAACAAATTATACTTGTATTTCAAATATTGTGCTTTCTTTTAAGATTATCATTATAGTACATTATAGGGGATATTTATCATCCCGTGTTCTCCATTCTTTACCATCATCGGTGAGGTACGAGTATATTTGAATACATGTATTGTACACAACACCAACTCCTTAGAAGTTCTTCAAATAATATATTCATTTCGCACGCATATATCGTTTGCATTTTATAACGAGAATAACACAAGTATTGAGTACCGGACTCTAGTATCGTACGAATCCAACTGTTTTACGGCGATGTTCGAGACATTGCGCCTTTAACACCAACACAATTCTCAGAAATTAAATACTGCCAAAATGAAGCGTCAGCAATCCATACCTCCATGATAAAAGAACATACCAAAAATATAATTTCCAAGAATACATATTGAAAACAATAATTACTGATGAATCGTCGTTGAAATGGGGATGAAATATAGACTACTAGGCTAGTGTCTCTTGATTCATGTTTAGGCAAGGCTAGCACACGCGTAGGAATTCCTCGACCGCGTAGGAATTCCTGTCGTTTGCGAGCCTAGTCTGATAGTACATGTATTGGCATTTAAAGACAGTATCGCTGTATGATATTTACATGTATTAGTAGCCAATTTCACCAAAACAGCTAAACATACTTATCTAGCTAAGTATACTTTAAAGGAAGGAACCATTTATTTTCCCCGAAATGCATTGTTTCATATGAAACTAACGACTGCATATATTCAATGATTAAAAGTATGAAGAATTATTATATTATTATATTATTATATTATTATATTATATATACAGCCAAAATGGCTGTGATAATGTAATAAATTCAGTATAATAAAAATTAATAAATGTATCCTTAAATTGAAAATTACTCCCTCAAAGTGTACTTAGCAAGATATGCATGTTTTACAATTTTGGTGAATATGCTACTGGTAACGTTTAATGCTAGAGGATGGGAACATATGACATTGTTTTAGTTGTTTATAACGCGGACTATCTTACGTTGCGTCATTACATTTGCGTCATTCAACGCAAAATAAGACGTCATTGAAAGTAGTTGTGACCCGAATATTCGTATCCAGTCAGTGCATGGTACGACATTTGCTATCAGTCAGTGTGTATTCGGTCAATGCATCGCCAGATACAAGGTTCGACAATGTCCAGCCGTGTGTTAGCTGCACGTTTTCCGCTTTATATGCAACAGGCTGTACTATATCGCTACACCACGCTACAGAGCAAAAATGTGCGTAATAGCATCTACACTTCGCGCACAAAATATAGAAAAAAATACAGGGCGTTGACGTTCATACTTGGCTATATTGTTATTGAGAGACAACTCTACAATATGACACGGAAAATATTACCATAAACTTACCTAATAAGGTGTGTATTAGCACAATTCTCAGGTCACTCTCCACGAAATAGAAAGTACACAAAGAACGCTTCAAACACATATTTGGAAAGACGACTCCGTCATAACTCGTACAGTGTAATGAAATGTAATTAGAGTTATGTACTCAGAACTAGCCGTGGGTAAAAGTTTGCAGTGACACTCGGGAACTGTTTGAACCCCAAGGCCGTAGGCCGTGGGTTCAAACAGTTCCCGAGTGCCACGCAAACGTTTACCCACGGCTGGACATGGTCGAACGCTATTGCTATATTTCCGCCGGAAATACCATGCAATTTGAGCATTTATTTGAGTACTTTGATAATCTGCTCCACTCAAACAGCTGATATACACATATATATTCCGGGGCCATAGTACACGTCGTGGTCGCGCTACCGATGTGAACTGGTCTGGTGACGTTACGGCGCGTTCTAGTAACGTCATTAGACACATGCATTACGTAGGTGTTGGCTTGGCCCCGGAATGATCATTGTCTACAGCCATGGTCAAACAGCACAAGCTGTACGTTTGAACACGGACGTGAGATGTGTCAACAACGGCAGTCATGTAGCAATACCTGTAGCCTATTTCACCAACATTGCTAAGTATACTTTTCTAGCAAAGTATACTTTGAGGGAGAAATTGTAAATTTTATGATAAATTTATTAATTTTTATTATACTGAATTTATTACATTATCACAGCAATTTTGGCTGTGATAATGTAATAAATTCAGTATAATAATTCTGCATACTTTTAATCATCAAATATATGCAGTTGTTAATTCTATATGAAATAATGCATTTCAGGAAAAATAAATGATTACTCCCTCAAAGTATATGTCACAAAATGTTCTTGTATTACAATGTTTTGAGTGAAACTTGCAGCTGGCTGGTCAAGGGAAACAACCTCAATATATTGGGAGCAGGAGGGTATCAGGAGTTATCTTTCTTGTTGTACCCAACAGTCTAGCAGGTGGTTGGTATTGAGGAGTTACCATTCCTGTAGTATGCCCATATTGGTAGAACTGGTTTGGCTGGTGCTAAATATAGATTCAGTTGGGCCTATGCAGTTTGGCTGAGAAGTGGTCAGTTGTTGAGATGCCTTTGACGTGACAACACCCTTGCTCGTTAGCAGTTGTACAGTTGTATAGTAGTATTGAAGTTGATAGCAGTTGTGAAGGCCAGTCCCCATATTGTAAGTGGTTTTAACTCCCATTTTATTTTGTCGATTGTATTTGAATTATATTTGTGCATTGTTTGAAGTAGTGTTCATATAATTTGATTGAATATAATTTTCTTTCCCATTTTTTTTGGACTTAGTAAATTTGGGCTCGAGTTGTGATGAAATATTCAATGTAATATTTCATCATTCACGTTGTAATTCATTACACGTGCATATCGTGAATGATACGGTTGAAGTCTCTTTATGTATATATTGGAGATAGGTGAATTGAATTTTCTTTTGAATGACGAGCCGATGCCCGTATTTATTTTCTTAGAACTTATATTTTATACGAGTACTTAGTGCGTTTTTTCCTCTCAGTATGTTTTAAGGTCCCTTTTTAGGCAGTGGTCCCTTCGAGGCGGTTACGGTGGTCTTAACAGTTGTACCGGTGTATCTACGAGGATAGTTACCATGGGGAAACCCGTCTGAGAGAGCTCCATTCCCGACCCGTATTCTGAACTCTTGGGGGAATATGTATTCGTAACAACGATTCTGATGTACTCTCAACATGCGAGTTGATCATGTGGAATGTGAAGATGATAGTAGCCGCATGCCGCTACACATGTCTGTGTGAAATCACATGTCTGTGTGACATCATTCACTGTCTATGGTCTATGTGACATACATAAATATCCCGTCTGTGTGACATCCAATTAGAGCTTGTCTGTGTGACAACCAATTAGAGCTCGTCTGTGTGACATCCAATTATAGCTTGTCTGTGTGACATTCATTGATATCTTGTATGTGTGACGTTCGTCGAAATATCGTCTGTATGACATCAATTCCAATAATGTGCTATTGAAGAACTAGACATGTATGTTACTCATTTCCGCTGGTCGTCGCTATGTACATCGCTATGTATGAGAATCATTACGCATCATTACTTGTGATCGAGAGAAGAAATGACATTATGTCACTAGTATAAAAGGACACAATCTTAGAGCTGTTTGTGTATATCACGTGACATTATTACATGTACTGATTTTACTACAAGGATAAATTATTGTATGTCCACTATCGTTATGTTGTTCACGGTGCTCCGGTGTGTTGTGTAGCTCCGATCAATCATGTCGACCAAACCTGTGACAGTATACTTTGCTAGAAAAGTATACTTTGCAATGTTGGTGAAATAGGCTACTGATCAATATAGCATAGTCTCGGTTGATATCACGGTTATCACGGTTTCGTTGAACAAACAACGATGACCTTTTTACGTTGGCTAATTACATTGTCGTCATTTCGTAACGTTATGTGACTAGGTTCGACCAATGACACGTCAGCTTTTCATTTGTTGTTACAGGGATAGTATGCGTATCTCGTAAATACAGAGTGAGACCATATGGTATCATTCAGTACGTATGAGGCCAATGTCAAACTCGTTACTGATATAAATTCAATCGGTAGCGCTATGGCACAGCTACTTGTACACGAACAAGCATCGGCTAAATAGTATAGCATAGAAAGACTGGAAAACATAATATTATACAGCAACAGAAAAACACTTTCTCTTCGTATTGTATTTTTCTACCAGGGCAGAAATAGACAGCTGTCAGGATGCTAATTATAAATCACTAATTACGACGGATAATCAATAAGTTGGATTTGGAACACGATTATCGGACTTTGTATGAAACAAAATAACAAAACAATATTACGGCTATATACACAATGCAAAAACAACATTTTTTTCCATTATATTAAATTGTATCAGCATTTAAGACACATCGAAATTTGGTCCAATGTTAATTTCATTGCGAAAACTTCCCCATGTTATCGAGTAAAACTGTATATGGGGATTTAACATGGGAATTGTTGACTTATTTCAGAAATACTGGACCGATTTTCAAAATGTAATGTTTGTTTTCTTAGTTAGATCATTTTAAAGCTATCTAGCCAGGTTTCAGAGTCAATTTGCAAAATATATCGTTTGTCGTCTCCTCATCCCGGATCTCCAAATCTCACCACCCCCTCCCCATGTTAAATTCCCATAGAGAAATCATTTTTCGTTCTCGGTCATTTATCTCAGGTAATAATGCCTGTTCGTGATCGCATAGCACACAACTATGTCTCGGAATAATCCAATGCCTAATTTACATTGAAGCCTCGCTAAACCGGACACCATGGGGACCTCCCAGGGTGTCCGCTTTAGCGAGGTTCCACTGTACTGTCCACTAGTGACATCACGTCTATTACATTTTATCAGTTAGTAAGTCGTCTTGACGCGATATTATCGCGTCAAGGTGACTTACTAACTGATCAAGACGGAATCAACTGTATTAAGTCGTATCACTGTCTTTATTCTACCAGAAAATGTGTAGACATTAAAATAACACCTGTGAGCAGTATCACGTTTCTGACAATAATTCGTAATAGTTATCGCACCCATTTTTATTTCGCTTTCACCAGTTAATAATACGTATTAATATTCAGGTGTAGCAGCATATACAATCACTCAATCAAAACATGAGGCAATTCGTGCGTTGTCGTATCATGTAAGTTCTCATTGCTGTAGTATAGGTCATATAATAAAATAATTATTATAGGAATGAATGGCCTTTTTGTGGAATTTATCGGGGTATAAACTTGGAAATGTCGCGGGAATACTGGACGAAGGCCGGAAGGCCTCGTCCAGTATTCCCGCGACTTTTCCAAGTTTATATCCCCGATAAATTCCACAAAAAGGCCATTCATTCCTTATAATTCCAGCATTTGAAATAAATTCATCAAGAAAATGTGTTTATTTTCTGTTTTCTTAAGAATTATTTTAACTGCGCCTCACTGTTACGGAAAGTAGTTCGGCGTGGGAGTTTGCTAGGATATAAATTTTGGACAGAGACTTGCTGCGGGCCAATCAAATGTTAGGGAATTGTGTAAATATTTTTGTGCTGGAATTATTTTCTTTTGAGTCGGTGTACACGATATTTACGGACCTTCGAAAAGTCATATTCACCTCGGCCTTCGGCCTCGGTTAATATGACTTTCCTCACGTCCGTAACTCTCGTGTACACCTTATCAAAAGGCAATACTTGTATATTGTCGAGATATTTATTAATGTATTACGACGTAGTGTAAGGAAATGTACGACATAGATATCACGTTATCAAGTTATGTGGATGACGCAAATTATCCACCATACAAACGTATCTAAACGTACAATATTCAACAGCAAAAACACGTCACAGATGGCATTATAAGCCTCCGCTGACGGACACAAAACGCTACAATTTCTAATTAATAATAATATAAATGTAACAGATTCCATTTTCCAATAATTCTGATATTAGTGGTGAATTCTTCACGATTCCTGGGTATATGTAAGCTAACAATCGTGTTTAGTGCGTAAATTAAAATAAATCACAGCAGACTTGAATAAGAAATATTCTATTTTGATTCTAACTTAGTGTAAGTTTTAGGATATGCGGTTGTAGTCGTGTGGATTTACATGGATTTTAGTATGCCCACAGGAGGATGCGGGACGTTTTCTGGAAGGCGGAAGCAGCATTAATTGAGTGGAAATATAACAAACATAAACATGAACACGGACGTTTGCCTTCATAACAGAATGTGGACGGCGGCTGTCGTATTATTGGGATTATTCTTTGTTAAAAGTAAGTAAATAATTACTTACGTATTATTATTATTATTATTATTATTATTATTACAGAGAAACCTCTCTAAACCGGACACCCTGGGAGGTGCCCAGGGTTTCCGGTTTAGAGAAGTTCCACTGTAAATCAGGGCATATGACCATTCCGAAATGTGCTTTGCAATCACGAACATACATTAACATCTGAGATAAATGATCGAGAATCCCATCAAACATAATTATCACAGGTTGCCTTGGTGTCCGGTTTAGAGAGGTTCCACTATTATATATTATTATTATTAGTATTATTATTATTATACTCGAGTATGCCGACTGGTGTATAGTTTTAGTCCGTTCGTCCGTCCGTTCGTCCGTCCGTTCGTCCGTAAGATACTGGTTCTTAGATATGCGGAGTAAGTTATGAAATAGATTACTTAAAAACTATAATTATAGATTTGTATCTTCTTTCTGAGCCCAATTTACGTACTAGTCGTCTGAAAAACAAATTTGGAATAGTAAAAACAAATGCCAAGTATAGTACTGGAAATTAAAGGTACATGCCCACTCAGTAGGCACACACAATTTTTCTTTATATGAATTAAATAAGTGTATAATTGTGTCACTATTCCACCAGTTCTAAAAATTAACGAATACCCGCTATACATATACACTCCCTCAAAAACCAGTTTGTCGGCAGCAAAACGTGGAACATACAGTAGGACTACACTGTTTGCAAGGCAATAAGCCTCTTTTCTCCAGGCACCGCCACATATGAGACGTTTACGTAGATCACAGTTTACCACCAGTTAGAGTCTGAATTTAAATGCCGTAAAACACAGGAAAGTGCATTTCGAAGAGCTCGAAAATAGGACAACCCCCTAGATGCGAACGGTAACTCTTGCAATTACTTCCGTACCGTCCGTACGGGAGTAGATTGCAAGAGTTACCTTTGCAACTAGACAACCCCCCCCGTTCTCTATACCCCCCCTCCCCCGTTCCATAAATGCTGGATCCGCCCCTGCTGACCATGACGAATTGGGATTATTACAAAATATGAGCAGTGAAGTGTCCTGGTACCAATGCTAAACTATTTTTTATCTCGTAATTAGGAGATACCAAGTCCTAAGTATGAGATACTAAATCATAAATAGGTGATACTATCTCCTAATTAAGACCTACTATATCCTAATTAGGACTTCGTATCTTAGTGTCTCCTAATTCGTATTTACTGTCTCCTAATTGGGACTTACTATATGTTTCAATGCTAAAAATGTTTTATCTCCTAATTAGGAAATAATAACTCATACTTACGAGATACTAACTCCTATTGAGAAGATAGTAAGTCCTAACTATGAGATAATAAGTCATAAATAGGAGATACTAAGTCCTAATTAGGAGATACTATCTCCTATTGGGTATGAAATACTATCTCCTAATTAGCAGTTACTATCTCCTATTAGGAGATAGTGTCCCCTAATTTGGAGTTAGTATCTCCTAATTAGGAGATAAATATATTCTATCATTGGCGCCAGGACGCTTCCATACATTTCTGATCCGGTAGCACCCTTCTACACGCTAACACAACATGTATATACGTCATTACGCATCGCACTATATTTCGATTGCTAAATGTCGAGGTGCGTAAAATCGTCAGACACTTTAATTAAGACGTCACGAATGCATTGCAATTGCATTCACCTTGGACAAGTCACAAATGAAAGCGGATAGTTTACAGAGGTACACGGGTATGATCGATAGAAGGAAGTCAATTATTTTTATGCCGATCGAACAGACATACAATTGCATTAATTATGTATCGTCTTAACACGGGTATTTTTCCTGTCGAACATGTGTGTAATTTGTCTTATTTACTGCGACATAATGGCATACACGTAATTACATATAGTGCACCGGCCAGGCCAAAGTTGTACCCGTTACAAAACCGACTCTATGTCTCTACGGATTGTATTAAACATTAACCCATTTCATGTTGGGATACTCCATTTTGTTTGTGGATAATCCTGAATAGTTTCTTTATGTGCGCGCTCAGAAATATATGTCGTGACCACCATTCGAACCGTCTCGCCGAGACGGTTCAAATGAGTGGTCACAACATATACTTTCATGGAGAAACAACAAAAATAAAAAATAAAATACATAGATAAAAATGTCATACTCGTAAATGAATATTCCGCATGTAATTGGTTAATTTGGTCAGTGTATGAAGGGAGTTAGCCCCCTTCATCAACTGAACCCTACACGGGGTGACGATCGGCAAACAGATGCAGACATACAATCAAACGTTAACCCTTAGCCTGCTGATCGCGAAAGCTGTCGTCTGCTGTTGCTTTATATTTTGCGCTGTTTCTCAATAAAAACATGGTTTGTCAGCACTTTAGAATCATTTACATTGGAAATGATTCTAAAATGCTGTCAAACCATGTTTTTGACGAGAAAAATCGAAAATAAAACATAAACAGCAGACGACAACATTTCATTCAGCAGACTAAGGGTTAACATAAAGTCTAAGCGAAAAAGATGCACCGGCAAGGAACGATTACCAGATGTAAAGGTACATTCCCACTCAGTAGACACAGCATGTTCTTTATAGGAATTAAATAGTAAGTATATAATTGTGTCACCATTCCACCAGTTCTAAAATATACAAGTGCTGGCTTTACAGATATAATGATTTAGTAATATTTATTTAACTGATAGTGACGCGCGGTGGTATCAGGCTATTTTAATATACAAATGAGACATGTTTGTTTTTTAATTATTTATACTAATTAAATGCGTCACCTGAAAATATATTATTTTCGACAGATTATGAAGTATGATCATTGTACATCAAAAAATAAATACGGAGAATAAATAGTAATGTCCGTTAACATTTTAAGGAACGACAGTTTTCGCCCCTGACAACAGGGTAGACATTTTCTCTGATATAAAATGTAAAATAATGCCAATCAATACGTGGGCAAATGGTGAATGAATGTTTATTTTGCCAGAACATTTCTCAGATGATGTCTCTGATATAAGTAACATGTTGTGCCTACTGAGAGGGCATGCACCTTTAAGAGTTATCAATGCAGGCCGCGATCAGACTATTACATACCATGCAATTTCCTCATGTTAAATCCCCATAGACATCTTCACAGAGTGAAGATGTCTATGGGGATTAAACATGTTAAACGTAGGGATTTTCTTTCTAATTTCAGAAATAGTGGACGGATTTTCAAAATTTAACTTTTGGTTTATTTATAGTTAGATCATTTCGAAGTTTCATTCTTACATTTTTGAAGCTATTATAGGAATGAATGGCCTGTTTGTGGAAGGCCTCGTCCAGTATTCCCGCGACTTTTCCAAGTTTATATCCCCGATAAATTCCACAATAAGGCCATTCATTCCTTATAATTCCAGCATTTGAATTAAATTCATCAAGAAAATGTGTTTATTTTCCGTTTTCTTAAGAATTATTTTAACTGCGCCTCACGGTTACGGAAAGTAGTTCGGCATGGGAGTTTACTGGGATATAAACTTTGGACAAAGACTTGCTACGGGCCAATCAAATGTTAGCGGATTGTGTAAATATTTGTGTGCTGGAATTATCTAGCCATATTTCGGTGTCAATTTCTATTATTTCTTTGGCTCCGCCCCCAGCTCCTCCACCTCACTTTCCCCCATGTTAAATTTCCATAAACAAATATTTGTTTTCGTAATAAAATCAATATTTAACCAAATTTCACGAAATAAAAAGAAGGCTCATTCTTAAATTTTGCTAAAGTTTAATATTATCGACACAAATATTGTTTTTGCATTGTTTATATATGGTCGTACAATTTGGACAGGTTTTGTCAAACACACAGTAAGGTCATTTCTGTCGTGGCGAATCCGGGCGACTGTTTCCGATATGCTTCCTTTACTATAGAAATGTGTCGTTAATGAATCAACCCACTGTTCTTACATGTATTTACTCAAACGCCGCATTTGAGTCGTCACTGCGTCAAAATATATACTTTCGTGGAGAAATGAAGAAAATCTATTTTATCCCGTCAACACAGTGCGTATGTACCGTGAAACATTTTTGATATCCTGTCAATACGACCTAATCACTGCGTATGAATATGTGCGGTGGCTGGGGTTACTTTGTTTTGAACGTGTAGATGTTGACGGGATAAATAGAATAGTAGGTCAGTGCCGTGAATGTGAACAATATCTGGCGCGGCTTGGAAACGGGATGTGCTTTGCAGAGCCTCGCCCATCCCGTTTCCTAAGCATTGCCAGAATTTTTTCCATCACATCACTAACCTACCATTCTCTATATTCCACACTCGTCGTTATGAAATAATTTTCTAAATGTGTGCTTCAAATCAATACACTGTCATGTATATGAAACATTCTGGGCTCCAGGCTATAACGAACTGTTCATAATGCATATAGTCAACTGTTTTATGGTGCAATATAGCCATATCAAATTAACTCTTTGCATGCTGGGAAATTTGTGGGATATAAATAGTTCAAAAATAGCAGACGACAGTTCGTGTTATTTTCTTTTATTTCTCCCTATAAATATCATGAATATGTCTTGGAATTTCGTTAGAATTGCGGACGCAATTCTAATGAAATTCCAAGACATATTTACAGAGAGAAATAAGAAAAATACTCATCATTTGTTGGATGTTATTTTCACATCTAGCATGCAAAGTGTGAACAGACGTAGGAGAATCAGGAAGACACATATCAAAAGCATATATGAGACGAGCAGTACGATTGTGTACCTTCTGACAACTAAACTGCGTTATTTCACGAAATGCATTTACAAAATTTAACAAATTTTCCATAAAAAAAGTAAAACATTGACAACAATGTCCAGAGTACATGTACTCTGAAATGTGTGTCAGCTTCTGAAGTCATTTACGGAAATATCCCATTTTCTGTAAATATATTTCATGAAATATCGCAGATGTCCGTAGATTCGCATTATTATACATTTTATATTAGACGTAAATTTCCACACTGATATCAGGGGCGATAACCGTGTTTCCTTAAAATGTTAACGGGCATTACTATTTATTCTCTGTATTTATTGTTTTGACGTGCAATGATCATGCTTTATAATATGTCGAAAATATTATTTTTTCAGGTGACGCATTTAATTAGTATAAGTGATAAAAAAAAATTGCATGCCTCATTTGCATATGAAAAAATAGCCGCGAGTCACTATCAGTAAAATATTACTATGTGATTATATCTGTATCGCGGGCACTCGCAATTTTTAGAACTAGTGGGATAGTGACACAATTATGCGCTTATTTAATTCCTATAAAGAACATGTTGTGCCTACTGAGTGGGCATGTACCTTTAAATTTAATGTTATTTTAACCAGGCTTGTGATATTTATGTCCTACCTGTATATTATATCATGTGATAGAATTCTTCACAATATTGTAGTCTTTCTTCTGCAGCTGTCGTTCGACTAATATGTTTTTGTTTGCATTATCCGATTTTTAATTAACATGTGTCATGTGTCTCGAATAACTCGCTGAAGTATCTTGATAAAATACGTTGTATTGAAAACAAATCTGCTATATTTTCAAGGTGCATGATCACGTAGTTATAACAACAACAACGTCGCCCACTCCAAAGTAAGTATTATTTGATATTTTCCTTAATATGCAATGGAGTTTGATGAAATATGGCGCAGCAAACGCGTCTTTATGAGATGCATTTGGTGGTCCAGGGAGTTTGGCACAGACTTATGTCGTTTTTGCGAAGAATTGATTTCCGTGTCGGAGGCTACCAAATGCAGCTGAACAAGACGCGTTTGATGCGCCATATTTCATCAAAATCCGTTACGTAATAAGGACAATATAAAAGAATACGTACTTTCAATCGGATGGATTCTGGAATGTTCAGTACTTGTTGTTGTTGTTAGTACCACGTGATCATACACCTTGATTTTGTTAGATCATAATATTTAATTGATGGAACGGTGAACAGTGCAGATCCTGATCAGTCTGTGTCGATAGTAGTTGTAATTCTTCATTCCGCCATAAGGAGAGTTATTTAATTTGGATCTACACTCGTCGCAAGACCCATAATTCCCATTTCGGTCGTCACAGCCACACATTTTGGGGCCGTTTCACTAAACTTCTTACGACTAAAATGTTCGTAAGTGCAAATTTAGGATCGTCTGGAAATATCAATTGATGGATTTACATTTATTGAGCATAGGCTGCATATGCAGCCTATGCTCAATAAATGTAAATCCAATCATTGTTTACAAGAAAACATTGTTAATGTGAAATTTACAGACTATCATAATTTTGCACTTACGAACATTTTAGTCGTACGAAGTTTAGTGAAACGGCCCCCTTGTTTGCGGGCCGGCGTTCTATCTGCAATATTGTGCCGATCTTGAATTTCGATTTCTCCATGTTAACCCGTTGAATTATTTACCAACATAAACAGTCAAATGCACACTGTACACGCAATCTCATTAAGGCCGTACACAGTTCTTTCTCTGATAAGCGTCCGCGTGCGGGTAGATTTTGAGAGCGGTTCTGTGAAAAAAGAAACAAACTCTGTATGCGATTTGACACTAATTACTGGTGAAGTAATATGAAAATTGATTGGGGACGTGTGCACGTTTAATATCCGTTCATGAAATTACACTGAATAAGTTTAATTAGAGTATTTGCTTATTTGTTTCTAATGTTTATACTAAAACTTCATCAACCCTTTGCAGACTGTTGAAGGTTTGAGGAAGTTTTTAACATAAATGTACATTCGTTTCTTTTTCTTCAATACCGTCTTTGTTTTTACCGGATACATAGGTAGGTTTTGGCCATGTGGGTGTACGCTTAACAGACTAAAATAATGGCATGGCCTAGCATTATGTTACTGAAACGTATGAATAGCACGATCTATCGTTGGTCTTTTGACATAGAAATGATTCATTTTATCGCATAGTTCCTTCTGATCAGAAATGAGTCATCATTTTGCCATTACCATTTGTGGCCAGTGTAGATATCGCGCATCAAGAGTAATTGTGTAAGCCATGGTTCATAATTGAATAAACTTATTCAATTTATAGAATGTAGCGTAGAAATCAGCGTAGGCCCTGATCAGTCGGCGCGGATGCCGATATGCTGGCTACATACGCCGATACAGGTCCATTTCCACAGTCGAGATTTGTCAGTTACAAAATTGGCACTTCTGGGGGCCGTTTCACTAAACTTCGTACTACTAAAATGTTCGTAAGTGCAAATTTAGGATCGTCTGGAAATATCAATTGATGGATTTACATTTATTGATCATGCATCCTATGCTCAATAAATGTAAATCCAATCATTGTTTACAAGAAAACAGTGTTAATGTGAAATTTACAGACTATCATAATTTTGCACTTACGAACATTTTAGTCGTACGAAGTTTAGTGAAACGGCCCCCTGTTATGGAGCATGATAAATTGTGGCTAGTGCGGATCTATACTGGTCGAAAACCCACAAACCCAATTTCTCCAGTCACAGCCACAATTAAAGATAAGTGTAAATTGGGGGTTTAAACTATCACGTATATGAGGAAAATGACTGGTAAAGAAGTGCGTTTGTGTTACCTGATGAATACTCCATAATGCAGGTGTTCATCAGGTAACAAAAACGCACTTCTTGTTATGATACCTGGATAATATAAAGAAAACTATACATTGTCTGTTGTTGTTGCTGTTTTATTTTAATATCATGTACATACATGTACATGATAACAACGAATACTAGAGACTGCTTACAGACTTGGCTAGGGATATGCTGGTCTTTAACCCTTTCCCTGTTTTGCGATATTTCGACTCTTCCAAATCGAAAACATCTGAATAAAAGAATCAAATGCTGGGTCAAATGATGGTTAAATTATCTGATAGAGTAGAAAACATTGTGGGAAAAGGAGAAATTGCTTGTTGCAAGCAATTTCTCCTTTTCCCACAATGTTTTCAAAAGACATCTTCTGCAGAGGCGTGAAAAGTCGTTTCTATCAGGGAAAGGGTTAACGTCTGTTTGACGATGGTTTACTCGGTTTGTCAAAATGCATGTGCATGTACCTGTGAATTCGTAGGTAATTTCCAGAGAATGATCTTGCATTCATTTGGTATTATTATTTCCATACACATGAAATATATTTCTTCAACACGAATGTTTTCCGTAGTAGGCTTCGCTTTTTTCTAGGCGTTCGGAACTTGATATTGATTTAGTTATTATTTTACATGTTGATATCTCATCGAAAACGGGAATGCTTTTATTTGTATTTTTTTTTTTTAAATAAAAACTTTAAAAAAAAAGACAACAACAAAATATGCGTGATGTCGTTGGAAGTTGGTGTTAATAATACACTGTGTCAGGGAGAGTTTGTATTGTCAACCAATAATTACAGGTAGCTGACAGCAAACGGCGATCAGATATTAATTAAGTGTATTGACAAATGTATTAATATTGTATTATGTCCAGATGTTGGACCAGTGGCAGAAATGGCTGCGATACAAATCTATTTCATCATAAACATAAATGGTACAGTGAAACCTCGCTAAACCGGACACCCTGGGAGCTCCCCAGGGTGTCCGCTTTAGCGAGGTTTCACTGTAAACCAGGTATTTAATTATTTAATTCATCCGAGCCATAGTTGTGTGCTATGCGGTCATGAACAGGCATTGTCACCTGAAATAAATGACCAAGGAACTCCTCAAAATTATGATCACATATGTTTCTTGTTGTCCGGTTTAGAGAGGTTCCACTGTACTACATTAATTGGTAAAATTGTAGATCCTGATCTTCACTGTAACACAGTGTGAACACTATCACAGCTGCAGTGACTGAATGGTGAACAGACTGCGCGGATGCTATGCAAACATCAATCAGCCTTTGCTTTGTTGATGGCAGTAGCCTACTTCAGTCACTGATTGGTGAACAGCATAACCACTGATCAGACTGCGCCGATGCGCAGCTGATCTGGGGCTATGCTGGTAACTAACATCGTACGGTACATGTTCTCAACATGCGGTCCATGTGACTGGAATAATGAAGCCTATGGCAGTGTCGTTGTGTGTGCATCATCCTGCATGTTCACTCAGTATACACGTATGTCAAACAAGGCCAAACTATGACTGTGACTGGAGCAATGGACTGTGGCAGCAGGATCGTTGTATGCGAACGCAGTTTAGCCTGTACATAGTTCACATTCTCTGATAGCGTGTGACGGGAGCTACACATGTACCAGGGGGCCGTTTCACTAATATTCGTATGACTAAAATGTTCGTAAGTGCAAAGCTATGATAGTCTGTACATTTCACATTAACACTGTTTTCTTGTAAACAATTATTGGATTTGGGCCGCGCCATACGAAAACCGGGCTTAATGACAACGTCATGAAAAGCGGTAAACGACGTCGGAAAAACGACCTTTCAAATTGTCTAGCGTCGCTGTAAAAGTTCACATTTTGCCTCCCATTTTTGTTTACTGGTTTCAGTTAACATTAAGTGTGAACAGAAAACGGAAAATTATAACTTACTGAAACTTTCACTAATATGAGACGCGATGCCTTGCACCTTAGTACACATATTATGACGTCATGACTTGACGTCACGTACTTGTGACGTCACTGAACGTGAATACATGTTTGACGTTACGGCCATGGTGTCGTGACAGCATATTATATCAAGGATACTTGCACGAGTTCCTCGCAGCATCAATGACTTAGAAATGCTCCAGGCGCTGTGCATTGTCGCCTAACTGTCGTTCTTTGACATTGTCACTCTTTTTCGTCGGTTATCCTTATGAATTCAAAATGGTGAAACCATAATTCAACTGGCTGCATATCAGCGAAGTCTTCGCTTACACAGCACCTTGAATCCTAAATAATCTTAAATATGAAAAACCTTGTCTATGCCAACTATATTACCATCTATTATCTTGGTAAATTGAGACACTTTTGAACAATTCTATCCAGTACTTAGCGAACGATATGCCATTTAATGCCACTCATTTTATCATAAACGGAGATAGACACGCAGCTATATAATGACATATATATCCAGTGTTTGTATTGAATTTGGCAAAACAAATGCATCACCATCTCTCTAATAGATTCAGAATCAGTGATTTCAATGCAGCTCCTTCATTGTTTGTGTATAAGCAATACATAATGCACAAAACACACAGTGAGGTCGGTGGAGTTTTCGAAAATACTTGAAATTAATAGGAAATTTGATGGTCATAAACTTGCTTTTTGCACGATTTGTAGTATTAAATCATCAGCTTATCACTTGACTGCATAATAATGTATGTCTGAATCAGGCGATGGTAATGCGATCCTCAAGAAAGACATACGGCGACAATTATAAGGTATTAATCACGCTACCAAATCTGCCCGACGTCGTGTTTTGTCACAAAGTTAATGTTATAAGCGGCCTACTGCCTACTTTAAAATATGTCGTCGCATACGAAATGTTAAATAATGTCGCTATTATTCCCCCAAATTACTTCAGACAGCAGCAAACTACAGGGAAACGACAACACTCTGCCTTATTTGAACATTATTCATACGGAATTACGTTACTTGGGCCGCAATGCAAAACATGACGTTACATTAGCAACTGCAATAAACATTATTTTCATACTTTGTCTTGGCCTAATGGGAGACACTTGGAAAGGCTACGAGATATCCAAATTTGGTTGACATGCGATTGAAGATGACAAATCTATAGGACTTGTCCGGGTATTTTATCAACACCCCTTTTATACGCAGTTAATAAAAACGTCGTAATTTCAACGTCATTGATCTAAAAAGTTTTTACCACGCGTCATAAAAATACTTCTGAAATGAAAAATAATTGGGATAATTTTGGCATATGGCTTTTAAAAGATGTACAATTCAGAATACGCGAACAAGTAAAAACTGTCATCCAGCCCGGTTTTCGCACGGCGCGCCTCATTTATATTTATTATTGAGCATAGACTGCAGCCTGTGTTCAATAAATGTAAATACATCAAATAATCCAGACTATCCTAAATTTGCACTTATGAACATTTTAGTCGTACGTAGCTTAGTGAAACGGCCACCAGGACTGCAATGCAACTGCCCTAACGCTGATCAGGTAACGAGTTTTGTATTGGCCGCCAAACTCTATCAGGGTCTGCAATGTTGCCAATGAAACACCAGGGGCTTCGTACGACTAAAATGTTCGTAAGTGCAAATTTATGATCGTCTAGAAATTTCAATTGATGGATTTGCATTTAACCCAATAATTAAATCCAATAATTGTTTACAAGAAAACATTGTTAATGTTAAATAAAACAACAAAAATTTCATTGGCTGCGTGAATGTTCTTAGAGATCAGGAGCTATGGTAATACTAATATAATATAAAAGTACTGAAAGTACTGAACATAGGGTACTACAAGAATTCCGCCACGGAAGCGGTGTCGCGCCTGAAAATGCCTTGTCGGTACAAAACAATGTTGTAGCAGGATTTTTGTTAAAGTTTCTGCATTACTTTGACATCGCCATGTTTACTTCTGTTTTGTGAATGAAATAGTTGGCCCCGGATCGAGTATATTAAAACATACAAATGACGTCATTGGGGAAACCGCTGACAAAATGGTCAATGTATGGAAGCCCAAACTTGTTAGAATTTTGTTATTGTCGTATTTTCAGTACTTGCATTAATATGGGTATTAATCTACGCTGGATGTGTTATACTGTCATTACTTTGTTCCCTGACTGTAATTTATCACTTTAAATACTGACTTATTGACCCCCTTCTCTGAACGTAGAATTGACACTCATGTTGGTGTGTATTGGCCACCATAGACACATATCAATCAGGCCGAATTCGGGAATGTCACTAAAATCAGCTGTAAATCCATCGATAGAATGAGGATTAACATCAGTTAGACCCACACGTGCGAGTTTTGTTGCGACACAATCGCGATCATTAACAAAATCTGGGTCAACAAGTAGCTGTAACCTCTCGACGGAGGTCGCTTCCGGTGGAGAGTATTCGGAGGGGAGTTAACTCTGCCGAAAACTATAGCCTGTTACTAAATTTAGCGATGACCGCACGATTTGTGACGCAAATGGGGCATCACAACTTGAACGCGCAACAAAATAATCCGATATATTTTTATACGTAGAACATCCGTTGTTGATATTGTTCATTGCAAGTAGTTTTTCATAATATTATTTTCAATTAGCGGTTGCGTATGACAATTAAACGTTGAGTAACACAATGCATTTTGTTGTTATGGTTATTCCAAGATATCACTACGGACTAGCCCATCGAGGGGGGTCTAAGGCGTGGCTAACTGTCCGAGGCGATTCCAATACATAGGTTACCCTATGTGAAAACTACATATTAAATAGTTTAGGCAGCATCTGCAATGTATTTTTAAGTCCTAAAACTTCCAAAGATACAGGTATATCTGCATATGACCCATGATCTGACACAAACGGTCATAACAGTGTCCGTGTCATTAGTACAGACCTCGACTACATTGGTTTCAATCAATGTACAAGTCATTATGTAAGTTCCATCAAGAAACTAACCCGAATGTTATGGCTGTCACGCAGGGCGCACTGCGCGTCAGCCAGAAAGTTCGGGTTAGTTAGAACATGAAGTTTGATCAGCTTATAATGCTGATCTAAGCCGGTATTTATGTCTGTAATGCCTCAGTCACATTTGCTCTACGGCTAGGATACGGCGGCCGTAGGCCCCCGAAATCGAGAGATACCTGCGGCGGCCGCAGAGGATCTGCGGTGGCCGTAGGGTCACCCTAGGGCGTATCGCTATATTTTACAGGCCGTAGGGGTCGCCGTGGGATTAAAGCGCGGAGTTATAACTTTTTTCATTTCTAGGTTCGCCGTAACAATTAGACACGCCGTAGCCATGCCGTAGAGCGGTTCCACGGCGACCATACGTCGGGCGTACGGTTGCCTTGCATTTGCCATGCGGCTGCGCTAGGGTCTTATGAATTACAATTGACTTTTGCGGACCCCCAAACAATTGCGGCGGCCGCAGGAATTCCACGGGCGCCCTAGGGCAGCCTTAAGGCGGCCCTACGGTGCCCGTACGATGGTCTTGCGGTATGTGGCACACCCTGAGGGCAGCGCAAGGCCCACGCACGGTTCCCGTACGCTCGCTGTACGTCATCCGTACGGCCCCCGTGGCAGTATTTTCGCAATTCAGGAACTTTTCATGGGACTTTTACAATTGACAATGAAAATAAAATACAAATCAGTAATTTCAGAATTACAGAAATGAGGAAATGGTCAAAGTACTGACAGTGCCAAGTATGTACCAGGATTACTTTCACTACTCACCGGTCCACTTTATCTCCTTAGCGAGCTCCGCCAGTTCCGCCTCCTTCAGCTTGGTGTTGCGGTACTTCTCATGTCTAAGATTGTAGAAGTATGGATGGGCCTCATAGAACTCCACAATACGCTGGAGAGCTGGAGACTCATCCTCATCCTCTGCATCAGGCTCATGGTCCTGCTCTGGCTGCTCTGGTTGCTCTGGCTGCTCTGGCTGTGGCTCTGCCCCCTCTTCTTCCTCCGTGGATGTGACTGCCACAGTATGTGACCGTGGGAATGCTGCGGCGGCCCTATAATTACTATTGGCCGTAGATATTTTAGACCCCACGGCCGCCGCGGCAAATGTGACTGAGGCATTACAGACAGAACATTCAGTTATGCAGCAGTAAGACGTAGATTAAAGGTACATGCACAGTCAGTAGGCACACAATGTTCTTTATATCAGATACATCATCTGATACATTTATTCACCATTACCCCACGTAATTTTCCACTGATATCAGGGGCGATAACCGTGTTTCCTTAAAATGTTAACGGACATTACTATTTATTATATACCTACCCATGAAATACATAGTTATACGATGTAAATAAAAGTCATATGTTCTCATCGATGAAATAAACAACTTCCGGTGAAAATACGACTACTTCCGCTATCTATATTCATAACGAATATGACATATATGTTCATCTCGTGGTGTGAAATGTCCATATTTCACACCACGAGATGAACAAATATGTCATATTCGTTGTAAACATATGAATATCCTCTATTTATTCTCTGTACTTATGTTTTGATAATCATACTCTATAATGTGTCGAAAATAGAAATTCTTCAGTTGCCGCATTTAATTAATATAAATAATTAAAAAATATCCTGAACGCAGAAGTGGTGGAATAGTAACACAATTATACACTTATTTAATTCCTATAAAGAACAGTTTGTGCCTATAGTCTGTTTCACGAAAGCTGCCCAAATTTTACGGCCATATAAACAATTCGTGAAATTTGGTCAAATATTGATTTTATTGCGAAAAATTGATTTGTCTATGGGAATTTAACATGGGGGAAAAAGTGGTAAGGAAGTGTGGGAGGAGTCAAAAAACGAAAAAATTTGGAAATTGACTCCGAAACCTGGCTAGATAGCTTGGATATGATCTAACTAAGAAAACAAAAGTTAAATTTTAAAAATCGGTCCAGTATTTCTAAAATTCAAAACAAAATTCCCCATGTTAAATCCCCATAGACATCTTCACTCCGTGAAGATGTCTATGGGGATTTAACATGGGGATTTGTTTTTTCGCAATAAAATCAATATTTGACCAAATTTCACGAAATAAAAAGAAGGCTCATTCTTAAATTTTCCTTTAATTTAATATTATCAAAAGAAATCTTGTTTTTGAATTGTTTATATAGCCGTAAAATTTGGGCAGCTTTCGTGAAACAGACTATAGTTAGTGGGCATGTAACTTTAATCACGTACTTTCCCAGCTTTCTTTCGTCGTATAGATCTGAAAGTAGTTCCTACTATCTCATTTTTCCCCCAAACATTATTCCTACTATCTCGTTCACGCAGCTACCCTGGGGATGTATGGATATGCCATCTCAACTATTGATAGGCACTGTGTCTCAGATGATACGTCAGATATTCAATATGTGGTTTTTCGCTTTATGTAATGCAAATGACTTATATTAAATCCACATGCGTAATAAGTGCGTGATATATTTCGTTATTAGTGTACCAGGAATACATTATAATGTTATAATGTGACCCATACAACATATGATCACGTACGTTTCTTGTTGTCCGGTTTAGAGAGGTTCCATTTTGGCTGTGATTATAAGAATGAATGGCCTTTTTGTGGAATTTATCGGGGTATAAACTTGGAAAAGTCGCGGGAATACTGGACGAAGGCCGGAAGGCCTTCGTCCAGTATTCCCGCGACTTTTCCAAGTTTATATCCCCGATAAATTCAACAAAAATGCCATTCATTCCTTATATATAATTCCAGCATTTGAAATAAATTCATCAAGAAAATGTGTTTATTTTCCGTTTTTTTTTTAAATTACTGCGCCTCACAGTTACGGAAAGAAGTAAGGAAATAATTCTGCATACTTTGAATCATCAACTATATGCAGTCATTAGTTTTATATGAAATTATGCATTTCGGACAAATTAATGATTACTCCCTCCAAGTATAAATTGCTGGAAAAGTATACTTTGCAATGTTGGTGAAATAAGCTATGTCAGTACTGAAAAGATGTTTGAACCCGAGTCTGAGTTATAGTATACATCCGGATGATACTCATAATGATGGATGTTGTATGTTTTGTGGTGTTATCTGCCTTTTTCACATCAAGATTGCTCCAGTAGTCGACGAGATATTTATGAAAACTACGTCAAAGCGGGCCAAATGGAAGGTGCGCGTGACATACAATGCCCACGGCGAATACTTATAGTTCGACATACTGTCTGCGCCAATCGCTGGCCAGTATCGCACTCCACTTATTTCACATATTGCAAGATGTAACCCCAATATACGCAAGCCCATTAGGGCCACTTCACTTTTTTTTAATTTCCATTTATTCAAGATGTTTTCTTGAATTTTCAAGTTCTTTTCTTGAATTTTAAAGATCTTTTCTTGAATTTTCAAGATCTTTTCTTGAATTTTCAAGAAAAGATCTTGAAAATTCAAGAAAAGAACTTGAAAATTCAAGAAAACATCTTGAAAATTCAAGAAAAGATCTCGAAAATTCAAGAAAAGATAAAAAAAAAGTGAAGTGGCCCTAATGGGCTTCCGTACCAATATGTTAAATATTACCAGATGTAATCAGTACTTCGACAGGAAATGGAAAATCAATACTCGGATGGGAGATGCATAGTATAGCTTGGCTGAACTATAAATAGTTTATTGTTCACATATTGGATTGTTTAAGGAACTAAATACTGCGGTCGCTAGGGCTCCCTTGTATTTAATTCTTTAAAAATCCAATATGTGTCCAAAAACTTATACATGTAGAGTAAAACCACTCTAAACCGAACAGTCTGAAAACATGTCTCTGCTTAATTATAATTCATTTCATTCATTTATCTCCATTGTTAACCCTTACACCGCTATCTTAATTTTTTGTCGTCTGCTGTTTATTTTATGTTTTCCATTTTTATCAAAAACATGGTTTGACATCACTTTAGAATAACTTACAGCATGCTTTGACAACACTTCAGAATCATTTCCATTGGAAATGATTCTGAAGTGCTATCAAAACACTGTATTTTTTTGGAAATAAGGCAAGATATAAAAGCAAAGCAGACGGCAATTGTTGTGTGTAGCGATCTAACAGTTAATGCATCTTCTCGATCACATGACACATACACGCACACTGACGCAGCAGGGCTTGTTTGCCTGAATTATAATTGGACATCTCTAAACCGGACAACCTGGGCGAACTACCTATTTCCTGTTGAGAGAGGTTCGATGACTGGTGTTTCATTGATGGAATAGCGAACAGTGCGGATGATGATCAAGACTGTGCGGATGCACAGTCTGATCTGGATCTGGATCTACACTGGTCGCAAAACACACCAGCCCCATTTCCCGGAGAGCACATATATCTGAATTGCAGTGAAACGTCTCTAACACGGACTGCATGATGACCTCCCAGGGTGTCCTATTTAGAGAAGTACAACTATATTTTGTTTCCATTGCAGATACCGAGTCGACGTGCAAGAATGCAGAAGCGATACCAGGTCGGTACTTAGAGCAGTAAACTGTTCTAATCTCATGCCACGTCTAACCGTTGATAAGATTCTTGCATTTCACGATTGCAAATGACATTTCATTGCACCATCGTCATCACATATCGATGGTCTAGTAACATAAGGTCGTAACTGCTATGCTAAAGCATAGCAGTTACGACCTTATGTTTCTAGACCATCAATTTGAGGCAAGCCATGCGAGTTTGTACATTCGGACATCTGCGTAATTTTATGAAATACGTTTACACAATTTACATTATTTTCCGTAAATGGCGTCAACAGTTGACAACATTTTCAGAGTACATGCGAAACTATAGTCTGCATGTACTTTTGACTTTATTTATGAAAAATATCGTAAATGTTGTAAACGTTTTTAATGAAATTACGCAGATGACCAAAGGTACAAAATTGCATGGCGTGTCTCATATGTGACTGTGACTCGCGGAATGGGGCTGGTTTGTTTTGCAACCAGTGTAGATCCAGATCAGCCTGTGCATCCGCACAGTCTGATCAGGATCCGCACTGATCGATATTCCATCAATGAAACACCCGTCATGCTGCTAACAAGGAGCATATATCGCTACCAGGCTACATGAGTGTTCGATTTGATCAGGAGCTACACTGACCGCATATCGCATAAGCCCCGTTTCTCTAGTCAAAGTCACATATATAAAAACAGTGAGAAAACTCCCAAATAAATATAGCATGTGCGGTCGTTATTCACATGAAATATCACAGACTTACAGGCCCCATGCTGATTTCCAACCGATCTACATTCACACAAGCATGGAAACTACAAGCTATCTACTAAGAAATCGACGCGTTTGCTTACTTTTCAGTGTCAGCTCAAAATCAGAACCCAACAGCTATCTATTTTATTCATCTATCTGGCATACATATTAACAACAGTTGACATTGTCATGACGATTTACTCCTTACTGCTAAGCTCTACTACTGTCTGTTTCACGAAACCTGGCCAAATTTTACGGATATATCCACAATGTAAAAACAATATTTATTTCGGTAATAATAAATTATATAAAAATTTAAGTACTTTTTATTTAGTGAAATTTGGTCCAATATTGATGTTATTGCGAAAAAACAATTTCCAAATGTTAAATCCCGATAGACATATTCACAGAGTGCACAGAGTGAAGATGTCTATGGGGATTTAACATGGGGACGTTTTTCTAATCTTAGAAATAGTGGACCGATTTTTAAAATGTAACTTTTGTTTTCATCTTTAATTTTGATAAAATTTAATATTTATTTATTTGGTGTGTCACAGGTCCGAGTCTTCCACCTTCCGAAACATAGCTAGATAGCTTGGAAATGATCTAACTAAGAAAACAAAAGTTAAATTTTAAAAATCTGTCCAGTATTTCTGAAATTCTAAAAAATTTCCCCATGTTAAATCCCCATAGACATCTTCACTCCTTGAAGATGTCTATGGGGATTTAACATGGGGAAATTTTGTTTTCGCAATAAAATCAATATTTGACCAAATTTCACGAAATAAAAAGAAGGCTCATTCTTAAATTTTCCTTTAATTTAATATTATCGAAAACAATATTGCCGACAGGCCACATGTTCTTGTTGTTTTTATATCAGTTAACGACTGCATATCCATTTGTAGTAACTTGGTTTTCTACTCGCGTGGGAAATCAATTACTGTCTGTTTCACGAAACTGTTTCAGAAATAGTGGACCTAACATTTGTTTTCTTAGTTAGATCATTTCCAAGCTATCTAGCCAGGTTTCAGAGTCAATTTCGAAAATGTTTCGCTTTTCGACGCCTCCACATTCTCCACCTCCGTCTTTTTCCCCCATGTTAAATTCCCATAGAGAAATCATTTTTCGTAATAAAATCAACATTTGACAAAAAATTACGAAATAAAAAGTAGGCTCATTCTTAAATTTTGCTATAATTTAATATTACCGAACCAAATATTGTTTTTACATTGAGGATATATCCGTAAAATGTGGACAGGTTTCGTGAAACAGACAGTAGATGTTGCAAATTGATTTGTCTATGGCAATTTAACATGGGGAAAAAAGAGGTAGAGGAGTGTGGGAGGAGTGAAAAAACGAAAACATTTGGAAATTGACTCCGAAACATAGCTAGATAGCTTGGAAATGATCTAACTAAGAAAACAAAAGTTAAATTTTAAAAATCGGTCCAGTATTTCTGAAATTCTAAAAAATGTCCCCATGTTAAATCCCCATAGACATCTTCACTCTGGGGAAATTGTTTTTTCGCAATAAAATCAATATTTGACCAAATTTCACGAAATAAAAAGAAGGCTCATTCTTAAATTTTCCTTTAATTTAATATTATCGAAAAGAATATTGTTTTTGAATAGTTTATATGGCCGTAAAATTTGGGCAGCTTTCGTGAAACAGAGAGTAGATATTTACATACTGTGGCATATAAAGTTAAGTTGTTTCAGTTTCCTAATTAGTTTACCAGTTCCGGATATGTCTTAACCCTTTCAACCCTAAGGAACTGGAATGGACTGTGATATGCTAATGTTCAGACCAATCCAATGGTCACAAAATGATTTTCAGATTCGTCCATTTAATAAAAGGGGGTGTTTTTCTTCTAAGAAATATGAAAATTACTTGCAAAAAGTGCAGATCCTGATGAGACGGCTCGTCACGAACCGGCTCATCTGGATCTGCACTTTTTGCATAAACCGCTATAGCGGGATTTCGGGTTCAAAGCGTTAAATCATCAACGACATACTGAATCATTCCATTCTAGTTATACAGTGAAACCTCTCTAAACCGGACACCCTGGGGACCTCTCAGGGTGTCCGGTTTAGAGAGGTTTCACTGTAAATCAGGCATATGACCATTCTGGGACATGCTTATGTCTTTTGCAATCACGAACATGCATTATTATCTGAGATGCTTTACCAAGAAATCTCTCAACAAGAGATCACATAAATGTCATTGGTGTTCGGTTTAGAGAGATTCGACTGTATTGTTTTTAGATGTCATTTCAATGGTCTCTACAAAGAAACTACTGTCTGTTCCACGTTTTTCTGCCGACGAACCTTTAACACATTAAATCTAAAAAATATTTAAATGTAAGTACTTGTTCACCAATAACAAAATATTCACCCTCCCCAAAATGTTTTGTTTGATGAAATTCAATCAAATATTGATTTTATAGCGAAATAATGATTTCAAGTAACAAGGGTGCAAAAGAGTTGAAAGAGCTAGGGGATTAGTACAAACAAAAATAATAAAAGAATGAAATATTAACTCCGGAATCTGGCAAAAAAGCTTGGAAATGGTGTAACTAAGAAAATAAGTTAGATTTTGAAAATCGGTCCATAAATAAAAATAATATTTAACAAAAAATATATGTTTTAGCGCCCATGTTAAATTCCTATAGGAAAATATTTTTTTGGCAATAAAATCACTATTTGAAGGAATTTCATCAAATAAAAAGAAGAGAGGAGGGTGACTTTTTTGTTATTGATGAAAAAGTACTTAAATTTAAATATCTTAAGATTTAATGTGTTTAATGGCCAAAAGATCGTCGGCAGCAAAACGTGGAACAGACAGTAGGACGTGTTCTATACCCCCTATGAGACAGTTAGTAACATACCGAGCCCCGCAGGGGACAAGGATTTTTTTGTATTAATTTGTTCCCACGAAATAAAAAAAAATTCCACCAATTTAACAATTCGTTTCCTCGAATTAACAATTCGTTCCCACGGTATAACAATTCGTTCCTTCGAATTAACAATTCGTTCGTCCGAAATGACAATTCGTTCCCTCAATTTAACAATTCGTTCCTTCGAATTAACAATTCGTTCCCACGATATAACAATTCGTTCTCACGAATTAACAATTCGTTCCCGTGGGAACGAATTGTTATTTCGTGGGAACGAATTGTTAAATTGAGGGAACGAATTGTTAATTCGTGGGAACGAATTGTTAAATTGAGGGAACTAATTAATATAAAAACATAATTCTAAGTCCCCCGCGGTGCTCCGTAGTTACAGTACAAACACCGACGACACAATACAAACACGGTACGGTAAAACACTTGGGCTAAGCTTAGTTACGAACAGTAATTTGCAAGAGTTACTGTTCGCAACTAGTCTAAGATATGCCCAGAAAATTACGAAACAGATTAGTACACATAATTTAATTATATATTTGCATCATATTCCTGATACCAATTGTACGTGCGAGTCGTTTGAAAAAAACAAATAAACTTACAATGTAGTATTCATTTCATCAGAAACAAAATAAGAATTCTCTCCATAATATTGGTTTTCATGATAATTCAGAAAACGCTCACGGGTACACTTATGCAGTCATTTGATGTCCACATTAGTATATACAGTGGCGGATCCAGGGAGCCCCACCCCCCACCCCCTCCCCTCTTTCATGATTCCAGATTAATATATTTTTTGCAATTGAGAAAATTATTTAAAAAAAAAGACACATTTAACTCTAAATAACGGCTGTATAGTCTGTAACAGTTTCAAAACAGACACATTTCCACTAAAGATGTCACCAAAATGCTACGCACAGCAGTTCGAATTTCGACTGAGCTTCTTTGGTGAAACCTGCATCCGCTACTGTTCAATGTCAATTTACCATGCATTGACTCGTGTGAAATGATAGAGCGTTCCTACGCTGTTGACGGAAATTGCCGTCTGCTGTTTTTCATTTTTGCTTTAATTCTTAACAAACAACTGGATTTGACAGCACATGAGAATCGTCTCCACTGGAGACGATTCTCATGTGCTGTCAAAACCAGGTTTTTGTCGAGAAATATTGAAAATTTCCAGCAGACGACAACATTTAATTCAGTGTAGTAAGGGTTAAGTGTTTGTGTCCTATTCAGATAATAGTATACTGTTTACTGTACTAGCATACACATTCTTCCTTATGGGCACGAACACTTAATATTACTTCACATCCGTCTGCACATATTCATCATGTAGTATTAGTTCGCGGACCTACAGCTGAATGTTCACATTGTCGGTGGTATGCACAGCTGTTACGCCAGTCACAACACTGCGTGCGTGTTTGCTGTATCAGTTGCAGGTCGTTATTCAGTCAGTATGTCTCGCTCTACCATCACGTATTAGTCTTGTAAACCTGTTTCTTTGTGAAGATTCACGATTGTTCTTACACAAAAATATAAACATTTAAATTCTTCATTTCTACTCTAAAGTATATGTTGTTACATGTTACCACTCATTTGAACCGTCTGTATCTCGCGTTACATGGGTTAATTAAACACGTTAAAGGGGTATTGTACATTATTTATGCATATAACGAAATGAAATAGATCATTAAAAAATAAATTAATTGTTGATTTGTATAACGTTCCTGGACCCAACTGAAAGTATGAGTCGCCTGAAACAATTTCAGTGATTGGTAAAACAAATATCCTTAAAGGTACATGCCCACTCAGTAGGCTCAACATATTCTTTATATCAGAGACATCATCTGCGACATATTCTGGCAAAATAAACATTCATTCACCATTACCCCACGTTGTGATTGGCCTTATTATACATTTTATATCAGACGTAAATTTCTACACTGATATCAGGGGTGATAACCGTGTTTCATAAAAATGTTAACAGACATTACTATTTATTCTCTGTATTTATTTTTTGATGTGCAATGATCATACTTTATAATCTGTTGAAAATAATATGTTTTCAGGTGAAGCATTTAATTAGCATAAATAATTAAAATATATCATGCCTCATTTACATATGAAAATAGCCTGATACCAACAAGAGTCACTATCAGTAAAACAAATATTACTAAATGATTATACCTGTATAGTGGGCACTCGTAATTGTTAGAACTGGTGGAATAGTGACACAATTATGCACTTATTTAATTCCTATAAAGAACAGTTTATGCCTACTAAGTGGGCATGTACGTTTAATACTTTGCTGCCGTCGATGGTTACTAATTTAATGTAATTATCTTACTTTTCTTAGATTCTAGAGTGGCATAATATTATTATCATTTCTCAAAACGTTGTGTTTCACATATTGTGTTTCATGGTGAAGTAGTAGTGGACTACAGTGTTAAGTTATCTCCCCCTGCTTATCACCGTATTTGTTAGTATATTACAGACGAAAGCTCTTTGGAGGTATACAGTGAAACCTCGCTAAACCGGACACCATGGGAAGTCCCCAGGGTGTCCGGTTTAGCGAGATTTCACTGTAAATGAAGCATTCGATTATTCCGAGCCATAACTGTGTGCTATGCGATACGAACAGGCAGTGTCACATTATGACCACATATGTATATTCTTGTCCGGTTTAAACAGGTTCCACTGTATCACATTAAATGGTGCGTTCGGTTGATATATGTGATTTGGGGAATGCACAGCGAATGCCTTCCCAGGTAAAGAAAAACAGCTATTCATTCCTCCGCTTCATTTACCTCTCAGACACAACGGGGTCATTCGTGAGTCGTACAACAATTACATTCTAACGATCCGAGATGGCCAATATAAACTTAGGACTACTTGAGATTAAACATGACAATATGCAGAACTGAAAAAGTATTCCAAAAGGAGATTGAAGAGCACAATTAAGCCAAATAAAAGACCACATCAAACATTGAATTAAAGCATCTAGTCAGAGGTATGTAATTCGAGACTAGAGATGTATGGTCCCCAAACTTAGAAAATGGAACTTTGTAGAAATGACGGCGGGCGAAGATGGAATTGCCCAACGAAAATGGCAAAACAGGAAAAGCTAGATCACCTAAGTATTCAATAAGTTAAACAACACATAATACAAACAAAAATATACAACGTTGCTATAACAGTAAAAACAAATAAACACGCAGAAACCGCAAAGTCTAAGGCAGTGACTGTAATTTTGAACAAGAAATGTACGTCTGCTTTCAAGTTTTGGGAAGTACTTGTCTAATGTATCTGTCTCATACGGAGCCCCGCAGGGGACATGGATTTTCAATTATTAATTAGTTCCCACAAAATAACAATTAGTTCCCTCAATTTAACAATTCATTCCCTCGAATTAACAATTCGTTCCCACGAATTAACACTTCGTTACCTTGGGAACGAATTGTTATTTCGTGGGAAAGAATTAATACGGGGCTCCGTAGTCGCATCATTATTAACTTTTGTTGAAAAGAGTGTGGATATAATACGCCCGTATGCCGTGTATATGGCTGTTTGAGGGTGTGTACATTCCTTTATTACATGTACTATACCAGCAAACGAACGTTTACGTATGGTGTATTTCTGCTCTGCTTACAATATTTCGTTTATTTGAAATACTTCTTTCTATGATACCGTTTCCAGTTGATCGTATTCTAACACCGGTCCCATGTTTATTTGACCGCTTCTAAATGTTTTCTCTTATCCGCCGTATGGCTAACATCTTCTCTCTATCCTCTGTCATGTTCACACCAAAAGCCTCCTGCAATACTGATAACACAGAGAATACTAGGCTAGTGCCTTTTGATATCAAGTTTATTAGGCTAGGAAACGCGTAGGAATTCCGAGGCTTGTCGAGGAATTCCTACCGTTTCCGAGCCGAGCCTGATAAACTTGATATCAAAAGACACTAGACTGGTAGGTATTCTCTATGTACCAATATACGTGTACTTCACATTACATATTACTTACATATTACAGTGGCCCAGATGTGTCGAGCGAATTCCGTCTCCGGAACAAGAGTATTCATCGACACGGCCCTGGCGGATCGGACGACGATAACTAAAGGCACGGCGTGTTCCTGCTACGCCGAGACTCAATACGGGAAAAAAGTAGAGGTGTATTCAGAATTCAACGGCATCGAAAACTCGAACTGCGAGACGACTGTCGAGTATACTCACGAAACACTTGATCACATAACGAGCATCCCGTGCTATACGTACTTCTTTCCGTTGTTTGTACAGACGTTTGCAAATATATCAGTTTCGGTCAAGAAGAAAAGCGGCGACGGTACGGCGGACAACTGCGTTGAGCTAAAATTAGGTACGTATGTTTATAGTGATTACACCACCGCCTACGTTACTGTTGCCAATATTTTTTGAAATAAAAATTGCAAAATACCGTTAATAGTGTGCTTGCAAGCAAACAGCTTTATTAGCTAAGCTCAGGCTCAGCCATTAAAGCTGCTCAGACAATCCATTTGCTTAAATATGGTCCATGTATTCTTAGGACATGGCTTAAATGCGAGCTGGCATTGCCGATAGATGTTCAGAACCGTTGCCATCTGTGCAAGAATAACGCAGGCGGTTGTATATCTGGGGCCCGTTTCATCAACATTGCAAAGTATACTTTTCGAGCAAAGTATACTTTGAGGGAGAAATGTTCAATTTTAGGATAAATTTATTATTTTTTATTATACTGAATTTATTACATTATCACAGCCAATTTGGCTGTGATAATGTAATACATTCAGTATAATAATTCTGCATACTTTTAATCATGAAATACATGCATTTGTTAGCTCTATATGAACTTTCAGGGAAAATAAATGATTACTCCCTCAAAGTATACTTTGCTAGAAAAGTATACTTTGCAATGTTGGTGAAATAGGCTACTGGGGCCCGTTTCACTAAACTTTGTTCGTAAGTGCAAATTTACGATCGTCTGGAAATTTCAATTGATGGATTTACAATTATTGAGCATATGCTGCATATGCAGCCTATGCTGAATACATGTAAATCCAATAATTGTTTACAAGAAAACATTGTTAATTTAGTTTAATTTACAGACTATCATAATTTTGCACTTACGAACATTTTAGTCGTACGAAGCTGAGTGAAAGCGTCCCCAGGCTTATGCCTTTTGATGCGAGTTTCCCAGACGGGCCTGATAAACAAAATACCTGAGTGGTAGTATATCTATCAGGTTTTATGAAAGGAGCAAATACCGAGACAATATCCCTTTAAAGTGACTGTGTCTCAGATAGTATCTCCGAAGATGCATTTCACAAAAACCGTTGAGATATATCAATGAATATTATATTAATACAGTCGCAACTTGTCCTTGATCATAAACATTCGTTTGTCGGCTAATTATCACATTTGCAAGTCCGCTGTCGATGTCATAAACAGCAAATCGAGGAAATTACAGGCTAACTTTAACTTGCCTGCATTGCAATATGTAGTGAAAACCCTGATAGTAGTGACGTAATTCCTTTCACCGATTCACAGTTACCACTGGCTACAGTTTTGCTGCAGATAAGACACAAGGACACATCGTCTTGAAACTCTTCAAAAGTTGTATTGAAAGATAATTATGTTCACCAAATACATATACTCACCACAAACAATGCCTTAGCACACGATTTATGTGCGCGAAAAGCAAGAATAACCGAATTTAAAAAGTCGAGAACTGAATGTTATTGTTGACGTAGACGATGACGTAGTGTCCAGTCATGTCACTACAATCGCGAGCATATCCGTGGGAAATATGAATGCTATATTCAGCAACGCTAGTTTTTTTTTCTTCAAAAATATTTATCTGCTTTCTTTTTCAGGTCACATATATGGTCATACTTATGGAGCCCTGCAGGGGACATGGATTTTTTTATTAACTCGTTCCCACAAAATAACAATTCGTTCCCTCATTTTAACAATTCGTTCCCTCGAATGAACAATTCGTTCCCACGATATAACAATTTGTTCCCACGTGGGAACGAATTGTTATTTCGTGGGAACGAATTGTTAAATTGAGGGAACGAATTGTTAATTCGTGGGAACGAATTGTTAATTCGTGGGAACGAATTGATAATTCGTGGGAACGAATTGTTAAATTGACTAGTAAACGAATTGTTATTTCGTGGGAACTAATTAATAAAAAAAAAAAATTCTACGTCCCCTGCGGGGCTTTTAACAAATATACATATATACATATACAAATATACATATACATATACAAATCTGCCATGAAATGCTCGATTACAGATAGACAAACTGTGTTGGTCACATTTCATCAACATCTGAGACCCAATACATGTAACATCAGTTGTAGCTTATACAGTTGTGTAATTCGTCATGTCATTCGCGAATAAGGGATATTAGATATTGTTTTTGTCCGATGCCTGTTCAGTATGGTACTGGTGCCGTAAATAATACTACGTAATTCCAGCACAAAAATATTTACACAATTCCCTAATATTTGATTGGCCCGTAGCAAGTCTCTGTCCAAAATTTATATCCCAGTAAACTCCCACGCCGAACTACTTTCCGTAACCGTGATGCACAGTTAAACTAATTCTTAAGAAAACGGAAAATAAACACATTTTCTTGATGAATTTATTTAAAATGCTGGAATTATAAGGAATAAATGGCCTTTTTGTGGAATTTGTCGGGGATATAAACTTGGAAAAGTCGCGGGAATACTGGACGAAGGCCGGAAGGCCTCGTCCAGTATTCCCGCGACTTTTCCAAGTTTATATCCCCGATAAATTCCACAAAAAGGACATTCATTCCTTTTAATAATGTATAGTTAATACCAGTATTCTCCATCTATGAGATGACCTACATGTATATAGTATTTTTGTCGCAGGACCGATAGTTAATACCATGTAAGTTTGCACCTAAGAGAAGATGTGATATTTTGCATGAACACTATTTACACAAACTGTGATATTTTCTGTAAATGACTTCGGAAGTTGACGAAGTTTTAAGAGCAATAGAATTCCACATTTGCTCTGAACATATCGTCAACTTTCGACGGCATTTACGGACAATATTGTATATTTTGTAAATATTTTCCATGAAATATCTATGGAAGCGTCCTGGTGTCAATGCTAAAATATATTAGTCTCCTAATTAGGAGATACTAACTCCTAATTAGGAGATATTAAGTCCTAATTGGGAGATATTAACTCCTAATTAAGATATCGTGTCTCCTAATTGGGATTTACTATCTCCTAATTAGGAGATAATATATCCTAATTAGGACTTACTATCTCCTAATTAGGACTTATTATCTTCTAATTAGGAGATATTTTAGCGTTGACACATATATTAAGTCCTAATTAGGAGATAATAACTCCTAATTAGGAGATAATACGTCATACTTAGGCGATAGTAAGTCCTAATTAGGAGATACTAACACCAAATTATGATATACTGTCTCCTAATTAGGAGTTAGTATCTCATAATTAGGAGATACAGATATTTTAACATTATCACCAGGACGCTTCCATAGATATTGCACATTGAATGAACTTGCTCGCCAATTGTTCAGCCCTACCTGGGGGCCGTTTCACTTAACTTCGTACCACTAAAATGTTCGTAAGTGCAAAATTATGATAGTCTGTAAATTTCACATTAATAATGTTGTAAAGAATTATTGATTTACATTTATTGTGCATAGGCTGCATATGCAGCCTGTGCTCAATAAATGTAAATCCATCAATTGAAATTTCCAGACGATCGTAAATTTGCACTTATGAACATTTTAGTCGTACGAAGTTTAGCGAAACGGCCCCAGACATTTATCGAGTAACATCATCAACTCATCAAGATGTCAAAGGTTGCTGTTCACTAAAATGTGAGATTGTATATAGTAGGGTCAACGTGGGAATTTTTTTGTAAATAAAGTCGAAAGTTGATGAAAATTCCAGAGCAAATGCGGAATTACTTCAACATGCCGAATAAGGATGACGAGGAAGGTCATAAGAAAGCGATAATAGAAACTTCCGCCAAATTCATCAAAAGTGATGTCAAAACCATTATTACACCTTTAACGGATGAGTATCCGAAAGCTACAGACCTTGAACTCGAATCTGCTTTAGGATACATTGCGCCTAGTTTGCGCTGTCTGCTTCAAAATCTTCTCGTCGGAAAGACACCCGTCAGAAAGAAGCGAGTATTGGACAAGCACTTGTTCAAGCAGTTCGTCCAAGGGCTTTAATTACGCCGTTCTAAATCGGGCTCACTTCCGATCAAGGTTTTTGATAGACATCCTGTCCACCATGGGGTATTGCTCCTCATACTCAGAAGTTCAAATGTTTGAGGAAAACGCTGCTTCCGCAGTTGCCCCTGATGTTTTACCAAATGTCAATATGGCCGATACGATGTTGTTGTTTTCAGCAGATAATGTCGACCACAACATTGTGTCACTAGATGGAAAAGGTACATTTCATGGCATGGGGATGATAGCAGCCATAACCCCAAAGCCAACAAATTACTCAAACAATACTTAGACGAAAACTCTCCGAATTACATGTTATTGACGAAACAAAATTGGACATTGTGGAGTACGGTTTTGCGAAGCAATTACGTTGTAGTATACAATTCCAACCACTGGCAGGTCTAATCGATGTGGGTCATACTATTGACATATTGTGGGAGGTATCCTTTCGGTTTAGTCAACCAGTACCAAATTGGCAAGGCATGATGCACGTACTGCACAAGCAATTAGACCATCCTGGACAGTCATCGATAGTCTTCCTTCCAATGATCGACATGTACCCGGGCGACAAGACATGTATCTTCTCTACTCTTGAGTATATTTGCAAGCTTTCATCTAAGTATAACGCCCCACCGGTTGTTACATTTGACCAGCCACTTTTCTGGAAAGCTTCCGAGATAATACATGAGGTTCCTCACAATAGTCCAATACGAGATGTTGTGCTGTTATTAGGAAGTTTCCACACATTTATGAATTTGCTTGGTGCTATAGGAACATTAATGGATTGAAGTGGACTCAAAGACATCTTGAAGATATACGGCGAAAATGCAGTCGTACACATGATGAGCGGAAAAGCTGTGCAGCGCTCATTTCGTGGACATCTCCTTGTCAATCAGTGTCTTACGTAACAGATCGCAGCCAAAGCGAATTATCCAATATTTCAGAGACGAGCAAACTGTGGCTGAACTATCAACAAATGTTGGGAGGTGCTCGTGAGCTAATCAAAGCTGATCGCACAGGGTCGTGGAAAATCCACCTCCACGTTATATCTGAGTGCCTACCAATCTTTGCTGCTGCTGGGCACGCAAATTATCTGAAATATGCGTATCTCTACCTGCAGACAGTTGAGGCAATAGCAAGTGAAAAGCCTGCAGTGTTCCAGAAATTCCTGAATGGATTCCATGTAATAAGGCGCATCAATCAGTACTAGGCTGGCCTTGGCTCCGATTTAGTGATTGAGCAGACTCTGATGCGGTGCCTGATAAGTACAGGTGGGTTAACTAGAGGAAGTGGCATGACTGAACACCAACGAGCCGTTTGGACAATGTCTGCTCCAATATCCTCAGCCTACAACTATGCCATGCAGGACTTCAATAACACAGTGTACACAACAAGTGAACAACACATGGAGACAACTGTATCGCGAATGGAGAGAGACAATGTGGACATGTCAAAACTTGCAGCCAAGCTTGAAGAACATTTTCCCTTCTCAGAGGAGACGACATTGAGAAACATTATCACAGGAATAAATGATGATAAGGATGTAAATGTTCAAGATCTGTTTGCTGTTGGAAGAGACATAGTTAAACAAATTGAAAGGCAATCCGTCGTTTCATATTCGTACAGACGTAAGACTAAAGTAAAGACACTAGCAACAGCTAGTGCCATCAAGGTGATTAAGGACCGATCCATTGAACCAGCTCTGTTGTTTCAGAGGTTTCTGGTGGATTGGTCTTGCTATTGTATCACGCAACAAAAGACTGCAATGATCTTTTCTTTAGGTCCGACAAAGACAAAGAAAAATGTGTATAACATCAAAGTTCTGAAACAGTCGCTTGGTGATGATGTCTGCTCTGGCATGTTGTTTGTCCATGTGTTCTCAGGCTGCGACACTACTTCATGAATATTTGGGGTCGGCAATAAGTCTGTTTTCCAAATATTTGTCAAGGGCGATTCTGTCTTGCGCGCATGTTCAAAGATCTTCTGTACACCAAAATACAGACGAAGCTACTGTAGAAAGTACTGCCTGCAAAGCAATGGTCTCCCTGTTCAATGGAACCCAATCTGCGTCTATAGTGTCATTGCGCTATGGTTACCTTTGCAAGAAAGTGTCCGCAGCAAAGACTTTTGTGAAACCAGAAAGACTGCCCCCAACAACCTCGGCCACAAATCTTCACACTCGACGGAGTCACTTACAAGTCATGCAGTGGATGGGCAATAATGAAGGCATGGATCCCACTAAATGGGGTTGGGATGTACAAGAGCGTAAACTTGTTCCACTCATGATGGACAATAGTCCCGCACCAGACCAACTGCTTAAAATGATCAGATGCAGTTGTTCCTCGGGATGCAGCCACACTGAAATGTAGCTGCAAAAAGCATGGACTTGAAAGCACCATGGCTTGTGGACATTGCCAAAATGGCAACTGTGACAATGTGTCCCAATATTCAGTTTCAGATGACGGTGAAATTAAAGACAGAAGTGACTGATATTTAAATTAGAACTAAACCACGTCATGACGTCATTCTTCATGATATGACGCTATTCTCGACGTCATGACGTCACATGTAACACTTTTATCACGTTCCGGAATTATTCATTTGGCAAAATAATGAATATAATAGGTAATATTCACACTTAAATGTGTGAGAACTTGTTGAATTTAACAGATAGGACTAACGTTTAGCCATTTTTAAACATTGACGGCAATCTTTTATGGCGTCATATTTCAACACTTTCTGGTGGTCCGATTTTGGCCAACTTTTGATATGTTCTTCACCAGACCTTATACTGCAGAAAAACACTATAAAAAGTTTTCTTGCAATTTTGTTGTGGTCATGTAGCAGTTTGACCCTACTAATAGCAATGTCTGGCATCTTGTCTTAGTTGGTGTTAATCTCGATTAGGGTGTGGTCAGTTCGAACATTTGATGAACGAGCTTACTATACTGAATATATGTGTAGTGCCATTCCCTTTCGAATATTATTCATTATATTGAATATCGATGGTCTAGTAACATAAGGTCGTAAGTGCTATGCTTTAGCATAGCAGTTACGACCTTATGTTACTAGACCATCGATATGTCATTTAACACCCCGTTTGCGTTGGTGTATCGCCAACGTTCGGCGCCATCTGTGATTCGAAATACAATTTGAGACACGCCATGTGATTTTGTACCTGTGCGATATCTCAGGGAAATTATTTACAAAAGTTACGATTTTTTCCGTGAATGACATCGACATTTGCGAAATGTTCATAGCAAAATTAATGCGGAATACATGTACACATTTCTGTAAATATATTTCATGTGAAGTCGCACATGTTATTCTGTACAAAATCACATGACGTGTCTCATTTTTATTTCGTGATATGTAACATACATCAGGGGCGGATCCAGCATTTGGGGAACGTGGTGTGGTTGTCTACCTGCGAACGTAACTACTACAATATACTCCCGTATCGTCCATAGCTGGCTACGGACGGTACGGTATTAATTGCAAGAGTTACCGTTCGCAACTAGGGGGGTGTCCTATTGTTTAGATCTTCCCCTGTACATACAATATGTTCACATCGTCAATATCATAAAGTGCAACGTTTAATTGGAGGTGGTCATTCGATATGCAGTAGGTGGGCCTGTTTGTACAGTATATCTATATATCTATATACCGTTTGACGTATATATGTGGCTGAAAAAAGATGGGAAAACGTACTACTTGCCTTATAGGTAATCCAGACTGAGTTTCAAGCAGATGGGTCATATTCTACAATGTCCGCAAGTTGATATCTAAAATATTTTATAGCATGTATTATACATTTATATCATAAACAGTTTACAATACAAACCATGTAGTACCAAATAATCCGGTTTACCCCTCACTAAGACATGTTCTTTCTAGTAAATCCTCAATTAAGATGGTCGTTCTATGAAACCTTGTTGCAATGAAACATTTTGCGACACGTTTTCATTAAATCATCTGCATTTTCCGTAAATGATTCCAAACGGTTTGCAAAATAAAATCAGAGGAAATGCTCTTAGATGTCAAAAACCTTCGACAACATTTATAATAGATAATAATTTGGTCATTCTATCATATGTTGTACCTTATTAGTATATTATATGCAAGCGTTTTAAATATCATTTCTATTTTCCATAAACAATTCCGTAAATTTCAGTCACAAGCCTTCGACAACATTTATAATAGATAATAATTTGGCCATTTTATCTCAGTTTATTCATTATTACAGTCAACTAGTTTTTGAAACTTGTTTATAAATCATTTGTATTTTCCGTAAATGTTGCCGAACGGTTTGCAAAAATTTCAGAGCTATGCTCTGAAATTTTCGCAAACCTTCGACAACATTTAGAACGTATGCTCTGAAATTTTCGCAAACCTTCGACACCATTTAGAACGTACGGAAAATACGGCCACATCACCGAATTCAGTTTCCATCTGTATGCTTATATGGGTTACTGCTGTCAATTATCTGTCTATTGTTACGTGTAAATGGAGTGAATGTCAGCCCAGTCGCAAGCCAGCTGCCGCCATGCCACCATCAAGAGATGGATGCTCCGGGGAGAAATCTAATACCTCGGTTGATTTAGCTTTCATCATCCTTTGCTTGTTTCTTTTTTTAGCATATATAATTCCAGCACAACAATATTTACACAATTCCCTAACATTTGATTGGCCCGTAACAAGTCTCTGTCCAAAATGTATATCTCAGTAAACTCTCACGCCGAACTACTTTCCGTAACCGTGAGGCGCAGTTAAAATAATTCTTAAGAAAACGGAAAATAAACACATTTTCTTGATGAATTTATTTGAAATGCTGGAATTATAAGGAATGAATGGCCTTTTTGTGGAATTTATCGGGGATATAAACTTGGAAAAGTCGCGGGAATACTGGACGAGGCCTTCCGGCCTTCGTCCAGTATTCCCGCGACTTTTCCAAGTTTATACCCCGATAAATTCCACAAAAAGGCCATTAATTCCTATAATAAACTCAGTTGTTGTTCTTTTTTATCTAGAGTTGAAGGCAAAACTGGCACTCAAATTAAATTAAAGGTACATGGCCACACAGTAGGCACACAATGTTCTTTATAGGAATTAAATAAGTGTATAATTGTGTCACTATTCCACAAGTTCTAAAAATTACGAATGCCCGCTATACAGATATATTATTTTAGTAATATTTATTTTACTGATAGTGACTCGCGGTGGCAATAGCATTTATATTGTTTGTTAACTTTTATTTGCTATTTGTTACTTACTGTCTTCCCGTTAGTCGACACACATGCAGTCCCACCTACCACGCCGCTCACGCCGCTCACGCCGCACAATTAATTACACGTATATATTTAGTTGATTGTATAAGATTTCGCTGTATCCATATAATGTGTTTCGGATATGTAGATATGTTTTATGGTGGAAGGTGTACTGTATAAAGACCAAATTCAGAACAGGGGCCCGTTTCACTAACCTTCGTACTACTAAAATGTTCCTCTAAGTGCAACATTATTATTGTCTGTAAATTTCACATTAACAGTGTTTTCTTGCAAACAATTATTGGATTTACATATTGCAGCCTATGCTCAATACATATAAATCCATCAATTGAAATTTACAGACTATTCTAAATCTGCACTTACGAACATTTAGTCGTACGAAGTTTAGTAAAACGGGCCCCGGATACGTAAAAGCAATACCAAGGAAAGCTGATGTCAGCCGAATGCCTGTGGTGCAATACTATTGTGCTACACTCCGCACGGGATAACAAGTCGAACGTGTTGAAATGTTGAAAAATGCACCAGTTTCCTGACGAAATACCATTCAGCTCTACTTAGAGCTATCGCATATACGCATGGTCATCTAGTAACCGGCGTTAATTAGCCTAATAGACGAACATGTGTGTATGCAGTATCTTCTGCATGTAACTGAACGGGAATAAGCCAGGAATTCGGCGCCAATATCAACGTGAAACATTTTACGCTGGCGCGGAGTTCAGCAGGCCCGTACGCAGAGGGGGTGCGACGTGTGCGTACGTACCCTCCTTAACCCGTTCAACACCACAGGCCTATATAGTGGTATTGGCAAAAAGTGTAAATCCAGATGAGCCGGCTCGTGACGAGCCGTCTCATCAGGATCTGCACTTTTTGCAAGTAATTTTCATAATTTTGAGAACAAAAACACCTCATGTTCATAAATGGACTGGTCTCAAAATCATTTTGTGATGATTGGAATGGGTTGCAAAATTAACATATCAAAATCCATTCCAGTTACTTAGGGGTGAAATGGTTAATCTGCCGAGGTCTGTCCGTGAATGTGCGAAAAAAAACATGTTTAGCCCTTCGCGCCGTCGATAACGCACCCTCCTAAAACAATTCCTGCGTACGGGCCTGGGCCTGTTCAGCATCATTGAGTGAGGAAACTGATACGTGACATTGTAGTTACTGTAGTAGTAGTTGTTGTTGTGTTTGTGAACATATATATTCCCATGAAGAAAGCCAAAGATAGCCGAATCCTGCGTTGTAATACTGTTTGTCTGTTTCCCGTCAGTGTCGTGCGGCGAAAACGAGTACCAGTGTGACGACGGTAACTGTATCCCGGCCGGGTACAAATGTAACAGCATGCCCGACTGTGATGCGGGCGAGGACGAACAGAACTGCTGTACGTACATTATCATACAGTACTAGTACCCAACATGTAAATCCCACTCCGCATGTACGATCGGACTGGGATTTAGGGTACAATTATATCTCTGGGGCCCGTTTCGCTAAACTTCGTAGGAGTAAAATGTTCGTAAGTGCAAATTTAGGATCGTCTGGAAATCTCAAATGATGGATTTACGTTTTTTTAGCATAGGCTGCATTTGCAATAATTGTTTACAAGAAAACATGCGACTTTTCCAAGTTTATATCCCCGATAAATTCCACAAAAATGCCATTCATTCCTTAAAATTCATCAAGAAAATGTGTTTATTTTCCGTTTTCTTAAGAATTATTTTAACTGCGCCTGACGGTTACGGAAAGTAGTTCGGCGTGGAAATTTACTGGGATATAACTTTGGACAGAGACTTACTACGTACCAATCAAATGTTAGGGAATTGTGTAAATATTTTTGTGCGGAATTATTGTTCCTAGACGAAGATTTTGCTATGCGGTTTCTTCTGCATGTAGCTGAATGGGAATTCGTCAAGACTCCGGCGCCTATTTCAATGTGAAACATTTTATACCATTGAATAATACGGCTACAAAGTGCTGTATACCTAATATACGGTTGAAACTCTCTGTTAAAGGTACATGCCCACTCAGTAGGCACAAACTGTTCTGTATAACAGATATGGCAGTAGATTTGTGTCTATGTTCGATCGGCATATTTTCATTTGATTATCGCATAATTATATTCAATAATCAAATTAATATTGATGATTATCGAACGTAAATACTATTGTTATTTTATGGTTGCATATATGTTCAATAATTAAATACATTATTGTAATTTCACAATAAACGGTTTATTTGTATGTTCAATAAATCAAACGTAAATATAGATTCGTTGAAACATATATTTACCCAATTGAATATAAATATGCACTGTCTGCAGATAACAGTTCTGCTATTTATTCGATAAATCGAACATAAAATAAACTGATATATTTACCTAATCAAACATAAATATAGTTTGTTTAAACAATTATGTGTGTTACATTGAACACACATAGTGCACTGCTGTATTGGTTCGATTATGTTTATTTTCAGTTAACTCAATCGAACGTATATATGTGATGTCAATTGTTTTGTTAAACATATTGGTTCGATAAATTATACATATTGGTTCGATTAATGATACATACATATAGGTTCGATAAATGATACATACATATTGGTTCGATAAATGATACATATATTGGTTCGATAAATGATGCATATTGGTTCGATAAATAATACATACATATATTGGTTCGATAAGTGGTACATATATTGGTTCGATAAATGATACATACGTATATTGGTTCGATAAATGGTACATATATTGGTTCGATAAATGATACATATATTGGTTCGATAAATGATGCATATTCAGGGGCGGATCCAGGATTTTGGTTTAGGGTGTGTGTGAGTTGAGGTCCACGATTTTGACCGAAATGCTTCGAAGGTCCGGGGACACGGTTCCCCCCTCCCTCCCCTCCCCCCCGGGAGATTTTTTGAACGTAGATGCCCGCAGGTGCACGGACACACCATTTTACCATCCCTGTTACGGACACACCATTTTACCATCCCTGTTACGGACAAACCATTTTATCCATCCATGTACTGGACACACCATACCATCCTGTTACCGACCTATCCCTGTTACGGACACACCATTTTACCATCCCTGTTACGGACACACCATTTTACCTTATACCATCGGTGTTACGGACACCACCTTACCACCTCCATGTTACGGACACATGACCATCCTGTACGGACACCATTTTCCATCCCTGTTACGGACACACCATTTTACCTCCCTGCTGCGGACAAACCATTTTACCATCCATGTTACGGACACATTGACCTCCCTTATTGACCTACCCCATTCCATACCATCCCTGCTACGGACAAACCATTTTACCATCCCTGTTACGGACACACCATTTTACCGTCCCTGTTACGGACAAACGATTTTACCATCCCTGCTACGGACAAACAATTTTGCCATCCCTGTTACGGACACACCATTTTACCATCCCTGTTACGGACACACCATTTTACCATCCCTGTTACGGACAAACCATTTTACCATCCCTGTTACGGACAAACTATCTTACCATCCCTGTTACGGACAAACCATTTTAACATCCCTGTTACGGACAGACCATTTTACCATCCCTGCTACGGACAAACCATTTTACCATCCCTGTTACGGACAAACCATTTTACCATCCCTGTTACGGACAAACCATTTTACCATCCCACGGATCCCTGGTACGGACAAACCATTACCATCCCTGTAACGGAAACCACCAACAAATCTATAGGCAAACCATTACCATCCCTGAATTACGGACAAACCATTTTACATCCCTATTACGGACAAACCATTACCATCCCTTACGGTTTTACCACCCTGTTACGGACCACCTCCCTTGTTACGGCACCATTTTACCATCCCTGTTACGGACAAACCATTACCATCCACCCTGTTTTATTACGGACCATCATACGGTTACCATCCCTTGTTTTAATTACGGACAAACCATTTTACCATCCCTGTTACGGACAAACCATTTTACCATCCCTGTTACGGACAAACTTTTACCATCTTAACCACCCTTCCTGTTACGGACAAACCATCTTACCATCCCTGTTACGGAAACCATTTTACCATTTTAAATTTTCCATCCCTGAAACCATTACAGACAATTTTACCATCCCTGCTACGCGTTATTCACCGGTGAAGGACCTTTGTCTTCTGTCATTGTTTTCCAGTTCCGATTGTGTGTACCGAGAGTATGGTACCATGTGACGACAACTCTATGTGCCTGCCGGCGTCGGCCAGGTGTAATAACCACATGCAGTGCCCCGATGGCTCGGACGAGGCGGCCAAATACTGCGGTACGTACACATGCACACGTACAGGGTGTCACATTTCCCATTAGGAATGAAACGGTTACGTTACGTTTAACCGTGTAATATCACCGTGTAACATCACACAGATCAACGTTTTTTCGTGACATAATTATAACTACAATTTGTATAATATACCTGAACATTGTAAATGCTAATCTGTTATAGTGTGTGTTCCATATGACGTCATTTTGTGTGATGACGTCACAACGTTGCTTAAAAATCTCATAGCATACTCTCATTTTTCTTGTAGGTCTTCCTAATTTCTATATTTCTCCATTGATGGTCCTTTTTAGTGTAAGTGTATGTACAACATTTGATACTACAGTGAAACCTCTCTAAACCGGACACCCAGAAAACACCTGTGATATTATTGTTGATGAGTTTCTTGGCCATTTATCTCAGGGGATAATGTCTGTTCGTGATCGCATAGCACACAACGATGGCTCATAATGATCAAATGCCTGATTTACAGTGAGCCCTCTCTAAGCCGGACACCCTGGGGACCTCCCAGGGTGTCCGGTTTAGAGAGGATCCACTGTAGATGTATATACTCTGTCATTTGAACATCATCAGAGATAGAAATTATGACGTCTCAGATCTAACGAACGAGGCGGTCACTCAAGTTGTTACCAAATAACAATGTACAGTGTACTACGTCGAGATGTGCTTTGAGATGGAGTAGACGCCCCTGTCGTACCTCCATATTTGCCGATCGTGACAACCTCATTTGTGGATGTGACTGGGGAAATGGGGCTTATGTGATTTGTGACAAGTGTAGCTTCTGATCACATAGCACACTCGTGTAGGATGATAACGAGTTGTATCGCTTGCTAGAAGAATGGCGGGTGCTTCCGTGATTGAATGGCGAACAGTGCAGATCCTGATCAGCCTGTGCGGATGCACAGGCTGATCTGGATCTACACTGGTCGCAAAACCCATAAGCCCCATTTCTCCAGTCGCAGGCACTTTTTACGTTAAAAGTAATGCCCACTCAGCAGGCACAAAATGTTCTTTATATGAATTAAATAAGCGTATAATTGTGTCACTATTACGCCAGTTCTAAAAATTACAAATTCCCGTTATACATGTACATGTATAATCATTTAGTAATATTCATTTTACTGATAGTGACTCGCGGTGGTAACAGACTATTTTCATAAGAAAATGAGGCATGATATTTTTTAATTATTTATACAAATTAAATGCGTCACCTGAACAAATAATATTTCGACATATTATAAAGTATGATCATTGCACATCAAAAAATAATTACAGATCATAAATAGTAATGTCCGTTAACATATTAAGGAAACACGGTCATCGCCTCTGCTATCAGTGTGGAAATTCACGTCTGGTATAAAATGTATAATAATGCCAATCAATACATCGGGTAATGGTGAATTAATGTTTCTTTTGCCAGAAAATAATGTGTTGTTTTGCATATGACCCACGTCCGACCGCCCAAGCTCAATGTCACTGGGGACTTATAATCACCTTGTTTGTAAGGCAAACATGTTAAGTCTTTTTGTTGTTGTTTGTATTATCGAGGCTGAAAACGATGGGATTAGTTTAGTGATAACGATGCCCGTGTTGTTAATTGCATTGGTTATATTTACTTTCAGATACCAAGTACCAGGTTATTGAACCCATCACGGGTAAGTTAATATGGGTACATGTATGTTGAGTGTTCTAGGTGAAAATGTATATTTATTTCTACGGTCATCTAAGCTGTAAAATATTGAAAACACATACCCACCGCTGTCCCGCGACTTCATATACATGTAAATGTAGAAGACCATGTATACACGTTATCTGCACCGTATCACATTTAATTAGCGTTCCACCGTATCACATTACCGGCAGCTATTTTTACACAATAACCGATAACAAAAGCACACTCCACAAACTCCTATTATATCTTCGTTTAGCCTCTGGCAGTCAGGCTTCCTGGTTTAGAGTGAAAATCTACCACATGTTGCCCGATCTCTTCCCAATGTTACGGATATATAAACAATGCAAAAACAATTTTTTTTTTATAATATTATATTTTATCACAATTTAAGAATGAGCCTTCTTTTTATTTCGTGAAACTTGGTCTAATATTGACATTATTGGGAAAAAAACAATTTCCCCATGTTAAATCCCCAAAGACATCTTCACAGAGTGAAGATGTCTAAGGGGCTTTAACAGAGTGAAGATGTCTATGGGAAATTAACATGTGGAACATTTTCTATTTTTAGAAATATTGGACCGATTTTCAAACTTTAACTTTGCTTTCTTTGTTACATCTAGCTATCTAGCCAGGTTTCGGAGTCAATTTCCATTTTTTACTCCTCCGCCTCTTTTTCTAGATGTTAAATTCCGATTCTCGACGTAAAAAGAAAGCTTTTTCTTAAATGTTGATAAAACTTAATATTATAGAAAAAAAAAGAAGATTTTGCATTGTTTACATAGCCGTAAAAATTGGACAGGTTTTGTAAAACATACAGTAGAAAAGGTACTCATAAAGTGAAATACACACGGCCACGAGTCTCATTTCTAGTGTCATCCTTACATGAGAAAACCCATGTGATTTTGTGTGAAAAATATTTACAGAAACTGTGATATTTTATGTAAGTGCCGTTGGAAGTTGATGGAATTTTCAAAGCAATTGAAAATTCCATCAACTTCCGACGTCATTTACAGAAAATATTGACACTTTTATAAATAGTTATCATTCGATATCTATATTTTAAGGTACAAAATCACATGGCGTGTCTCACATGTTGTTCTGTTTCTACAGGACCTGCAAAGACGCCTTTGATCACAGTGCGGTGTGGAGAAAGCGAGCTCGTTACTACCACAACAACCAGCACCACAACCCCGAAACCACCCACAACCACGACTACACCAGCCCCAACAACAACAACAACACCATCAACAACAACAACACAATCTACAACATCAACAACAACAACACCCTCAACCACGACGACAACAACACCTGCCACAACTACTACTACAACACCAACCAGCACCACCACTCCGCCACCACCCACAACCACGACTACACCAGCCCCAACAACAACGACGCCACCCCCAACAACAACAACACAATCAACAACAACAACAACGCAATCTACAACAACAACAACACCCACAACAACCACATCAACAACAACAATGCCAACTATATATCCAAACACAATTCCAACAACAACCACACCACCTCCAACGACGACGACAAACACACCACCAACAACAACAAATCATCCTCCTTCAACAACAACGCAATCAACAACAACAACAACAACAACAACAACAACACTATCTTCACCAACTACTACTACACCTGTTCCAACAACATATAAACCATTTCCATCAACAATAACAAATACCAAAACTAAGCCACCAACAACATCAACAGACGCCACGCCCCTGCCGGAGGCACCATCTACTGATACAGAAGGGGGACGTTTATCAGATAACGATGAAAGTAAGATGGGTTGTGACTGGCGAAAATACACATATGAGATTTATGATCAGTCTAGCTCCTGACCCTATTGAACACTCATGTAACCTGGTAGCGATCTACATTGCTTGTTAGATGCATGGCGGGTGTCTTAGTGATGAATTGGCGAATAGTGCGGATGCACAGTCTGATCTGGATCTACACCGGTCGTAAAGCCCATATGCCCCATTTCTCAAGTCGTAGACACATTTGCATTATTATAGTTCATACAATGGGATTTTGCCGTGTAATAACACAGTGTATTAAATCCTAGTATAGCATTTATCAATAGTTTAACCCTTTGAACCCGAAAGCCCGCTATATCGGTTTATGCAAACAGTGCAGATCCAGATGAGCCGGCTCGTAACGAGCCGTCTCATCAGGATCTACACTGTTTGCAACTAATTTTCATATTCTTTAGAACATAAACACATCCTTTTCATAAATGGACCAGTCCGAAAATCATTTTGTGACGATTGGATTGGTCGGAAAATTATTATGATATCACAGTCCATTCCAGATAATTAGGGTTGAAAGGGTTAATACATATGCAAATGAGACCGGTACAGAAAACACTTTTATCCCGTTAACACAATGCGTATGTGCTGTGAAATAAGGTGCCGTTAAACATTTTTGATATCCTGTCAATACGACCTAATCACTGCGTATGAATATGGGGTTATTTTTGCATTTTAAAGCTATTTGTATGTGTTGGTGGGATAAATATAATAGTAGGTCAGTGCCGTGAATGGGAAAAATATCTGGCGCGTCACGGAAACGGGATGGGCGAGGCTCTGCCGATAAGCGTAGCCAGATATTTTTTCCCATTCACGTCACTAACATACTATTCTGTATTAGGCGATCAGTATTATATGGCGGGGTGTCTGATAGTTCAGCTAGGTAGCTGATACACAACACGTACGTAGTTGTAACCATACTTTTCTGAATATTATAAGTACGTCAACCTGCGTGGCAGCCAGACAATTGAAAATTCGGGTTAAAGGTACATTGGCACAACATGTTCTTTATATTAGATACATCATCTGAGACATTTTCGGGCAAACTAAACATTGTTTTAACATTACCCCACGTAGTGCTTGGCATTATTATATATTTTATATCAGACGTAAATTTCCAAACTGATATCAGGGTCGATAACCGTTTCTTTAAAATGTGTATATGAAGTTTCAAGTTGATATCGCAAGCAGTCACAGAGATATAGAAACATTTTTCTCGGGGAGCGTACAATATAATGCCTCATTTGCATATGAAAATAGCCTGATACCACCGCGAGTCACTACATGTATCAGTAAAATAAAGATTACAAAATTATTATAGCTGTATAGCGGGCACTCGTAATTGTTAGAATGGTGGAATAGTGACACACTGCAATTATACACTTATTTAACAGTTTGTGCCTACTGAGTGGACAATATAGGAATGAATGGCATTTTTGTGGAATTTATCGGGGTATAAACTTGGAAAAGTCGCGGGAATACTGGACGAAGGTCGGAAGGCCTCGTCCAGTATTCCCGCGACTTTTCAAAGTTTATATCCCCGATAAATTCCACAAAAAGGCCATTCATTCCTTATAATTCCAGCATTTGAAATAAAATGTGTTTATTTTCCGTTTTCTTAAGAATTATTTTAACTGCGTCTCACGGTTACGGAAAGTAGTTCGGCATGGGAGTTTACCGAGATATATATTTTGGACAGAGACTTGCTACGGGCCAATCAAATGTTAGGGAATTGTGTAAATATTTTTGTGCTGGAATTATGTACCTTTAATGTATTGGGTTGCAGTTGGTCTGCTTGTGTTTTCCCGTTACAGCTGTGATGGCAGTTACGATGACCGTGGGTGTGTGTCTGATATTGCGACTATGTAACTAATAAACCAGTTGTTGTTGGTGTTGTTGTTGTGTACATGTACCTGTGTTTTCCCGTTGCAGCCGTGATCGGAGCGAGGGTGACCATGGGCGTGTGTGCTATCAGGCGCGGATCCAGGATTTCGGGTTAGGGGGGGGGGGCGTAACTATTTTGCAATACTTGATTATATTATCGAACTAAGCTCGTTCGATAATATAGTCAAGTATTGCAAAATAGTCGACCGAGCGGAGCTCATGATAGCGCTAGAGGGGTCCGGGGGCATTTCCCCCCGGATTATTTTTTAAATCTACATCGTATTTCCTGCGTTCTGGCGCATTTTGGAGCAAAAATATTGACACTGTCACAGTATGTTTAGACATGCTTTTTTATTGAAAACGTTTAAATTTTGAAACAATAAGACAACGACCGAAAAATGCATGGAATACATGGCACTTGGCATGAAACGTGCCTTGTAACTTGTTAAAAATCTTTACTCGGCGAATGTTAGGGGAGGCGCGCGCCGGGTCCGCCCCCCCCACCCTGAATCCGCCCATGGTTATGGTAGCTGATAAACCAGATGTAGCTGTTGTTGTTGTTGTTGTTGTTGTTTACCTGTGTTTTCCCGTTGCAGCCGTGATCGGAGTTACCGTGACGGTGGGGGTGTGTCTGATAGCCTTGCTCGTCATCGGCATCATTGTCTGGCGCAGATCTGACAGGTATGTACATCCTCCGGACACATGCTTATATATGTGACTGTGACTGGAGAAATGGTGGCTTATGGGATTTGTGACCAGTGTAGCTCCCGATCAAATAACATTCCTGCAGCCTGATAATGATCTAGTATAATACTCGTATTGCGTGTTAGAAGCATGACGGGTATAAAACTGATATGATGGAATTGCGAACGGTGCAGACCCCGGTCGGATCTGGGTCTGCACAGGTCGCAAAAACCAATAAGCCCCATTTATCTTGTCACAGCCACATATGTGTGAACACATACTCCGTGTACATGCTCATAATCAGGAAATTTGATTGGCCGAGACTGAGCTTAGCTCAGCAACGGCCAATCAAACTTACTGATTTCCAGTGTGTAGTACAAATATCAAGAATGGTTATTCTGTCCACCAGTAGTGATAATAATTTGTGTGCACATATTCAGTTTTCATGCACCAAATCCAAGTTCCTGATTTTATCACAACTTTTGAGATGTACTAGTGTCATAAATATATATATGTACTAGTGTCATAAATATATATATGTACTAGTACTAGTGTCATAAATATATATATGTACTAGTGTCATAAATATATATATGTACTAGTGTCATAAATATATATATATGTACTAGTGTCATAAATATATATATATGTACTAGTGTCATAAATATATATGTACTAGTGTCATAAATATATATATGTACTAGTGTCATAAATATATATATATGTACTAGTGTCATAAATATATATATATGTACTAGTGTCTAAATATATATATGTACTAGTGTCATAACTATATATATGTACTAGTGTCATAACTATATATATGTACTAGTGTCATAACTATATATATGTACTAGTGTCATAACTATATATGTACTAGTGTCATAAATATATATATGTACTAGTGTCATAAACTATATATGTACTAGTGTCATAAATATATATAGTACTGTGTCATAACTATATATGTACTAGTGTATAAATATATATATGTACTAGTGTCATCACTATATATATGTACTAGTGTCATAAATATATATATGTACTAGTGTCATCACTATATATATGTACTAGTGTCATCACTATATATATGTACTATTGTCATATATATATATGTACAAGTGTCATAACTATATATATATAGTGTCATAACTATATATATGTACTAGTGTCATAACTATATATATATGTACTAGTGTCATAACTATATATGTATAGTGTCATAACTATGTACTAGTGTCATAACTATATATATGTACTAGTGTCATCACTATATATGTACTAGTGTCATAAATATATATGTACTAGTGTCATAACTATATATATGTACTAGTGTCATCACTATATATATGTACTAGTGTATAAATATATATATGTACTAGTGTCATCATATATATATGTACTAGTGTCTAACTATATATATGTACTAGTGTCATAACTATATATATGTATAGTGTCATAAATATATATGTACTAGTGTCATATATATATATGTACTTGTGTCTAAATAAATATATATGTACTAGTGTCATAACTATATATATGTACTAGTGTTATAAATATATATATGTAACTAGTGTCATAACTATATATGTACTAGTGTCATAACTATATATATGTACTAGTGTCTAGTGTCATAACTATATATGTACTAGTGTCATAAATATATATATGTATTAGTGTCGTCATAAACTATATATATTGTACTAGTGTCCATAACTATATATATGTACTAGGTGTCATAACTATATATATGTACTAGTGTCATAACATATATATGTACAGTGTTCATCACTAATATATATGTACTTAGTGTCAATAAACTAAATATAAGTACTAGTGCATAACTTAATTAATATAATTACTAGTGTCATAACTATATAAAATATGTACTAGTGTCATTTAACTAATATATATGTAACTAAGTGTCATCTCTATATAATAGTACTAGTGTCATAAAACTATATATGTACTAGTATATTAAATTACTAAGTGCATCACTGGGACCTTACCTCACCTAGGATTGTAATACTTTAAGAGCACGTACTGCATGCTGGAAATCAGGAAACATGAGTGGTTGATACTAAGCTGTGCTCCGTCTCGGTCGATCAAACCGCGTGATTTCGAATACGAATTCGGAAAATATGGTGAACACTTTCTCTAAACGTAGGCCCTGTAAGTGTGATTGGTCAAAGCTGAGCTGTGCTCAGTGTTGGCCAAACAAAATGCGTGATATCAAATACGAATTATGAGAACGTGCACATACTTTTTTTTATAAGCACTGCTGTCGATGCCTCTCTGAAAGGATGCTGTCACCAAATGTTCTTTCGTCATATAACAGCCAAAAAGATATGCAGCAATAATACATAATAGAGATAATACAATTGGCAACATTCACCGTACCTCTTGGCGAAGTTCACCGTAACGTTCACCGTAACTATTGACAACGTTCACCGTGACTGTTGGCAACGTTCTCCGTAACTATTGACAACGTTCGCCGTAAATCACCGTAACTATTAACAACGTTCACCGCATCTATTGGCAACGTTCACCATAAATATTGGCAACGTTCACCGTAACTACTGACAACATTCACTGTAACTGTTGACAACGATCACCTAACTGTTGACTACATTCACACAACGTTCGCCGTAACTATTGGCAACGTTCAACGTAGCTATTGTCAGCGTTCACCGTTGCTGCTGACAACGCTCAACGTCATTGTTGACAACGTTCACCGTACATGTAAATATTGGCAATGATCAACGTCATGGTTGACAACGTTCAATAACTTATTGGCAACGTTCAACGTAATTGTTAGCAACGTTCGACATAATTGTTGGTAATGTTCAACGTAAATGCTAGCAATATTCACTGTAACTGTTGGCAACGTCCAAGGTATATCGTTTCAAGTTACATGCAACTGTAAGGAATAGCTAAGCTTTAGAATGCGTTAACCCTTACACCGCTATCTTAATTTTGTGTCGTCTGCTGTTTGTTTTCTAGTTTCCATTTGTATCATCAAAAACATGCTTTGACAGCACTTTATAATAATTTACAACATGCTTTGACAATACTTCGGAATCATTTCCATTGGAAATGATTCTGAAGTGCTGTCAAACCATGTTTTCATTGAGAAATAAGGCAAGATATAAAAGCAACAGCAGACGACACTTGTTGTGTGTAGCGGTCTACGGGTTAATTGATAATTGTGCTCAGTTATTGTTTTATATTTCGTCTTATGTCTGAATGCAAAGATAATTTGACAGCACTTTAGAATCATTTCCGTTGGTGCTGCCAAACCATGTGTTTACGGAGAAAACTGCACATATAAAATAAGCAGCAGATGACACTATTTAATTCAGCATTACAAGGGTTCACGTACTGCTTATGTAGCAACTCTCAATGTCGTGATAAGTTAAATTTTCATTATTTATATTATTAATGTTAGTTATTTTTGTTATTTTATTGTGTTTATTTTGCATGTTTCAGGCAGCAAGGGTAAGTATATCTGTTAGTGTTTTTCAGCAAATACTAAACCTTCAAACCTTGCTTTTGGGAAATATATTGGGAATGCGACACATGTAGACCAGTCTGTACATCTACACAATCTGATCAGGATGGACCGTGTTCGCCAGTCCACAACACCACATTCACAGGTGCTGCACTTCACGCCGGTGTAAAATGTTTCACGTCGAACAATGCAACGATTTCCACCAGATGCCACTCGCCTCAACTTAGAGCTATCTCATAAACGCATTGTTCGTCTAGTAACCGGCGCAAGCAAATTGGTTTCTGCAGTAACTTCTGTATTTAGTTGCGAACGGTAACTCTTGGAATATACTCCCATACCGGCCGTAGTCTGCCTACGGACGGTACGGGAGTATATTTCAAGAGTTTCCGTTCGCAACTACATGTACGTATGTATGTAGTTGAATGGCAATTCGAAATTAATCCGGCGTCTATTTCGACGTGAAACATTTTACGCGGGCGCGAAGTACTGAACCAATAACACTGAGCGAACAGTATCTGGTATAACACTAGTCACAAACTGGATAGTCGCAGTTGCCAGCTAGTAAAATAGATCGTACGGTATTGACAACATTTGGGCCGTTGGCTGACGAAATGGACCTTCCAACGTTTGCGACCAGTGTAATCCCAGATCTACGGAGGCCCGCATGGGACGTATAATTCTTTTTTTTATTAATTAGTACCGACGAAATAACAATTCGTTCCCTCAATTTAACAATTCGTTCCCACGAAATAGCAATTCGGTCCCACGGGAAAGAATTGTTAATTAGTGGGAACGAATGGTTATATCGTGGGAACGAATTGTTAATTCGAGGGAACGAATTGTTAAATTGAGGGAACGAATTGTCATTTCGTAGGAACGAATTGTTAATTCGAGGGAACGAATTGTTACATCGTCGGAACGAATTGTTAATTCGAGGGAACGAATTGTTAAATTGAGGGAACGAAATGTTATTTCGTGGGAACGAATTATAAACAAAATCCATGTCCTCTGCAGGGCACCGTACAGATCAGCCTATACTCATCGGCGCAAATTAGTAAATGTCTACACCGTTCGCTGTTGTTAGCTAATCAATCATAGTCAGTGACCAGTGTGCCCCAGATCAGCTTTCGCAATTATACTTGTATATCCTGGTACTCTTGCTCATTCATAAAGCATGGTTATTGCTGATATACATGTACTTTGGGAATATGCTGTTCGTAAACGTCGTAGCGTTCCTTTTCTCAGCCGTCGACCAGATAACAACCATGATTTACGAAGTGCAAGTGCATGTTAATTTCAAATGGGAGACTAGTTTATCTAAAGTGTAGTTTATGCGGTACAGATAACGCCAGCTATTCACACTTCTTTGCCAGCCATCAATTGCTCTTGTGTTCTGTCTCTTCTCACAGTGCATACACATTTTAACCCTTAGAATGCAGGAACTTAAAAAAATGTTGTCTGCTGTTGTTTTATATTTCATCTATTATCTAATAAAAACATTCAGCATTTTAGAATAATTTTCGGTGGAAATTATTCTAAACTAAAGTGACGTCAAACGTAACATAAGTACAAAACAACAGCAGATGATAATTTATTTTTCCCGTATGCTAGGCTTAACAAGACAAAAGCAGTGAGACAGCTTACCAAATGTGCCAAATTGCAATTATAGTGAAGCTATTTTAAATCATTGCATCTTACTCGAAGTGACTTCAGGTACAAGTAGGCCCTTCCGTCTCTGCTCGAACTACATGTATGAACTGAAAATGACGGACGTCAACCAAGCGCACTATTTTATTTCATAAAATTACAACGACTTTTTCTTATGCATCTTTATAACTACCACATACTGTAATAAACGGGGGAGATTAGTTAGTAATGCATGTTCACTATACCTGTGTACCGGAGAGGAAAATGTGTCAAATAATACGCTTTATTTGTGGTGAAATGATAAAAACTATGCATATTCTTATACTATACCTTACTATACCATCACTTGTTATGCTATACCTTACTATATCATCACCTCTTATACTATACCGTACTATACTGCACCTTACTATACCACTAATTCACATACTGTACCTTGCTATACAATCAATTATTATACTATACCTTACTGTACCATCACTTCTTATACTATACCGTACTAGACCTTCACTTATTATACTGTGCCTTGCTATACCATCACTTATTATATTATGCCTTACTGTTCTGTACCTTACTATATCATCACTTCTTATACTATACTATACTGCATCTTAATATACCACTAATTCACATAATGTACCTTGCTATACCATCAATTATTATACTATACCTTACCCTCACGTCTTATACTATGCCGTACTATACCATCACTTCTTATACTATGCCGTACTATACCATCACTTCTTATACTATGTCTTACTATACCATCACGTCTTATACTATGCCGTACTATACCATCACTTCTTATACTATGCCGTACTATACCATCACTTCTTATACTATGTCTTACTATACCATCACTTCTTATACTATGTCTTACTATACCCCACTTCTATCATGCCGTCTATACTCCTTCTTATACTATGTTCTTACTACCATCACTTCTTATACTATGTCTTACTATACCATCACTTACTTATACTATGTCTTACTATATCACTTCTTATACTATGCCGCTATCCATCACTTCTTATACATTCTACTACATCACGTCTACTATGTCTTACTATACCATCACTTCTTATACGATGTCTACTATACCATCACTTCTTATCTATGCCGTACTATACCATCACTCTTATACTATGTCTTACTATACTCACGTTCTTATACTATGCCGTACTATACCTCACTTCTTATACATGCGTACTATACCATCACGTCTTATACTATTCTTACTATACCATCACTTCTTATACTATGCTACTATACCATCACTTCTTATCTATGTCTTACAATACCATCACTCTACTATCCTTACTATACCATCACGTCATACTATGCCTACTATACCATCACTTCTTATACTAGCCGTACTATACCATCACTCTTATACTATGCGTACTATACCTCACTTCTACTATGTCTTACTATACCTTCACTTCTTATACTACTGCACTATACCTTCACTTCTTATACTATGTCTTACTATACTCACTTCTTATACTATGCTACTATACATCACTTCTATACTATGCCTTACTATACCTCACTTCTTATACTATGTCTTACTATACTTCACTGCTATACTATGTACTTAATATACCATCATTTCTTATACTATGTCTTACTATAACATGATTTCTTATACTATGCCGTACTATACCTTCACTTCTTATACTATGTCTTACTATACCTTCACTTCTTATACTATGTCTTACTATACCTTCACTCCTTATACTATGTCTTACTATACCTTCACTTCTTATACTATGCCGTGCTATATATACCTTCACTTCTTATACTATGTCTTACTATCACTTCACTTCTATACTTCACTTCATACTAGTTACTACCTACATCATACCATTAATATGTCTTACTATACCTTCACTTCTTATACTATGCCGTGCTATACATTGCTATACCATCACGTCTTACTCAATGCCTTACTATACTGTACCTTGCTATACCATCACTTCTTGTACTATGTATTGCTATACCACCAATTATTATACCGTACCTTACTACATTTGTATGCCACCTATTATTATATATAATATTCCTTATATACCAAATACATTACTACATTTATAATTCAGTTTCCACTATATGTGCTAAATTCTCATCGCATTATTGTCACTTTTACCAATCATTCATCAATTATATGTTGGGTGAATATCAATGTTATTTTTTAGCTGACATAAAAAAAAAACGTGGTTCGAATAATGCATATATGTTACATAAAACAGCTGTCACAATATATTTTATTCGTGTTACTTTAGCCGTGTGGTGAACTGGTTTATGTGTTAATCGGCATTATATCGTGTATCTAAAATGCCCTTTTGCACTGAATTTGCAATCCCGGGATTGTCAATTCAGGTATAATGGGACTATTTAGACACATATACAATATATCTCCATCTGAATACCATGCTGAACTGTATTCACAAGACCAGTAGCCTATTTCATCAAAATTGCAAAGTATACTTATCTAGCAAAGTATACTTTGAGGGAGTAATCATTTATTTTTCCGAAATGCATTATTTCATACAGAACTAATGATTGCATATATTTGATGATTAAAACTATGCAGAATTATTATACTGAATTTATTACATTATCACAGCCAAAATGGCTGTGATAATGTAATAAATTCAGTATAATAAAAATTAATAAATTTATCGTAAAATTTAATATTTCTCCCTCAAAGTATACTTTGCTAGAAAAGTATACTTTGCAATGTTGGTGAAATAGGCTACTGGTCCCTTGTAGACTATTATGTCCATTTCTAAAATTGTTAATTCAGTCTAATTCAGTATATTTGACAGAGATATACACTGTGTATATTTCCGTCTAAATCCCAGTATTTTTAGTTCAGTCAAATAGCTTAATGTAATGAGACAGAGATCTACACTAAATCCGTATACATCCCATTGTCAAGTCAGTCAAATAGCTTAATGTAATGAGACAGAGATCTACACTAAATCCGTATACATCCCATTGTCAAGTCAGTCAAATAGCGTAATGTAATGAGACAGAGATCTACACTAAATCCGTATACATCCCATTGTCAAGTCAGTCAAATAGCGTAATGTAATGAGTCAGAGATCTACACTAAATCCGTATACATCCCATTGTCAAGTCAGTCAAATAGCGTAAGTGGACAGCGATATACACTGTGTATATCTCCCGGTAGTGTTAATTCATTCTACGAGTAATTGGTGTTAGAAAGAGATATACAATCAATTCTGTGTATATCTCCTTCTAAATCCCAGTTATGTATTGTCAATTAATTATAATTTGGACTTAGACAGAGATATACATTGCATATATCTGTCTAACTTCCCTATTAGAATGAATAGGGACTGAATAGAAGGAATATACTGAATTTACTATCCCAGAGGTGTAATGTTTAAATTTGTTTCTTGCAGTCGAGGACAACATGATTTCACGCCAGAAAAGCAAATCACTGCACAGCAGGGGTGGACAGAGAATGACGTCCAAGTGAACAGTGTACGCGTCATGAACGCCCAGACTGACATCACACCTGACGAGGATTATATGCTACATCAGTGATCGCTAGAATCTGGGACATAGTCTGACAAAACCGGACTTATTGCATTGATTAGACTAGGTTATGACATTGGGGTAGTCAGGTTCTTGTCGAGAGGAGTGGGGTGCGGATTGTGGATCTAGTTTGGAATGGGATGCGGGGCATTCTCCACCGTAACCCGAATGTTATGTCTGTAACGCAGGGCGACTTAAAAAGTTGTAAGTCGCCCTGTGTTACAGACAGAACATTCAGGTTACCTCCCACGGAAAAGTATATATTGATTTCTACATTCAATTTCCTTTATTATAATGATTTTAAAGCAACAAGTGTGACATATATCTTAGTTATTTCTATCAGAAAACCGTAAGTTAAAGACAAAATACACACATGACCAAATTTTAGGGGCTGTGTTCAAACCCTTTGTCCCACTCCTCCCCTGGCTTCGCCACTGCGTTATCTGCTGTGTGCAGTCATGGAGTATTACAGATAACATCATATCCACACTGTTGTCTGAATGTATGATTGGTGTTTTTACGACGGAACGGCGAACAGTGTGAACTCTGGTCAGACAACGCGGATGGAAAATGTGATAAGCTCGGTTTTGTTAGACTGTGGTCCCATTTACAATCATAATTTTGGCAGCAACTCATAAAGGTGATCTTATGACGCTTCCGATGAGCGTAGCCCCAGTTCAGCTCCATATCTTGGACTACGCTAGTCGCCAGTCCGTCAATATAATGTTCTTTATATCACTCAATAACATCATAGATCATTGTGTGATATACACTTTCCAAACATCACTTTTTTCATGTTGTCTACGGTGGCCCGTTAGGAACTCTTCCTATCTTCGTTTCTAATCCACGAAGGTTCTATGTCGTCGCTTCCCGGAGTAGAAACGAAGGGACGAATTAAATGTTCTTTATCTTTGTTTCTACGGGACGAATTGAAGGAACGGCGAAACGAAATGTGACATACTCGCCACTATGTGGTGGGACATAACTCGGTACCCTGCTACCGACCCGTCCGTCAAATTACAACAGGCGATTATTTCCCTTCACTTGTAAATTTATTAATTTAACCCTTAGAATGCGGGAACAGAAATTTGCCGTCAGCTGTTGTTTCTTAATTATTTCGTCCAGTGTCTCAATAAAAACATTGTTTGGCAGCATTTTAGAATCATTTCCATTTGAAATGATTCTCAATTGTTGTCAAAGCATGTTTTTGTCAAAGCATGTTTTTGCTAAGGAAAGTGGAAAATAATAAAATAAACAGCAGGCGAAAATAAATCAGAGTTGTAAGGTTCAAAGATTTCACTTAATTATCTGTAAGAGTTAACTACTATGAGTGGCATCAAGCGGGTTCTGATTCAGGTGACCGTTTCACTAAACTTCGTACGACTAAAATATTCGTAAGTGCCAACTTATGAAAGTCTGTAAATTTCCCATTAACAATGTTTTCTTGTAAACAATTATTGGATTTAAATTTCCAGACGATCCTAAATTTGCACTTACGAACATTTTAGTCGTACGAAGTTTAGTGAAACGGGCCCCTGGACACTTCGTATTATCATAATCCATAAAAAAAACGTTTGTAGTACCATACCTCAACGCAAGGTTAAGCCAGTTTAGGGATCCAGCGTGCTGACTAATATGTGCAGAGTCAGTGTGGAATTGTATTTCGAATAGCTCCACAATTGTAACGACATATATCGGGGACAAAATATAGGCTACTGAAAAATATGGCGGACTTATCTCAATCTAGGCGAACGACGATGTTACGGCCCTATAAATATTAACAGCTGAAAAACTTCGACCTATGTCCGTGAATATGGATATTGAAACAAATAGCACATTATCCAGCCCACCTACGTATATGTATAGAGACGTATGGTACTGTATGAATGTAAGTGGGTGGGGTAAATAACGGTTGTTTTAATGTACATTATTGGGTCATAGCTCCGAGTTTTGCACCTGTGGTTTTGTCGTTGCCGGGTAATGTAATGTACGAGTAACGGCCAAGTGACATTCTGAAATTATTGCTCACTGAAAGTGGGAAAAATTCAGATAGAACGATTTCGCACACCTCTGTAGCCGATTTCACCAACATTGCAAAGTATTCTTTTCTTTCTAAGTACACTTTGAGGGAGAAATTTTCAATTTCAGGATACATGTATTAATTTGTATTATGCTGAATGTATTACATTATCACAGCCAGAATAGCTGTGATAATGTAATACATTCAGTATAATAATTCTGCATACGTTTAATCATCAACTATATGCAGTTGTTATTTCTATATGAAATACATGTACTCCATTTCGGGAAAAGTAAATTATTACTCCCTCAAAGTACACTTTGATAGATAAGTATGCTTAGAAATTTAGATGAAATCGGCTACTGGTCTGTGCTTCCCAGAATAGCTTTACATACATGTACATGTATTAATATGTGCCATACATTCGGACGTTGAAGGTAGTAATATGTACTGCGTAACATGTGTAACAACACAGAGTATTACAAATCTTCCATTACATTACTATAATCAATATGTACTTTTAGACAACAAGAAAAACATGTTAGACTGTTCTTTTGCAATACAAATACTTTAACAGTTTAAACTTTATTTATTTTACAACTATTACAAACAAGCACGAACACACTTACACAACTGCTTTTGTTGGCACAGGTGGACGCATAAGGGTGATGCTTAAAGGTACATGCCCACTCAGTAGGCACAAAATGTTCTTTATAGGAATTCAATAAGTGTATAATTGTGTCACTATTCCACCAGTTCTGAACGTTACAAGTGCCCGGAAAACAGATATAATCATTTAGTAATATTTATTTTACTACTTATTTATACTAATGAAATGCGTCACCTGAAAAAATAATATTTTCGACAGATTATAAAATATTATCATTGCACATCAAAAAATAAATACAGAGAATAAATAGTAATGTCCGTTAACAGTTTAAGGAAACACGGTTATCGCCCCTGATATCAGTGTGAAAATATTTGTCTAAAATAAAATGTATAATAATGCCAATCAATACGTGGGGTAATGGTGAATGAATGTTTATTTTGCCAGAAAATGTCATACGTACAGAATATACAAAAGTATCTGTATCACTATATTATAACCTACTGCGTGGGCATGTACCTTTAATGTGGGAGGTAACCTGATGCCAAATTGTAAAGACATGGACCAAGAAAATGACCGATTACATAATCGTACCCCACCCACTTCTATGCGTATGCGATGTATAGTCTAGAAGTGGGCGGAGTAACCTTTATTAGAATGGGCAATTTTCGGGGTCCTATATCCGAGTCTGTCACCTCTGTTTGCAGAAACTGGCCAACTCAATAATCTTACCCACCCATGATTTACTGAGCCTGTGCTGTGCTACAGCTCAGGCACAGACAATCAACCCGCTTAATTGCGAGTTGATATTCAGAGTTCAGAAACGTTGACATCTTGGCAAGATTGCTTTGTGTAATATTGCTACTGGAATTGTGATGTCATCATTTATGTGAAAGAATGGTAATGCACGTAACGTTGTAATATATTTCATAACTGAGGCTATGACTGAACAATTTGGCTGATGACTTTTTCGACCAGTGTAGATCCAGATCAGACTGTGCATCCGCACAGTCTGATCAGGATCTGCACTGTTCACAGGTCCATCAATAAAGCACCCGTCATGCGTCTAACATGCAACGTAGATTGCTATCGGGTTACATGAGTGTGCTATTTGATCAGGAACATACTGGTTACAAATGTCATAAGCCCCATTTCTCCAGTCACAGTCAAAATTTACAATGTGCATGTAATTGCGTGTACATGTAATTGAAAATTGCACTTCTTAATTATGTCTATATTTACACAATTCCCTAACATTTGATTGGGCCGTAGCAAGTCTCTGTCCAAAATGTATATCCCATTAAACTCCCACGCCGAACTACTTTCCGTAACCGTCAGGCGCAGTTAAAATAATTCTTAAGAAAACGGAAAATAAACACATTTTCTTGATGAATTTATTTCAAATGCTGGAATTATAAGGAATGAATGGCCTTTTTGTTGAATTTATCGGGGATATAAACTTGGAAAAGTCGCGGGAATACTGGAAGAGGCCTTCCGGCCTTCGTCCAGTATTCCCGCAACTTTTCCAAGTTTATACCCCGATAAATTCCAGAAAAAGGCCATTCATTCCTATAATGAATGTGATACGTGTAATAAATACAGCATACTAGTATATGATTGATAAAATAATTGTCAGGCGCGGATCTAGAGGGGGGTTCCGGGGTTGCACCCCCCTCCTGATCAGCCACGGAGTTTACATATATTACAGTTTTACCACCAGTTGGAGTCTGAATTTAAATGCCGTAAAACACAGGAAAGTGCAACGCGAAGAGCGCGAAAATAGGACAACCCCCTAGTTGCGAACGGTCATTATTGCAATTACTCACGTACCGTCCGTAGCTAGCTACGGACTGTACGGGGGTAGATTGCAAGAATTATCTTCGCAACTAGACACACCCCACCCATTCCCCAAATGCTGGATCCGCCCCTGATTGTAATCGTAAACTGTTAACAATATAAACTCACTCAATAAGGAACCATTAATGCCGTCGGCAAAATGATTTCTGTCCGTTCACGAAAGATGCGCACATTTTACGGCTATGTAAACAATGCAAACACAATATTTATTTCGGCAATGTTAAATTTTATGAAAATTTAAAAATGAGCCTTCTTTTTATTTTGAGAAATTTTGTCAAATGATGATTTTACTACAAAAAATGTATTTGTCTATGGGAATTTAACATGGGGAAAAAGGCGGTGGATTAGCTGTGATAGGAGCCAAAAAAGCGAAAACAAAAGGAAATTTACCCCGAAAGATAGCTTCGAAATGATCTAAGAAAAAAAAAGTTAAATTTTGAAAGGCGGTCCACTATTTCTGAAATTAGAACAATTGTCCTCTATGTTAAATGCCCATAGACATCTTCACTCTGGGGATTTAATATGGGTAAATTGTATTTTCGTAATAAAACCAACATTTGACCAAATTTCACGAACTAAACAGAATAGGCCGTCAGCCAGAAATGGAACCCCCCCCCCTGTGGGATTTTTGCAGACGTATTTATTTCTGAAACTACATTCAATTACGAGTTCTATGCCGTATGTCTGCGCTCTGTAACCCGCTGGATGAATGCTTGGCACCATTTTGAAGTATACCACCCTCAGACTTTTCGCAATTGTGAAAACATTTCCATTGAAAATCGACTGTTTTTTATCATTTGAAACAACTGATATGGCAGTTTTGTATGTTTTCTGATGTGTTCATAACTATACAATGGAATAATATTCAAATAAATAGTATCTGCTATTTCAGTGAATAATTTTGCACGTTTTGTTACCCCACCCACATAATTTTAATTGCAAAACACCTACCTTAATAACTCCATAAAAGTATGGTACTTTTGTATTTTCTTCATGTCTATGGTACCTAGTAGTGTTCATTAGACATGTTCATTGCATATATTCCGATTATCTGATGTCTGCAGTCTCTGATACAATGTTAAAAACAAAGTATTTTTCACCATTCCCCACCCACACCTTTTACAATGGGAATTTTACATGTAATGAATTTCATTTATGTTATGCACTGTAACTTACTTATAAATTGTTAAATGCATATGCAACTTCTTAGGCACTACTGATAGCTATCCGTGCACACTCCAAATACAGTGTGTCTGAGTGTTCGTCCGCCTGTCCGTCCGCTTGTATCAATGGTAATTGTACTTACTAATGTTTGCAATATATCGTGAATGCCCATATTCTAATTACAACATGTCTACAGAAGATGATTCAATGTTAAAACAAAGTATACATATATGTGGCTGTGACTGGCGAAATGGGGCTTATGGTTTTTGTGACCAGTGTAGATCCCTACCAGCCTGTGTATGCGCACAGTCCGTTCAGGATCTCTCTCGGTGTCTATTACGCAGTCCCAAATCAGGGAGCACGCTTATAAAGCCCTTGTCCGTCCTAAAGTTGAGTATGCCAGTGCCGTTTGGGATCCCCACACACAATACAACATCAACCAACTTGAAATGGTTCAAAGGCGGTCAGCCAGGTGGGTCCTGAACGACTATTCGGACAACTCGATGGGATATGAGTTTTAATCCCTCGAAGTGCCATGTCATACAGGTCACAAAGGCTCGAACCCCTTTCCCTAGCATTTACAGACTTCACGGACAAGTGCTTCACACAGTCAGCAGTGCTCGCTATCTCGGCGTTGACCTTGCCAACAACTGCTCGTGGAATAGACATGTCAATCGAATTACTGGCAATGCCAATCGCACACTGGGTTTCCTGAAAAGGAACATTAAGACAAGCAGTCTCAAAATCAGGGAGCACGCTTATAAAGCCCTTGTCCGTCCCCAAGTTGAGTATGCCAGTGCCGTTTGGGATCACCACACACAATACAACATCAACCAACTTGAAATGGTTCAAAGGCGGTCAGCCAGGTGGGTCCTGAACGACTATTCGAGCTATTCCAGTGTCACTACGATGCTTGACATGTTAGGATGGAGGTCTCTGGAGCAGCGCAGGTCGGATGCTCGCCTGTGTCTCTTTTACAAAATTGTTCATGGTCTCGTGGCCATACCAATGCCAGCATACATTCAACATCCGACTAGACTCTCTCGATACTGCCACTCGGTGAGCTTTCGACAATTACATACAGGAGCAAACTATTATTCATTCTTTCCTTTGGCTATAGTACAGTGGAATGCACTACCACATGATGTTGCACTGACGCAAGATTTGGAGAAATTCAAACTTGCGGTTAGTCGCATCACCCATCCCAAACCTTAAATCATGAAAATATGTTTTTAACCTGATTTTACCCTCCACTTTCACACATATTTTAACATGCTATCACAGTACTCCACTTGTCTTATTCTTTTAAACCTTACTATTTCTATTAAATGGACACAGGTGCGCAACTGCTCGAAATTACCCGTGAGGGTGTGCAGCAGTATAAAGAGATAGATAGATAGATAGATAGGATCAGCACTGTTCGCCATTCCATCAGTGAAACACCCATCACGCTTCTAACAAGCATAATATATTTATGTAACCAAGACAATTACCATGTTTACTATGTTGTGTATTCCAACATGACCATCTCTGATACATATAAGTATTTCTCTCAGCTGTTGACAGGCCTTTACACACCGTTAAGTAAAATAAATAAATACATATAATTATTACTGTCAATAGCATAGGTCGTAGGTACTAATTTGCAAATTGGATATAGAAAATATACCTTTTCTACCATGCTGAATGGATCAGTTGTAGCACATATTACTCCATGTATGACACAGTAAATACTAAAATACAGAACATTAAGATAGCTGTAAATTATACGAGCAATCTAAGCTGGAGTAAAACAGGACAAATATATTGTTATACACGTTCAAGATGACAGCCAGCAAGTAAATTAATTTGTGTGACATAAAAATAAAATTAGGTCGTAGAACCGATGAAACTGAAACTGAGATATATCCCGGTTCCACATAATGTACACACTATTTATCGTGCATTCCAATAATATTCCATCAACCCATTCCGAGTCATCAGCAGGAACAGGATTCAAACGTGTAGTTGGCACATGTACTTATAAAATCATGTACATGTATATTGTAAAACTGTATAACTTGCATAGCTACTGAAATACAGTATGTGTCATACGAGAACGTGTGTGTTCCAATGCGTATGACCGTCATCAATTACCAGTGTAAGTGAACACCAGAGCATGCATCATGGCCATTGCCTGATACATGTATATATATTGCTACATTAGTCTTATTTGAGAGGTACCCATGACAATATTGTATTTTGTAAGTGAGGCGTTGTAAGTAAATATTTAACCATGATTTCATAATAGTTATATTTGATAACCTGTAAGGTTGATATTCCATTTCATAGTTTTTATATAAACAAAGACATTGAAGGTGCATGATCTTTCTAAAAGCATACATATGCTCTTAAAATATATACACTGTATTCATATAACTGTTATGTACGCATACATAAACTATTTTGTTCAATATGTTTCAACATTCAGCGTTCTTAAGTATAGCACATGTATTATTCTACACCTGTTGTGTAAAATGACCAATATTTACTATATTGTGACGACCGCGATTGAGGTAGCGTGTCGGGTCGTCTACTGTAATACCACACCGCCATAACAGATTAAATGTTTACAACACACATTCAAGGGGAATGAAACATTACAGGGAAAAAGATGTACAAGTATACAGTTTAATGGACGTAAATATGCAACAACAATATGATAACAGGTACTATGATCTCATTATAGTCTATGCTTATTTAGAGAGTATGTATTTAACTGTAGGCCTACTATACACTATTAACAATATATCAGACTGTTATTGCTTCCCTGAATTAGTGGAAACTAAATTATTTTATCAATAATAATGTCAAACAATCAATGCCAAAAAAACCCAGATGCTGCACATTCGCAGTGATATAAATCAGAGGCACAAAATGTACATAATCCGCAATTCTGAAATCAATTGGTTCAATTTAAACAATCCGACCTGTCAAAATCAATTCATAAAATCCCCTTAAAACTCTAAATAATCTATTATAAATGACAACAGACCTATTCAATATAATGCAAGAAATTCCCTCTTTAAATTAAAACTAACCAATTCCCTCAGCATACCCAAATTACATCAAAACAATTGAATACCTTTTCTGTGAAACAAAACAGCTGATTCAACAATGGCCACTGTTTACTCTACCATAGTAACTGCCAGGATATGACGTCATCAGGAAAAACTAAAACGTATACCGATGTCATATCGTGGAGCATGTACACACTATACATGTAAAATAGCATTATTATTATTATTATTACATAAATATATACATTGTATTAATTTATGTATTATTATTATTACATAAATTATACATTGTATTAATAGAGCGTCACAATATATACCATATATGTAGTCTGAAAAAGCGATTCCGGGGTATTCAAACATCAATCTAGTCCAGATTAAGAAGTACGCACATCTACCACGTGTAGCCACACACACTCATATGACCATCGATATACGTTTAAATGCACATGAATGATAACATATCTCCATAAAATATTATGCAATGTATCAAAATGTTCATCTAAACAATATCACATAGCCTCTATCGAGACACATTACATTTTGGATGTTACTATGCAATTGAACTATTGTCTACATGACATTCTAACTATTTACGCAGGCGGTACGGATCAGGTTTGTGGAATGCGTTTTCTGCCACATTGTACCACAGATATGTTTTTGCTGGCTCTTTGGGGTCGTCTGAATATATATTTCTCTATTTTCCAACAGGTAATGTAATTCTAATGATCAATCAACTCTATAATCATGTACCATGTGTACATTTATTTACTGAATGCAGAATTATATTTACATTGTACCTGTTTAGCACATACATATACCCTCCATATACCCTATGTGGCATTGAATCCGCATAACAATCCCAATGGTTGTCTTTCAAATTTATTACACCGCTGATGGACAATCATATTCCATTACTATAGCAACCAGAGACATGTATTCGAGTATATGTCATAGGCTAGCAGAGTTTGGTGTCATCGCAAGATGCAGGACCTCCTCGGGCTAATGGTATTATCAACTATTTTTAGAAATTTAAGCTGTATTAAAACTGTGAGACTGTATATGGTTAGGTTTTTAGTGTATTAGTTTCAATAATGTTTAATTAGAAGAATGAATACAGCACATGTAGTGGTTAATGTACAACTGATTACATTGATGAATGCATGAATTACATATCGTTACCATGTATTGTATTTATTTTCCAATCCAACTCACTACCAAGGGTTAATTTAAATTATTGTCACATGTGAAGACATATGCGGGATGCTTAATGTGGGAGAAAGCCATGCATGTTTGCAATAAGCATACCCATGCCAGTTATCATACCATACTACATACTGTCTTGGCAAATGATCATCATGCTCGCTTAATTGTCAAAAGTGTGCTCGTTAATGATAACAACGTTGTATTCCTTGTCAACAGTCAATCCATTTTGGACACACATTGAAACAGTTCTTCAATACTAAAACTGATTGAAATACATCCGTATTTGTCTTCGAAAAGAGGCAGAATATCACACACTATACATAACAATGTTGTTTAATTACTGAAAACTGCAGCTTCATCATCAATATAATTGAACATGTGATCATTTTGGCGGCCATTTTGAATATATATTATATCATTGTATACCTGGATCTGTATATATTATCAAATGATTTGATTTGTATACCTCAAACTGGTGTGCATTCTTGTAATAGGTGCATGAAATGCTGTTTATAACAACTCCATACAGTAAAGAATAGAACATAACAAGAACATTTTGGCGGCCATTTTGGCTTTTCTGACAATTGTGGCTATCATCTGTATTTTTATTTTCATTTATTTGTTAGGGAAAGCAATGTATGTGTCTTTTAACTTTATGAATGTCTGTATTTGTTCGTAACAGCACATGACCCGCGGAAAAATATTGTAAAACAGCCTATTTCGGCAGCCATTTTGAAATATATTGCCATTTACGGATGTAATTAAATGTAAGATGTATTCTAAATCATTTTACATTCAAATTGTGACTTCATTATAGCAATTTTTCCGGTTAATATTGAACAGACTGAAAGTTAACAGTCCCTAATAAAACAAAATAATAATGTTCGGCGGCCATCTTGTAAAATAGCCGCCATTTATTCATCCAGCGGCTTTTTGAGAGCAGACAACCAGGATTGATAGACAATAGACTACTGAATCCGAAAATCATACTCACCAAAAATCCCACATGGGGGGAGGGGGGTTATTGCTGGTTCAACGTCTAGAAGACTCTTTCTTAAAATTACACAACATTTATCATTATCACAAAAAAAAGATTTTTAATTGTTTATATGGCCGTAGAATTTGGGTAGGCTTCGTGAATCAGACATTAGATTCCAATCCAACTACGTGTATATGACTAAACCAAAGATCCCCATTTCAACATCTTGTTCTGAGATCCAAATTCTAGCGACATGCCAATTTCCAGCCGGATCGGACTACGTTGACAATTTGGAAACTTTCCGAGTCCGATTCGGCTGAAACTTTGTACGCGCATAGATCTCGCCTCCCTAAACCAGAAACATATATATATTGCCTTCCTGAATCAGAATCCGTTTACAGAAGTGTAATATCTCAATTAGTAAGGCTGTAATCGACGTACAAAGTTTTAAACTTTCAACGTCATTTACGGTGGCGTTAGTTAAGATATCGATTTTTCGTAAACGGCATCGTGTTTCGCGACAAAAATCCAATAGGATGCCAATTTTCAACCCAATCGAAGCACGGCATTTACGGATATCCACGTTTCGTAAACGGCACCGTGCTCAGCGACCCGGTTTATTTCCAGCCGGATCGGACTACGTTGAAAATTTGGCAACTTTCCGAGTCAGATTCGGCTGAACCTTTGCACACGCATATATCTCGCCTCCCTGAACCAGAAACCGTTTACAGAAGTGTGATATCTCAATTAGTAAAGCTGTAATCGCCGTACAAAGTTTGAAATTTCGACGTCATTTACGGCGTCGTTAAGGAAGATATCGATTTTCCGTGACCGGCATCGTGTTTATCGAGGGAAATCCTATCGGCCTGCCAAATTTCAGCCGGATCGGACAACGTTGAAATTTTGGCAACTTCCCAAAATAGATTCGGCTGAACCTTTGCACACGGATAAATATTGCATCCCTGAACCAGAATCCGTTTACAGAAGTGTAATATCTCAATCAGTAAGGCTGTAATCGCCGTACAAAGTTTTAAAATTTCAACGTCATTTACGGTGTAATCCTTTTCAATACTAATTTTGAGATATATGTTAAAGTCTTATTTAGTCGAGGGGTTAGAGTGACGGACTTCAATGAGTTCGAATATTAGTTTTTCATAAATATATATACATATTGTTTATTTGCTTATATTTTATTATATAATTTTTTTTTATATGTGTTCCACAAATTACATTAACTATGTATGAAATAGTTCACATGTTGAACGCTAGTATCACTTTGAAGAAAACAAATAACTAAATGCACATTTCATATGTGTCTACATGAAGAATCTGTGAGTATTTTCTCGCAGATCATGTCACATTGGGGTCATACAGCCATAGTAATAGCTCTCGCCGCTTCACATATTTCCCTCTCCAGCAACCACTCATAAAAAGAAGACAATAATATCGACAAAAGTAATGCGTTTTGTGAGGTTCGAACTCTAGACCAGGTAGAATGAACACAATTTCTGCAATCGTATGGATTTTCTCCCACTTTGATACCACTGACACACAGTACATATTTATTCTTGAGCACCAAGATACATGTGCAATATTATAGTGAAATGCATGCACGTACACTCTATCATATATTTATAATACACGAAAACGAGGCTATGATATTATAATACACCTGTTTTACCTATTTTTCGAACTGTGCAGAACCTGATAAGACTGTGCGGATGCACAGGCAGACCTAACCTGGATCTACAATGGTCGCAAAACTCGTAAATCCCTATTCTCCAGTGACAGCCACATTTAAGGTTCATCGATCGTTAAGGTGTCCCGAACTAACGTTGGTAGGCATGCGGTGAACATATGTATGTGACTTGTCACGACCAACAGATATAGTGGAGAGTACTGATGTATCGTGGACGCATGTCAAGACACTGAAGCGTTTTAGCATCGGGAGCTACAGCTACACAGTACAAGGGTACTACACGGTACGCCACTTTCCTAATCAGATAACTTATTCAAATCAGGCGCATAGCGCACGGTTTGCCAGAAAACGTCACGCGTACGAAAATAGGTGATGTCCGAAAATTAGTAAGAACATGATTTATCGGGAGATTGGAAGTCACAAGTAAACGGTTGCAAATAGAGAACAAGATACCCTAAGTATACAGATCAAACCATGTAAAGAAGAAACTAACGCAATACGTCATGATGAACACATGATACATTTTCAATAAATGAAAACATGAACGTGTGGTTTTGTAGGCTGTTTTAAATCATACATTACTGCCCGCTTTTTAGCGAACATGTGATTTGAACATATGCCACGCTAATTGACAACGGTTGATCAATGTCAATTTAACACTTACACTGCTGAATTAAATTGTGTCGTCTGCTGTTTGCGTTCTATTTGCCAGTGTTCACATCAACAACATGGTTTGGTAGAACTTTGGAATCATTTCCATTGCTGTCAAACCATGTTTTGTTGAAATTGGGAAAAAACGGGTCGCTGAACACAACATGATGCCGTTTACGAAAATTGGATATCTTAATTAATAAAGCCGTAAATGCCATGCTCCGATTGGGCTGAAAATTGGAATAAAATATAAGCAAATAAAAAATATGTATATATATTTATGAAAAACTAAGATTCGAACTCACTACCTACTGCATTGAAGTCCGTCACTCTACCCCTCGACTGAATAAGACTTGAACATATATCTCAAAATTAGTATTGAAAAGGAATCCAGGCACTGGTATATTTTTTTATAATTGCAGTTTGGAATAACGATTTAACCCTTACACTGTTTAATTAAATTTTGTCGTCTGCGTTCTATTTTCCATTGTTCACATCAACAACATGGTTTGGTAGAATTTTAGAATCATTTCCAATGCTGTCAAAGCATATTTTGTTGAGATGGAAATAAACCGGTGCCGTTTACGAAACTTGGATATCCGTAAATGCCGTGCTTAGATTGAGCTGAAAATTGGCATCCCTATTGGATTTTCGTCGCTAAATACGATACCGTTCACGAAAAATCGATATCTTAACTAACGACACCGTAAATGACGTTGAAATTTTTAAACGTTGTACGGCGATTACAGCCTTACTAATTGAGATATTACACTTCTGTAAACGGATTCTGGTTCAGAGATGCAATATTTATCCGTGTGCAAAGTTTCAGCCGAATCTATTTGGGAAGTTGCCAAAATTTCAGCGTTGTCCGATCCGGCTGAAAATTGGCAGGCCGATATGATTTCCCTCGATTAACACGATGCCTGTCACTGAAAATCGATATCTTCCTTAACGACGCTGTAAATGACGTCGAAATTTTCAAACTTTGTACGGCGATTATAGCTTTACTAATTGAGATATCACACTTCTGTAAACGGTTTCTGGTTCAGGGAGGCGATATATATGCGTGTACAAAGTTTACTATACAACATACAAATGGTGTGCAAATTATAAGTATTTATAAACACTTAGAGATGTTCACGAATTTCCGGGATGGTTCGTCATTTTATCAATTTTGTAAAAATTAATAATAATTTAAAGCTAAACAATTAATAATAATCAATTATATTGGTGCAATAAACAAATTTACATAACTATAAAACATGTGTATATTTATAGCCGAGGTAAACAGACGGCTATTTATAGCTGAGTGTATTTCTCCTTATCGGTGGTATGTAAACGGCTATTGATTTATAGCCGAGGTAAACAGACGGCTATTTATAGCTGAGTGTATTTCTCCTTATCGGTGGTATGTAAACGGCTATTGATTTACACATACGGTGTGTACACAGACGGTGTGTACACAGGTTATTTACAAACACTTAGAGAGGTTCACGAATTTCGGGATGGTGGTGCTGTAACATTTCCTCCGACTTTATTTCCAAGATTTACCCTAAATTTATCCCAATCAGTACACTCAATTTTGGGCATGGTGGCACGCGCTTTGATTCTAATATCATTTTTTAATTCTTCATATCTCCCCATTTCCTCCACCACGGATTCAAACTCTAAATTTGATATTTCATTATCCGCCAACGCTTTGGACACTATAACGTCGATGCTATTTTTCTTAGACCTAGCGAGAACGGATATTCTATCATGTTTTCTACTTTTTTTATCGAGTTTTCCACCAGCCACCCTAATTACCATACAAAAGTACTCCAGATAAAACTGTAATTCCACTCAAAACCCCAACAATTGGAACTGTTACAATTGTAGATAGCGTTGCAGCAGCCCCCGCACAACTCATTACAGATAAACTTGCCAGAACCGTACTAGATGCCTCTGCTATGTTCGCCACGCGCTTATATTTTTTAGCATTTATTTTTCTATTTTCACATTCTCTAACTAAAATATCCTGCATAGCGACGATATTATCCAACCTAAAATCTGAACTTCTTTCACCAATATCATCCAATTCGCGAATTGGATACAGTGTTGATGGATTGGTATCCAACATTGTTGGTATTGGAAGCGTATTCGGAAGTGGTGATTCGTTCATGATTAAATTTTACAAATCAAGTTCAATTAACAATGTAACAATAGTGGAAGAACTCTCTGGGTCAGCGATTGTTGTAACAAAGTTAATAACACTACCTTCGGAAAGTCTAATTGGATCGTCACCGGCGAACAAAATCACCGATGAAATATCTCCAGCGAGTGTATTGACTCCAACCACCCGTTCTTCCCCATCCACTACAAGATTTATCACGACCGCGCCCACAGGTTTACCATTAGCATTAACCGAGCAGACAGCCATTCGGAGAAGTGTACCCGGAGCTGTCATGGCGTATCCCCCATATCTATTGTTCGCTTTGGCACCGAACGAATATTCATAGAGCCCCTCAGTCAAGGGGCCCCGCTTCTCAGCCCAAACTGTGATGACACGTTTTTGTTTTTTCAATAACTTAAACTGCTCTACAGATGTGTTAAACAATCCGGCAAGCCCCCCGATAGCGGTATGGGCCTCAGCACGAACCTTTTCAGAGGTCTCCTCAAGCGCTTTGTTCGCGGCTCTACGAACACGTTTCAGTTTATCGGAAACTTCCATAAACTCTGTATGGGCCTCTTCCCGAAATTCGGTTATTTTTCCGCCTAGTTCAGCAAGTGCTGCATGATCCTCTTCCCCAACTTGGATTATTTTTTTGCCGAGATCCTTAAGTCCTGTATGTGCCTCTTCGCGAACTTGTGCAGTTGCCGTCAGTACGTCTACTCTAAGCTGTGCTATACTCCTGTGAATCCCGTTTGTGGCCTCCGATATAGTTTTATTGATCAGGGCCTTGGTTTTTCCGGTAGTTAAAAAGTCGCTCTCTGTCGGGATGAATCCCCCTTCTGCCGGTTCCAAATTCTTTGAATCTGTCAACCAATCCCGATTGGATTTGGAAGAACTACCTGGTCCGTATATACTCATAATAATTAATTTTAAGAACATTAAATTATAATATTGGGGCATCTATACTCAATTGGAAATTTCGAGAACGACCGAAATCGGGCAATAGTTCTTCAACTTTCTCGCTTGATCATCGAGAATAGAGACCGTAAATTCGTGGATGTGCCCCGTTTCCAAAACTTTCATCTCGGGGTGTGGGAAGTCTAAGGTCAGGGTCTGGCCATAGAAATAGTCGCTGGCGTGCACAGTTTTTAGTAATGTGCTGGGAGCGCCGTCTAACGTGTTGTACGATGTATTCAATTGATCCAGGTGCACCCTGAGTGTTTCCGTGAAAACGAAGTCAACCGGGTCGTCGCCGGTGTGCTCACCTGGCTCAAGCCAACCCCTATTGTCGGTGTATGTTTTTGTAAAACCGAGCCGCACAGCCAAAGCCGGGGTGATCGTTACCCGGTTGATGGGTTCGATGGTAAAGGTCGCGAGTCCGGTGGCTTTCGAGATTGTGAGGCTGGCTCTACCAGCAAGCTCCGACGCAACAAAAGCTTGGAGGGCTCTCGAACTCCAAAGGCCAGTGGGCAGCTTTACACCTACTTGGCGGGTGGCCTTCACGTAGTCGAACCCTTCGTTCTCCCCCACGTTTTTCCACCCGACCGTGAAGGTGATTGATCTGAGGCCTACCCTACGTTTTCCGCAGCAGTTGTTGATTGACTTTTGAAGTTCACAACTCTCTTTTTGAACATTAGTGATAGTAGTAAACATAATAATATCTTTCAATGGATACCAAAGCATTTAGCTTTAATTATAATGCAAAGTACGCGGTCGGTGGTAAATACACACACAAATATGTTGTTAATCCTCTTGTACACCCAACTGTAACAGTTAGACCGGACAGTGGCTTTACCACCAACTTTCCCGACATCTTTGAACAATATAGGCTGCCCAAGATTACAACAATGGAGGCCGTAAACGGGTGGAAAGCAACACCGATGCAGTTTTGGCAGAACCAAATAAATTTCGCTGTATGGCGCGCAACGGCCGGGTGTGGAGTTTCACATAAAGACCATCTGACATCCAAGAATGTCATGCTCCGAAGTGTCTACAACTTTCATGCGTATTATACTATTAGGAGGATTCTCAAAGAACTAGGTATTTCACTACCTCAAGACGACGCCTGGGATCCCATTTCCAACGCATACGACCGTATAGCGTTTGAAAGACTGTGTAACGAATTTAACGTTTCAAAAGACGCGGACTGGAGACAGAAAGCATTTCCTACCAGCACCGGCCTCGGGGACGTTCTCATTCGGGGCCAGTCCGGGAATTGGACGCAGACTGATTTTAGACACGATCACTCCGGCGACCACATTGTCAGTAAAAACGCCGGGAATTTTGACCCTGCGACGATGACCTTCGGGCCGGAAGTGTCTGGAGGTCGGCACTGCGGCGTCTAGGACGTGTGGGGTACATTTATGTTAGATAAGGGTCTAGGGTTCACGCAGGCCGGGGTTACTCGCCTCAACGACTCTATTCGCACGTACGTCTGGGCCATCCTCGGCGCACAGAAGCAAACTAGCAGTTCTATACTGGGCACGGGAACGGCGTTTGATGCACAAAAACAATTATTGGCACTTGTAGAGGACGCCATCTCAGCTAGGGTGGACCTGGAGAAGGCGATCCAGAATTATCAAGACGTTTTGCAGAATGCCAGCACCCCAGTAGACTACGTGTTTGGAATAGGTCTTTATATGGCGCCGAGCAATATGATACTACGAGACGACCCGGTTGACGGTTACAATAATCAGATCGTAATCGCCACCGTCAATCAAAAAATCGGCCACAACGGGAACGTGAACGCGGATATCATCAAACCCCCCACCAAGACGGTCATAAAAACCCCAAGCCAGTCGCGATTGGATGCGCCTCACTCAACACAATCGGGATTGAAGTTGAACCAAGCACCCCCAATTCGCGAATTGAGTCCCCCCAAGTCAATCGTCAACAGTGTTGAGGGAACAGAAGCGGAAACACCAATCGAGATTGGAAGCACAACACACGAGGAGGAGAAATTAGGGCTCGTCGTTGCCCTCGTGGCGGTCGGACTATTTGCGCTTTGGTTTTAGGAACTTCCAATCTCTATTGGTGGCGGAGAATAGTAGGAGACCGGCGATCGCCACGATTAAAGCCCAAGTATTTTTGGCGAGCCATCCGGCTGATTTTGATAATATAGATAACAAGTAGGAAACGATACTTCCGATCAGTCCAGGTAGTGCGGCAGCCGCCTTTTCGGCTAATTTAGCCAGGAGACTGGCGAGGGCTTTTAGTTGTTTTTTTACCCACTCCTTGGCTCCACCGGATGGCGCTGGCGCGGGTGCTGGCGTGGGTGCAGCCGCACCACCATCTACGAGCATCTCGATAGCTAGAACTATGGTCGATATAGTCATGCCGACAGCTGTGAGGATGCTTAATATCGTGACGCCCTGCTCTCTGAACATAGTGTGAAGACGCTCACCGAGTGTCGTGTCCTCGTGCAGAATCCTCGAGATTGTTTCGCGGATCTGACTGATTTGGGTGCGGAGAGCCTCACGACAAGCCGATGCAGCCTCCGAGCGAGCTTCTCTTTCATCCCGCAAAGACCACAGTCGTTCGGTGATCCGCTCGGTAGATTCTCTATCGTCACGGTCTTCCTCCAGTTTTCTTTCTTCTAGCGCGATATGTTCATCCAGCGCCGTGAGTTTGGCGAGGTTATGGACCAATTCGCCCCGGACTGTTTACATAGCCTTATCGAGTCCCCGGAGTTCGCGAAGAGGTAACGGTGGGTCATCCATCGTGCTGAGTATTCCGTCTATCTCGCTTTCGCTGAGCTCCATTGTGTGAATAGCGTCGGTGGCTACACGAGGAACCTCGCTGATCTCGACAGTTTCTATCGCGGCGGTCGTCTTTGCCATCGTTTCGTCTGTAGAATGTAGGACCTCTACAGCGCGTGTCGGCATAATTGTTTTACCACGCGCCCAATCTACGAATCCTAGTTCGTTCTTTATGAATTGGCTACCGCCCCGGCTTCCAGCAATGGTGTTCATCGATAGGGGTTTTCCGGTCCTCATGTTGACGATCGGGACATCTGATGATGCTTTCAGTCGCAACCTACCACGCAGATCCAATTCGAACTTGGAGTAGTCGCGGCCGACAGATGGGACCACACCTTTTTCTGCCAAATTGTAGTATTCGTCTACAGCTGACTCGAGTAATTCCCGACTTAGACTAATGGTGTTGGTAGCGCCACCTATTTCCCCCAATTCATCCAATCGCGATTGGATTTGAACTGGCGTCTCTATGAATGTAGTTTCGTTATCGTTATCATCATCACCATGGAGGTAATCGTCTCTGCCGATTTCATCCATGTCAATATCGTAACCATCCATTTTTATAATTATGTATTAAAGACAAAACCATACGGTTTTAATAGAGGTATTTAGTTTCACTGAAAATATGTCTTCGAGTCAATACGGTCGCAAACTCAATCCATACCGCAGACTGCGTGAGCCCCTCGGGGCAAAAGGCGTGAGACAGAGTGTCGTTATTACGAACAACCCATCGACGATCGACCAGAACCAGCAGCTCTTAGTCCGCTTCCCCAACCTCGGAGCTAGCGACGTCATTGTGCCGGGGACTGTTCGCCTTGCTTTCACTATTTCGCTGACGTCGACGGACGCGGACCGAACCGTCGTTCAGAACCTGGGTCGCGCCATCGTCAAGAAGACCATGATAAAGATTTCTGGTAATGAGGTGATGTCGATCGACGACTGCGACGTCTACCATTGTTACCAAGACCTGTGGAAGACGGCTCAAGAGTGCGCAAACGCGTTCTATCAGGGTATTGACACCAGCCGAAATAAGAACGTAACCAGACTTAGAATCGGGGCTGGTAACAAGGCAGATAACGTCGCGAGTGATAACGCGATCGCGGCCGCTTACGTCAACCGCTTCTACATCCCGCTCGACTTTAAGTTGCTGGAGAGTCACATGCCCTACTATCAGAGTGCTTTGGCTGACCGCCTCGAATACGAACTAACGTTCAACGACTACGGCCGAGTTATCATAGCCACCGACATGGCATCGACGTATACGATCGACAATGTTTCGTTGGAGTACGACATGGTCACGATGCCCGAACTCGCCTGATTGATCAGAACACAGTACGCCGGGCGCGTTGCCATACTTTACGACCGAATTCTTCGACATCGCAAGATGACGAAAGACAAAAGCGACACATTGTGGAATATTAATGTCAACGTACCCGCCCGCTCGATGAAAGGTATACTGATGCTGTTCGAGGAGGGTCGGTTCGCGCTCGGGGCTAGAAAAACCGGCAAATTATATAACCCCAAAATCACGAAGGTAGAGGTGACGATCGAGGGAGTCCCAATCAACTCTACAGCGCGGGTCTTCGCGCGCACCAGCAGTGGGACGAAGGCAGTTTGATTCCGGCTCTAAGCGCTCCCCGGAGGTTGCCGCGGTTGCCAAAGACCTGCAGCTCTCGGACGTCTCGCTCGTGGAGTTCCTGACTATCAAATACGCGTTATGGCTAGACATGCGAGCCAGCGACGACGACCAAATGCACGGTAGTGGACGCCAAGTTGAGAACGCTAGCGAGGGTGTGACGATCCAAATAACCAAAGAGGCGGATGGAGCCGGGCCATTGAACGTGTACTTATATATAATTACAGACGCACAACTCAACATCGAAGATGGTCGATACGTCTCAGCACTCTAATGATTTAATAAATAAATCATCTAACGATTTAATAATTAATTTTAAGAAAATTAGCAATCAATCTAACCCAATTAAAATTGGAGTTTCTGATGCCCATTCTGCCATAATATGTGGGCAGACAGGATGCGGAAAAACGGTTTTCATCCTCGACTTACTCGAGGGGTCCTATCGCGATGTCTTTCGACACATTGTGATCCTATGTCCCACTGTGCGGCACAACGATACTTATCAACGATGCCCGTGGATATGGACCGACCCTGAGATATACGTTATTGACCCAGGTGATAGGCTTCACGATTGGCTGCGCGGTTTATACCAAATATTTCAGGGCCAGCCCACCCTATACGTGATTGACGACTGCTCGGCCAAGGCGACGATGACCAAAAAGAAGGGCATGCTCTCCGAGCTCGCATTTTCTGACCGCCATGCGAGGCAAAGTGTATGGATCTCCACTCAAAAGTACAACGCCGTCCTCAAGGATCTGCGCGAGCAAACGAAAAGGGTCGCCCTCTTTCACTGCAAGGACCGAGACTCATTCGATGACTGTCTTCGAGAGAACGACGTTATCCCAACGCGCGAGGAGCGCCTGGAGGTTCGACAGATGCTTTCGGAAACTAAGCACGCCAAGCTTCTGCTAAAGACTGATCAACCAACTGCTTATAAAGTAATCAATTAATTAATTTTATAATTTTCTTAAAATTAATTAGCAATTGCTTAACAAATGCTTAACACTGCTGAGCAATTAATTTTAAGAAAATTAGCAAATGCTGAGCAATTGCTGAACAATGCTTAACGATGCTTAACAAATGCTGAGCAAATGCTTAACAATGCTGAGCAATGCTTAACAATGTTGAGCAATTAATTTTAAGAAAATTAGCAAATGCTGAACAATGGTTAACAAATGCTGAACAATGGTTAACAAATGCTGAACAATGTTAACAATTTGGTGCTACGCTTAATAATTAATTTTTAAGAAAATTGGCAATTATTGCTTTGTTGCGAGCATAACGGTGATCATAAGTATCGGATTCAACACTGTTGAGTGCGCTTGGCAATATGTTAAAGTTATGAGACTTGTAAGAATAGTTAAAAGAAAATTAGCAATAATGAACTGCGACGAACTTCTCGATCAGCTAATGGAAGAAACCTGAACTCCGACTGCCGACACGGTATCTTTCCTGAAAGATAATGAAACATCAACTCCGACAGAGCAATCGGGTTCGATTGGCTTGAGTGCAACTCCAATCGTGATTGGGGCCGATACGAATGAAAATGCGGCGCGACGCGAGCGGCTATCTGCGCTGGTTGCTGGGGGGCAATCGGAGCATTATCTCGGTAGGCGTCTCTCAGTTTGTCAGGTGGATAAGATGTCAGATGCGGAGATTGATAAAATGTATGCGCGATACGAATCCAAATTGGGGGCAGGGATGACAAAAACTCTTGGATCAGCGTCTATTCATTTGTACGCAACCACCGTTAGTATGCTTCTCCCTATACCAAACACCGCGGGATTGATTCGCGATCTAGAGACTGACCCTTTTATAGGACACACTCTTAGAAAAGCCTGCTGTTCAATTTATCACAAGTTTGGAATGTACTTAGCTCCGCTGACAACCGCGTTGACCACGGGTAAACACTGTCAATTTGGACATATATGCCCACGAACTATAAGCTCAGAAAATGATGACACAAGACACATCTGCGAGAGTGACGGAACCACAATCTCCAACTTCAACCCAATCGGGATTGAAGTTGAACCCGAGCACGTTGGATGAACCCTCAACAGCACGACATAAAAACCCAAAAAGACAGGCAGCTGGGCGGGCGACAGCTGCCACCCGAAAAGTTAAACAAGATAAAATACTCGCCGAGCTTCGAGAGGCCAAATTCCAATCGAGATTGGGGTTGCAATCGGGGACGGAGACAGAGCAATCGTGTTCAACAGTGTTGAATCCGATTGCTCCAACTCCCAATACTGATTGGAAATCCAATCGAGATTGGATCCCGTGGGTTGTTGTTGGTGGTCTGACAGTTGTGGGCCCCCTGTGTGTGCTTTACCGTTTCAACAACACACCCCCAACTCCAACGGCGGTTCCTAAGAAAAGTTTCGAAACACCAATCGCAATTGGGTGCGCCCCATTTAAACATTGATCGCGATCCCTTTTATATGCAATAATTATAATGGCTGAACACGATGGTAAAATGATAGTGAATGCGCTTTATCACGCCGTGGTGATATCGGGTTTCAGCATAGGGTATGCTCGACTATCAAAGATGGCCTTAGGAAGGTCCGCTCCCAAATTGGACTTTACTGTGAGAGACGTAGGGCTCGCGACCTTAGATGTAGCGGCCGCAGTTTGGACCCGAGATTATCTAATTAAAGCTGGAATTCTACCTGTTAATATATGGAAATAAATGGCTTCGATCGGAATAATGATAGGTGGTGCAGTCGTGAGCGCATTGGCGTTCAGCGGTAGCAACTTTCTATTCTCGAAAATAGGAAAATCGGACGTGGATGAGGAGAGCAAGCGCCGCGATTTAGCTGTAGAACAACTCAATAGCGCAAAGGAAGCATGGTCGAAAAAACGAACCGCCCATCTGGACTGGGTCAACGAAGAGATTCGCCGCGAGAATCACGCCGTGCAAACTTTCCAGAACGTTGAAGAAGCCAACCGCAAGTATGCGCTGGCATATCCACAGAAAAGTCTCGCACCGCTGGATCGCGAGCCCCAACTTTCAGATTTCTATGTACCGTCAGAGGCCCAAAAAAACCGCGAGATCGCGTTCATCGTCGTGGGAATGGGTGTGGTGGGTCTCGTTGGCTACTTTATTCAATCGAGATTTCAAACTAATTAATTTCATAGTTATTTTAAAACTTTTTTTTTTTAAATATATATATATATATAGAATGATGTTAGTTGACGAACTTTATTTTGCTCTGATTGATGTAGGATACACAGCCCTTAAACAGCGTTTACCTGGTGCAACGAGTATGATTAGTCTGGCCGAGATTCTCTCGAGACGTGGCGCGAGGACGAAAAAGCGGCCACATTTTTCGCAAAGCGGATGTTAGATTCCCCAGAATTCCCTCTCCTGTTCCAACCCAAACGCGATTGGGGCTGCAGCGAAACTTCCAAAAAAGGTTTGTTATTAACGACGCAGTTACCGGCCGATCTGATGAGGGCATGTTGGAGATTGTCCGATATATTAGAATACTTTGCATACGATGGACACGCGCAAACTTGATACAAAACTATCGGTTCGCCTGGCGCGCAAGCTAGCGAACACGTACTACAGCCCCAGCGGCTACTGGAAGGGACTCGCGGCCATCAAGAACCTCGCCGCGGCGACCAAGGTTTCCGAAAATGCTGTCAATGAATGGCTCAAGAAGCAGGCCATCTGGCAGATTTATTTACCCGCGCCTCACAATATCCCGCGCCCGAAATTCGACGTGCCGGTGCCGAACCAAGTTCACCAAGCGGATCTCCTGTTTCTCCCTCACGATCGCGTCGGTCGCAAGACGTACAAGTACGCACTGACAATCGTTGACGTAGCGAGTCGCTATAAGGAGGCTGAGCCGGTGGCCACTAAAGAGTCTAAGGAGGTGGCCGAGGCTCTTTCCCGAATATATAAAAGGAGTCCTCTCAAATGGCCGAATCTTCTCCTGGTCGATCCCGGCCACGAGTTCATGGGCGCGTTCTCTCATCTATTGTCTAAACACAAAGTTTCTGTCAGACGCGGCCGCGTCAACATCCACCGGGACCAGGGGATCGTGGAGCGGTTCAATCGAACCCTGGCTGAGAGGCTGTTCGGTCACCAATATGCCAAAGAGCTTGTAGACCCTCATACGCGATCGACCGAGTGGGTGACCCGGCTGCCCGCCGTGGTCTCCGCACTGAACGGCGAGGTGACCAGATTGATCGGTAAGAAGCCCGTAGATGCCATCAAGGTAAAAAAGGTGACGAGCAAGCCCCCTGCCGTCTCGCGCGGCCGACCCGTTGGTTTAGCGGAGCAACGACTTCCATCGGATGTTGCCGTCCGGTACCTATATCAACCGGGAGAGCTCGAAGGTGGACGGCGCCGCGCTACTGTTCCCGTGTGGTCTCTGAATGTATATCATCTGGATCGATCTATTACCAAACCCGATGAGCCCGTGCTCTATTATTTGGATGGTGGTCCATCGCGCGGGTTTGTTCGCGAAGAACTTCTTATGGTGCCTTCTGACACCCAGCTACCCCCCGGATCGTCAGAGTCTTTAGATTGTTAATTTTCATAAAATTATTAAAGAGGTTCTGTATGTATTCCGTCTGGTAAAACGCGTCTTTTATCGTAGTACGCCGAGAGTCCTAATTTTTGTTGACAGTACGTTTTCATAACACCGTCTTTCATTTTAAATCCTCTATTTTGTGCTACATCTATAATGTATTTTCCATCTTCTGTAGTTTCACTTAGTACTCGTTTATATCTATCCCAATTTAAATTGTTAGTTCTCTTGGACATTCCTTTCGCAGAGTTTTTATTAATTTTAATTTGTTCCGAATTATCTTTAGAATTAAATTTTTCTACAAAATTACACTTACTAGATAACGCTATCGCTCTATCTGCGCTGTTCGCCGATTTCAATTATTTCAACTAACTTTCTCTACTGTATAATAAGGATGTCCCGTGTTGGAAAAATGGACCTTACGGCATAAAATAACAGTGTAGATCGACCGGACTGTGCACTCGCGCAGTCTGATCGGGGTCTACGCTGTTCGCCAATTTCAACTAGTTTAATTAACTGTATCTACTGTATAATAATGAAGTCCCCTGTTGGAAAAATGGACCTTACGACATATGCTAACGGTGTTGGCCGGGATCAGATCGTGCACTCGCGCAGTCTGATCGGGGATCGCACTGTTCAACATTTATAACTGTTTAAATTAACATTATCTCATTTTATATTAGTGAAGTCCCCTGTTGGGAAAATGGACCTTACCACACATGATAACACTGTGGGCCGAGATCTGACTGTACACTCGCGCAGTCTGATCGGGGACTGCGCTGTTCGTCAACTTTTAACTATCTAAACAAGCACTAGTAGCAACCTCAAAACAAGTAAAGTATATGCATACTCGGTAAGGATAATGCAGAAATTATGTCTCCAAAACTCGCAATTGAATCATTTTCTCAACTGGAGGCCCATTCCATGCAGAAATTCATAATCCCAACAATGCATGTCTTGTAACCAAAACACATATACCAAATTAGTGAATACTGCTACTGCTACATATTCTATCATATTTAGACACATATGATGTAAAACTCATTACTGTAAAATCAAGACACTGTCGTATATTACACATATCATCATAGTTAGACCAAGACACTCATCCGTAGTAGACACATACCACTGTAGCGTAACAACACACGACAAAAAACCTCTCCCAACCGAATATGCACAACAAACAAAAACCTCATACTCAGTCTTTGCCCCTCTTCCCCATCCCCCTTTTTTACTTACGAATGGTACAAACATGGCAATACAAAAGTATATCACGCTTAACTCATATTATTTGGGTCAGTCGTACAAATAAACTAATTATTACAAGCAGTTTAGAATTAAAGATTATATCCTCAAATAACAACAAATTATGGATACTCAAATAAAACTATGTAGTCTTAATGTTAATGGGCTTGGACATCAAACTAAACGTAAAAATGTATTCAGTTGGCTAAAACAAAAGAAATTCTCAATATGTTTCCTCCAAGAACTTCACTGTACACAAGAAAACAAGGAAATGTGGAAGAAACAATGGGGTCAAGACATTTTCCTAAGTGGAAACAGCTCCAATAGCAAAGGTATTGGTATTCTACTGAATCTAACATCGACATACGAAATACTCGAACATACAGAAATAATACAGGGACGCCTACAGCTATAAAAATTAAAGTAGTCGATACAACAATAGTACTATTAAATATATATGGACCAAATGAAGATGACGTAACTTTTTTTTCAAGAATAGAACAATTAATTTTAGAGAATAATAGTGAAAGTATGGTTTTAGGAGGGGATTTCAACAATGTATTAAATGTTGAAACCGATAAACAAATAAATGGAAATACAGATAGATATAAAAAATGTTCGGAAAAAATAAACGATATTATCAACAACAATGAATTATATGATATATTCAGAGTCAGGCATTCGGACAAAAAACGTTTCACGTGGCATTCTAATCACAAACCACCTATATTTTGCAGACTAGATTATTTTCTTATAACAGCTAATATGCTAAATATGGTCACCGAATGTGACATAATTTCCGGATTTCTTTCAGATCATTCGGCAATTACTTTAACTCTGAATGTATGCGAAACGGTTAGAGGAACCGGCTATTTTAAATTAAATAATAGTTTACTACTACAAACAGAATTTAAACAAAAGATAAAAGATACAATACACGAAACTGCTACCATCAATAATGGATGTAACCCAAACACTATGTGGGAACTAATAAAAGGTTCAGTACGAAATGAAGCAATTAAATACTCAAGTACATTGAAAAAGAAAAAAACAAAGAGAGGAAGAAACTAAAATAGAAAAAGAAATTCAACAATTGGAAAGACAAATAAATGAAAACCCAACCAACCAAGATGTAGCAGACAAACTTAATTTGGAGAAAAGTAAACTTGATAACATAACTGAAGAAAAAACAAAGGGAAAACTTTTAAGATCAAAAGCTGAATGGGTGGAAGGTGCTGAAAAAAATACAAAATATTTCTCGAACATGGAGAAAAAAAGATCAGAAGAACGAACAATTAAACAGCTAAACATACAGAATAACATCGAAACAGACCATGCAAATATTTTGAATCATGTTAAAGATTATTACGAAGGGTTATATAGCGAGGACTTAAATTTAGATAATGACGATAACAGTTTCTTAAACAAGACAGAACATAAACTAAATGATGCTGAAAAACAATCATGTGATGGTATAATAAATGAATACGAATGTCAATTAGCCTTAGGAAAGGAAATGAAAAACATGAAAAGTCCTGGATCCGATGGTTTAACAGCAGAATTTTATAAACTTTACTGGAGTGACATAAAGGATTATTATATAAAGTCGATAAATTACTCATATGAAAATGGAACTCTAACGGAACTTCAAAAACAAGGCATAATTACTATACTACCAAAAAAAAGATAAAAATACGCTCTTTATTGAAAACTGGAGACCAATATCACTTTTAAACGTGGACTATAAAATTAGCAACAAAAGTAATAGCTACAGAATCAAGAAAGTATTAAACACCCTAATAAATGTTAACCAGACAGGGTTCATTAAAGGAAGATATATTGGTGAAAATGTACGAACCCTTATGGAAATAATTGAAGACACAAATGAAAACAATAAAACAGGAATGATATTTTTTGCAGACTTTCAAAAAGCTTTCGATAGTCTAAGCCATAAATTTATAATTAAATGTCTACAGCATCTCAACTTTGGCAACTCACTAATTCAATGGATAACTCTATTTTACAAAGACGCTAAAAGTTGTATCACAAATAACGGTCATCTATCCAATTTAACTTAAACGTAAAAAGGGCGTCAGACAAGGCTGTCCATTATCTGCATATACTTTCATACTATGCATAGGAACTATTGTCACGTAAAATTAACAGTAACACAAAAAATAAAGGTCAAACTCTTGGTGGGAGGAAATAAAACAAACACTTTTTGCAGATGATGCAAGCTTTACACCGAACAATCGTTCAAAGAACTTGTTAGAACTCTAGAACAATTTGCAAATATATCTGGGTTAAAATTAAACAAAGGAAAATGTACTATTTTAAAATTGGGAACAACTAGATATAACACAAATAATGGTGCAACAATAACTTGTATACATGGTCTAATGAACAAGCCTCAACTCTAGGAATAACTTTTACAAACGATAAAAACAAAACTGCAACTACTAAATCTAATACCCAAATAATTAAGTCATTCCAGAACTGCCTAAATAGTTGGAAAAAATGGAACCTAACACTAATAGGAAAAATAGCAGTATTAAAAACATTTGCATTCCCTAAACTGGTATATCCGCTGACAGTACTAGAAAATCCGTCTGATGAAATAATTAAAGAGATAAATAAATA